>BSBN01000970.1:0-1200000 GCA_027924645.1 Cunninghamia lanceolata
TCAATGTTGGGAAAGGGTTAGGGAGGATGTAATGGAGGAAGGGATGTGTGTCATGGTATGATTTCTCAAGGAATGGGAAGAAATGATGGTGATTCATAAGATAATATGAAGAATGATGGTAGAGTGAATTGGCATTGTGGTAACTGTAGCATGTCATGGGGTGAATCATGCGTTAATACAAGTTATGCAGTGAGAAAGGGGTGGTATGGGTATGGTTGAATGGAGTAATGAGGTGATTTAATTGGTGATGACCTAGGTGAAGTGATGGGTAAGGTGTCTTATGTGGGATTGCTAGAAAGTGTGATTGGTAATGGTGCAGATAGTTAAATGTCATCTTCTAAGGGTTTAAAGGTGAGGAAAATGTAAGATGGGGATATGGGATAATCTATGGTTTAATGATTATTCAAGGGAGACTCCTTAAAATGATTATCAATGATGGTGTTGATAGGGGGAATGGAGTCTATGAATGTAGGTGTGGGAATGTGAGCTATGACATTAGGATTGTATTGGATGAATAATGGAAAGTAGGGGCACCTGTCTAGTGATGGAAGGAGCCACATGATCAAATGATGTTTGGGGAAGGGATTTTCTTAGGAAAATAAGGATTTGGGTGAGGGTCTAGGGTTTGGTGGAGAAGAATTTATGGAAAATTTGGAGGTCATTAAAATTGAAATGAATAGAAGAAGTACAATACATGGCTAATGATAAATGGTAGGCTCAAAATAGGATAACTAGAACTATGATGATGAAGATGGAAAGAAAAGTCAACAACAATAGTATGATATAGGGATATGATTAGAAAAGAAGAGTACTACAACTAGCAAGAGGAAAGTGAGGACATAAAGCAAAGTTAACATGGCATGAACTCTCTTGGAAGGCTAAGCATGGACTATAAGAAGATTGAACTAGTTGGATCTGTTACCTGCTCACCAAATGAAAGAACATTAAAGGTTAGCCTTAATTAGGTAAGGTTATTTTTGAGTGTGGTTGTTTGTGCAATAATGTGTAAATTAATGTTACCTAAGGATAAATCTAACTATACTAACATTTTAATAACCATGAGAGATAGGACTAACAATTAGACTAAAAACTTGACAAACAATACAACATGCACACATGTAGGACTTGGAAAATGGAAAAGAATAAGTATTAAATGTGGAAAACAATGAAAAAGTGGTATTAGTTGCACCTATGTAGAGAAGTGGTATTTATGAAAGATGCTTAGAGTTATGCACTATGTCTATTTGTGAAGTTTGGAGGTGATTGGACTTGAAGGATATGACCGCCATATGCAAAATAGCCTACCTAATGGGTATGAGGTGCTTAGAGAGAGATTGGAAGATAAAGAGAGAGACAAATAGATAGCAATAGAGAGAAAGAGAGGGAGAGAGATAGAGATAGAGATAGAGATAGAGACAGAGACAGAGATGGAGATAGAGAGGGGTAGGGATAGAGAGAGAGGATATAGAGATGGAGAGATATACATATAGATGGGTAGAGATAGAAAGAAAGGATTAAGAGAGAGAGTCCTAGTTTTCTTGTTTTCATTTCCTTCATCGATAAGGGAGAGGGAGAGATAGAGGGGAGAGATAGGGAGATATAGGAATGATAGGGGGAGAGAGGAAAGAGAGAGAGATAGGGAGAGATAGATAGGTAGAGAGAGATAGAGAGGAGACAGATAGGGAGAGATAGAGGAGACAGAGGAGAGAGATAGGGAGATAGAATGAGTGAGATGTCTAGAGAGATAGGGAGATAGAGGAATGATAGGGGAGAGAGAGGCAAGAGATAGAGAGATAGATAGGTAGAGAGAGAGGAGATAGATTGGGAGAGATAGAGGAGACAGAGGGGAGAGATAGGTAGATAGAGAGTGAGTGAGATGTCTAGAGAGATAGGGAGAGAGATTGAGAGGTAGAGGGATGATAGAGGGAGATAAGGGAGAGATACCTGGAGATAGAGGTTTAGGGTTTAGGGGTTATGGGTTAGGGATTAGGGGCATTATTTAGGGTTGAGGGATTTAGAGAGAGAGACTTCTTTTGACATGTAACCATAAACCTGAAATACTACCCCTAAACCCTAAACCTAAGTAACCCTAGAAACCTCTTAACCTTAAATAATGCCCCTAAACCCTAAACCCTTACCCTAACCCCTAACCCCTAAACTATAATCCCTAAATAATGCCCCTAATCCCTAAACCCTAAACCCTAAACATGAGAAACCCTAAACCCCTAAATCCTAAACTGCAAACCCCTAAACCCTAAACACTAAACCCAAGAAACCCTAAACCTCTATATCCCAATCTCCCTATCTCTATCATTCCTCTACCTCTCAATCTCTCTCCCTATGTCTATATCCATGTCCCTCACTCTCCATATCCTTATCTCTCCCTGTGTCTCTAGACATGTCCCTCACTCTCTATATCTCTCTATTGGTCCTCTCTCTCTAAACCCTAAACCTCTAAACCTTAACCCCTAAACCATAAACTCTAAACCCTAAATAATGCCCCTAAACCTTAACCCCTAACCCCTAAACCCTAAACCTGAGCAACCCTAAACCCCTATCTCCCTATCTCTCCCTTATCTCCATATCTCTATCGTCCCTCTACCTCTCAATCCTTCTCCTTATTTCTCTGGACATCTCGCTCACTCTCTATCTCCCTATCTCTCCCCTCTGTCTCCTCTAGCTCTCCCTATCTGCCTCGTCTCTCTCTCTAGCTATCTCCAAACTTGAGCAACCCTAAACCCCTAAACCCTAAATCCATTCAACTCTAAACCTCTATCTCCATATCTCTCCCCTATTTCCCTATCTCTATCATCCCTCCACCTCTCAATCTCTCTCCCAATGTCCTTGTCCATGTGCCTCACTCTCTATCTCCCTATGTCTCTCCTTAGTCTCCTCTATATCTCCCTATCATTCATCTCTCTCTATAAACCCTAAACCCTAAACCTTTAACTTGAACCCCTAACCCCTAAACCCCTAAACCCTAAACCCCAAACCCCTAAACCCTAAACCCAAGTAACCCTAAACCTCTATCTCCCTATCTCTCCCTCTCCCTATCACATTTGTCCCTCTACCTCTCAATCTCTCTCTCCCTATGTCTCTGGTCATGTCCCTCACTCTCTATCTCCCTATCTCTCCCGTTGGTCTCCTCTATATCTTCCTATTGGTCCTATATTTCTCTCTAAACCCTAAACCCTAAACTTTAACCCCTAACCCCAAAACCCTAAACCCTAAACCATTAATAATGCCTCTAAACCCAAGCAACCCCAAACCTCTATCTCCCTCTCTCCCTCTCTCCCTATCTATATCATCCCTCTACCTCTCAATCTCTCTCTATGTCTCTGGACATGTCTCTCACTCTCTATCTCCCTATCTCTCCCCTCTGTCTCCTCTATCTCTCCCAATCTCTATTAGTCCCCTCTCTCTATCTCTCTTTAAACCCTAAAACCCAAACCCCTAAACCCTAAACCCAAGCAACCCTAAACCCCTAAACCCTAAATAATTCCCCTAAACCCTAAACTTAAGCAATGCTAAACTCATAAACCCTAAATAATACCCCTTAACCCTGACCCCTAACCCCAAGCAACTCTCTCTCTCTCTCTATCACCCTATCTCTCCCCTCCATCTCCACCCTCTCTTCCTCTTTGTCCCTATCCATCTCCCTTATCAACAAAGCAAATGGAAAAAAGAAAACTATGACATGAAAAGAGGGATGAGGATATAAATTGGTAGGGGCATTATTTAGGGTTGAGGGACTTAGAGAGAGAGAGACTTCTTTTGACATGCAACTATAAACCCTGAATAATGCCCCTAAACCCTAAACCCAAGCAACCTTAAACCTCTAAACCTTAAATAATACCCCTAAACCCTAAACCCTAACCCCTAACGCCTAAACCATAAACCCTAAATAATGCCCCTAAGACCTAACCTCTAACCTGTAAACCCTAAACACTAAACCTAAGCAACCCTAAACCTCTATCTCCCTATCTCCCTATCTCTATTGTTCATCTACCTCTCAATCTCTCTCCCTATGTCTCTGGCCATGTCCCTCACTTTCCATATCCCTATCTCTTCCTATGTCTTTGGCCATGTATGTCACTCTCTATATCTCCCTATTGGTCCTCTCTCTCTAAACACTAAACCCTAAACCTCTAAACCTTAACCCCTAAACCCTAAACCCTAAATCATGCCCTTAAACCTTAACCCCTAACCCCTAAACCCTAAACTCCTATCTCCCTATCTCTCCCTTATCTCCCTATCTCTATCGTCCCTCTACCTCTCAATTCTTCTCCCTATCTCTCTAGACATCTTGCTCACTCTCTATCTCCCTATCTCTCTCCTCTGTCTCCTCCATATCTCCCTATCTGTCTCCTCTCTCTCTCTAGCTATCTCCAAACCTAAGCAACCCTAAACCCCTAAACCCTAAATCCAAGCAACTCTAAACCTCTATCTCCCTATCTCTCCTCAATCTCTGTATCTCTATCATCCATCTACCTGTCAATCTCTCTCCCTATGTCCCTAGCCATGTGCCTCACTCTCTATCTCCCTATCTCTCTCCTCAGTCTCCTCTATATCTCTCTATCATTCATATCTCTCTATAAACCCTAAACCCCTAACCCCTATACAATAAACCCTAAACCCTAAATAATGCCCCTTAACCCTAACCCCTAACCCCTAAACCCCTAAACCCTAAGCCTAAAACCTTGAAACCCTAAACCCTAAACCCAAGTAACCCTAAACCTCTATCTCCCTATCTCTCCCCTATCTCCCTATTGCCTTTGTCCCTCTACCTCTCAATCTCTCTCCCTATGTCTCTGGCCATGTCCCTCACTCTCTTTCTCCCTATCTCTCCCCTTGGTCTCCTCGATATCTCCCTATTGGTCATGTATCTCTCTCTAAACCCTAAACCCTAAACCTCTAAACATCTATCTCCCTATCTCTCCCTATCTCTATCATCCCTCTACCTCTCAATCTCTCTCTCTATGTCTCTGGACATGTCTCTCACTATCTATCTCCCTATCTCTCCCCTCTGTCTCCTCTATCTCTCCCAATCTCTATCAATCCCCTCTCTCTATCTCTCTTTAAACCCTAAACCCTAAATAATTGCTCTAAACCCTAAACCCTAAACTTGAGCAATGCTAAACTCATAAACCCTAAACAATGCCCCTAAACCCTAACCCAATCAAATCTCTCTCTCTCTCTCTCTATCTCTCTCTCTCCCAAAATCCTAAATAATGCCCCTAAACCCTAAACCTCTATCTCCCTATCTCTCCCATATCTCCCTATCTCTATCATCCCTCTACCTCTCAATCCTTCTCCCTATCTCTTTGGACATCTCGCTCACTCTATATCTGCCTATCTCTCCCCTCTGTCTCCTCTATCTCTCCATATTTGTCTCCTTTCTCTCTATCTAGCTATCTCTCTATCTCTTGCCTCTCTCTCCCCTATCATTCCTCTATCTCCCTATATCTCCCCTCTATCTCTCCCTCTCCCTTATCGATGAAAAAAGGATTTAACTAGGAGGTAGATAGGTCAGAGAGAGAGAGAGTTTATATAGAAACTATTGAACAATGATAAAAGGTAATGTCGTAGGATGTGGTAAGTTTTAGATGTTGTGATATAGCATGGAGATATGTCTACATGTGGTGATGCTATGGAAATTTAACCATGAGTCATTTGAAGAAGTACTCAGAACTACATATTTAATTGTGCTAGTAGAAGTATAAATAATAATGTAGGTGCACTTGTAGCAAAGTTGAAGTTCATGTGGAACAATCTAGAGGCTTGGTTATGTTAAGAGAATGTTCTACAATACTACAAGTTGAAAGAATTGGTTAGATGGTTGTATGTGTTACCACAAGCTTATGGTTGGTAGTGGTGGTTATACAAGAAGACATGAATACATTGACTATAGTTAGTAATAAACTATTGATAGTTAGTAACAAACTAAAAAACAATGCTATATTCATTGTATTTATAAATAATTAATATAAATACTATCAAATTAAATATTATTATAATTATAATAATTATAATAATTATAACATAATATATTAATTGTAAACCCGTTAAGGGAAATTGTAAATTTTGAGCTACAACCGGAGGTTTTCTTGTTGGCTCTTTACTGCTGGTATGCTCTATTGAACCAACTTTTTGTAACTTTTTATTATTAATATATAATTATAGTGGCTTGCCACTTTTGTTAAAAAAACCATAATATATTAATTTATATAATATATTTATTTTACTTAGCAAGATATATTATATAAATATAAATATTTGAATAATCATAAATATATAAAACTAATATATATAAATATCTATATATTATAATAAATATATATAATGATACTTAAATAAGACAAAGGAATAAGGTAAAGCAAAACATATATCCATTTTGGGGAACCTAAAACGGATATCTGTTTTGGGCAACCTAAAATGGATATCCGTTTTGCAAAACATAAAAAAAGGTAAAATGATATTTTACCAAAGTGAAACGGATATCCGTTAATAATGGATATCTGATTTGCTTCGCTTTTGCCTTGTATGTAGGCTTGGGATTGTTATAGTTGACTTTCCCTCAATTCTAACATTTTTGCAGGTTTCACTCTCTTCTTCAAAATTCACCCTTTGTGTTGACAATTTTTTTTTATGCACAATTGATAAAACGAAAAGGGTTTATATAATAAATTTTTAGCTTTCTAAAAATATAAGATTTGTTTGGTTATCATTTTATTAAATAATTATTAATAATTTTCTAGATAGTGTGTGTCTGAAACCCTGATGGACACACTAATTGAAAAACATCCATAACTTTCAAATCATTTCACCTTTTTGAGATCCGAAAGTTGTGTCACACTCTATGCTTTTCTGGCTATAGGTTTTAAAAAAATTTTGAATTTTGATTTTTTTTATCAAGTTTAGTTGGCTGGAAAATTACTTTTTAGTTTTTAAAAAAAGTCACAATAAAAAAATCATAACTAATCATTTTATTGGAAAAAAATTTCAAAAAAATATGCATCACATCTGGGCATGAGTCCTCTACTTATTTTGAAAGTTTAAAAAAAAATATTTTTTTTTGCTCATAGTTAGGTAGGCTAGAATGACACCCACTTTTTATTTTTTTCTGAAAAATTTAATAGCTGGTCATTGAAATATTCATTTTTCACTAAGTAAATTTAGTTTTTTTTTTTTTTTTTTAAAAGTAGCCCATAAACTAGATTCAATTCTCTACAAATTTTGTTGTTACATCTTTTTCAAATTGTGTAGATAATCCATTCAAATTTTCACATGAATATGATTAAGTCTAATTTTTTGTATTTTCATTGCCACTTAGAGGTATAGTTTCGCCCATCATGATCTTGCACATACCCTAGTCACTTAGTCATTTTTTATTCATTTATATATTTAGTCGTTAATTTAGTCATTGATTGTTGTTAACTGGTCACTTATTTAGTCATTAATTTTAATCATCATTTTGACCAATTTGGTAGTATATTTAGTCATTTTTATTCACTAATTTAACACTGGTCATATATTTAGTCATATTTATTCACTATTCACTAATTTCTGTCAATTGGTAGTATATTTAGTTAATTTAATTATTAATTGACGTCAATTAGTAGTATATTTAGTCATTTTGAAGCTTGCATTTAGTCATTAGTATATTTAGTAGTATATTTTGAAGCTTGCACAATGAAACAACTTTGAGAAGGTAAAAACAACTTGTTTTATTGATAAAAAATGCTTACAAACAACATACAGATCTGAAAATAAGTTATAATGCTTTCTCTTTGCTAAAAAAACTCTCATGGTTATAATATATAGCTCAAAGAATGAGCAAGAAACTAATTTTCTGAGTATCACTGAGCATAGAAGCACAAAGACATTCATAGATGTCTTCTTCACAAATCCATGACTGTCCCATGAAGCTCACTATCCTAGTTCAAGATCACACTGTCATCTCTGTAGAGATCCTGTCTCATGCACCTAACTTGGTCTAGTTCATAAGCTGCCATTGTGAATTGTTACCTGTAGCAATAAACTGTCCTTATCTCTGATGATTATGCTTCTGATGAATGTTATCTTTGGTAGGATGCCTTAATTATCATGGACTGTTATTCAACAATATTGCCTTATGACTAGGCTATGCATTGTCCTAATCAAACTTGTAGCTTCTTGAAATGCATTGTCCAATCACTTATCAACCTACTGTCATGCATTTTCCCTTTATAAAATAACAATGCTTCATGACTACCACTGCCTAGCTCATTATTCTAGCATGCTTTCACTTGTACTCTGCCTCCCATCAATGTAGAACATTGCCCCTCTATTGAATGCCTTGACTAAATTTTACATCACTGTGTCTTTTCCAAATTCCTTGAAAATAGTTCATCACTACTACTGTTACCTTGTTGCAAGTATGAGGTTATCCAGTGTTGTCATTGATGTCAACATACTCATATTGCATTGACAAGAAGGATTTGATGAGCTGTGTGCTGAGGATATTGAGAAAATTAGTCTCAGTCAGGAATAGTGAAGAACAGTGATGAGAAGAAGGTAAATGTACCGTATAGGATGAGAACCGGAGGATGCGGATTAAAGGGTTAGTAGATATGAGTCTTGAGATGCTACAGTTAAGATTTCAGAGGTCCGCATGAAGATCTGAAGGAGTTGTGGCTACCGGTATAGAACCGGGTCCGGCAAGTATCCGGAGGTGACAGAGGATCACAAAAAGGTCCGGTGTGGTCCGGAATTGTATTATCCTAATTTGCGGATTGGAAGGAGTGTTTGGGATGTCCTTGTGATGTATCATCCTAATTTGTGTATGATTTGGAGGTCCGGAAGTACCTCTTGCATTATGACAGTGGCGACAGACTGTGTTCTTAAAGTTCTGGATGAGGAAGACAAGAGATCCTAGTAAGCAGAGGAAGTGCGGATGTATCCAGACATTCAGACAGGCTTGTGAAGGTTCTTGGATCATGTTTAGGTTTTGTTGTTGGTCCGCATTGATGGTAGAGCCCGGAATTGAAGTTATTCTTCCGGATGAAGTTCTTGCTCTGTGTAGCCGACCGGATGAGTTGTTCATCCTGCGAATGTTCTTGTGATGGCCGACCGGATGTGTTATTCATCTTGCGGATACTCCTATGGTTGTTTGCTGACTTAGATGTTTGTTCCTAAGTCGATGTCTTGTATAAATAACGGTTTGTGAGTTCATTTCAGTGTGTGGTGTGAGGATGAGTATGATATAGCGAAGAAACGCGTGAAAGGCAGAGCAGAGATTATTGGGCTTAATTGGAACTAATCCGGACATGGTAGAGATGTCATTCTCCAGTTCAAGACTGTGATTTTCATCACTTTGTAGACAGTGTGTCTCCTTGTAGGCAGTGGGCCTCTTTGTGAGCAGTGTGCTCGGGCAGTGAGCCCTTATTGGCATGTGCCATTCATTTTTCTTTATTCTTCTAACAGAGAATAATTCTTGGGTTAATCACCCCGTGGTTTTTCCCTTAACCGGGTTTTCCACGTCAAAATCTTGGTGTTCAATGTGTTGATGCTTATCTGCTCTTGAGTTTATGTATTATGCTTCCATGGATGATTATTTGATATGCTGCTAACTAACAACAGTAAGTTAAGTGTTTGAATAAGAAGAAGTTTTATACAACTGATTCACCCCCCCCTCTCAGTTGTATGCCCTAGATCCAACAATTGGTATCAGAGCCAGGTTCCTCTGACATGAGCTTAACCGCTTGAGGAGATCCAGGATGTCGTCATACAAGAAGGATAGTCCGAAGTTCGATGGAACCAACTTAACTCTCTGGAAAGGTCGCATGAAGTGTCACTTGGAATGCATGGGAAAAGCATACCTGGGTATGATTTCAAAACCATATGTACCTCCACAAGGTGGTCCGACAACTCTGAATGAAATCACAGAAGCTGAAAACAATCTGCGGACCAAGGAAGCTCTTCTAAGCGCATTGAATGACTCAGATCTCTCGAATGTCATTGACCTACCCACTGCATATGAGATCCTAACTAAACTGGAACTTCTGTATGAAGGAGATGAGTTTGTCAAAAGTGCAAGGTTGCAAAGTCTGAAAGGGAAATTTGAAAGATTGAAAATGAGAGATGATGAAAACATCACTACCTTTATGCCAAGAGTAAATGAGCTGGTATGTGGAATCAGAAATGCTGGTGGAACTTTAGATGAAAATGAGATTGTCTGCAAAATCCTAAGATCCCTTCCTGCTGCCTATAAAATCAAAGTTGCTGCCATTGATGAATTCAGAGCCCACACAACTGTCACAAGAGAACAACTGGCTGGCAAACTAGCTGCATTTGAAATGACCGAGTTTGGAGATGATCCTCCCAAGACTGAATCTGCTTTCAAAGCCAGTGCCTATGTGAAAGGCAAACAGAGATTTGATCCGGGTGAAAACTCATCAAAGAAAATGTCATGGTATGATCAAGCAAGAAGAGACATGGAAGAAGAAGAAGCAGAAACAGCTCAACTTGAAGCCCTCATTGCAAAGAGACTGCCAAGAGGATCCGGTAAGTATGAAGGAAAACTACCCTTTAAGTGTTTCAACTGCAATAAGATTGGTCATTTTCCCTCAAGATGTCCGGAGAGATCTGCAAGATCTAATACTCACAGGCAAAGGTTTCAAAAGAATTGCTATTATGTTCATGAAGAAGATGACAATGAAGGAGTAACAGATGATGAATCAGAACCAGGAAGCAAATCCGGAAATGAGTGGGTGTTTATAGCCATCAAGGAAGAAGATTCCTTGCTCTCTGAATCTGTTAATCACAAAGTTGTTGAAAAAGCCTTGGCTGCTCAAGTGGAAGAAAAGGATGATTGGGTTATTGACAGTGGATGTTCTCACCATATGACTGGTGACAAGAATAAGTTCTTAGACTTGGAAAGATATGAAGGAGGAATGGTAAAGTTTGGTGACAATTCTGCTGGCAGAATCAGAGGTAGGGGAACTATTTCCTTTGATGGTAAGAGCAAAACAGGAAATGTACTGTATGTTGAAGGATTGAAGCACAATCTTCTCAGTGTTGGTCAGTTAGTGGACAAAGGCTATGATCTCCGGTTCAAGAATGGAAAATGCAGAATCTTTACAAGCTCCGGAACTGAAATTGCATCCGGTACTCAGACAAGAGGTAACATCTTTCATCTGGTTGGTTCAAATAAAAGTTGTTTGTTTGTTCAAATTGATCAGAGTTGGTTATGGCATAGAAGAATGTGTCATGTAAATTTTGATAACATCATCAAAATAAGCAATACTCAGGCTGTGAGAGATCTTCCAAAGTTGATAAAACCTACAAATAGTGTGTGTAAAGAATGTCAGTTAGGCAAACAAAGCAGAGTCTCTTTTAAAAGCAAAGATCAGTCTTCTACCGGATTATTGGAATTAGTACATACTGATCTATGTGGTCCGACAAGAATCAAGAGTCTGCAAGGTGATAGATATTTCATGTTGTTAATTGATGATCATTCCCGGATGATGTGGGTTACCTTTCTAAAAGAAAAATCAGAAGCTTTTGAGAAGTTCAAAATCTTCAAAGCTATGGTGGAGAATCAAACCGGATTGAAACTAAAATGTCTAAGGTCTGATAGAGGTGGTGAATTTACATCTGGTGAATTCATTGACTTTTGTGAGAAACAGGGTATAAGGAGACAGTTGTCTGCTCCTAAGACTCCACAGTAGAATGGAGTAGTTGAGAGAAAGAACCGGACCATCCAGGAAGCTGCTAGGACAATGATGTTGGAAGCAAATGTTCCTCAAATGTTTTGGAAAGAAGCTATCAGCACTGCAGTCTACACTCTCAATCGAGTTCAAATCAGAAACAACACCGGTAAGACCCCCTATGAACTCTGGTTTGGCATCACTCCTACTGTGAAATATTTCAGAGTATTTGGTAGCAAGTGTTATATTAAAAGAGATGAAGATCTAGGAAAGTTTGATGCTAGAAGTGATGAAGGAATGTTCTTGGGCTACTCCACTCAAAGCAAAGCATACCGGTGTTACAATAAGAGATTGAGGAAGATGATAGAAAGCACCAATGTAAAGGTTGATGAAGGAATTGAGAAGCCTTCAAGATTTTATGAGTTTGATGAAGATGACCAAGACAGTGTTCAAGGACCTCAATCCTCTCCGGTGAGACAGAGTCAGCCTGATCCGGTAAATCAGGAAGAAGAGATAGGTTTGAATGAGCCTGATCAAGAAACAGCAGTGCTGGATACTCCCAAAATTCCAAGGTATGTAAGACTGAATCACTCTGAAGATCAGATCATAGGTGACAGAAGCAAAGGTGTACAAACTAGAAGGAATATTGCTCAAGATCAGAATGAATGTTGTTTGATTTCAAAGATTGAACCTAAAACAATAAATGAAGCTTGCAATGATGAAAACTGGACCAAAGCAATGGAAGATGAACTGATGCAAATTGAGAAAAATCATACTTGGGATCTTGTTCCCAGACCTAGAGACAGGAATGTAATTGGAACCAAGTGGGTCTTCCGGAACAAACTAAATGAAGCTGGTGAAGTAATCAGAAACAAAGCTAGTTTGGTCTGCAAAGGCTACTCTCAAATAGAAGGAATTGACTTTGAAGAGACTTTTGCTCCGGTAGCAAGAATTGAAGCAGTCAGATTACTTCTTGCATTTGCTGCCTTCAAAGACTTCAAGGTATATCAGATGGATGTCAAGTCTGCCTTCCTAAATGGTGATCTGGAAGAAGAAGTCTACATTGAACAACTGGATGGATTTCAATTGTCTGATAATAATGATATGGTCTGCAAGTTGAAGAAAGCTTTGTATGGATTGAAGCAAGCCCCAAGAGCATGGTATGAAAGGTTGGATAAGCATCTTGTGCAGATTGGATTCAACAAAGGTACTGCTGACAGTAACTTATATTTCAAAATTGATCATGAAAACATTCTGATTGTTGAAGTGTTTGTGGATGATATCATTTTTGGAGGAAGAGATAGTATGTGCAAAACTTTTGCAAATCAGATGAAAAGTGAGTTTGAAATGTCTATGCTTGGTGAAATGAATTTCTTCTTGGGTCTGCAAATTACTCAAACAAAAGAAGGGATCTTCATTTCTCAGACCGAATATGTGAAAGAATTGTTAAAGAAATTTGGTATGGAAGACTCAAAGCCTATGAACACTCCTATGGCAACCGGATGTAAGTTAAGCAAAGATGATGATTCTCCAAAGGCAGATCAGACAAAGTATAGATCAATGATTGGTGGATTGTTGTATCTCACTCAAACTAGACCAGATATAATGCAGGCTGTTGGTCTTGTGGCAAGATTCCAGGCTGATCCTAGAGAATCTCATGTTATGGCAATCAAAAGAATTTTTAGATACTTGAAAGGAACAGTTGAGTATGGTCTATGGTATCCTAGAGATCCAGATTTCTCTCTTCATGCTTACACAGATGCAGATTGGGCAGGAGATGTGGATGACCGGAAGAGCACTAGTGGTGGAGCATTCTTTTTGGGGAAGAGATTGGTTTCTTGGCTAAGCAAGAAACAAGATGCAATATCTCTGTCTACAACTGAAGCAGAATACATTGCAGCAGCAGGTAGTTGCACTCAAATCTTATGGATGAAGCAGATGCTAAGAGACATCAAAGTTGAATATGAGGAGCCTATCACAATTTTCTGTGATAATTCAAGTGCAATTAATATTTCCAAGAATCCGGTATTGCATTCTAAGACTAAGCACATATCTATCAAATTTCACTTTTTGAGAGAACAAGTAAACAAGGAAGAAGTCAGATTGGAGTATGTTCCCTCCAAGGATCAGATTGCAGATATCTTTACAAAACCTCTTCCCAAGGACTCGTTCGAATATCTCCGGGAGAAGTTAGGGGTCATGGCCCCTCCGGTGATGAACTAAGATGCACTGATGTGCATCAGTCCGGTGGCTATCACAGTCATATCTTGTGATCCGGACTAATGGGGAGTTGCAACTAAGGGGGAGCAGCTAGTATGATTCTGATGTATGAGAATTGCAAGTATGAGCCCTTTGCCATTGATGTCAAAGGGGGAGAGAAAACATGTGAAAAACAAGTGATTGATGTCAAAGGGGGAGAGAAAACATGTGAAAAACAAGTGATTGATGATCAAAGGGGGAGCAGTAAAGGAAGAGAAGACATATGAAAAGTTGAAGTTCTTGTCTTAATGGTTTTTCACATCATTTGTTGCCATCAATGACAAAGGGGGAGATTGTTGCAAGTATGAGGTTATCCAGTGTTGTCATTGATGTCAACATACTCATATTGCATTGACAAGAAGGATTTGATGAGCTGTGTGCTGAGGATATTGAGAAAATTAGTCTCAGTCAGGAACAGTGAAGAACAGTGATGAGAAGAAGGTAAATGTACTGTATAGGATGAGAACCGGAGGATGCGGATTAAAGGGTTAGTAGATATGAGTCTTGAGATGCTACAGTTAAGATTTCAGAGGTCCGCATGAAGATCTGAAGGAGTTGTGGCTACCGGTATAGAACCGGGTCCGGCAAGTATCCAGAGGTGACAGAGGATCACAAAAAGGTCCGGTGTGGTCCGGAATTGTATTATCCTAATCTGCGGATTGGAAGGAGTGTTTGGGATGTCCTTGTGATGTATCATCCTAATTTGTGTATGATTTGGAGGTCCGGAAGTACCTCTTGCATTATGACAGTGGTGACAGACTGTGTTCTTAAAGTTCCAGATGAGGAAGACAAGAGATCCCAGTAAGCAGAGGAAGTGCGGATGTATCCAGACATTCAGACAGGCTTGTGAAGGTTCTTGGATCATGTTTAGGTTTTGTTGTTGGTCCGCATTGATGGTAGAGCCCGGAATTGAAGTTATTCTTCCGGATGAAGTTCTTGCTCTGTGTAGCCGACCGGATGAGTTGTTCATCCTGCGAATGTTCTTGTGATGGCCGACCGGATGTGTTATTCATCTTGCGGATACTCCTATGGTTGTTTGCCGACTTAGATGTTTGTTCCTAAGTTGATGTCTTGTATAAATAACGGTTTGTGAGTTCATTTCAGTGTGTGGTGTGAGGATGAGTATGATATAGCGAAGAAACGCGTGAAAGGCAGAGCAGAGATTATTGGGCTTAATTGGAACTGATCCGGACATGGTAGAGATGTCATTCTCCAGTTCAAGACTGTGATTTTCATCACTTTGTAGACAGTGTGTCTCCTTGTAGGCAGTGGGCCTCTTTGTGAGCAGTGTGCTCAGGCAGTGAGCCCTTATTGGCATGTGCCATTCATTTTTCTTTATTCTTCTAACAGAGAATAATTCTTGGGTTAATCACCCCGTGGTTTTTCCCTTAACCGGGTTTTCCACGTCAAAATCTTGGTGTTCAATGTGTTGATGCTTATCTGCTCTTGAGTTTATGTATTATGCTTCCATGGATGATTATTTGATATGCTGCTAACTAACAACAGTAAGTTAAGTGTTTGAATAAGAAGAAGTTTTATACAACTGATTCACCCCCCCCTCTCAGTTGTATGCCCTAGATCCAACATACCTAGGTATGCACTCTATGTCATCTGCCAAACAGTTACAAGTTCACATAGTCCATCATAGGTCCTGCCACTTATCACATCACTATCATGAACAATTATCATATCATATCATCACCTCTAATATAGAAATGAACATCCCATTATGATACTACTGTTGCAAAATATCTGTGTCGTGGCAGATAGCTCATGATAACCCTCAACCTTGTTGTTGCTCACTTGTACCAACTCTATGGTACTGTCCTATGTGTTCATGCATCTAACATGAAGACTCTTGACTATCATGAGATTTGGCACTGTCAAATGCATACTAGAAGGGTGACTCCTTACCCCTTTAAATGTCTCTTGAGACACTGACAAGATTGTAACCTTTGCATAGTTCTTTTGATTGACTCTAAGATTATCTTTTAATGTTTGCATGATCATTGTCTTTTGCATGAATCTTTGCCCCTTAATAGTCACTTGTAGGTTTTCTTCATGCATAGCTGGAAGCTCTTTCACAGACTGTCCTTTCAATCCTCTTGTCATACATCCTCGTTTGCAAACATATTCACTCAAGTTTGAGGAGTGCTTCTACCATGGTCATAATTGTTTTGGAAACATTGTCATTTCCATGGTGCCATTTGATCAGGACCTTCACTTTGTGTTTCTAGGTTAGATTGAAACTATCCAATCTCTTCACACTCTTCTCACTATATTGTTTCAAACATCCCTGTGTCTTCTACTTATGGCTCTCAGTGTAACCCTATCATCCATGGGTCTTTAAGTGTTGCTCAACCTCAAATGACTATCACTACCTTTTGAGAAGGTCCTCTTATTCTTTTACAGTCATATCACTATCATAATCATTCCTTGTGGTTGAAACCATGATACAAAGGATTATTTCAAACAAGAAAGAGAGGACCTGCGAAGTAAAAATATAGTTTTTAGTACTCGATCAATGATTTTTTTTAAGTTTTCCCAGTTGGACCATAATGAAAAATATATAGAACATTATCAATAAAAACTAACAATTACTGGACTTGATAAACAAGATCATAAAAAAAGATATGCATTCAATAAAATTTCCTTTGAAGTATATGGAAGCCTTGATTCCTTTAGATGTTGTAGTTGTAACTGCCCTAGGGTAGACATGTATGCAAAATGTGGAACCATGGACAAGGCATATGAATTGTTTGATAGAATGCCTTAAAAAAAATGTTGTCTCATGGACTGCATAGTTGCAGAACTAGGCTTGAACTTTCCAAGTTGTGGGCCCCCTTCATGGTCTACCAAGTCTAGGTGGCATAGTAAGGCCAGCCCAAAAGAGACTCAATAACACTCATGATGTTTTTCTTCACTTGTTCCAAGAATTCATTTCATAGGGGAGAGAGGGTTTTAACTAACAAAACTCGTAACAAACAGCGAATTGGAAAATGGTTTAAACTTTAAACTTTAATACAAAAACATATTTTTCAGCTTTGTTTGTAAATTTTTATAAAGCAACTGTTAAACTATCTATTTCAAACACATTTAATTGTGACTTGCACAGACCTTTCCTAGCTCCTCATCCAGATTTGATGTCCATACCAAAGTAATAGTGTTGCTTTCCTTATGATACATAAGAATATCTTTATTGATGAATTGAGTAGACTGGATAAACATTATCATCTAGATGCCATTAAAAAAAGAAGCAAGTCAAAGACAGAAATGTAGTTTTAAGAAAATTAAAGTGGTTTCCATGTTAAGCATTTTTGAATATCAAATAGAATTTCAAACTTCATTAAACAAGAATTCTTACCTCAATTGACACATACAACTTGAAATAGGAATAATGGTTGAATATAATGTCACAAGGGTAAATATTGTAAGAGTGCAGCAACCTGTGTAATGAGGAAAAATGAGAGAAATGAGAAATTTACACAGAAAGAAATTGCCCATTAGCTAAAAGAAGAAAACTCTGGTAGCCTTTAAAATTTCTAAATATCTAAATTGTCTTTGTGGCTTTAGTTTTAGTTGACGTTGTGCAAATATAATAAAATCTAGAGTATTGCTTTGGAACAGGGTATGGACATCCATCAAAGCATGAAGGACAGAGGAATTTTGTTAGATGTTGTAGTTGCAACTGCCCTGGTAGACATGTATGTAAAATGTGGAACCGTGGACAAGGCACATGAACTGTTTGATAAAATAGCTCAAAAAACATGTGGTCTCTGTTAGTACCATTCAAAATGCTCATAGTCCCACTTGGTTTCATGCAAATTTCCTTCCATAAATCCATCATAGCAATCCATATTTCTTTTAAACTTATTCCAGGAGTCATTCATAAGCACCCTATACCAAGTCCATGTGAAAGATATTTGTATTTTTGACCATTGATGTGTTTTTGTCTCTCACTGCAGTCCTGCAGGTCACTCAAAAGGTCTTGGCGGGTGTACGGGAACCAAGGATAACAAGGGAGCAGTTATCGCTATCCCGCAGTATAAAGAGATTGCACTTGTGGCATCATGGTATGTAGAGATTGATTATTGCATCCCCATAGTGGTCTCAAAATGAAGTGGCAGGATGGTGGTATAAATTTAAGTGGCATATGATACTTCACCATGGTCTCGCAATAGTCAAGAGAATAACCGGGGGTAATGCGGTAAGGAGCAGAGGAAAATAGTACACCGCACCCTTGCGATAGCCTCAAGTGAGGTTTGCGGTATGGTGGTATAAGGAGTTTAAGTTATGTAAGTGTTGAATGCCAATGCCTCGCGACAGTTTCAATGAAGGAGTGCGATAGTGTAGTGAGAGGCTTTAAATGATGTTTAGTATATTGCGGTCCCATGATGTTCAAAGAAATAGTTTGCAGTACTATTGCAGGGAACAAGTCAATAAACATAATGGTACCGCGACCTCGTAATGTCCACTCCCTCGGTGTGCGGTGACATGGTAAAGGTCAAAATGATGCAGGTTACCCATTGCCCCACAACAGTGACCTCACTAGGTCTACGGGTCAGTGGTAAACGGTAAACGGTAAAAGATGACTACCAAGTGTTCTCCCGCTATCTCGTGGAGCAAACAAATTGACTTTGCGGTAGTGCGCTGAGCATTGGATGTTGGAGTAATAGCACCACTGCCTTGTAGAGGCCATCATTTATGGTGACAGGTGTATGGTAATCATTAAAATGACTATAAAACTTGTGAAATATTTTGTCCGTTTGATCTATGATGATTAACAGACTGTGTTTGAAGTGATTTAAACACGTAGATTTTCTCAATCCTGGCAAGAACCAGAGTAAATGGTGAAATGACCAGCTTCATAGCAAAATAAAGCCTGAAATTCCCTTGTATTTTGTCATTCAAGCAAGTGCAGTGGTGACTCTAGATGGTGAGCTAAAGCTTTGAAGTGTGTTCTATGAACTTCATTCAACTGAGTAAGTCAATTTCACCATCCTCTTCATAAAAGTTGATATTCGGTTGGTACTTTTCTTAAATTGGTTCAGTAGATCAAAAAACTGTCAACCCCCTAGTTCATAAAAGTATCAACATAATGGCACCCAAAAAACTTGAATGCACAAGTAAGAAATCTGAGTCCTCTACCCCTAAAGAAAAGAAGGGGTCCCTTCAAAAGTCACTGTTAGACATTTTGCCAAATTCAGTTGACAAGGGGTATAAGAAAATATTTAAGGATATAGCAGATGGTTGTTGAGATGCTAGGGTTCCTATTTCTACTTAGAATCTATTTTGGTATTTCTATGAGAAAAAAGATGGTCAAGGTCCTGTTGCCAACCCCTGGAACCTGAATCTGGCCAAACGTGTAGTTCCAAATGTGTTTGTTGATGTTGAACTAATCAAAGTATTGGCACAGTGCGACCATCTAGCCACCAGGACAGTTAGATTGCCTAATGGGTCACCATTGGTAGCAATGGATAGAAATGCAATTATTGATTGTTTCATGCTCAGTAAGAAAGCCCTCACACAGGTTGACTTGAAGAAGAGTGAACAAGAATATAACAAACTCAGGAAAAACAAATAGGAATGATGAATTGCCCATGTACATGAGAAAAGGGGCTAATAACAGAAGAATTGAAATTCCATCCACTGTTGTTGAGCCTTTTGCTGTTGATGATTTTGATGTTTATTTCAAGAGGACATACTTTGCTCTATGTCAGGTGCTGGGTATTGATGCCCAAGACAAAATGCCTGTGGATTTGATGATGATGGCCATGAGGATTCAGAATCTAGAGGTGAATATTGAGTATGATTTTGCATCATATATTGAAAAGAATCTGCATGATGGTCTATTGCAAATCAAAGAAAACAAGAAGCCCCTCAATTTCAAATACTATTCCTTGTGTCACTTGATACTATATCAAAATAGGGGAAAATGGCCAAGAAAAATGGATTTGAGTATGATTGACGAGAAGAGGCAGAGGTTGCCCACACAATGCTGGTGCTACAAATGGGATATTCATTGCAAGAATTGTAATTATGTAGTATTCCATGACAATTTTGCAATCAGAATAATGAATTCACTTGGTTTCCCTTCTCCTAGATTGACCAAAGAGGTTAGAGAGATGTTGAGGCCTCTTGCTCATAGGCCAGCACAAGGTCATAAGAATAACTTTGTTGATTGGTTTTCTTGCCAGACCATACAATAATCAGAGTTTATGGGTGTACTCAGCCACCCCATGTGTTGCCAAAGTTTGTGCCAGACAGAATTGCATTCCTTGAGTTCATGTGGTAGATGCTTTGGATGGAGAAGGATGTGATGAAAAAGGTAAAGAAGGGCACGTTCCTTCTTGATTCTACTGTGTTTGGTTATTGGTCAGTTGGTTCAAACACTTTGGAAGAGCTGCAGGCCTATTTGAAGGCTAAGTATTCTTTGAAATCAGGGACCGAAAGAGTTTGTGATCTAGAGGGTCACATGAATTTTGTTAGGCAAGTCATTCTTACTAAAATGGGGTAATCCCATCAAATCAATTTTTATGAGGATGTGATCAAAAATTGTATCACTTTTGATGAATTGTACAATAGGAAGAGGAAATGGGAAATTGTAAAAAATATTGAGGATGACAGGAGAAAGAAAAACCCTAATTTTGAAGGATTTTTTTGTTGATGAGAAGGACCCCTTGAAGAGAATAGATATGGTCATTGATAATTTTCAAAGATTCTATGACAAGTCTGAAAAGGATCCTACAAAGGCTACCAAGCTCCTAGTCAAGAGGCCACTAGGAGTTGTAATTCAAGAGCCTACCCCTAATGCAATGTCAGTTCAAGATCCTATAGTTTCTAATTCACTTCCTCCCAAAAGGCAAAAGACTGATGAGGTTTCTCCATTGGTTCCATATGAAATTACTAAAGGAGTTGGAGATACTAAGGAGGTGGCCTATATTCTGAGGCATATAGGAGATGAAGAGGAAGTAGATCAGCGATTGGTTTGGTGAAGAAATAGAGGCCTACAAACCTGAAGCAAGAATGGAGGAACAAGGACAAGGTGAGCCTGACTTACAAGAAGATGACAGGGTCATGGCCTCAATGAGGTTCATGGAGGATGATGATTTCATAAATACTCCAGAATTCAAAGACTTCTGGTTGAAAATAAAGATGAGGGAGTTTGAGGAGAAAGTTGAGATAAATAAGATGGGTGCTGATGAATCACAACATGGCCAAATTATGACACAAACTTTCAAAGAAATGAAGATTGATGAAATAAATGTTACCCCTGAGGAGGCTAGACAATTGGTCTTGAGGAGTAATATGTTGATCATCCCTGGCCTTGAATTAAAGAAAATGTTTTTATTGGACCAAGTAAGGAATCAGGATGACCCCATAATAGTCTTAGAATTTTATTATAAGGATGGTGTCAGTGGTTGTGGGTTCAACCAAAAAATAGAAACTCTAGCAATATGGGCCACATAGAAAAACACCAACAAGTCGAGATTACTTGATGTAGTCCAAGAGAAGAAGGGGACAACCATGGTAAAAACATTCTAGGATACATCAGTTCTTGAAGCAGCCACTCTTACCATGTACTCTGCAATGTTCACTCAAACTATTGTCAAAAAGTTGGAGTAAAGATTGCTTGATTATGAGAAAACTCAGATTGAGTTGAATGATGAAGTGAACAAGTTGTATTTGGAAAATATCAAACTCAAGCAACAAATGAAGGGTGCTAGTTCTTCTCAGATCCAAGCTATTATACCATACCAAGCCTTTGTGCCACAAGAAACCAGTGATGCTACAGTGCCAATTGAGCAGTTGAATGCATTAAAATTGAAGTTGGAAAAGGAAATCGAAGAATTGAAATAGTAGAATGAGAAGACAAAAGTTGAAGCCAGATTGAAAAATCTTGAAGTATTTGAAAAAAAATTGGAATATAGAGTAAAATTGGCTGTTGATAAGTTGAAAGATGTACATGAATGCTATTCCTCCTTATCTTAGGCCATTAGTCAGTTGAAGGCCAATTTTTCTATTTTGGACCCAATATACAAGAAATGGCAACCTGCACATCATACATTGTTGACTTTGTGCAAGGTTCTACAAAGAGACCTAGGTGCTTCGGCTTCACTCAAGCCAACCAAGAAGATGGTGGAAATGATCCTAGATGAATTCCAGTATGTCAATGGTGAGAACCAAAAAATGTAGGCAAAGATTGATTCTTTTTCCACCTTCAAGCACCAATTTATTCCTTCCATTTTGATGCATGGAAGAATGAGTTTAGCCAAATAGTTTCTCAAATCATTGATTTATTGAAAAAGGATGACAACATAAATACTCTCAATTTCAATGTTATTATGGATAGAGTGATTTCCCTATATGATGGATATGTCAAGTTCGTCATGGATGTCAAAGTTGTGTTGGACAAAAGATGGAAAGATTACGAGGCCAACTTGCTCCAGATTCAAGAATATAAATGGCCTAGTGATTATGCTGTTTTCCAATGGGAGAAAAAATATCTTGCAGCTGAAGAGTGATTAGGAAGGGGATAAATGAGCATCATGCTGGCGTTAATAGACACCATCAAATCTTGGACATCCTCCTTTTGTCTCTTTCTATTTTTATGTTTTCCAATTTGCATTCAAAATATAATTGGCAGTCTTTTTAAGACTTGTCAAAAAAGTATATATTGTAATAGGTCGTATCAAGGGGTGGGTATTTGAAAAGAATTTTTTGGAATGTGAAAATTCTGAAGCTTGTATCTTCCTTCACCCCTATAAGAAGGAAACCAAGACCTTGGGAAATCTCTCTAGGAATTTTGATTTTTGAAAAGAGACATTGTGAGTCCTGATCTTTGAAGCATATCAATAGAAAGTTGCATTTCTCTGGTGCCATTACTTCTAGTTCTCAATTACTTGTTGATTATCTTTGATACTTTATCTGGTTGTCTCCATATTGTATTTTCCTAGCTATTTGAATTAACATATCAAGGGTATGCTTAGTTATTCAAAACACATTTGCTGTTTTGTGTGATTTATTTGATTTATTTGATAGGGTTTTGACTTTGTAATGAAGCCTTGATTTTAAGGTAGTGAGATCTCAGGTTAAGGAGAAAATATTGCCATGGTCATTCAAAAGGAGCATAATGCAATATGGATAAAAGTAGACCAGCATTTCCCCTTTTGTTTACAATAAAGACTCAGGTTAATGAGATATGTATATGCTCTTTTAAGCTATTAGATTGAGGATTGTATGTGATTGTTACAAAGGTTGATTGTCATAGTAAATAATGGTGTAAAGAGTTTAAAAGGTGGCAATCATCAATCTCTTAGAGAGAAAAATAATCACTAGTCTGAGGCAACATTCTTCTCACAAGGAAGTCATCATTCATAAGTAGAGAGGACAGTGGGCTAGGCAGGAGGTCTTCATTTATTCAAGAGGACAGATAGCAAAAATAGTGAATGTGCAAGAAGATCAAACCCTAGGTAAGTTTATGCAATGCATATAGGATTACAGTTCCTATAGTTCATATGCAATATCAAAAGAGAGCTTATTTTACAGAAAAATGAACAACTATGCACACTTTAAGCTAGTTCAAATTGCAAATCAAGAAGCAATAGAATACCATACCTAGTTGTGCACCCAGCTCAATCACGTGTAACTTTGAAGTGAGTTGCCCTCCAGTGATTGTTATTGAATCAAAGGAAATAAGGATGGAAGGATTTTCATTACCTGCAACCTACAGAAAAGCAAAATCAACATTAGGAAACACTCCACAGATTTTAGAGACAAGATGAAAATGGAAAAACAACAAGAAAGAAGCATTTGATATAGTAGAGAAAATAATCTCAAAGAGTAGAAGAGAGTTCTACACAACACCATTCTCTAGATTGGCACATGTTTGCATAGTCCATGGTGAAACCCTGTCACCCTTTACACCATTGTCATGAATTCCTTGAAAACACTGTTCAATTACAACTTTTATATTTCCTTCAAGAAACTGTTTGTACTTTATTGATTTATTGCTCTTCATACAACACTATGATATCTCCTTTGATGCCACTGTCATATGACTATTTGATACCAATGTCATTGGTCTTCTCTCAAATTCAACCCTTACTCTTTTCACACTTTCACTCATAGGTTTTGAGTCAAGGGAGTCAAGTCTAGAATGTAACGTTGTTTTTCCTATGTTTGCAATAAGAGAATACTGTCATTTGAAACTAATATCTCTATCACACCTCATTATTGATCTATTCCCTTTTTCAACAGTCATATGGCTGTGATATGCTTCTTCGCTATGATGACTAATCATTGCATTATAATGTAGACTATTACCATGTTTGTGTCATAGGGCATTTGATTGTATTATTAGATCATGTGTATTCTTATGGTCTCACAAACTCTAGGAAATAACCTAAGACCCTTGGATTGCCTTAATACTCTCCTCTAGCCTACCATGCTCTAGTAGTCTCTTACATTGTCCTTTATCGCCAACCATATACTTGTAGACTACTTTTAGAAGTTTGTTTACTGTCTTCTTTTATATTTTCCATAGGTTGTAAATCATCCATTAGCATCTTGAAATTTTAAAATAAGATTCTTAACACTTCTATCATGATTGTAAGTGTGATTGTGTAGGCTATCTTGTGACCTGCATAGGTGACCTATGGATTATTTGTCATCTATCCTTCATGAACACTTTGTTGGCAAGAGACACTATATGGATTCATGATTGTTGTCATTGATGGCAACAAAGGTTAGCCCACACATCTGCAAGACATAATGAGTCTTTACCGGAAGACAGATTGCAAAGTATTGAGGTCCAGTAAGTAGGAACAGAGTAGTCAGTAAGGTCCGACAGACAGGTCTAGATCTCTCAGAGGAAGCATCTTGGTGAAGTGTAGATTTGGGTAAGTCAAGTGAACTATCTTGAGTGATAGAATCCAAGGATTTATCCTCTGGTGATAGATGAAGAAAAAGATATGACCACTTCAGTATCAGGTTCCTGATTGGCAGTGTGACAGAGGAAGAACTGACTGGCAGAACATCATACATCATTCCGGATGTGTTGCTGATGATGGAAAAGGTTCTTAAGGCATAAGTTATGTTTGGCTGACATGATTGATGACTTCTACAAGTATATGCTTGATCCGTATTACTTGATGTGCAAGGATTCAGCCGACAGATTAGAGTTTGTGAAAAGTTTGACTATTTCGGGTGCTGACTAGAAAGGTGATGAAATCACTTGTGCGGATATATATACTAGATGGATTTAATTGTGAGAGTTGTTGTTGTCATTGGTAATGTGCGAATAAGAGCAGAAGAGTAGAGTAGAAGCAACAAGGAAGATCCGGTATGTAAGAGAAAAGTAGCATAAAGAAGAGGAAAGATGAAGTGCAGCAGATCAGTATACTGAGCCTAACCGGAACTGAACTCCAGCATATGTAGATGCTCCCAATCAGTTCAATTATTGTATAAACACTCTTTTTGTAGACAGTGAGTCTCTTATAGGAAGTGTGCCTCTTGTGAGTAGTGTGCTCGGGCAGTGAGCCCTATTTGGCAAGTGCCATTTTTGTATTTCCATTCTTCTAACAGAGAATACAATCTTGGGTTAATCACCCCGTGGTTTTCTCCCTTAACATGGTTTCCATGTCAAAAATATTGTCTCATGTGTATCTCCATTTCATGGTTATGTTTGCTTATTTGAATTATTGCTGCATTGATTATCAAGAAAGTTAAGAAAGAAGAAAATAGTAGGATAACTGATTCACCCCCCCTCTCAGTTATCAACAATTGGTATCAGAGCTAAGTTCCTCCTAACAAAGTCTAACAGCTTGAGGAAGATCTGGAAATCCAAATGGATGCATATGGTTTAAGGGAGCAACTCAAACCCTTGATGATCTTGAACAGTCAAACTCTAAAGTCAATGAATTAAAGGAAAGACTCAAATAGGCTGATGATTTCATGAGAGAACTAAAAGACAAATTAAGTCTCTCTATGAAAAAGAGAAAGGAGCTGCTTCAGCAATTGGCAAGACAAGGTGAAGCAAATGATGCAAATGAAGAGCTGAATGAGAAAACCAAGTTATGTGAAAAGTTATCAAAAGAAATCATTATGGTAAGACATGAAATGGAATTAGGAGTTATGAAGTTCACCCAAGAAGTTGAAGAGAAAAGAAAAATTGAAGATAATCTAAGACAATCTCTCAAGGAGAAATCAGAAGATTGCCACCAGATGGACAGAATTATCAGACATCTTGAATCTGATCTTGAAGATGCTGAAAATAATGAAGAAAAACTTGAGGATCAAATTGTCTCTCTCAAAAGGGATCTTCAAACAGCAAATGAATATAAAGAGAAATTCAAGATAAGTTCTGCTCAACTTGAAGTTCTTCTTGAAAGTCAAAAGAAGGTAGATGACAAGTGTGGTTTGGGATATGAGAAAGGAGAAAGTTCTAGATCCGGTCAGAAGAATTTTGGATCAAAAAATCTAAGGAATAGGCCTAGAAGACCTCCGGTAAGACAACCTAATGCTCAAAGATATCCATCATTCAATGGATACTACCACAACTGCAATAACTTTGGTCACAAAGCTAATCAGTGCAGAAAGAGAATGAGTCAAACTAATTCATCCTTCTCCAGACAGTGCTTTAACTGCAAAAGGTATGGTCACAAATCTCATGAATGCAGAAATATGCAAATGAACAAATCATTCAATGGTAGATGCTTTGCATGCAATAGAATAGGTCATATGGATAATCAATGCAGATCAAGAGGATATCAGTCAAATATGCAAAGAAATGTTGTTTGCCAAATCTGCAATAGATCTGGTCATAGTGCAAAATTCTATAGAAGCAAGAATCAGGACAAAAGAGGTCCGGTATATCATAATCAGAATCAAGATAAGGGTAAACAAAAAGTGAATGTAGATAAAGTTAAAAGAGAGATGAACAAGATTTGGGTGAAGAAAAGTACAGAGAATGTAGAGGATGGATCCGCACCAGACTCTAGTGCTGATATTCCTTCCAGAAATTAAGAGATGAGCTTTGGCTTAGGGGAGACACAAAGAAAACCTTGTTCCCCCAGCCAGTCAATTGGTGCCTGAAATTGGCACATGTGAATCTGTGGATTAAATGGTTTCTAGAGCAACATGTAAAGAAGGTCAGGTAAAGATTTAGATCCGCAAGAAAATTTTAAAAGTTTAATTCCTTCAGAATTGGTCCAGTTAAACAAGTCTCCTGGGTAAACAGATTTTTCACAAGATTGGTCCGGTATGGATCCAAATTGAAACAACTTGATCTGCAGATATATGAGATGATCAGAAGAAGAAGTGGACATTATGATTCAACACTAACATCAATCACAAAGGCATCATAATGATCTGGATGAGTTTCTTCCTCCTTGAACAAGGAAAACAAGGCAAACTGGAATGAATTAGGTTGCGCATTTATTGCAGGGTGAAAATTAGGGCTTCTTGGAATAAAATAGTTCATTCATCTGCCATTTACACATTTGTACACTCACATGCAAAGAAGAAAGCAAAGGAGCTTTGCAAACAACTTCCCCCAAAAGATCAAGACAATTCTTCATACAGCTCTATTCAGATGTCATCGTGTGCCCTAAACTGCGTAAAAGGTATTTTTTGTTCTTGATATCCTTCAGTAAGATTGTTTGATGATGGCTACTCCGCATATAGTAAAGATTTCTGATAGACCTCGCCCCACATTTAAGAAACATCCATACAAGTCCTTGGAGGTAGATTCCCTAGGAGCCTTTTCTAGTGTTCCGCATGGCGTCTTGCACACCGAAGATATTAGGGTTTACATACATGCAAATGTTGTAGAATTTGGGGAATTCAAACTTAGAGATATCTATCACAAACAACTGTTAGATGATTCATTCGAGCTCCAACCCCAATACAAGGGCCTTCGGAATAAGCACTTTGCACAATACATACATTTCCCTTGTTTTAGCAGAATACATGACAACTTCATGTGGTTAAATGGACCATTCAAAATCACAAAAGATGCCATCAGGGAAGTTATTGGATTACACTCATCCAGTGGGATTCTCGTTCTTAAATCTGTGAAGAATCAAACTGTGAGTGAGGCTACCGGATCCAAGTTTGACAAAAGAGCAATGACAGTAGATGACATCTCTGATCTGGATGTCAAGTTTGCCTCCATGATCATTGGATATAAAATATACCATTCTAGTAGGGAAAATTCAGTACCTGGAACTGCCATCTACACTACTTATGAAATGCTGAGAAAGGATGCAGACTATGATCTTTGTCAGCTTCTCTTGAACCAACTCTTGGAGAATCTGCAGAAAATTAAGAAAGACAAAAAGAATTCATTCAAGTATGGTGGATTGATATTGTGCTTATTCTTCTACTTTATGAATGAGCTTCTCGGATCTAGTGGCTGGGTGTGGGAGAATGATAAACCAGTAGCTATCCAAATCAGAGATTATTTGCATGGACTTGGTGACAACAAAGCACAAAATACAGCTCTGTGGGGATATTTCAAGAACTTTTAAAACATGATGCAAGCAAGAGAAAGGATTCCCCAGTCTCTTGTTGAGAAATACAAAGACACAATTTGTTTTATGGTAGAGACTGATCATTGCCTAATGGAGGTAGTAGAACCAAGAACTGTATGGATCATGTGTTGGCAAGAGACACTATATGGATTCATGGTTGTTGTCATTGATGGCAACAAAGGTCATCCCACATATCCGCAAGTCATGATGTGTCTCTACCGGAAGTCAGAATAAAGAATGTTGTGGTCCGGTGAAGAAGAACAGAGCATGTGGCAAGGTCCGACAGATTGGTCCGGACCTCTCAGTGGAAGTGTCTTGGTGCAGTGCAGATTTGGGGAAGTCAAGAGGACTACCTTGAGTGGTATATTCCAAGGATTTAGCCTCCGGTGATGGACAAGGAAAAAGATATGAATGGTTGAGTACCGGATTCCTGAGAGACAGTGAAAACAGAGGAAGAACTGACTGGCAGAGTATCAGACTGCTTTCCGGATGGGTTACTGTTGATGACAGAGGTTGTGAAGGCATGAATCATGTTTGGCCGACATGATTAATGATATCTACAAGTATATGCTTGATCCGCATTGCTTGGTGAGGAAGGATTCAGCCGACAGAATGAGAGTTTATAAGAAACTAGACTGTTCCGGATGCCGACTAGAAAGGTGATGAAATTACTTGTGCGGATATATATAGAGGATGGATTTAGTTGTGAAGTGTGTGGTGATGTAGAGTGATATGCGAATAAGTCCAGAGAAAGAGCAGAGGTAGCAAAAAGGATCCGGTATGTGAAAGATAGCAGAATAAAGAACAGAGGAAAGATGAAGTGCAGCAGATCAGTGTACTGAGCCTAACCGGAACTGAACTCCAGCATATGCAGATGCTTCCAATCAGTTCAAGACTGTGATTCTCATCACTTTGTAGACAGTGTGTCTTTTTGTAGGCAGTGGGCCTCTTGTGAGCAGTGTGCTCGGGCAGTGAGCCCTAATTGGCAAGTGCCATTTTTGTAATTTCCTATTCTTCTAACAGAGAATAATTCTTGGGTTAATCACCCCGTGGTTTTCTCCCTTAACAGGGTTTCCACGTCAAAAATACTGTGTCATGTGTTTCTTATTTCATGGTTAATGTTTTTGTGTTTGATTTTATGCTACATCAATTAAAAGAAAAGTTCAATAAGGGAAATAATTAGGATAACTGATTCACCCCCCCTCTCAGTTATCAACAATTGGTATCAGAGCTAAGTTCCTCCTAATAGAGCCTAACAGCTTGAGGAAGATCTGGGATTTCAAATGGATGCATATGGTTTAAGGTAGCAACTCAAGACTGCCCTTGAGGATCTTGAACAGTCAAATTCTGAAGTCAGTGAATTAAAGGAAAGACTCAAACAGGCTGATGAATTCATGAGAGAATTAAAAGACAAATTAAGTCTCTCTATGAAAAAGAGAAAGGAGCTGCTTCAACAGTTGGCAAGACAAAGTGAAGAAAGCAATACAAATGAGGAATTGACTGAGCAAACCAAGTTATGTGAAAAGTTATCAAAAGAAGTCATTATGTTAAGACATGAAATGGAATCAGGAACTATAAAGTTTACTCAAGAGATTGAAGAAAAAAGAAAGGATGAAGACAATCTAAGACAATCTCTTAAAGAAAAATCAGAAGAATGCCACCAGATGGACAGGATTATCAGACACCTTGAATCTGATCTTGAAGATGCCAAAGATAATGAAGGAAAACTTGAGGATCAAATTGCCTCTCTCAAAAGAGACCTTCAAACAGCAAATGAATATAAAGAAAACTTCAAGATAAGTTTTGCTCAACTTGAAGTTCTTCTTGGAAGTCAAAAGAGGACAGATGACAAGTATGGTTTGGGATATGAGAAAGGAGAAAGCTCCGGATCCGGTCAGAAGAATCTTGGATCAGAAAATCCAAGAAGCAGGCCTAGAAGACCTCCGGTAAGACAGCCAAATGCTCAAAGATATCCATCCTTCAATGGATACTGCCACAGCTGCAACCACTTTGGTCACAAAGCTAATCAGTGCAGAATGAGAATGAATCAGATTAATTCATCCTTCTCCAGACAATGCTTCAACTGCAAAAGGTATGGACACAAATCCCATGAATGCAGAATTATGCAAGTAAACAAATCATTCAAAGGTAGATGCTTCACATGCAATAGAATAGGTCATATGGCAAGTCAATGCAGATCAAGAGGATATCAGTCAAATATGCAAAGAAATGTTATTTGCCAAATCTGCAATAGGTCCGGTCATAATGCTAAAGTCTGTAGAAACAAAAATCAGGACAAAAGAGGTCCGGTGTATAATCAGAATCAAGACAAGGGTAAACAAAAGATGAATGCGGATGAGGTTAGGAATCAGATGAGCAAGATTTGGGTGAAGAAAAGTTCAGAGAATGTAGAGGTTGGATCCGCACCAGACTCTGGTGCTGATATTTCTTCCAGAAATTAAAAGTGAGCTCAGGCTCAGGGGGAGACTCAAAGAAAATCTTGTTCCCCCAGCCAAACAAGTGGTGCCGGATGTGGCACAAGATGCGGATCAAAGGGTTTGTAGATATGAATCTTGAGATACTCCAGTCAAGTTTTCAGAGGTTCGCATGAAGTCATGAAGAAGCTGTGATCGATCAAATAAGACCTGTTCAGGGAGATGCTCCGGTATGATAAAGGATTACAAAAAGGTCCGGAAAGATCCGGAAATGCACTATCTTGTTCTGCGGATTGGACAGAGTGTTTGAGATGATCTTGTAATATGCTACCTCGATTTATTCATGATTGAAAGATCCGGATGATATCCACAGATCAGGACTAATCCGGGATACTCCAAGCTATCCAGACAAGGCAAACCGGAATGATGTAGGTGAAGCATTTATTGCAGACAGGTATTAGGGTTCGCGGAGCAATTTAAGGGATTTCTCAAAGGTCATTTGCTCATTCTGCACTCGAGAAGAAGCGAAAAGTGGAGCTCTGCAACAAGGTTCTTCAAGCACACCAAGGATCTCCTGCCGAAGCTATTGGATAAAGAAATCAATCCAACCACTCCGTGCAAACCGAAGGCGCATAAGGTATTCTCTGTTTTTCATTACCTCACTGCAAATCTTTGAAGAATGGCTACTCCAAACATAGTTAAGATCTCTGATAGACCTCGCCCCTCATTCAAGAAACATCCCTACAAATCATTGGAGGTAGACCCACTAGGAGCCTTCTCTAGTGTTCCTCACGGAGTTTTACACACCGAAGACATTAGGGTTTACATACATGCAAACATTGAGGAATTTGGGGAGTTCAAATTAAGAGACCTCTATCACAAGCAGCTGATTGACAATGCTTTTGAGCTTAAACCAGAGTATAAGGATATTCAGAAGAAACAATTTGAGCAATTTATTCATTTCCCCTGCTTTGAAGAGGATGAATGGGTCCGGTATGTACTGAGCAGGATGCATGACAACTTTCTATGGCTAGATAGACCCTGCAAGATCACAAAAGAGGCAATTAGAGCAGTAACTGGCCTATACTCTTCCGGAGGAGTACCTATCCTCAAATCTGTCAAGAACAACATTGTAACTGAGGCCACCGGATCAAAATTTGACAAGAGGGCAATGACCATTGAAGATATTTCGGATCCGGATATCAAATATGCATCAATGATAATAGGATACAAGATCTATCACTCCAGCAGGGAGAATTCTGTATCCGGAACTGCAATATACACTGCTTATGAAATGTTAAGAAAGAATGCAGAATATGATCTCTGCGAACTACTACTAAGCCAATTAATGGAAAACATACAGAAAATCAAGAAGGATAAGAAGAATTCCTTTAAGTATGGTACTCTTATTGTATGTCTATTCTTCTATTTCATGAATGAGCTACCCGGAACAAGTGGATGGGTATGGCAGAATGACAAACCTGTTGCAGTCCAGATAAGAGACTACTTGCATGGACTTGGGGATGCAAAAGCGAGAAATTCAGCTCTATGGGGATACTTCAAAAACTTTCAGAGCATGATGCAAGCAAGAGAGAGAATTCCCCAGTCTCTCATTGAGAAATACAAGGACTCAGTGTGCTTTATGGTTGACACTGATCAGTGCCTAATGGAGGCAGTGGAGCCAAGGACTGTCTGGATCATGCCCATGGGGTATGAAGTTGATGAACAGATAGTGGAGCTGCATGTTCAACACATGCTAAGTCAGCCCAAAGATCCTAAGGCAGAAAGGTTTGGAACCTTTGAGGAGCTGAGTGTAAAAATACATGTAGAACTCAGGGAACCTGAGATTAAAAGAAAGGTAAGAAAAGAAGTAGAGCACATTGCTCAAGGCCTAGGTATCTCAAAGGAGGCACTTGATGCCAGCCGGGAAAAGAGGAGGAAGGCCGAGGAAGAAGAGAAAAGCAAAGAAAGTGCTCCGGTTGGAGCTCCCACCCGGACCAGATCAACAAAGAGATCTGCACCTCCCTCAACCAAAAGTTCAAAACCGGAAGTCCAGGCATCCGGTAAGAGATCCAAGACAAAAGCCACAAGGGCTTATGGAAGCCAAAAGGATGAAGAGGAAACAGAATCAGATGAGGGAGTAAGAGAAGTAAAGAAACAGAAGAAGAAAGGATCCGGTAAGCCCTCCACAGGCCAAGACAAGGATGAAATGGCAGAGGTAACTGTTGAAAAGCCCACTCTGTCACTAGAGAGCATAATCAAGTCGGTCACGGTGGATGGAAACCTTCAACCAATGACTGAATCCTATGATGACTTCAGTGAGGCAGACCAAAAGACTCTGCAGGAAGCCACAGTTAAATATCTGAACATATACAATAAGGCTTTCATTGAGATCATATCTCTCATTCCTAAAAGCCTAGAGAAGGAAATGGAAGTAAGAAAGAATAATGCTCATGCCAAAGATCTTGAGATCCGGGAGCAGATAGCTATTCAGCTATATCCTCAAATTGATCCCAAGACAATGAACATTATCTTCAAGGACTGCAAAGATGAGTTCAGAAGCAAAGCCAGGATGAATCAACTCATGCTTGGTGAGACTGACAAAGTGGCCCAAGAAACAGAAGAGATCCTCCGGAAGGCCTTCAAAAGGTTCAATCTTCCTGTTGTAGAGGACTTAGGTGCAGAAACAGCTGCTGATTTGGAATCTTCTGTTCCGGAAGAAGTGAGCCCTGAACAGACAAGTGAGGACTTGGGACCCTCTGCTCCAGAAGAAGTGGCCCATGAACAAGTTAGCATCTCTCCTCCGGTTTCCCCTACAGTCTCCGGATCCAAAGAAGAAGAGCAATTACAGGAGAAGGAAGCAGTGGTGAAAGACAAAGAGGTTGACAGTTCTAAGACTGCAGAAGAAAAGAAACATCTGTCTCCGGCAAGAGACACTGCACAAACTGTTCAACAATTTTTGAGTAAAGAAACTTTAGAGATTGATGAACCGGAGCTTCTAAAAGGCCCATTTGATTTTGACTCTCTCTCTCCGATACAAACAATGAAGATAGCTTCATTTGCAAATGCCAAGGCAAATGAAAAGCTCCTGAAGTCTCATATGGAAGACTGTGAGTTGATAGAGGCTGCCTCCGGAGTACTTGTGAAGATCATGCCATCAATCCAAATAGATCCGACAGCCTCCACTTCCGGTAATCTAAAAACCTTAGTCAGCAGTGTTGATACACATTTTGATTCTCTAGAAAAATCAGCTGAAGAAAAGGTCCGGAAGGAATTTTTGGATAAGAGATTTTCAGAGATATTAGAATTAATTTCTAAAGATAGGAAGATTGTAAGCATTGGAATAAAGAGCTTAGAGAATGCTCTTAAGGATGGCGGTGATATCTATAAATTTTGTATATCCTGGTCAAAGGCAACAGCAGCATTTGACAAGAAAATAAAAGAGGAACAGGATAAGCTACAAAGCTTATCTCAAAGTTTTGATCCTCTCTCTTCCTCTATAATAAATCAAGAATGTCAGACTATTGCAGTCTTGAACGAAATAAAGAATCTTGAGAAGGAAAGGAAGAACATCACCAACCGGATGGGAGAACTTAGAAGGATTATAATCCCTAAGTTGGAAACCATGCATGAGGCCATCAGTGATGCTAGGACCACCGCCCAAACAAAAGATCCGACAGATCTCAAGCGGGCAGAAGCGTTTGCATTTTTGTTAAGTAGTCACATTTCAATTTTGGACAGAATGAAGCAAAGTTGGGCTACCGAAATGATTCAATTACAGACATCCTTTGCAGACATTCTTCAATATATGTGAGTATGTAAATATGCGGCTAAGTATAAGAAATTTTTGAAAATTTTGATATGCGGACCCTACCCTTTGCCATTGATGTCAAAGGGGGAGTGAGGAGCAGTGAAAAATGAGGGATCCAACTAAGGGGGAGTTCCAGAAATTGTATATAAAGACAGAGCATCAGCAAAGGGGGAGCATAGTGAAAACACTTAGTCATTTTTCACTAAGTGTTGCCATCAATGCCAAAGGGGGAGATTGTTGGCAAGAGACACTATATGGATTCATGGTTGTTGTCATTGATGGCAACAAAGGTCATCCCACATATCCGCAAGTCATGATGTGTCTCTACCGGAAGTCAGAATAAAGAATGTTGTGGTCCGGTGAAGAAGAACAGAGCATGTGGCAAGGTCCGACAGATTGGTCCGGACCTCTCAGTGGAAGTGTCTTGGTGCAGTGCGGATTTGGGGAAGTCAAGAGGACTACCTTGAGTGGTATATTCCAAGGATTTAGCCTCCGGTGATGGACAAGGAAAAAGATATGAATGGTTGAGTACCGGATTCCTGAGAGACAGTGAAAACAGAGGAAGAACTGACTGGCAGAGTATCAGACTGCTTTCCGGATGGGTTACTGTTGATGACAGAGGTTGTGAAGGCATGAATCATGTTTGGCCGACATGATTAATGATATCTACAAGTATATGCTTGATCCGCATTGCTTGGTGAGGAAGGATTCAGCCGACAGAATGAGAGTTTATAAGAAACTAGACTGTTCCGGATGCCGACTAGAAAGGTGATGAAATTACTTGTGCGGATATATATAGAGGATGGATTTAGTTGTGAAGTGTGTGGTGATGTAGAGTGATATGCGAATAAGTCCAGAGAAAGAGCAGAGGTAGCAAAAAGGATCCGGTATGTGAAAGATAGCAGAATAAAGAACAGAGGAAAGATGAAGTGCAGCAGATCAGTGTACTGAGCCTAACCGGAACTGAACTCCAGCATATGCAGATGCTTCCAATCAGTTCAAGACTGTGATTCTCATCACTTTGTAGACAGTGTGTCTTTTTGTAGGCAGTGGGCCTCTTGTGAGCAGTGTGCTCGGGCAGTGAGCCCTAATTGGCAAGTGCCATTTTTGTAATTTCCTATTCTTCTAACAGAGAATAATTCTTGGGTTAATCACCCCGTGGTTTTCTCCCTTAACATGGTTTCCACGTCAAAAATACTGTGTCATGTGTTTCTTATTTCATGGTTAATGTTTTTGTGTTTGATTTTATGCTACATCAATTAAAAGAAAAGTTCAATAAGGGAAATAATTAGGATAACTGATTCACCCCCCCCTCTCAGTTATCAACATCATGCCCATGGGGTATGAGGTTGATGAACAAATTGTGGAGCTGCATGTTCAACACATGCTAAGTCAGCCAAAGGATCCAAAGGCAGAAAGATTTGGAACCTTTGAGGAGCTAAGTGTAAAGATTCATGTGGAACTCAAAGAACTAGAGATCAAGAGGAAGGTGAGAAAAGAAGTAGAACATATTACCAAAGGCCTTGGCATCTCAAAGGAGGCACTTGATGCCAACAAGGAAAAGAGGCAAAAGGCTGAGGAAGAGAAGAAGAAGGCAGAAAAGAAAAGTGAGGAAAGTGCTCTGGTAGAAACCTCAACCCGGACCAGATCATCAAAGAGATCTGCACCTGTCACAGCCAAAATCTCAAGAACATCAAAATTAGAAGTACAAGCATCCAACAAAGGAGAGAAAAGATCAAAGACAAAAGCCACAAGCGCTTATGCCAGTCAAAGAGATGAAGAGGAAACTAAATCAGATGAGGAGATAAAGAAAATTAAGAAGAAGAAGAAATCATCCGGTGAACACTCCACCGGTCAAGGAGAAGAAGAGAAGGAAGAGGAATTTGCTGAAAAGCCCACTCTATCCTTAGATGTTGTAGTTAAAGCAGTCACTGTGGATGGGAACCTGCAATCCCTAACTGAATTCTATGATGATTATAATGAGGCTGATCAAAAGATCTTGCAAGAAGCTAAAGTTAGGTATCTGAACATATATAATAAGGCCTTTATTGAAATTATATCTCTTATTCCCAAGAGCTTAGAAAAGGAATTAGAAATGAGAAAAACTAATGCCATGGCAAAAGACCTTGAGATCCGGGAACAGATAGCTATTTAGCTATATCCTGCAATCGATCCCAAGACAATGAACATGATATCCAAAGATTGCAAGGATGAGTTCAGGAGCAAAGCAAGGATGAATCAGCTCATGCTTGATGAAACTGACAAGGTAGCCAAGGATACATAAGAGATTCTCCAGAAAACCTTCAAAAGATTTAATCTTCCTATCATAGAGGACTTGGGTGCTGACCCCTCGGCTTCAAATGTTGCAGAAGAATCTACTGAGAAAATGACAGAAGAGGTGGGCCTTGAACAAACTAACATTTCTCCTCTGGTTTCCCCTATAGTCTCCGGATCTAAAGGAGAAGATGAAATATAGGAGAAAGAAGCAGGAGTGATGGAAAAAGAAGTTGATAGTACCAAGGTTGTAGAGGGAGAGAAGACCTCAACAAAAAAGACCACAACTGCTAGTGGTGAGAATGTAGAAGGAGAGAAAGCTCAAAAGGATAGCTCTAAGAATGCAGAAGAGAAGAAACATCTGTCTCCGGCAAGAGACACTGCAAAAACTGTCCAAGAATTCTTGAGCAAAGAATCAATAGAGATTGATGAACCGGATCTTCTACAAGGACCATTTAATTTTGATTCACTTTCTCCGGTACAGGCAATGAAGAGAGCCTCATTTGCTAATGCAAAGGTTAAAGAAAAACTCCTAAAGTCTCACATGGAAGACTGTGAGTTGATAGAAGCTACTTCCGGAGTGCTAGAAAAGATTATGCCATCGTTTCAGAAGGATCCCATAGCCTCCTCATCCAGTAATCTCAAAACTCTAGTCAATAGTGTTAGCACACATTTTGATTCACTAGAGAAGTCAGCAGAAGATAAGGTCCGGAAGGAATTTCTTGCAAAAAGATTATTAGAGGTTCAAGGGTTGATAAGTAATGATAGGAGAAATATGAATATTGGGATAAAGAGCTTAGAAAATGCTCTTAAAGATGGCGGTGAAGTATACAAGTTTTGTATTTCCTGGTCCAAAGCAATAGTGGAGATTGAGAAGAAAATGAAAGAATAGGAGGATAAACTGTTAAAACTTTCTCAAAATTTTGATCCTCTTTCTACATCAATAATAAATCAAAAATGTCAAACGATTGCTATTTTGAATGAGATTAAGAAGCTTGAAAAAGAGAAGAAAAATAGAATAAGCAGGTTAAGTGAGCTCAGAGGGATAAATGTCCCTAAGTTAGAGGCCATGCATGAGGCCATAAAAGAAGCTCAAATCACAGCTCAGACAAATGATCCAACAGATCTAAAAAGGGCAGATGCGTTTGCTTTTCTATTGAGTAGTCATATATCAATTTTGGATAGAATGAAGCAAAGTTGGGCTACAGAATTCATTCAACTGAAAACAACTTTTGCTGACATACTGCAGTATATGTAAGTAATCCATATGTATATACTTATACGGCTAAGTATAGTTAAATTTTTAAAAAATTTTGGTATGCGGACCCTACCCTTTGCCATTGATGTCAAAGGGGGAGTGAGGAGCAGTGAAAAATGAGGAATCCAACTAAGGGGGAGCTCCAGAATATGTATATAAAAATAGAGCATCAGCTAAGGGGGAGCATAGTGTAAACACTTAGTCATTTTTCACTAAGTGTTGCCATCAATGCCAAAGGGGGAGGTTGTTGGTAAGAGACACTATATGGATTCATGATTGTTGTCATTGATGGCAACAAAGGTTAGCCCACACATCCGTAGGACATAATGAGTCTTTACCGGAAGACAGATTGCAAAGTATTGAGGTCCGGTAAGCAGGAACAGAGCAGTCAGTAAGGTCCGACAGATAGGTCCAGATCTCTCAGAGGAAGTATCTTGGTGAAGTGCGGATTTGGGTAAGTCAAGAGGACTACCTTGAGTGATAGAATCCAAGGATTTAGCCTCCAGTGATAGATTAAGAAAAAGATATGATCACTTGAGTATTGGGTTCCTGATTGGCAGTGTGACAGAGGAAGAACTGACTAGCAGAACATTAGACATCATTCCGGATGCGTTGCTGATGATGGAAAAAGTTCTTAAGGCATAAGTTATGTTTGGCTGACATGATTGATGACTTCTACAAGTATATGCTTGATCCGCATTACTTGATGTGCAAGGATTCAGCTGATAGATCAGAGTTTGTGAAAAGTTTGACTATTCTGGGTGCCGACTAGAAAGGTGATGAAATCACTTGTGCGGATATATATACAAGATGGATTTAATTGTGAGAGTTGTTGTTGTCATTGGTAATGTGTGAATAAGAGCAGAAGAGTAGAGTAGAAGCAGCAAGGAAGATCTGGTATGTAAGAGAAAAGCAACATAAAGAAGAGGAAAGATGAAGTGTAGCAGATCAGTATACTGAGCCTAACTGGAACTGAACTCCAGCATATGTAGATGCTCCCAATTAGTTCAAGTATTGTATAAACACTCTTTTTGTAGACAGTGAGTCTCTTGTAGGCAGTGTGCCTCTTGTGAGTAGTGTGCTCGGGCAGTGAGCCCTATTTGGCAAGTGCCATTTTTGTATTTCCATTCTTCTAACAGAGAATACAATCTTGGGTTAATCACCCCGTGGTTTTCTCCCTTAACAGGGTTTCCACATCAAAAATATTGTGTCATGTGTATCTCCATTTCATGGTTATGTTTGCTTATTTGAATTATTGCTGCATTGATTATCAAGAAAGTTAAGAAAGAAGAAAATAGTAGGATAGCTGATTGACCCCCCCTCTCAGTTCTCAACACACTTGTCATACAGTCCTAACTTATAACTATCATCTGCAACATTTCCATGACACAAAATCTTAAGGCCTAATTCAAGACAGTGTCTCATAAAAATCCTTATATACTACCTTCTACTCACACTCACAATGTGGAGATAGAAATCACTTGTACATACTCCTATGCCAAAGAATATGCTCTTATTCATGATAATCTTAGGATTCACTTATATTTACAAAAATCTCATTAAATCTCTTAGAGACACCACTCTTTAAACAACATTGTCATGAAAGGCTTGTCATACTGCTCTCCGTCATTTGGTTTGACATGTTATTATACACTGCCTTCATATTCTCCATTCATTGTCTTTCATGAGAGAAATCTTTTGTGAGTCCTCAATGAAACATCACATACCTATGATTGCCCTTGTGACTGTCATGAAACTCATTCATATTAGCTTCACAAACCATTTACTTGAGTTATTGTCTTTTGAATTGATAACAATGACTTCTTTTTTACCTTGTCTAACAAGGTTTAACATGGAAAACCTCCATAGATTTTGATGAAGGTGCTAGGGTTTAAAAAAACTAAGATCTTATCACTATTCATAGCTTTTAATATTCATAGAGACAAAATCTACCATAGAAAACAATGGAAAATAACTCATATTTCATAAGTAGTAATTTGTGTTTTTCACATATTCATTTGAGAAATTTATATTCAAATGTCAATTTTAATTAGGTGTTCCTAGTGCATAGCTTTGTAACATTTGCATCTAGTATCCCTACAATCCCTACAATCATGTTCTAAAATTACATGGAAAACAGGTACATTTCTTCATTTAAATGACAACAAACACAAATCTTATTAAATATATTCAGTAGATCAAATACAGAGCACCGAGAAAAAATAATCAAGGGTAAACTTTAATTGTACTACCTAAATAAAATCAGAAACATATAAAGGTTGTTTCAGACCCAATCAATTTATATTTGAATGTATTGGAGGATGCGGAAATATGGGAGCATGAAAAGAAAAATGTCAAGAATTTTATGTAAATCTATAAATAGAATATGTATATTGGAGGCAATGTAAACTCCTAAATCCCTAATAATCTAAGGACTTTTTCTGCAATGTTATTGAGTTGGCTGCTTGGCCACCTAGCATATTGATTGTTCAGGGATATACACACCATTATATAAAGGATGTCTTATGTGGTAGATATAGAATCTACATATTGATAGCTGATATGTTTCAATATGTATTTGTTACAGACATTTTCATGCATATTCATATCCACTTACGTACATGCATATATACACTCTATTAGATATCTTTTCTTTTAGGATTAACCACTTGGAATATTTAATACTCAAGTGATTCTTTCAATGAGCTATCATTGTTACATGCATCTTTTTATATATAGAAATCTACACATTTTTAAATGAATATATGTATCTGTGTATATACATACAAACACACAAGTACATGTATGTGTATACACATAAACACGGATATACAAATGTATGTATATATGTATAGAGTAAATTATATATGCAGATCTCTCTCAATCACCATTATATGGGCATTTACATCAGGTCAAAAATTGATGAATTAGGTATTTACTTGTATGTACCCCATATGTTGTTGGTGCAGGGTTGGGACATGCCTTGATTATAGAGCATGCTCCCTAGATTTGGGGACATTTGAAATATAATTTTTCCTAAACATAAAGAAAAGCAAAAAAACACTAAGCAAACCTGGATATGAACAATTTACAACCATTGAAGAGACATTTTGCATTATTTTCTCTTTATATTTTTGAGTACCAATAGATTGACTTGGGAAGTAGCTACACATTCAGACACATTTATGCATCTCTCTATGGTTCAATGTTTCATTGAGCCCTCCAATTTTGTTTTCTGGGGATGCAGGGGAGAGGGAGTATGTGGAAATCTAAAAAGTGAATGCCTGGAAGCTCCCCTAAAATGCAAGGAATATAATTTGAATAGGAAATTACCATGGGAATGGGGAGTATGTGATTGGGCCAGGAAGATGAGAAAAAGGGGAATGCAAAACAAAGTGATGATTGACAAGTTTTGCACAAGGAATAGCTATATTAGTATATATGAACAATAAAATGATCTCTTATAGCTATATAAAAATTAAACTTCTAATTAACCAGTAGTGCAACAATTTTTCTTTCATGAATTCACTATGAATTCTAGTTGACCAATAAGCACACCAAAAGATTCTAACTTAGTATGGTGATCCTCAAATTATAAAACCATAAATATGTCAAACAAGACCCAATTTATATCACCAGCATTGAAAATGACCATGTGAGAGGAAGACTCATCTTGAAGGAAGATAAAACTGATGGGAACCATGGTTGGAGATAGAAGCAAGCCCTAAGTCCATATCAAAGTGTAGGCATTGAAGAATTAACATCATCATTATCACTAAATGAGGCAAAGAAAATTTGATAATGCCCATAGAAATTAAGCTTAGATTGGAGGACTTGGTGTGGCAATCTTGTGGGAGTGCAATTAACGTTTCTTGGGAGCTTTTATCACAACTACCAAAAATTAGAGAGGAAGTTGACAATGAGCATCTATTTCGATCTCTTGGAGTATGGATGAGGAGTGAGGAGAAGTTGTATGTTTGTGAAGAAGAACATCATATGTACCGCTTTAAACAAAAAAACATGACATTTTAAACAAAAACCCTTACATTTGGAAGTTTTATAGTGCTTCTCAATATAAGCTCAAAATACACCAAAATACGGGAAGAAGTCTGCACTGAGTCATACTACATTACATATATCCTTGTGTCCTAAAGTTATACTTACCGAAGAAGTCCTCTATTCTCCATCAAATGTCTACAAAAAGGCTCAAGCTTCAAATGCTAATCCTCTTCATACATGGCAAACTCATTCATTAATAAGCATTCGGTGAGAACAAGATGAAGGATTTTTTGTACTAAAGATATCAGTTCAAGCTTACATTCCTTTGTGAGGTTCTCGGCTCTCAAACTAACAAAAGGACAATGGAGGAAATATTTGCATCCCGCCAATAATTTCTCAATTGTAGCAATGGAGAGGAAATGATTAGCATCCCACCAATAATTTTTCAATTCAAAGTATTTTTTTAATTACCCACTTTTATTTGTGTGACTAACTATTTAGTAATTTTTATTTGTATGACTAAATATTTTTTTAGTCGACGACCAAGTTAGTCATTTATTTACTCATTTATAGATGAGTTGCAAAAAAATAGTAGAATTTAGTCATTTTTAGTTGTCGTGACTAAAAGTTTTAGTCACATAGTCATTTATTTACCAAATTCTAGTAGTGGAGTGAAGGGGATCAATGGTGTTCTGCATATCCTTGGTTTGGAGCAGAACCTATTATTTGTAAGTAAATTGAATGATGTGGGTGTGTAGGTTGTTTTCTCGAATGGAGGATGGAAGATGACTAGAGGAGCTATGGTGCTAGCTAAGGGTGTTTAGATTGGCACTCCATTTCAGCTTGATGCATGTGCAGTATAGTACAATAGTGTCTCTATTTCAAAGAAGAGAACTTTAGAATCTTCATCCTCACCATTGGAACCAACAGTGAATGGTACTGTTGCATCTACTTCTAATGGTCATGCTTTCTGGGTACCTAAGGGTGCTCATTCTATGGAGATGAAACTTCGAGCTGAGAAGACAATGTTATGGCATCAAGGGCTTGGTCACATTGGTGAAAAGGGTTTCAAGACCCTGAAAAATAAAAACCTTGTTGAGGGTATGAATGATTGTAATCTTGAGTTTGATTTTTGCGAACATTGTATCTATGGTAAACAAAACCATGTTCAGTTTTATTCCAATTCTCACAAATCTTTTGAGGTGTTGGAATTGATTCATTCTGATGTGTTTGGTCCAGTTAATGTTCCTTTGATTTCAAAATTTGTTTACTTTGTTTCATTCATTGATGATTATAGTAGGACATGGGTGTATTTCCTTAGAAGCATGGATAACTTTAAGGACCCCACCCCCTAAAAAATCTATAAAATCCTGGCGAATCCTATCTCGAGGCAAAAAAATGTTGGCAAATCTATGCTTATTTTTGAAAAAAAATAATTTCATTGGCAAATTTTTTCAAATTTGTTGACATTGGTTTTTTTGCTAGCAAATTATATATAGATTTGAAAAAAAAATCATTGGCAAATTATAGTTGTATTCCAAAAAATAAAATAAATTAGGTGGCGAATTATAGTTGTATTCCAAAAAATAAAATAAAATAAATTAGGTGACAAATTATATAGATATTCAAAAATATAAAATAAATTATTTGGCGAATGTGCTGGCAATTTTTTGAAAAAACATAATGTGGCTGGCGAAAATATCAAATGCTAAATCATAATGATTAATTTACTTGGTAAAGTTATAGCTTAAAAAATATTTACATTTAGATCGATGAATATTCAATATTAGAGATAAATGACATCAGTTCTATTCCAGGCTTCAGTTCTGACACACCCATCTTTCTACATAAAGTCTCTAGAATAGAGACAAGTGTCAATGAAGGAACGATTCAGATTAACAAAAATTAATAGATAATAATTTAATTAAAAAAATCCAAAAGGATGACTAGACTTACAATTTACATCGATGTACTTATAATATTCTAATAATTTTTTATCGTTAGATGATCATAGATCGATGACATAAGTTCTATTTCAGGCCAAAGTACTAGCACACCCAAATTTCTACATAAAGTCTCTAGAATAGAGACAAGGACTATGCTATATGCCATGTGGCTCATCATGATTGCATCGTGGTGTTTCATATACATCGTAAGATTAATAGGTGGGCCCATCTTCACATTTGAGGACTTGCACTTTTTTGCCACCTTGACCTTAATTTTATATTAAACAATTCATATTATATACAATACAGTATACCATAATCAATATAAATATATTATATAAATTTAATATATATCTCAATAGTTGATCTAATAATATATAATGGCTCTTGAGTGATTCTGGAGGCTTTTGTTGGCAATGTGTAGCGTTGGAGATCTACCTTCCGGAATTGAACTACAATTGTTCATCATTTGTTCATCAAACGGTGGAACAATTTACAAGTGGAACAATTTTCTCTGATGGCTGACGTTTTGGTGGTCACATCAGTCACCCAAGGCGATCAAGTGGATGCAAAATTCAATCTTTGTAAAGAGAGCCAAGGTACTTTTTGATGCAAGATGTCAAGTCCATACAAGTAAGATGTCAAGTCCATATGAGGATTTCTTGAATTGGATGCCCAAATGCTCTCAGAGCATGATATGAAGTGACATTTTGGTGTCTAGAGAATTATTTGCTAGGTTCATAAGATAGACTGATGGACAGGTAATGATTTTTTGAATTCCCAATAGTCATGGCTATAAAGGGATGGAGAAAGTTGCTTCTGAAAATCAATTTCAACTTTTGGTTATTCCTTGTTAGCTAATTTGAAGGGAATTATTCAATTAGAATGCAATCATTTTTGGCAGAGGAAGTGGTTAGAATGGTTACACACTCATAGTTGGGTTGTTATCCTTACCTTAAAGGATGACTGATGAGTCATGGGAACTCCATTTGTTAGCTAATTTTGGGAATTATTCAGTTAGAATGCAATATTTTTAGTAGAGGAAGCAGTTAGAATGGTTACACAGTTGGTTTGTTATCCTTACCTTGAAGGACCTAGTTCTTGTAAGATGAAAAAAAAATGAGTCATGGGAACTCCATGTATGACATGGGAGGATCTGGTAAGATAACAACCAGCTACTTGGGGAATAAAGTGGAAGGAGAATGGTGCCTTTTGGAAACACTCTTTTTTCAGTGTGGTTGGAAAGTGCCTTGGCTCCGCAAAAAAATGCATCTGGTAGCATTATATGATAGATGGTATTGCATCTATATGATGGGTTGTGGTTAGTGTTCTTTCCCAATCCATTATCGCATCTTTCTAGCATCCTAGTGATGGATTGTGGACAATGGTCTCTCCCAATCCATTGGTTCATCTTTCTGGTAGCTAGCTTAGTATGATGCATCTTTTGGCTTCCTTCCAGATAGTCTAGACTGTAGAAGGCTTCTTCTTTCTCCATGTTAGGCTTTCTTCTTAAATTTGGACAAAAGCCACAACTTTATTCCCAATTTCATTCACATATTCATCCCACTCCAGTGGCCAGGGCACTTTTTCTTCATTGTGTTGTAAGGAAAATACGAGGGAAATACACAGTGTTTAGTTCTTTGTCAACTAGAAATATTCATCTAGCGAGGGGCCAAGGGCTTCTTCTTTCGCCATGTAACCTTTATTATAAAGGGATGTCATCTTTATGTTGTCATATTTCTCTAACAACTGTTTAAGTTTTTTGACTCAATAAAATGAGGGATGATTCTAATTCTAATTTGTTAATTTCTTTAATTACACACATTGTTAATCTCTTTTCCAAAGGATTAAGTGAATAAGGGTTAAAACTTCATATGAGGGTTAGTACATCCTGTTGGTCCAATAGTAATATACATTTGTTATTGAAAAGAAGTTCTTAATATTAATATACATTCTAGAAACTTTAAATTAGCAATGTAACTATAATATATTCTATAATTATATAGACAAGTGTCAACAAAGGTCTCAAGGAATGATTTAGATTAAACTTATTTTTTACATATATTCTAAATTATAATACTTCTAGAATCAACCAATGGATCTAACCATAAATAATAAAAGTTCTAGAATTATGTTATTAACGAAAAATAATAGATAATAAGACAAAAAATTAAAATGTTGACAACAATTGTAATCTACATTGATAACCCATTTTCCATGTTCCAATTGTCTACATATTGGATACATCTGCCAAGATTATATTGTAAGTTGTCTCTGTCAGTTTAGGTCTTCCTAATTGTTCCCAAAGCTTGTTGTCAGCATGTTGGCATCTGCTCCTAGATCTATCATGACATTCTGAACTTTTTTGTGATTTATATGAATATCCACCATAAGTGGCTTTTTCTTCCATGCTCTATCTATCCTTCCCATCCTCCAAAGTTGGCTCTTTTGACCTTGCTCCTTATTCCAGTATTTATAAAATTGCTTAAGTTTCTCAATGAGTCTGTGAACTGTTGTGTCAATTGGGCTAACTACTTGAGAGCTTCTACTTCTTCGGTGAAAAACTGATTGTATTGCTTCATTTTTTCTTGCTCCTTCCTTATTGTTTGTTTATCTTTCTGGAAAACTTCCTCATGTTGTTTCTTAATAGGAACAAATTCTTCTTCCTCCTCATTGTCTTCCTCTTCTGTCTCAATGGTGTAATGTCTTCCAGTATTTGTTCCTTGTCTTGTTAGTACCATAGCTTTCTCCTTCACTCTTCTTCTAGATTTTCTTGCATGTTTTGACTTGCTTCTCCAGTAATACTCTTCATCTTTTGTAGATTCTATTGAAGATGTGTCTATTTCCTCTTTGTTGTTCTTTCGGCAAGTTTTTGCTCCTTGACCCTTAGGTTCCCTTCTTATGATCCTAGCCCCTTTTTGTGTATTCAGGTTCTATAACTCATCACTCTTAGATTGTGGTGGTGATTCTAGAAGTATTGTTGTGCTTTATCACAAGAAAATAGGTCATGCTCTATACTTCTACAGAATGAACACTGCATTTTTCTTTCACCCCAACATTCATTAGCATTGTTTCCTAGCTCACTGCATTTAAAAAATGTGGCATCCTCTCTCCTTCTTTGACCTCTTCCATGGCCTCGGCCTCCTTTGTAGCCTCCAAAATTCTCTTTGTCATCATTATTGTAGCTATTCCCATAGGATGGACCACTAAAGTTTGAATTTTGTATTGCATTGACATTCCTCTGGTTTCTCCAATTTGATTGCTTGTAGCCTTGATCATATGAGTTTCTTTCTGCTATGCATTTCACATATGTCATATTGTTGCTCTTCGTCGAGTTTGTGTTATTTCCATTGTACCATTTTTCATCTTCTTCATCATCAATATCTTTTTTCCCCCTGAAGTTCTATGAAGGACAATCTTGTGTTTAATGGTCATCCCATTCTCTGCACAATCTGCAATATACTATATTTATTCTTTTTGTTGTCTACCTTCATTGCATCAACTTGCCTTTCACCTTTTACTCTAGGGCATTCATTTCTCAAGTGACCTTCCTTTTTACAGTATGAGCACCAAATATTAGGTCTTTGCTTCTATGTATTCTCCTCCTGCTTAGCCAAAATTTCTTGTCTTAGCTTTAATTGCTCTAATTCCAATTTCAACTTCTCCATTTCTAGGTTTTCCTTCATCTTGTCTTGTCTGCACTAGGATTGAGACTCTATCTGGCAGGCTAGTGTCACTGCTTCCACATATGTCACAAATGTTCTTCCTTCTAGGGCTGATCTTATTTCAGAGCTTATTCTAGAAATGAACCATTCTATCTTTTTCTTCTCAGTCAGCGGTTCCTCCAACTTCCTAGTTGTCTCCTTGAATCTTTTATCAAAGTTCTTTATTGATTCTTTATTGAATTGCATCAAATCTCTCATCTTACTAACCCTTTCTATAGGAATATTCAGAACTCCAAAATTCTCCAAGAATTGTTGCTTGATTTCATCCCATTCCTTATCATATTTTGGACATGTCTTCCTCTACCACTTCAATGCTTTATTCTGCAAGGTGCCTATGAAGTCAAACAACTTGATTTCATTCTTTGTTACCCCATTCCAGCTCCAAATAGACTCCAAAACAAAAATGTGCTATGCTGCTTCAGTAGTACATCCTTCTCAAATACTGGTGACTTAATAAGAATATCCATGATTGATCTTCTCAATGTCTCTAGTATTTTGCGGTAGGTTTTATCTAGTCTGCTCTTTTGGTTAGGTTGTCTTCTATCAACTCGGGTTGTTCTTTCTCTTCCCTTGTCTCTATGTAGTTGGATATCAAAGTACTCTTCTCCTAAAACTTTTTCGAAATTCCTTTGTATCTCTTTTGTTATGTCTGCTTCCTTGTTTTCTTGAATATTTTCCTCAATTAAAATTCTTCTTGATTTATATGGCACTAAGGGTGACTCATGGTCCAGGGGTTGTGTCTCTTTGTAGCATCTCTTCAAATTAGGGGACATTCTTCTATTTGCCAATGACATCATGTCGGCATCAAGTGATGATTGAAATAACCTTCTGAAATCCTTAGAACTCTTCTCAATGTGTACCGCATCTTCTCCTCTTCATCTTACCTTCTTTATGCTTTAGAAAATTAGCTCCTCTATCTATTCTTCATCCAAATTCAAGATTTTTGGTGTTAATTTTGAATTTCCCGTGGTCTGTAGCAAGATTAAGGCTCGATGAAACCCTAGTTCACCTCTTTCTTCCTTTTCCCTTCTGCTTTCCTCTTCAGAAGCACCCATAGTGGCGTGCTCAACAGCATCCTCCATGACACACTCTATTTCTTCTCTTTCTAATCTCCTTTCTCTGGTAGCACCCGCAATGGTGCACTCAACGACATCCTCCATGACACACTGGTCTTTTTCTTCCCTTTTGGTAGCACCCTCAATAGCGTGCACCACAAATTGTTCTTCTTTTCCTTTTGCAACTTCTATTATCACATCTTTTCTAATCTCTTCTACCTTTTCCATCCTTCTACGGTAACGTTCCTATCATTCTTGAGTTTGCTTCAATCTTTCTTCCCTACTTATCTGCATTCTGATTCTATTGTCTCCGTTGATCTCTCTTTTCTTCCGCTTCTCCCCTTTTGCTATGGGTTTTCTTGATTTGGTGTTCCATTAGTCCTTTTATATCCCATGGTATCCTTGTTTGAAGAGTCACATCATTTGAAAGATCCTACCCCCTTTCCATTTTCCATCCCCTTAAGTACCTGCCCCCCTCTCACAGAGGTTGGAACTTAAGGAGACCTAGATTTCTCCACAAATTGAAAATTTTCTCTGCCAAACTAGTCTTCTCTTCTTTCCAGTACTCCATGCTACTTTGAATATTTCACCCCTTCGATCTTTAACTACCCTCTTCCAGGGTCCTGCGAATGGAACCAAATGCTGGAAAGAAATAGGGAGGGATACCAGTCTAGAGATTCGGTCCTCAACTAAGTATTTGTAGTCAGTTTATACCCTGGTCAAGTAGTTAGAGATTGATAGCAAAATACCAAGAATAACATATGTAGAGTATCACAGACATTTCATAACAAGAAGACACCAAAGAATTATTAGATACCAACAGATCTCCATATATATATACATGTAGAAACCAAACATCATACATCCATTATCCGATAGGTCTAAGTCTTTGCCTCATCATCCTATAGACATGTTTTATTTGACTTCTATTATATCCTATCCTACATATATACTATATCTATTACATATAGGGATGTGTCCTTTAGCATATTAGGTTGACTCCTAGTCTCTACATGATGTATGCACTCGCTCCCAGTCGGTTCTACTCCATGCCTTGTATCCTGCTAACACATCTTTTTGATACATCAGAATGTATTTTAAAAGTTTTGAAAATCTATCTTGAAATTGTTGCATTGATAGAGAACCTTGTTTAATGTTGTGAAACTCTATTATTTTTTATCAAACAATAACTAGGGTAACTATCTTTTACAAAAATGTAGAATAAATTGTTCCCAGATTATGTTATCTTTGGTGTAACCATTCTATTCTTTTATATTTATCCAACAATTTACAACTTCTCTAGTTAATTGATATGCTCCCCGTAGTGCCTTACTAATTTAGTATAATTTCTTAACTCAAAATATTTTTTCATCTCAATTAACTAGTTTTTTGCTCCTCCTAATTGTTTTCCATCAGACTTTGGGGGTGTGATCTTCTTGAAATCTTTTGACAGTTCCACAATTGTAATCTCCTATCTAGGTGCAACTATATTTAGTTCATTTTGAATTGGATTGGCATTTCTTGGGAGGTTTTCCTCTAGACTGTTCATGTTTTCCAAGTGATCAAATTCTAGCTCCATTAAATTTTCCATATTCATTTGCCTTACCCTGTTTGTTAATTGTTTACTCCAAAGTACTTATTTTGTCTCTTTGCATAGTTAATAGGTTAATAATAGCTTCTATACTAGCATTGTTATTTACTATTGCTTCTTGTTGTTCATTAGGTTCTACCCTCTAGGAACAAGCAGTCCTAGCATAAGATGCTCTAGTCTTTTCCATTTAAAGTTTCTTGCTAGAAATAGCCTTAATTAATATTTGATCCAGTTATTTTAGAAATATTCATGACACTATAAGTTACATTCATCTTCCAATGACTTATTAATTTCATACATTACATTCTAACTCACGTGATTCATAGAAATCTCAAGGCCTAGCTTTTGAACCTCACTCTGATACCATATGTAAAGGCCTCACTATTTTTTTGTTCAACAAGTTTAGTTTACACTTTAACTTATTATCTATATACTTATACAAATATTTGTCCATAAAGCACAAGCAAATACATCTTTCCATGTGGGAAAAATAAAACATTTGTCCACACGGGACATATAGATACATCTATCCAAATGAGATAGGCAAAACATTTGTCCATATGGGACATGCACAAATTGCTTTGGCTAGAGTCTTATAGTTCACCTAAAATTTTTCTGAGTATCAGAAAATTTATCTTCTTATTTCTTTTTCTTTATAATCAGTTTAGATTTGTTGGTAGACTCAATTGTAAGAAAAACTTACCAATAGTGCACATGAAAACTTGAGTACTAAGAACCTTCTTCGTTTACCCAAATTGTCTACATGCACATATCCATGGGATCAAGGTATAATAAATATGTAGTTTTAGTTTGTTTAAGTTCGATGTGAACTATAAAAAGTGGGTACGCAACCCTTTCTAGGGCCCCTTTTCCACAAAAAATTCCTCGTTGATTGCCACCCACTAAGGGATGCATTGATTTAATAAACACTTATTGTTTTATCCATAGTTTAAAAACTTGGACTCGACAATTACTCGACAGACCTAAAAAATTTTTAAAACTCGGGACTCGGCAATAACTCGGGGAAAAACTTGACAATAACTCAACAAAGTTATTGAACATAAAAAATACATTAATTTTTAAAAATATGCTTTAAAAACATGCATATTAATGAATTTATGGACTATATTATTGATTTCCTTCAATTCATTTCATCTTAGTTGCCTAGAACGGGCTCGGATTGGGATTTGTTGCAAAAATGGTTTCCCCTGGGTATGGGTACTATGTATAATAATAAATTATATAATATTAGATATAAATATTGTATTAATATAATAATAATATATAATATATTATATTAAATTTTAATAATAGACACACTACTATTATATTATTAATTTATTAATATAATAATATTATAATATAATTATATATATTATTATTATAATAAAAATATAATATTATTATAATATAATATATTATATATTATAATACAATTAATAATATAATTATTGTATTAATATTATAATAATAAATTATAATATTATATATATTAATATTGTATTAATATAATAATAATAATATACTATATTATTATAACAATAATATATAACATATAGTAATAATATTTATAATATATTAATACAATAAACATCTGATAGGATTTTATATGTGAGCACACGACGGAAAATTTTCTAAACTCGTCGGTTGTTCCTATCGGCGTATTCCTTGAAGGCTTGAACCTCATATGGGTGCAAGTGCCAGTATATTATCATACTTGAACAGATCGATGGAACAGATGGAAGAATCAAACGAATCCATGGGGCTCAGTTTGTAGAACACTCATCATGGAACCCATCAGTCCGTCGTCTAAAAACAAGGATTTTTGGTTCAATGCACATGACATCTAAAATAAATAGCAACCCCTTTTTTAATTAAAAAATTGTTCATGAGGGTTTGGCACAAGTTTTTGGTGTGAGTTTTGCGATTTTTGATGAATTTTTGGAAAAAAACCGCTGTGATTTTTAACTAAAACCTGCCGCCAAGTTAATGCTACAATTACTCACAGACCAAAAATTCTGGCGAGTACTCGCGAGTCGTATGAGTACTCGCAGGGTTTTTAAACTATGGTTTTATCTAAAACTATGTTATTTCTCTATAACAAATACTCCTAACTGAGTAAAAGAAAGCTTTTATTGAAACCTATGATAACATTTCACTTGTTTTAAGTATCTATTGATTTCAGTCTAAGGAAGATTTTCCGTTCACTCAGATTTAATTAAATAATAAGGTGTCCTTATTTCTCTTCAATGATTTATAGGGATGATGCCACAAACACCATTGTTTCATCTATGTTAGGTGATAAATGTAACAGTTCAATCACGACATTTTGACTTGTAAACATAAACTAGAAGCATCATTAATACGGAATATTGTGTATTGTTTAGTTTTATACAACTTGTTCAAAATATTGTAATCAAAATGAATCAATCCTTATCCTACTATATATCCAAACATTTTAACTTAATATCTAACAATAATTAATCTACTATAATTCTCAAAATTTCTTCTAATACAACAAAATTGAATAAATCACTTGCCTATTTCAACTTATAAAAATATTGAGAAATTAATTTAAATCTACTACTAAGATTTCCTTAGTAATTTAACTTCTAATATTCTTAAATCAAATTCATAATAATTCTAATCTCGTCAATAACAATATTTTATGAAAAAATTAAACAAAATTAAAAGAATTTCATCATTGTTACCATTGCTAATTAAATATGATCAATTCTAATAAAAACTAAAATTATACTAACTTAAATACTTAATCATTTCAGAATGAAAGTTATCACATTTATTAATCCTTATGGAAAATAGTTCATTTACTACTTAACAAGAAGTAATACCTACAAATTATATTTATTCATGTTTACTAAATCTAATGTAGAAGTTGATTGGAAGACAAGTCTATTGAAACCTTTATTATAAATACAATATAAACAAGAGCGGTAGTGTAGGCACTGCAATTCACTACCAAATGCTATCAGTTGAAATATAACTCTTAGCTTTAATGAATCTAAAGTTGTTGCTGACTTCATGCTATAGTTTTTGAATAGTCTTTGAATACTAAAGGAAAAAAAAAAGGATAGGAACGGAGCTGAATAAAATGAGTAAAGAAAAATCAATAAATGGCAAAGCAAAATCAATAACTGACATCAATGTAAGCAAAATAATAGGCGGCTAAATTGAATTTTCTTGTTTTCTTGACCTAGTTTTGTTTTGGTTTATTAAGATCTATCCATGTCTAAACTTAAACTATTTAGATAGAAGATAAGGGATTCTCCATTCCACAAATTGAGAGTAAAAATCCCTTAGATACATCAACAAAAAACTAAAAAGGAAAAAAATAAAGTGAAATTTAGCAATTAGAAAAAAATTTTAAAAAAAGTTTTCTAGCTTTACTACACTCTCCATCTTGGAATTAAAATTTTAATATATTTACTAATACTTAAAAGTGTATTTTAAAAACAAATAAAATGTATTTGAGATGGAGTGGTACCATTGCTAGGAGTCTCTTTGCTCCCATTTTCTGTTCAAGACAACACTCCAGATATTGTTTTTTAAAAGATAATAAATGATATAGCAACATTACATATGACTGACAATTCTAATCTTATATTTTTTTGGGGGGTGGTCTACCTTGCTGGTAGGATGACAATATAAGTCCATAAATATTCGCCCCATGTATTTGACCAATATATTTTATATGCCATGAAGAAAACCTTCTTTTGTTTTTTTATTCTATAATTTTGAAGTCCAATAGAAAAGACAAAAGTTTAGTAGTTGAGCACTTCTAAAATTCCAGTTCAACTAGAATAAAATAAATCTGCCTAGTTTGAGGAATCTTGGACTGCAAGAGAAAATTTTACATCACCTTCATGGTGCAAAAATAGACAATAGTAAAATTCTCACATCCTAGTTGGCATAAAATTTCTTAGAGGCACTTATGTGCTATGTTTTTCTCTTTGCCTTGTGAATATTTCTAAGGTAAGAAAATTACAAGCTTCTCGTAAAATAAAGGGTCATATCCCAGCTCCCACCTGTTTAGATTTTAGTCTATTTGTAGTCTAGTTACAATTTTAGCAAACATATAACATTTCATTTCTCATACGAGCTCATCTCAAGACAAGAACCATTTTCCATTTGAAAGTACATGTATCCACAAAGGCATTAATCCAATACCAAAAATAACTGAACTATAAAAGTAAACACTAAATTGATTCTCCTGAATTTAAGTTCCTAGAGGAAGGAAGTTATTCACCCCAAAAGTCCTTACAGTATAACACAAATGTGTATCACCTGCAATATCTTATATCAATAAGAGCTCTCATTTGGTCTATGATCCAATCAACCTTTCTCCTGGTATTGATGAAAATCACTCTCTGGGTTATTGCTAACGTTTTCATACAAATCACAGAGCGTGTCAAGCTTATACTCCTCTTTGTCTACATTGACATATAACTATTTAATATCCTCCAGAGTAAGCTTGTCTCTCTTCACAAGAATCAAGACTAGATTATTCATGAACTTCCTTGTGATCTGCAAGGCTTTAGGAGGCATTATAGTTGAGAAAACACCAACTTGGGGATTTTGAGGAAGCAACTAAAAGATATCATATATCTGATAGAACAAGGGGATCAATTAATGAACAAAATAAAGAATTGTTTTTGAAAATGTCATATGATAAGATTTAAAGTAGCTTCCTATGAATAATTTAGAAATTTAACTCTAATATTACCTTATCCTTGAATCCAAGTGACAACAATTCATCTGCTTCATCAAGAACAAATATTTTAATATAATCAGAGCATAGGGCACAGAAATAGAGCATATCATAAACCCTACCAGGTGTCCCCACAACAACATAAATACCAGATTAGAGAATACAGAGGTCATCTTAGATGCTTGTTCCTCCAACACACGTATTTACTTTTACTTGTAGATAATCACCAAGTGACCTCATAACTTTTTCTATTTGTTGTGTCAGTTCTCGAGTTGGTGCCAAAACTAGTGCCTGGCAATCTTGGAGATTGTAGTCCAGTTGTTGTAGAATACCTGAAAAAAATGTTGCAGTCTTTTCTATTCCTAATTGCGCTTTTTAGATAACATCCCTCTCTACTGAATAACATATGGTTTTTCAAAACCTAAGGATCATGTGTAAATAGTGTTGCAAGTATGGGCCTAACCGGTGTTGTCATTGATGTCAACATACTCCTATTGCATTGATGTCAAGGATTGGATGAGTTGTGGTCTGAGGATTTTGAGAAAATTAGTCCTATCAGAAACAAAGAACAACAATGAAGACAGTGAAGCTCTCTGAAGTGAAGATCCCAGCTAAGATGAAGATTAGAGGATGTGCATCAAAGGGTTTGTAGATATGTGTCTAAAGGTGATCCAATAAAGATTTGAGAGGTCTGCATGAAGATTTGAAGAAGTTATGGCCATATGAGTAAAACTAGTTCTGGCAGATGTTCAGAGGTGATAGAGTGACACAAATAGGTCTGGTGAGATCCAGAAATGCAATATCTTGTTCTGCAGATTTGGTGGAGTGTTTAGGAAGTCAATGGGAATTGACAACTCAATAGGTTCATGGTATGGAGGTCCGCAAGCATCTATTTCAATATGACAGTGATGATAGATTGTGTTCTTAAGATTTCAGATGAAGAAGAGAATGATTTCAGTTATCAAAAGTGGTGTGGATGTTCATGGTGAATTAGGAAAGCTTGTGGTGGTCTCTAGATTGTGTCCAGTTTGCGTTGGTGGTTCGCATTGAAGATTGAGCTCGTAATTGAAGAATTACTTCTGGATGATGATGTTCTTCCTCAACTTGGCCAACCGAATGATTTACACATCTTGTAGATGATCTTGAAGATGTTCTGGAAAGCATGACGTGTTCCTGAAAGAAGATTGAAGTCCCAGATCTGTGTGGCCGATAGAGTGGTGATTCACATGAAGTCTTTTGTAATAAGTCAAGTTGTATTTGTGTATTTTCTCTGTAATAAAATAATGTATGCCAACTTTGATGATTATCCCAAAGTCGATGTCTTGTATAAATAAGAATTGTGAAGTCATTTCAAAAATATTTTAGGGAAGATGAGAGTGTGGTAGAGAGGAGAAGAGCGAAAAGTAGAGCAGAAGTATTGAGCTTAAATGGAATTGACTCAAGCATGGTAAAGATGCTATTCTTCAGTTCAAGTATGTAATATTTATTATTATGTAGACAATGGGTCTCCTGTAGGTAGGGGCCTCTTGTGAGTAGTGTGCTTAGGTAGTGAGCCCTAATTGGCATGTGCCATTTTGTTCCTTTTATTCTTTTAATAGAGAATACAATCTTGGGTTGTCACCCCGTGGTTTTTCCCTTAACTGAGTTTTCCACATTAAAATCTTGGCATCATATGTGTTAATGTGTTTTTGCTCTTAAATTATTGCATTGTGTTTCCATGATTGATTTATTATTATGCTACTGAATTACAAGAAGGATTTAAGTGGTTAATGAAAGGAAAGTTTTGGGACAACTAATTCACCCCCCTTCTCAGTTGTCTGTCATGAAACTAACAATTGGTATCAGAGCTAAGTTCCTCTAGAAGAAGCTTAACTACTTGAGGAGATCCAAAATGTTGACCTACAAGAAGGACAGTCCAAGGTTTGATGGTTCAAACTTCACTGCTTGGAAAAGCCGCATGGAATGTCACATACAATGCATGGGATATCAGTATTCGAACATAACCTCAATTAAATATGTTCCCCCAACAAATGGCCGTACAACTCTAAATGAAATCAGAGATGCAGAGAATAATCTTCAAGCTAAAGAAGCCCTACTGAGTGCCTTGTCTGATTCAGAGCTGACAAATGTTATGGGTTTGAAGACTGCCTATGAAATTTGGACAAAGCTTGAAAATCTATATGAAGGAGACAAATATGTTAAGTGTGCTAAGCTACAAAGTCTGAAAGGAAAGTTTGAAAACTTAAAGATGAGTGAAGATGAGAATATCACTTCATACATGACAAAAGCAAATGAGCTTGTTTGTGGCATTAGATGTGTTGGTGGAGTATTGGATGAAGATGAAATTATTGCTAAAGTTCTCAGATCCTTACCTCCTACTTATAAACACAAAGTTGCTGCTATTGAGGAAATCAAATCCTTAACAACTATCACAAGGGATCAATTGGTTGGTAAGATATTTGCATTCGAGTTAGCTGAGTTTGGTGATGCACTTCCCAAGACTGAATCTGCATTCAAAGCTAGTGCCTCTACAAAAGGCAAACATAGATATAATCTAGGAGAAAGTTCCTCAAAAAAATCATCTTGGTATGAGAAAGAAAGAAAAGATCTGGAAGAGGATGAATTAGAAGCTGAACAACTTGAGGCCCTCATTGCAAAGAGACTACCAAGAGGATCCAGTAAGTATGAAGGAAAATTGCCTCTCAAATGTTTTAACTGCAACAAGATTGGTCATTTTGCCTCAAGGTGTCCAGAAAGATTTTCTAGGCCAAATCCTAATAGATCAAGATTTCAAAAGAAGTGTTATTATGTTCAAGGAGATGATGATGAAGGAGTAACAGACGATGAATCTGAGACATGAAACAAATTTGGATGTGACTGGGTATTTATTGCCATCAACGAAGAAGATCCAATGCCCACTGAATCTGTCAATCATAAAATGATAGAAAGAGCTCTGGCTGCCCAAGTTGAAGAAAAGGATGATTGGGTCATTAACAGTGGATGCTCCCACCATATGATAGGTGACAAAAATAAGTTCATAGATTTGGAAAGATATGAAGGAGGAGTTATAAAATTTGGTGATAATTCTGCTGACAGAATCAAAGGTAGAGGAACTATTTTTTTTGATGAAAAGAACAAAACCAGTGATGTACTGTATGTTGAAGGTCTGAAACACAATCTTCTTAGTGTTGGGTAGTTGGTGGACAAAGGATATGATCTCTGATTCAAAAGTGGAAAATGTAAGATCTTTGAAAGTTTTAGAACAGAGATTGCATCCGGTACTCAAACAAAAGGTAACATCTTCTACTTGGTTGGTATTGGCAAAAGTTGTTTATTTGTTCAAATTGATTAGAGTTGGTTGTGGCATAGGAGAATGTGTCATGTGAATTTTGATAATATCATCAAGATAAGCAAAACTCAGGCTATAAGAGATCTTCCAAGATTGGTGAAACCTACTAATAGTTTGTACAAAGAATGTTAGTTGGATAAGTAGAGCAGAGTCACATTCAAAAGTAAGGAACAACCTTCTACTGGATTGTTGGACTTAATACATACTGATCTATGTGGACCAGAAAGAATCAGGAGTTTTCAAGGTGATAGATACTTCATGTTATTAATTGATGACCACTCTCAGATGATGTGGGTGACTTTTCTGAAAGAAAAATCTGAGGCTGTTGAGAAATTCAAAATATTCAAAGCTATGGTAGAGAATGAAACTAGATTAAACATAAAATGTCTTAGGTATGATAGAGGTGGAGAATTCACATCTGGAGAGTTCATAAAATTCTGTGAGAAACATGGGATAAAAAGACAGTTATCTACTCCAAGGACTCCACAGTAGAATGGAATAGTGGAGAGAAAGAACCGGACCATCCAGGAAGCATCTAGAACCATGATGATGGAAGCAAATGTTCCTTAGATCTACTGGAGAGAAGCTATAAGCACTGCTGTCTATACTCTTAATCAAGTACAAATAAGAAGAAATACCAGTAAGACCCCATATGAACTCTAGTTTGGCATCACTCCCATTGTGAAGTATTTTAGAGTATTTGGTAGCAAATGTTACATTAAAAGAGATGAAGACCTTGGCAAATTTGATGCTAGAAGTGATGAAGGAATAGTCTTGGGTTATTCTACTCAAAGCAAAGCATACCGGTGTTATAACAAGAGATTGAGAAAGATTATAGAAAGTACAAATGTGAAGGTTGATGAAGGTATTGAAAAACCCTCAAGGTTTTATGAATATGAAGAAGATGATCAAAATAATGTTTTGGTTCAAGAAGTCCAAGCCCCCTCTGAGATTCAGACCCAGACTGATTCAGAGAGTCTTGAAATACAGGAAGAAGAGATAAGTTTGAATGAACCTGTCCAAGAAATAGAAGTGCAAGAAATTCCCAAAATGCCTAGGTATGTAAGACTGAATCATTCTAAAGATTAGATCATAGGTGATAAAAGCAAAGGTGTTCAAACAAGAAGAAAGATTGCTCAAGACTCAGAAAAGTATTGTCTGATTTCAAAAATTGAACCAAAAATAATAAGTGAAGCATGCAATGATGAAAGCTGGACTAAAGCAATGAAGGAAGAGTTGATGCAGATTGAGAAAAATCACACTTGAGATCTTGTTCCTAGACCTAGAAACAAAAATGTGATTAGAACCAAATGGATCTTCCAGAATAAACTGAATGAAGATGGTGAAGTAGTTAGAAACAAAGCCAGATTGGTCTGCAAGGGTTACTTCCAAGTAGAAGGAGTTGATTTTGAAGAAACTTTTGCTCTGGTGGCAAGAATTGAAGTAGTCAGATTATTTCTTGCCTTTGTTGCCTTTAAGGATTTTAAATTATATCAGATGGATGTCAAGTCTGCCTTCCTGAATGGTGACTTGGAAGAAGAAGTATACATTAAGCAACCGGATGGATTTTAATTGTCTAATTATGGTGATATGGTCTGTAAGCTAAAGAAAGCACTGTATGGACTCAAACAAGCCCCAAGAGCCTGGTATGAAAGATTGGATAAGCATCTTTTGAAGATTGGTTTCAACAAAGGCATTGCTGACAGTAACTTGTACTTCAAAATTGATCATGAAAATATCTTGATTGTTAAAGTATTTGTTGATGATATCATTTTTGGAGGAAGAGATAGTATGTGCAAAACTTTTGCAAATCAAATGAAAAGTGAATTTGAGATGTCCATGTTTGGGGAAATGAATTTCTTCTTGGGTCTGCAAATCACTCAAACAAAGAAAGGAATCTTCATTTCACAAACCAAATGTAGGAGTTAAGGACAACACTGAGATGGGGGGTGAATCAGTGTTGTGTGAATTTTCAAATCTTTTTTACAAACTTTAACTTGGAGAGCACAAGGAGAGAAAGTTATCATTAAATTGTCAAACACATATGCACATAACTGAGAATGAAAAACAAAACTCATGAGTAAAACATACAACCATAGAGAGATGATCAATATGAATCAAGACACAAGAATTACATGAGTGGAAATCCCTCCAGGGGTAGAAAAACCACTCCAGAACTACCTCACTGGCTTATCTGATAAAACATGCCTCACTAGCTACAATATGTATCTAGGAGCACCAACTCCAATACCAAACAGAAGCACCCACTTCCAACACTGATATACCTCACTGGCAAACAAATAGGTCTCACTAACCAACAAGCCTCACTGGCTAATACAAGGCCTCACTGGCAAACCATTTGCCAAATCTTCACTTGAAGTAATAATCAAGATCAGAGGGACACTCTGTTTCCATTCAATTTAATATTTCATCTCTGCATAATACAAACTCCATTTGTGATTTCTCCATGTGTATGTCTCCAATCTTGCGTCTGATGCTCAAATAATTCATTCACCTAATTGAGATTATTTCTGCATATTCAATTTCATATTATCTTCTTACTGGATTCAAATCAATCTTTATCATTCAAGAGGATGTCATAGAAAATGTCTTCATTTCTGTATACAGTTCCACACACACACCTGGTCAATGTACTTGTAAAACCATTATATACAAATTCTGAATATCTTTTCATATTACTTTCCTCTGCAAAAAATCCTCTTCAAAATTTCATTGACCTTTCAAAAATTCATTGACCTTTCATATTCATTTCAAACTGAACATTTTGTCTTCAATAAAAAAATAGTGCCTTGTAGGAGAAAATAATATCTCTTTTACTTGAATCCTCTTCATATTTTCTTCAATGTCTTCAAATGAATCTTTTCATATTCTCTTCTCTGTAAATATTATCTTCAAAACTAAAAACTTCATCCAATGCCCTGCTCACAAAATAATTAATAAAAACATTTTGTTCCTTCAAAAAAATTCATCTCTTGATATTCCTGTAAGAAAAAAATGTCTTCAAAAACTCCTCAAATTCTACAATAAAAATCTTCAAAAAATCATTTTTCTCCTGCATAAAAAAAGATATTCAATTTCAAAAACAAATATCCTTGATATTCTTCTATGTGCAATTTTATATTCCCTTGCATATATTTTCACCTTCTGCAAAAAATTCTCTAATTCATCCCACAGCAAATCAATCTATCCTCTGTCAAAAACCAAATCCACATTATCATGTTCAATAAATCCCATTCTCTCTGCAAAGAACTTCTTCAAAAAAAATCTAGCCAATGTCTCAAGATATTCTTCATTTTGCCAAAAAAACATCTCCAATTCTCCATAAATATTTGCCTTAAAAAAATCTCCTTAAAATCATCTCTTGGAGTTGATAAATTAAAAATTTCTAATTTTAAAAAAGACTTATCACAATAAAAAAGAAATTGATAGCTTTCTTTTAAAATTAAAAATCTCCATTTTTAAAAGGTCTAAACGTGGTATGGGCCGACCACTTAGAAATTAAACAAAGTTTCTAAAAAAAACTTAAAGCCATAAAAGGCTTGGGGATCAGCTTTTTAGAAACTTTAATACAAGCTCCTCTAAAAAATGATTCAATGCCTCCTCTTCATAGAAATCGGGCCCCAAATGTTAGTGATGTTCTTATTAATAAAAAAACATTCGATGCTTTTTGAAAACAACCAAAAACAACTTTATAAACTTTAAAAGGCATCGGGTCTTTGCTTTTTGCCGCTTTCACCATTATGTAAGCTTTTAACCCCGCCACTTTTTAACACCAATTTTCCTAGGGTGTCGGGGGCCATGGGGCCATGAACATATGTTATTAACAAGCTTCAACCGGTCAACCTTTAAGTAGAGACCTGCAATCTCCAGTCACCAACAAATTATAATATAAAGTTCATAAATAAATGATTCGCAATGTTAAGCACATGGTAGAGGGAAAGTTTAGGATTTATAATCTTCATGTAGAAAATAACAACCTTGATAACTCTTTAACATTATGAATGATTCCTAGAAAATTCTTGTCATATGATAGACATCACTTAACACAATGAATGATAACCCTTGAACATAGAAACATAAACCTTGCCCTGAAAGCATGAAGATCACTGAATACTTTGTTTTAGAGAATACCAATATAACTGATTACTCAAAATACCAAATTCATTAAAAGTCAACTCCACAACACTGATCCTTTAACAAGTATGTACCTCTACACTACATAACCAAACATGATATGTACTTGCCAACCATATTGAAGATCAATACTATGTCTTGTCATGACCAACATATGATGAGGATGAACTCTCATGAACAACATAACCTCCACTGAAGTAATATCAATTATGAAGATAATATCCTTGCTTGAACAAGCATCTTGTGAAGACACCAAGCATCTTGTGAAAACATCCTGATACATGATCAACACACTTATCCTGTTTGAATGAACAACTCCTGATTGATTCTTGCCATAAGTGAACAACTTGTGAAAATGCACAACAACTCAACTCTCTTAATACCTTTTGACATCAATGACAAACTATCACCATCACCAAATATGTGAAAGAATTGTTGAGAAAATTTGGAATGGAAGACTCAAAACCAATGAATACTCCCATGGCAACTGGATGTAAACTGAGCAAAGATGATGACTCTCCTAAGGCTGATCAGAAAAAGTATAGGTCAATGATTGGAGGACTACTATGTCTTACTCAAACTAGACCTAACATTATCAATGCTATTGGTCTTTTTGCCAGATTCCAAGCTGATCCTAGAGAATCTCATGTCATGGCAATCAAGAGGATTCTTAGATATCTAAAAGGAACAGTTGAGTATGGTTTATGGTATCCTAGAGATCATGATTTCTCTCTTCATGCATATACAGATGTGGATTGGGCAGGAGATGTGGATGACCGGAAGAGTACCAGTGGTGGTGCATTCTTTTTGGGGAAAAGATTGGTTTCTTGGCTAAGCAAGAAACAAGAGACAATATCTCTATCCACTACAGACGCAGAGTAGCTGTAGGTAGTTGCACTCAAGTATTATGGATGAAGCAAATGCTAAGTGACATCAGAGTGGAGTATGAGGAACCTATCACAATCTTCTATGATAACTCAAGTGCAATAAACATTTTAAAAAATCCGGTGTTGCATTCAAAGACAAAACATATATTCATCAAATTTCACTTTTTGAGAGAGCGGGTGAACAAAAATGAAGTCAGATTGGAGTTTGTGTGCTCCAAGGATCAAATTGTAGAGATTTTTACTAAACCTCTACCTAAGGACTCTTTTGAGTATCTCAGGGAGAAGTTAGGGGTTATTACCCCTTTGGTTCTAAATTAAGGTGCACTAATGTGCATTAGTCCAGTGGATCTCACAGTCATATCTTGTTGTTCGGATTGATGATAGGAAGCTGCTACTCATGGGGAGCAGTTTGTATGATTCTAAGTGATGCAAGTGTGTGATGTCAAAGGGGGAGAGAAGACATGTGAAAAACAAAAGTGGTTGCTGATCAAAGGGGGAGCAATAAAGGAAGAGAAGACATGTGAATGGTTGCTGTTGATAGGGGGAGCTATGTCAGTCAGTAAGGAGAAGTTCTTATCTTGATGGTTAAAATAGTTTTTCACATCATGTGTTGCCATCAATGACAAAGGGGGAGATTGTTGCAAGTATGGGCCTAACCGGTGTTGTCATTGATGTCAACATACTCCTGTTGCATTGATGTCAAGGATTGGATGAGTTGTGTGCTGAGGATATTGAGAAAATTAGTCCTATCAGAAAAAAAGAAGAATAGTGAAGACAGTGAAGCTCTCTGAAGTGAAGATCCCAGCTAAGATGAAGATCAGAGGATGTGCATCAAAGGGTTTGTAGATATGTGTCTAAAGGTGATCCAGTAAAGATTTGAGAGGTTTGCATGAAGATTTGAAGAAGTTGTGGCCATATGAGTAAAACTAGTTCTGGCAGATGTTTAAAGGTGACAGAGTGACACAAATAGGTTTGGTGAGATTCAAAAATGCAATATCTTGTTCTGCAGATTTGGTGGAGTGTTTAGGAAGTCAATGGGAATTGACAACTCAATTGGTTCGTGGTATGGAGGTCCACAAGCATCTATTTCAATATGACAGTGCTGATAGACTATGTTCTTAAGATTCTGGATGAAGAAGAGAATGATTTCAGTTATCAGAAGTGGTGTGGATTTTCTTGGTTAATCAAGAAAGCTTGTGGTGGTCTTTAGATTGTGTCCAGTTTGTGTTGGTGGTCTGCATTGAAGATTGACCTCGTAATTGAAGAATTACTTCCGGATGATGATGTTCTTCCTCAACTTGGCCAACTGGATGATTTACACATCTTACGAATGATCTTGAAGATGTTCTGTGAAGCATGGCATGTTCCTCAAAGAAGATTGAATTCCTAGGTTTGTGTGGCCGATAGAGTGGTGATTCACATGAAGTCTTTTGTAATAAGTCAAGTTGTATTTGTGTATTTGCTCTGTAATAAAATAAACTATGCTGACTTTGATGATTATCCTAAAGTTGATGTCTCGTATAAATAAGAATTGTGAAGTCATTTCAAAAATATCTTGGAGAAGATGAGAGTGTGGTAGAGAGGAGAAGAGAGAAAAATAGAGTAGGAGTATTGAGCTTAAATGGAACTAACTCAAGCATGGTGAAGATGCTATTCTTCAGTTCAAGTATGTAATATTTATTATTCTGTAGACAGTGTGTCTCCTATAGGTAGTGGGCCTCTTGTGAGCAGTGTGCTTGGGTAGTGAACCCTAATTGGCATGTGCCATTTTGTTCCTTTTATTCTTTTAACATAGAATACAATCTTGGGTTAGTCACCTCGTGGTTTTTCCCTTAACCAAGTTTTCTACGTTAAAATCTTGGTGTCATATGTGTTAATGTGTTTTTGCTCTTGAATTATTGCATTGTGTTTCCAGGATTGATTTATTATTATGCTATTGAATTACAAGAAGGATTAAGTGGTTAATGAAAGGAAAGTTTTGGGACAACTGATTCACCCCCCCTCTCAGTTGTCTGTCTTGAAACTAACAAATAGATCTCATTAAGCATCCAAAACATTCTAATTCAATCTAAATCAACATAAACCATAACAAACCAACCCATTAGCCACTTTATAATTTATAATGCACCAATCTAGCCAGTGCTTCAAAGTTACCATCTAGTGAATCTAACTTCTATGAGCATAGCCAAAATATTTTGACAACACATTCAAAATGAAGCAATTGTGCAATTATGACATTGACATGATTAGTTATTATGCTGGATTGCATGATTATATGTTTATATACAGTTATCATTGCTATTGTATGACTATGGACAGGAAAGGGATGATGTCATAACACTCATATCCAAGAGTCTTATGATGTAATGATACTCTTCCTAATGCTTATTGTTGATTCGACTATGATGTATGTTATATGCACATGTGCTTTGACTTATGATCAGAGCGATGTAGGTATTGGGTATCGACTCTGCCTGGACTCACAGGCCTGAGCATACTCTTACTCCCCAATGGTGGTTACTATAGATAGTCACACTGGTCTAACCCACCTGATCCTTGTCATCGTCTCTGTTCGGGGATGAGTTCTTGACGTGTGTTTTTCCCTCAGACACCACTTGGTTGTCGTCTGAATGCCTTGTCCTTATTGAGTCCGTAGAGAGCAGGTGTAGTTTTGGAGTCAGTTCCTTGTGGTTGTTTGGGTGTATATGGTGTTGTTTCCACATGATCTTCAGTGATGGGTCAGTTTTAGTCTTATATTAATTGTGGTGCAAGTATTGGCCTAACTGGTGTTGTCATTGATGTCAACATACTCTTGTTGCATTAATGTCAAGGATTGGATGAGTTGTATGCTGAGGATATTGAGAAAATTAGTCCTATCATAAATAGAGAAGATTAGTGAAGATAGTGAAGCTCTCTGAAGTAAGGATCACAGCTAGATGAAGATCAGAGAATGCACATCAAAGGGTTTGTAGATATGTGTCTAAAGGTGATCCAGTCAAGATCTGAGAGGTCCGCATGAAATTATGAAGGAGTTATGGCCATAAGAGTAAAACCAGTTCTGGTAATTGTTAATAGGTGATAGAGTGACTCAAATAGGTCTAGTGAGATTCATAAATACAACATCATGTTGTGTAGATCTGGTGGCATGTTTGGAAGGTTAATGTGAATTGACAACTTAATTGGTTCAAGGTTTGGAGGTCCACAAGCAATCTTTCTAATATAACAGAGATGAGCAACTGTGTTCTTAAGGTTCTGGATGAAGATGTGAATGATTACAGTAAGCAGAAGTGGTACAGATGTTCTTGGTGATTCAAGCAAGCTTGTGGGGGTCTCTAGATTGTGTCCAGTTTGTGTTGGCTGTCCACACTGAAGATAGAGCTCATAATTGAAGATTTACCTTCTAGTGATGTTGTTCTTCCTAATCTTGGCTGACTGGATGTCTTGCACACATTGCAGATGATCTTGAAGATGTTTTGTGAAGCCTAGCATGTTCCACAAAGAAGATTAAATTCCCAGCTATGGGTAGTTGACATTGTAGTAGTGCGCATGAAGCTTTTGTAATAAGTCAATTTGTATTTTTTTGTATTTACTCCGTAACAACATAAGTGCATATTATGTTGACTTTGATGATCATTCCAAAGTTGATGTCATGTATAAATAAGAATTGTGAAGTCATTCAAAAGTATCCTAGCAACGATGAGAAGGTGGTAAGGAAGAAGAAAGAAAAGCAGAGCAGAGGTGTTGAGCTTAAATAGAACTGAATCAAGCATAGTGAAGATGATGATCTCCAGTTCAAGTATGTAATATTTAAATTATTCTGTAGATAGTGTGTCTCATGTAGGTAGTGGGCCTCTTGTGAGCAGTGTACTCAGGTAATGAGCCCTAATTGGCAAGTGCCATTTCATTCTTCTTATTCTTTTAATAGAGAATACAATCTTGGGTTAGTCACCCCATGGTTTTTCCCTTAACCAGGTTTTCCACGTAAAAACTCTTTGTATTGTATGTGTTGAATTTATTTCTGCTCTTAAATTCATGCATTGTGCCTCATGATTGAATCTCTGATATGCTATTGAAATAGAAGAAGCTTTAAAGTATATAAAGAACATAAGTTTGGTAACAACTGATTCACCCCCCCTCTCAGTTGTCTATCTTAAATCCAACAATTGGTATCAAAGCTAAGTTCCTCTAGAAGAAGCTTAACTGCTTGAGGAGATCCAGAATGTCGACCTACAAGAAGGATAGTCCAAGGTTTGATGGATCAAACTTCACTGCCTGGAAAAGTCACATGGAATGTCATATACAATGTATGGGATATCAGTATTGGAACATAACCTCAACTAAATATGTTCCCCCAAGGAATGGCCCAACAAATATAGATGAAGTTAGAGATGCAGAAAATCATCTTCAAGCTAAAGAAGCCCTACTAAGTGCCTTGTCTGATTCAGATATGACAAATGTTATGGGATTGAAGACTGCTTATGAAATTTGGACAAAACTTGAAAATCTATATGGAGACAAATATGTTAAGTGTGCCAAGCTGCAAAGTTTGAAAGGAAAGTTTGAAAACTTAAAGATGAGTAAAGATGAGAATATCACTTCTTATATGACAAAATTAAATGAGCTTGTTTGTGGCATCAGATGTGTTGGTGGAGTACTGGATGAAGACGAAATTGTTGCTAAAGTTCTCAGATCTTTACCCCCTACATATAAACATAAAGTTGCTGCCATTGAAGAAATCAAATCTTTGACAACCATCACAAGCGATCACTTGGTTGGTAAGATATCTGCATTTGAGTTAGCTAAGTTGGGTGATGCACATCCCAAGACTGAATCTGCATTCAAAGCTAGTGCATCTACAAAAGACAAATAGAGATATGATCCAGGAGAAAGTTCCTCAAGAAAATCAACTTGGTATGAGAAAGCAAGAAAAGATCTGGAAGAGGATGAATTAGAAGCTGAACAACTTGAGGCCCTCATTGCAAAGAGACTGCCAAGAGGATTTGGTAAATATGAAGGAAAATTACCTTTTAAATGCTTTTCCTATAATAAGATTGGTCATTTTGCCTCAAGATGTCCAGAAAGGTTTTCAAGCCTAAACCCTAATAGATCAATGTTTCAGAAAAGGTGTTACTATGTTTAAGAAGATGATGATGAAGGAGTAATAGATGATGAATCTGAGATAGGAAACAAATCTAGAAGTGACTGGGTGTTTATTGCCATCAAAGAAGAAGATCCAATGCCTATTGAATCTGCCAATCATAAGATGATAGAAAGTGCTTTGGCTGCCCAGGTTGAAGAAAAAGATGAATGGGTTATTGACAGTGAATGCTCTCACCATATGACTGGCGACAAGAGTAAGTTCTTAAGTTGTAAAGTTTGGAGATAATTCTCATGGTAGAATTAGAGGCAGAGGAAGCATCTCTTTTGATGGAAAGAACAAAACCAGTGATGTTTTGTATGTTGAAGGTCTGAAGCATAATCTTCTTAGTGTTGGATAGTTGGTGGACAAAGGCTATGATCTCCATTTCAAAAATGGAAAATGCAAGATCTTTGAAAGCTCTGGAACTAAGATTGCATCCAGTACACAGACAAAAGGTAACATATTCCAATTAGTCGGAACTAGCAAAAGTTACTTATTTTCTCAAATTGATCAGAGTTGGTTGTGGCATAGGAGAATGTGCCATGTGAACTTTGATAATATCATTAAGATAAGAAACACTCAAGCTGTAAGAGATCTTCCAAGACTAATGAAACCTGCTAACAGTTTGTGCAAAGAATGTCAGTTAGGTAAGCAGAGCAGAGTCACATTCAAAAGTAAGGAACAATCTTCAACCAGATTGTTAGACTTGGTGCGCACTGATCTTTGTGGTCTGGAAAGAGTCAAGAGTCTGCAAGGAGATAGGTACTTTATGTTGCTAATTGATGATCGCTCCCGGATGATGTGGGTGACCTTCTTAGAAGAGAAATCTGAAGCACTTGAGAAGTTCAAAATATTCAAAGCTATGGTAGAAAATGAAACTGGCATAAACATAAAATGTCTCAGGTCTGATAGAGGTGGAGAATTCACATCTGGTGAGTTCATAACATTTTGTGAGAAGTATGGGATAAAGAGACAATTATCTGCTCCGAGGACTCCACAATAAAATAGAGTAGTGGAGTGAAAGAACCGGACCATCCAGGAAGCTTCTAGGACCATGATGATGGAAGCAAATGTTCCTCAGATCTATTGAAGAGAAGTTGTGAGCACTGCTGTCTACACTCTTAATCAAGTACAAATCAAAGGCAATACTAGTAAGACTCCTTATGAACTTTGGTTTGGTATCACTCCTACTGTAAAGTATTTTAGAGTCTTTGGTAGTAAATGCTACATCAAAAGAGATGAAGACCTTGGGAAGTTTGATGCTAGAAGTGATGAAGGAATATTCTTGGGATATTCCACTCAAAGCAAAGCATACCGGTGTTATAACAAGAGATTGAGAAAGATTGTAGAAAGTACAAATGCGAAGGTTGATGAAGGCATGGAAAATCCCTCAAGGTTTTATGAGTATGAAGCAGATGATTAGAATGATGTCTCAGTCCAAGAAGAACAAGCCCCAACTGTAGTACAGATTCAGACTGATCCAGAGAATCTGAAAGAAGAGACAAGTTTGGATGAACCTGTCCAAGAATTAGAAGTGCAAGAAATTCTCAAAACTCCCAGGTATGTAAGACTGAATCATTCTAAAGATCAAATTATAGGAGACAGAAACAAATGTGTTCAAACAAGAAATATTGCTTAAGATTCAGTGAAGTATTGTTTGATTTCAAAAATTGAGCCAAAAACAATAAGTGAAGCTTGCAATGATGAAACTTGAGCTAAAGCATTGGAGGAAGAATTGATTCAGATTGAAAAGAACAACACTTGGGATCTTGTCCCTAGACCTAAAGATAAAAATGTGATTGGCACTAAGTGGGTCTTCAGGAATAAACTAAATGAAAAAGGTGAAGTAGTAAGAAACAAATCCAGATTGGTCTGTAAGGGTTATTCTCAAGTAGAAGGAATTGAATTTGAAGAAACGTTTGCTCTGGTGGCAAGAATTGAAGCAGTCCGATTATTTCTTGCCTTTGCTACCTTCAAAGATTTCAAAGTATATCAGATGGATGTCAATCCTGCCTTCCTAAATGGTGATTTGGAAGAGGAGGCATACATTGAGCAACCAGATGGATTCCAATTGTCTAATCATGGTGATATGGTTTGCAATTTGAAGAAAGCATTGTATGGACTCAAACAAGCTCCAAGAGCCTGGTATGAAAGATTGGACAAACATCTTTTGAAGATTGGTTTCGACAAAGGCACTGCTGACAGTAATCTATATTTTAAGATTGATCATGAAAGTATCTTGATTGTTGAAGTATTTGTTGATGATATCATTTTTTAAGGGAAATATAGTATATGCAAGACCTTTGGAAATCAAATGCAAAGTGAATTTGAGATGTCTATGTTTGGGGAAATGAATTTCTTCTTGGGCTTGCAAATCACTCAAACAAAGAAAGGAATCTTCATATCACAGACCAAGTATGTGAAAGAATTGTTGAAGAAATTTGGGATGGAAGACTCAAAGGCAATGAATACTCCCATGGCAATTGGATGTAAGATGAGTAAAGATGACGAATCCCCTAAGGTTGATCAGAAAAAGTATAGGTAAATGATTGGAGGACTGCTCTATCTCACTCAAACTAGACTTGATATTATGAATGCTATTGGTTTTGTTGCCAGATTCCAAGCTGATCCTAGAGAGTCTCGTGTCATGGCAATCAAGAGAATTCTTAGATATTTGAAGGGAACAGTTGAGTATGGATTATGGTATCCTAAGGATCATGACTTCTCTCTTCATGCATACATAGATGTTGATTGGGCAGGAGATGTGGATGATCAGAAGAGTACCACTGGTGGTGCATTCTTTTTGGAAAAAAGATTGATTTCTTGGCTGAGTAAGAAATAAGAGGCAATATCTCTGTCCGCTACAGAAGCATAATATATTGCAGCAGCAGGCAGTTACACTCAAGTATTGTGGATGAAGCAAATGCTAAGAGATATCAAAGTAGAGTATGAGGAACCTATCACAATCTTCTGTGATAACTCAAGTGCAATAAATATATCAAAAAATCCGGTGTTGCATTCAAAGACAAAACATATATCCATCAAGTTTCACTTTTTGAGAGAGTAGGTAAACAAGAATGAAGTTAGACTGGAGTTTGTGCCCTCAAAGGATCAGATTGCAGACATTTTTACTAAGCCTCTACCTACAAACTCTTTTGAGTATCTCAAGGAGAAGTTAGGGGTTATTACCCCTCTGGTTCTGAATTAAGGTGCACTGATGTGCATCAATCCGGTGGATCTCACAATCATATCTTGTGATCTAGATTGATGTTAGGAGGTTTCTACTCAGGGGAAGTAGTCAATATAACTCTGAAGAGTGAGAAGTGGTTACAAGTATGTGCCCTTTTCCATTGATGTCAAAGGGGGAGAGAAGACATGTGAAAAATAAAAATGGTTGTTGATCAAAGGGGAAGTAGTAAAGGAAGAGAAGACATGTGAATGGTTGCTGTTGATAGGGGGAGCTATGTCAGTTAGTAAGGAGAAGTTCTTGTCTTGATGGTTAAAACATTTTTTCACATTATATGTTGCCATCAATGACAAAGGGGGAGATTATTGGAAGTATGGGCCTAACTGGTGTTGTCATTGATGTCAACATACTCCTATTGTATTAATGTCAAGGATTGGATGAGTTGTATGCTAAGGATATTGTGAAAATTAGTCCTATCATAAATAGAGAAGATTAGTGAAGATAGTGAAGCTCTCTGAAGTAAAGATCCCATCTAGATGAAGATTAGAGAATGCACATCAAAGGGTTTGTAGATATGTGTCTAAAGGTGATCCAGTCAAGATCTGAGAGGTTCACATGAAATTATGGAGTTATGGCCATAAGAGTAAAACTAGTTCTGGCAACTGTTAAGAGGTGATAGAGTGACTCAAATAGGTCCGATGAGATCCAGAAATACAATATCATGTTCTGCGGATCTGGTGGCATGTTTGGAAGGTTAATGTGAATTGACATCTCAATTGGTTCATGGTTTGGATGTCCACAAGCAATCTTTCTAATATGATAGAGATGAGCAACTATGTTCTTAAGGTTCTGGATGAAGATGCAAATGATTACAGCAAGCAGAAGTGGTGTGGATATTCTTGGTGATTCAAGCAAGCTTGTGAGGGTCTCTAGATTGTGTCCAGTTTGTGTTGGCGGTTTGCATTGAAGATAGAGCTCGTAATTGAAGATTTACCTTCTAGTGATGGTGTTCTTCCTAATCTTGGCCGACTAGATGTCTTGCACATATTACGGATGATCTTGAAGATGTTTTACGAAGCCTAGCATGTTCCACAAAGAAGATTGAAGTCTCAGCTATGGGTTATCGATATTGTAGTAGTGCACATGAAGCTTTTGTAATAAGTCAAGTTGTATTTTTTGTATTTGCTCTGTAACAAAATAAGTGCATGTTATGCCGACTTTGATGATCATTCCAAAGTCAATGTCGTGTATAAATAAGAATTGCAAATTCATTCAAAAGTATCCTAGCAGTGATGAGAATGTGGTAAGGAAGAAGAAAGAAAAGCAGAGCAGAGGTGTTGAGCTTAAATGGAAGTGACTCAAGCATAGTGAAGATGCTGATCTCTAGTTCAAGTATGTAATATTTAAATTATTCTGTAGACAGTGTGTCTCCTGTAGGTAGTGGGCCTCTTGTGAGCAGTGTGCTCGGGTAGTGAATCCTAATTGGAAAGTGCCATTTCATTCTTCTTATTCTTTTAATAGAGAATACAATCTTGGGTTAGCCACCCCGTGGTTTTTCCCTTGACTGGGTTTTCCACGTAAAAAATCTTTGTGTTGTATGTGTTGAATTTGTTTCTACTCTTAAATTGATTCATTGTGCCTCATGATTGAATCTCTGATATGCTGCTGAAATAGAAGAAGATTTAAAGTATATAAAGAACAAAAGTTTGGTAACAACTGATTCACCCCCCCTCTCAGTTGTCTATCTTAAATCCAACAAATTGGTCGCTTAAATTTTATTCCAAGTTATGGTCATGCCATTTCCTCATTGACCTTGGGGGTAGAATAAATTTTATAGCATGATAAATTAGAAGTTGAATGAAATAAAAAGTATAATAAAAATAAAATAATAAGTTTGTGGGAAAGAATTAAAAAGGGAGAATGATATACTATTATTCATTATTCATTCTCACACGAATGCTCATGCAGTGGATTCGGGGGAAAATGGAGAGGAAGCTAGGGTTTCTGGACTCGAGAGAGGAGAAGGAGCATCTGAATTTCACTCTATTCCCTGCAATTGTTATAATTTCTGGGTAAGTCTGGCACTCTCTCTGCAAATCCATGGTATCCAGGGCAGTTTTACATCTGGTTTTATGCTTACAAATGTCCTCTCTGTGTCTTTATTAATGGAAGTCTTTACCCTATTGCAAAGCTCTCATTCGTGGTGCTAGTAGAGAGAATGCTTGTAAAAGTTTAGGAGTTTAGCTTTATGCCTGCCAATGGCACTTGCAACTTAAACAAATGACAAAATCCCCCTTCCATTATATTTTGATGGATGTCCATACCCTGTTCCAAAGCCTAATTTTGACACGGGTAGTGAGGATGTTGGCTACGGTTGTGGAACGTGGCTTTACATCTTCTAGTTGCATTGCTTAAAAGTTTCTAAAGTTGTTTCATCAAATCCATTTTACATGTGTATCCTGCAATCAGCGCATTCCATGAGGTGACGTCACTTGAGGCATTCTGGCTAGCAGTTCATGTGCATTGTCTATGCTTCTACTTTATGCTTCATGATGTATTTAGTCAAATAATTTAAGTGCCTCATCTATACTTCACAGTCGACATTCTTGTTAACCAGCTTATTATGTAAAGTTGTGCATGTGGTAAATGCAAGTTGCCTATGAGCGATGATAGAGTGGACTGTGTTCCTTCCCCCTTGTGTGATCGCATCCTTGAGAATGCATGTCTGCAATAATTGAAGATATGTAGAGGAGTCCTTAGGGAGGTCGTGTGTTGTAACTGGAATGTGCAACACCTCCTTCAACTGACTCTCTCTACATAATGTTGTGGGATTTAGATGAGTAGTGTATGGCAATTGTGTCATCTTATGATGGTGATTGGAGTGTGGAAAAAGGTGCAGTACTATGCAGTCTACACATATCACAATAATATGGCTAGTGGTAAGCCTGGCAAACAAATCCATTTTGTGCAGACCTTGCCTTCATTATAGTCCATGAAACCATAGTTTTGAGATATTTTGTCAAACAGTTTACATGCCTTGTCTATGGTTCCACATTTCGCATACATGTTGACCAGGGCACTTGCTACTATAACATCTACCAGATTTCTCTTCCATTATGCCTAGAAGGACGTCCCTTCTTCATTACTAGAGAATTGGGACTGCACATTTTTATAGTGCTAGCCTATTTTTTAGATTGCTCCATTTAGCATCACCAATAAATCCCACAAGAAAAATGTTCCCTATTTAAAATGATGGAAATGGTTTGCATCTCTCACCACTTTTCTCTCTTGCAATAACCCTGGAATGTATTGTTGTTGCAGTGTGGCAACCAATAGAAACTCTAAGATTCCTAACACTCCAATAGTTGCTCCATGGGGCACGTTTATCAAACCAAATGCTATTGCCAACTTTTCACCTTGGTGGCAGCGAAAGGGATTCCTTCTGAGGTCCTTGAAACTAGAAATTACCCTACTGTCCTCCTTTACCAGTAGCAAACAATTTATTCTTACAACTACTGCAAGTTTAGTTGGCATCACAATGATGAAGTTTTGGGTGTTCTCAAGACTGCCAGCACTGTCAACAAGGTTAACACAGAACTCACAATAACCAGTTGTAGCTTAGATACAATAAGGGTTCCTTAGGTGACTAAAACATGTACAACTCTTAATTTAGGAATATATTATGTTGTAAGATATCAATGTATGCTTATCATCTAGCTCTGTAAGTTCTACTTTGTCAATTCTTTTGGCCTATTAAAGATTGTTGCTGTCACTTTTTTTTCAACATAGTTGTTTGTTTTAGGTCTATGTGGGAAATGTCCTTGAAATGTAGGCCTTGTGAGCCCTTATGGGCTGGTTCAATACTTGGTTGCATGTTGAGTATGTTGGAGTTGGGTGTAGATGATAGGGTAGGCATGGAAGTAGTCCCAATGCAGCATTGAGCAATAGTACTGACTTGTAGGTCCGTTGGAGGAAACACAAACTATGTGCTTGTGATAAGCTTGTGGTTTTGAGATGGGTACAATTGTTGAGCTACTTCCTTCTTGCTGCCCCTATCCTCTCACCCCTCCTTATTTTGCATGGTGCTTCATGGGCATGATTTCAGTTGCCTTAATTATGCCCTCTGTGACCCCTGGATGTTTGTGGTGTTCATGTGAGCTTATGACCTTGAGGTCTTCCTTGTGTGGTGGTGTATGTAAGTTATCCTTTTCCACTATTTTTATGCTTGTGTATGGGTCGTGTGACTATCTCCAAGCATGGCGGGGTGGTCTCTTGTGAGTCCACATGGTTGGGAGGCGTTGCCACCTCCATTGGGGATCGTGTATAGGTTTTGGAGCACCAGTTGGAGATGTTCTCTCTTGTACTTATTTTACCAGTTACTGTATCTTATTCCTGGCTATGCCATTGTACTTATGTAATTAGTACTCTCTTGAGAGAGATGATGTGAATTATATTAATGAGAATAAATGAGATGTTGTTTTATATTTGGCTTACGGTCCTTCGGTGTTGCTATCGGACCCGCTTGTACTATGATGATCATTATGGCTTTATGTTTATAAGTGGATATGGGTATTAAGAACATTTGAATTGGTGTTTTAAATGAATGTAGTTTTTGTTTTGGTTTGAAATCCCCTACCTGTCCAGGCCGTGAGCTGTCAAGGCCCATGGACCTCAGGTTAAAACTGATTTTTGTGTTTGTGTTAAAGTTTCTAAACTCTCTAAACAAATCTTTTGGTTATGTATACTCTGCATACTCTGCATTCAGGGAATGACGCCATCATGAGGTTGTTATTACTAGTTATGTGCCTTGTTTCAGTTTTCACTCCCACTTTCTCAAACACATATACCTGGGTAGTTGCAACTTACATATATATAATTTAACATTCTCTTTACGTAGTGACCTTTTTATGGATGTCCATACGCTGCTCATAAGCTCCCATGCTGGCATGCACAGGGAGGATGAGGGCGTGAGACTAAGGAGTCGGCCTCACTCCTGCCAATTACATTTGCTTGAAAATTTTCTTAAGCCTTTTTAACAAATCTATTTTGTGTGTATCCTACAATCAACGCATTCCATGAGGTGACGTCGCTTTGAGGCATTTTGCCTAGTAGTTCACGTGCATTGTCTATGCTTCTATTTTATGCATCATGAGGCATTCGGTCAAATAGTTTATGTGCCTAGTCATTACGTCCATGGGATGACATCTCTTGAGGCACTCTACCATGCATTTCGTGTGCCTTCACCCGATGCCATATTGGCACAGGCCGCAAGTTGTTGGCAAGGCTGTGGACTTGGCTTTATTGTAGCCAATTGCGTTTACTTGAAATTTTCTTAAGTCTTTTCAACAAATCCCTTGTACCTATCTTGTAAACTTTACATTGATCAAGATGACATTTATTTTAGGCATTCTGTCAAATAGTTGACACGCCTTTGTCATTCCATTCCTGGAGCTGACATCTTATTGAGGTGTTCTGTCCAACAATTTTTTGAGCCATCTCCATGGCTCCACCTTTTCATGCATACTGCCAGGTCATTTTTTCCCAAACCATGGCATCGAACAAATTCCCATTCATTGAGCTTTGAGGGATGTCCCTCCATCATTATGGGAGATTTGACCCTACACATTATCTTAGTGCAAGCTTAAATTTTAGATTGCTTCATTGGCACCACCAATAATCTCCACAAGAAACTGCCCCTATTTTAAATGGCAGAAACAGATCACATCTCTCTCAACATTTTCTCTTGCAACAATATTGGAAATTTGTTGCTGTTGCAATGCGACAATCATCACACCCTCAAAGTTTCTTAATACTCTAATAATTGATCTACGTGGCACGTTTAACAAACCAAATGCATTTGCCAACAGTTCTATATGATGGCAGAAATATAACTCATTTCCCCCCTTTTTAATAGCATTGTTAAATGTCTTGAATCTGGAAAATACCCTGCTGCCTAAACCTTTCTATCACTGCACCTTGTGTGACTGGATCCCCTTTGCTATTTTTTATTAGCTTGTTCAATTTGTGTATATTGTTGTTGATTAGTGAACATAGATTATCGGAAAGACGCTGGGATGTAACAACCCCCGTGTTTGTATTTTGTTGTTGCTTTTCCCTGATGGATTCTGATGCTATTATGATGCTGACATGATTAGTTCTGATGTTGGATTACATGCTTATATGTTTATATATTGTTATTATTGCCTTTGTATGATTATGGACATAAGACTCGTATTCGAGAGGCTTACGATGTCATGACTCTCCTGATGCTTACTGTTGCTTTGGCTACGATGTATGTTATATGCACATGTGCTTTGATGTGTGATCAGAGTGATGCATGTACTGGATATCGACTCCACCTAGATTCACTGGCCTGAGCACACTCTTATTCCCTGATGGTGGTTATTGGAGATAGTCACAGGCCAAACGTTCCTTAGCCTAGCCCACTGTATCCGGTTAGTGCCGTGATTTCATGATATGTGTTTACCATTCGGTTACCCTGTGGTAACTTTTGGATTACCCATTTGGTCTTATGTGGGTGCCAGCTTTGGTTGTTGGGGGTATCTTGTTATGGGTTGTCGGTATTTTAGTATGGTTTGGCATTAATTTACTATGTGATTTATTTTGGTATGTCATATTGGTGATTTAAATTATTATTCTAGTGCGAGCTAACATTTTGTATTAAGTGATTCAATGTGTATTTTTACTTGGGGAGAATGTCTTTTGTGATATTTTTATTCATGGTATATGAGAGCTTTGATATTTTAATTTTAGGTTTTAAAATTTATTGGGTTGTGGGAATTTTAATACCCCTTTGGGGGGGGCATTCTCAATCTCGTGGAAGAGGACTCCTCCTCTGATTTGGGGAAAAAGGAGAGCTAGGGTTTGAAAAGAAAGGGAGAAGGGGGTTTCTTCTGCAGATTGCCTTTGTACGTAAGTTTCTAAAACCTTCTTTGCAAATCCATTTTGTGTATATCATGCAATCATTACAGTTCATGAGACCACGTTTCTTCTAAGAATTTTTGTGAGTTTCCTTCTATCATCATATTGCATGAGACAACAAGTCTTTGAGGCTTTTCTTCTAAGAATTTTTGTGAGTTTCCTTCTATCATCATATTGCATGAGACAACAAGTCTTTGAGGCTTTCTGTCATGTGTCCAAACGTTGCATACATGCCTACCAAGGTAGTTGGAACTAGCTTATCTTCCAAACCCCTCTACCGTTACAGTTTGATGGACATTATTCTCTATTTTAAAGCCCCCATTATGCCACAGGTAGGGAGGATACTGGCATAGGCCACGAGCTATTGGCAAAGGTCGTGAGTCTGGTTTTCACCTGCCAATTACATTTTCTTGCAAGTTCCTTAAGTTTGTTCCACAAATCCATTTTGTACATATCCTGGAATCATTGTAGTTCTGGAGACCACATTTCTTGAGACATTATGTCATACAGTTTACGTTTCTTATCTATGATTTCACTATTTATATACATGTGTAGCTGGGTGCTTGCAATTTTAACATCTGACAGAAACTTCTCCTTCGTTATGCCTTAAAGGAGATCCCTTCATTATTACTGGAGATCTACACTACACATTTTTATAGTGCAAGCCTATTTTTTGGATTTCATCATTTAGCACCACCAATAATCTCCATATGAATATTGTCCCTGTTTAAAATGATGGAAATAGTTTGCATCTCTCTCAACAATTTCTCTCGCAACAATATTGGAAATTTGTTGCTATTGCAATGCGGCAATCATAACACACTCAAAGGTTCTTAACACTCTAGTAATTGCTCTACGGGGCATGTTTAACAAACCAAGTGCATTTGCCAACTATTCTATATGATGGCAGAAATATAACTCATTTTTCCCCTTTTTCACAGCATTGTTAAATGTCTTGAATCTAGAAAATACCCTGCTACCTAAACCTTTCTGTTGCTGCACCTTGTGGGATTGGGTCCCCTTTTTCTATGTTTTATTAGTTTGTTCAATTTATGTGTATATTGTTGTTCATTAGCGAACATAGCTTATGGAAAGAGGTTAGGAAGGGTTGTTTCTTATCTTGCCTTTTTGTTGGGGCTGTTCCATAATCAAGTGGTAACATTAAAACAAACTTGGGGCTTTACACATTAATACAAGATAATTGGTTGCCTGATTTCAGACCTTGAATGCTTGTTCAGGCTAAGGATGACTTCGAAAGGCCCTTTCTGCCTTAAGAGGCATCAACTATGGGCATGATCGGCTAGGCTCGTCCGTATGAGAGCTAGTCGGTTTCGCATGAGCCATTCCTTTGAGCTATGCGTTGACTCTCCCATATGCTTGTTTAATATTTAGTCCTTATTGTGGTTATATGAGTTGTATCCGTAGTGTGGATAGCGTATCCTAGTGTGTTGTGGTTGTGAGCTTGATTACCGTGTTTGCATCTTGTCATGTGTGTGTAAGCCTTTATCCCCTTGTGTGAATGGTGTCAGATGGCCTTGTGACTATCTCTGAGCACGGTAGGGTGGTCTCTTATGAGTCCACATGGTCGGGAGGTGTTGCCACCGCCATTGGGGACCAGTGTACAGGGTATTGGAGCACTAGTTGGAGGTGTTTTATCTCTTGTACTTATTTTATCTATTATTGTATCTTATCCAGGGCTATGCCAATTTACTTATGTATATTCTTTTATGTAATTTTTGTACTCTCTTGCAAGAGATGATGTAAATTATAGTAATGAGAAGAAATGTGATGTTGTTCTATATTTGGCTTACGGTTTTCTGGTGTTGGTATTGGACCCGCTTGTACTATGATGATCATTAGGGCTTTATGTTTAAAAGTGGAAATGGGTAATAGGAACATTTGAATTGGTGTTTAAAATGAATGTAGTTTTAGCAATGTTTGTAAGGAGAGTGATTTACTCCTCTCCTTTGGGTTGTACATTCATCCATACTTGGCCATGAATGTTGTCGATCTATCAAGTCGACGACCATATTATGTGTATGTTATCACTTTATATTAAAAAAAAATATTCTTGCCCTCTTTTGGCCCTTACCCTTCGAGGTTGTGGGGCAGGATGTTACATTTGGTATCAGAGCCCATGTTCACACTCTGGGAGCTTTGGCGTACTTGAGCCTTCTTTGTTTCGCTGTATTTAGCATGTGTGGTGTGAGCTTGTTATATTGTTCTTATAGTCGTGTTGTTATGCTTTCATGCCTTGGCATGGCATTAGTGGATTAAGTCACAACCCCAATGTGTAGAAAATGTGGAGGAAATAGCCTCCTTAGCCTTACCTTACTCAATGGGACTAGAGTGTTGACCTTGGTTGAGAGTCTCCCATGGTTAAGAGTGATCACTCTCCCATGTTATAAGATGGGGGTAAGAATGTTCTGCCTTGTGTGTTTGCGGGTTGAAGGTAACTTGGGTTGCCTAATTACCCTTGCTTGGATATGCTCTTCTTGTGTCATCCTTTATGTTGCTAGTGAATGAAATGACCCTAATTGGTCATGAATTGCTCTTGTAATTCTTTCTTGTATTATAGATGTAAAGGATGAAAGTGTGTAGATGTTTGTGGATGTTGATAGATTAGAATGAATGTTGCATGCTCTCTTGTAAGTATTGGATGACTGCTGATTTTTCTTATAACCTCTTAATGTGCTAGAGTTGCTACATTTATCATTCTTTAGTTACAAATTGAAGTAATTGGTGTACTAATGGTGCCTTAAACTTCCCCTTAGTAGAATTTGTATGTTTGTATGATGAATATTGGATGGCATGAAATGTCTTGACTTGAGATGAAATATATCTTTCTCTCCTCTTCTTAGTTGTCAATAGTTGACAAGATATTAGAATAATGGCATATGGATTTAATTAGTATGTTAGAATTGCAATAAGTAAAAGATTTAGTGAGATAGGAGTGAAGAAGACCTTATGCTTGTTATGGTTATGTATTGAAAGTGATTATATGTTAATTAGTGCCTCATTGCTTAATGAGCTTGAATGATTGAATGAGGGCGGTAATTGCTTAGTGGATATATCTTGTTGATGAAATTTGATCCCCTCAATTGCATTGTGGTTTTAATGAGATCACATAGGTGAACACTTGTACTTTAATGCAAACTAAAAATAGTGAATGCTAAGGTAATAAGAATGTTGCATATCTTTCTTTGAGTGAGCAACTGAATGCCATTAACATAGCCAAGGTTACTTATGCTTATATGTATGGATGTGAATGTTGAGAAATGACTAGGATTCCTCAACCAAACTCATTTAATTGTGTTGCCAGTTTCTCATTTTCTTGTGAATGAATGGTATTATTGTGACTTGTGATATGATGTCGCATCATGTGTTATTATGAGATGAGAGTGTTATGGGTGTAAAATGAGATGTATATCATTATGTGAATATAGAAGTGAATGTAATGATGATTGTGAAGATGTTACTTATGTTTATGCACTAATGTAAGGATGGTAGTAATGATGCTATACATGTTCATGCACTATTGTGTATGTTGAAAGCATTGCAAGTGAATCTATGATTTTATGGGTAAATGAGTCGCCCTTGTGAAAAGAGAAAATTGGTATGGATGTTTGGGAGTACTTATTGTTTGGTAAAGTTGTATATTTTGCATCATGTTGCATAGTCATATGTGGGCTATGGTATTGCCTGGGTAAAAGAAAATTGTGATTGTATTCCCCGTGACATAAACATCCATTAATGTATTCCTGTTGAGTGTTGTGATTAACCAATGCTTGAGATGTGTGCCCATGGGATGGTGATACTGCGTACCCATCTATGGAGGATATGTATGGATTATGTGTATGGGAGAAAACCATACCATCTATGTATTTTCTTTTTGTCACCCTATTGACTGCCAACTCGAGGGTTGTTGATAGGTCAAAATGTGAAGGGTAGTAGCAGCAACAAAGTTCCTTGGGAGAGAATTGCATGGCGTACGTATAATGGCGGCGCGAAATGACGACGATCATTTCAAACTCCCATGAAAGTACTCACTACTTCCCCTTATTAATGGACCAGATACTTGGTTCATACAGTGTTAGCCTAATCTACATAGTTCTTGAGGATGACATTAGTTTGTGGTATGAGCACATGTGACAGCTATGATCTTACCCTGATGTGATTGTATATGAGCCACAACATGTGCAGATGGATGTTGCCCCATGCTGAGACGTATTCTATATTACTCGTGTCCTGACACGATGCCTTAGATACGATGCCACACCCCACTAATGTTCTGACACCGTGCTGGCGATGATGTCATGTTGCTAATGGTAGTGAGTCGAGCTTGAGGACACGATGCCACGTACATAGATACATGAATGAGCAGTATATATACATGTTATGTTCCTCCTTGTGCAACGTGGAGTGAGTGCTAGCACAGAGTAGAGGGTTCACTCAAGATTGCCTCGATTCTAATTAGGTGGCATGCGAGTGGAACCTAGCCTTGTGTACCTCTAGCTTGGTGTGTAGCCACATATGCTTTCTCCATGGGTACACACTATGCAGGATGTTCCTATGAGTAGGACATTGCCATGCGGTATACAACCATTACGTGCTTTCTTCGCTTGGCGTATACCATGCGTGGTCACGCCGCATGAGGTATGTGACCTGGGAGTTCCAGCACAATACCTTTCCATGTGGAGGTTGCTAGTTGGCTGCACCCACATGAAGGACTGTGGAGATAGTCATGCTTGTTTTCCTCCTTCCTCATGTGGTGACTAGCGATAGTCACGTAGTGTTGTAATGTGTATATTTTGAAGATTGTGAACCTTTTTTTCAGTTATTGGTGACTTTTACTTTGCTTGTGTGGATCAGCACTTTGGTTTATCTTTCTTATATTGGTTTAGCCATAGATGATTTTCTTGGCATGTAACTCTGGTGGTTACATTTGATTTACTGTTGAAACTATGCACATTTTTCTTATTTTATTGTTGGAATTGAGATTTACTCTTCCTTATTTATATTTTTGGTGGCTAAACTCATTGACTTTTCTGTTTTCAAATGTTGTTCTTGTGTTGTGATGTGATTCCTCATCGGGTATGGTGAGATCCACCCATTTGAGTGTATACGAGGAAGCAGACATAGGGAAACCCTTAAGGATGGGGGTATGTGTGAGCTATTTTAAGCTCTAATTCACTACCTTCCTATTGTTTGACTATCTCTTGGAGGCTGAAACCCCTACACAAACAAGAGATATGTCATTGTGGCTTGTATGGAAGGGTTCACTAGGTGGGTCAATGCCATCAAGACACATGGATTTGGATATTGGACATGGTTATTGGATTTGGATATTGGACATGTTTATTGGTTATGGATATTGGACACGGTTTTTGGTTATGGACTCATGGATATAATTGGATATAGATGGTACTACGACATCCACGTGAACCCCTAATGTAGCCTTGTGATGTGAATGAGTATGTATGTATATGTGGGTTGTACAATTTGTCGTGTATGTGGTTGCATATTAAAATATAGAAGAGAACAAAAATTGCATCATTATGCCTTGAAAAGTGACAAACTATTGCATTATATGTAAAGAGATGTCATGCATGCTATGAAATTAGAGGTTGAAATTATGTATATGTGTGTTTGTGTGCTCCATTTTATAGATAGCTGCATATGAAAAGTTAGAGAACTAGAAATTTTGTATATTGAAAAGTGCATTTTGTTGCAATTTATGAGAAAATTGTGTGGTTTATGCTAGTATAAATGTGCAAATTGGTGGTTGTGAGCAACCAATAGGTTGTTTGAGACAACAAATTTTGAGAAAACTGATTGTTATGGCCTTATTTCTTGCTAAATTAGAGAAAATGGTTACATGATAATGCATATTTTGTATGAAATGAGTGCCTTGCCTATTCCTTACCCATGTACTGGGACTGATTGCATGTAATAGTGCATGTGATAACTTGATCTTATAATTATATTGAATTTCATGGACTAATGTGTGCTATCGCTACATCTTAGCATTTGCAGGCTTCCAGGAGTAAGCCTAGTCCTAGGGGTAGGATGTAACAACCCTTGTGTTTGTATTTTGTTGTTTCTTTTCACTGATGGATTCTGATCCTATTATGATGGTGACACGATTAGTTCTTATGCTGGATTACATGCTTATATGTTTATATATTGTTATTATAGCCTTTGTATGATTATGGACAGGAAAGAGATGATGTCATAACACTCATATTTGAGAGGCTTACGATGTTATGACCCTCTCCCTGATGCTTATTGTTGCTTCGGCTACAATGTATGTTATATGCACATGTACTTTGACGTGTGATTGGAGTGATGCAGGTACTAGGTATCGACTTCGCCTAGATTCACGAGCCTGACCATAATCTTATTCCCTGATGGTGGTTACTGGAGATAGTCACAGGCCAAATGTTCCCTAGCCTAGTCCACTGCACCCGGTTAGTGTCGTGATTCTGTGATATGTGTTTACCATCCAGTTACCCTACGGTAACGTCTAAATTACCCATCTGGTCTTATGTGGGTGCCAGCTTTGGTTGTTGGGGTATCCCATTATGGGTTGTCAGTATTTTAGTATGGTTTGGCATTAATTTTCTGTGATTTATTTTGGTATGTCATATTGGTGATTTAAACTATTATTTTAGTGTGAGCTGACATTTAGTATTAAGTGATTCAATGTGTATTTTTACTTAGGGAGAATGTCTTTTTGTGTTATTTTTATTCATGATATATGAGAGCTTTGATATTTTAATTTTAGGTTTTAAAATTTATTGGGTTTTGGGAATTTTAATACCCCTTTTGGGGGGGCATTCTCAATCTCGCAGAGGAGGACTCCTACTCTAATTTGGGGAAAAAGGAGAGCTAGGGTTTGAAAAGAAAGGGAGAAGGGAGAGTAGGGCAGTGGCTGGAGGAGAAGGGGGTTCCTTCTGTAGATTGCCTTTGCATGTAAGTTTCTAAAACCTTCTCTGCAAATCCATTTTGTGTATATCATGCAATCATTGTAGTTCACGAGACCACATTTCTTCTAAGATTTTTTGTGAGTTTCTTGCTATCATCATATTGCATGAGACAACTCTTTGAGGCTTTATTTCATGTGTCCAAATGTTCCATACGTGCCTACCAAGGCAGTTAGAACTACCTTATCTGCCGAACCCCTCTACTGTTATAATTTGATGGACATTCTTCTCTATTTTAAAGCCTCCATTATGCCATGGGCAAGGAGGATACTGGCATAGGCCACGAGCTACTGGCAGAGGCAGTGAGTATGGTTTTCAAATGCCAATTGCATTTTATTGCAAGTTCCTTAAGTTTGTTCCACAAATCCATTTTATACATATCCTGGAATCATTACAGTTCTAGAGACCACATTTCTTGAGACATTTTGTTGTACAGTTTACATTTCTTGTCTATGCTTTCACTATTTGTATACATGTCTAGCTGGGTGCTTGCAATTTTAACATCTGACAGAAACTTCTCCTCCGTTATGTCTTGAAAGAGATCCATTCATTATTACCGGAGGTCTGCACTACACATTTTTATAGTGCAAGCCTATTTTTCATATTTCATCATTTAGCACCACCAATAATCTCCATATGAGTATTGCCCTTGTTTAAAATGATGGAAACAATTTGCATCTCTCTCAACAATTTCTCTCGCAACAATATTAGAAATTTGTTGCTATTGCAATGTGACAATCAATACACACTCAAAGGTTCTTAACACTCTAATAATTGCTCTATGGGGCACATTTAACAAATCAAATGCATTTGCCAACTGTTCTATATGATGGCAGAAATATAACTCATTTTCCCCCTTTTTCACAACATTGTTAAATGACTTGAATCCGGAAAATACCCTGCTGTCTAAACCTTTTTATCACTACACTTTGTGGGACTAGGTCCCCTTTGCTATGTTTTATTAGCTTGTTCAATTTATGTGTATATTGTTGTTGATTAGTGAACATAGCTTACAAAAAGAGGTCGGGAAGGGTTGTTTCTTATCTTGCCTTTTTGTTGGGGCTGTTCCATAATCAAGTGGTAACATTAAAACAAACTTGGGACTTTACACATTAATACAAGATAATTGGTTGCTCGATTTCAGACCTTGAATGCTTGTTCAGGCTAAGGATGACTTTGAAAGGCCCTTTCTGCCTTGAGAGGCGTTGACCATGGGCATGATCGGCTAGGCTCGTCCATATGAGAGCTAGTCGGTTCCGCATGAGCCATTCCTTCAAGCTATGTGTTGACACTCCTATATGCTTGTTTAATATCTAGTCCTTATTGTGGTTATCTAAGTTGTATCCGTATTGTGGATAGTGTATCCTAGTGTGTTGGGCTTGTGAGCTTGATTGTCGTGTTTGTACTGTGTCTTGTGTGTGTAAGCCTTTATCCCTTTCTGTGAACGGTGTCAGATGGCCTTGTGACTATCTCTGAGCATGGTGGGGTGGTCTCTTATGAGTCGACATGGTTGGGAGGCGTTGCCACCGCCATTGGGGACCAGTGTATAGGTTATTGGAGCACTAGTTAGAGGTGTTTTCTCTCTTGTACTTATTTTATCTATTATTGTATCTTATCCAAGGCTATGCCAATTTACTTATGTATATTCTTTTATGTAATTTTTGTACTCTCTTGCGAGAGATGATGTAAATTATAGTAATGAGAAGAAATGTGATGTTCTATATTTGGCGTACAGTTTTCCGGTGTTGGTATCGGACCCACTTGTACTATGATGATCATTAGGGCTTTATGTTTAAAAGTGGAAATGGGTAATAGGAACATTTGAATAAGTGTTTAAAATGAATGCAGTTTTAGCAATGTTTGCAAGGAGGGTGATTTAGTCCTCTCCTTTGGGTTGTACATTTGGCCATACTTTGCCACGAATGTTGTTGATCTATTGAGTCGGCAACTGTATTATGTGTATGTTATCACTTTATATTCAAAAATATATATTCTTGCCCTCTTTTGGCCCTTACCCTTCGGGGTTGTGAGGCGAGATGTTACAGTCCCTTAAACGTTCTCACTTACCATAAGCATAAATTCCTCGCAACAGATTTTCTTGAGAACCCATGGCTGCAACACAACCAAATACAAGCATCATGTCAACCAAATTGTTCACAACACAAGAGTCATCTTCGTTCAAAGTTTCCTCAAAGTTGCCAGTTGAAAATACAGAATTTTCATTCACTTTTTTGCATCCTCATTAAGCACCTCTTCTAAGAGTTTTTCACTAAAACACTTCCTACTCTTCATAAGATGAAGGCCACAATTGCTTCATTTAACTAAAATAACGGGACTGTCAACATCAATTCACTGTGTGCTTTAGTCTTTCTAAGAAAATTGATTCCAAAAGCCTTGAAAGAAAAATCCACAAAATGGTAGGTAGTGTTTCAATTCAGGTGTTGCATGGGAACATTTTAGTACCAATCACTCCAAAAGTTTCCCTGCCGCTGCTGATGAGACAAACTGTGTTGCAGGCAGAATAAACTAAGACATGGCTATAAATTAGAAACAACAAAACATACCAAATTCTAGAAAGGAAATAAATAGTTAATAGAAGTAGACCACAGAAACCACACACATGGATCATTTTACTTAGAATTTCCTAAAGTTGAGCAACCTTTTGCTTTAGGAAATTTGTTGTGCATGTTTTTGTCATAATCTTTTGCATCAAAGTTGTCCCAGATGCTAGCATCACCTCCTGCATTCCCAACCTTTCACATTCACGACCTTTCACGAAGACACGTCCACAATACCTAAAACATTAGAAACTATCAAAATTTTCCCTCTCCTCGTTTTTGATTCGTTAGAAGATTTTTTCTCCATTATTGCAAATGGAAAAACAAAAAAAAACCGGGGAAAAAAATGACAAGCCAATTAAGAAAAAGGAAAAAATAGAAAAAAATCCATTTTTTAAATCCTATGGCTGCGGACCTTAGCAAAGTACACTGGTTTTCTGTGCTGGCACTGTTTCCAAGATTATGCAGGGACTAATAAAATAGAAATATTATGGGCTGAATATTTCTTCCATTTAATATTTTTGACATGATTAAATGAATATCATCTCATTATAAGTTGAAATCCAAAATTGATAAATAAAGTTTTAAATTTTATAACTTTCTTTTAATGGAAGAGGATATAATATATAGAATACATAAATTGCATATAGAGAGGATAAGAAATTTCAAATTGCATATGTATACTTGGATTTAAAAAAATTTATGATTTTAAAAAGGCTTGAGGAGGATAAAATAGGTGCTACCTATGACTAAGGGCAGGTCTCCATGCGGCTGCTTAGCTTATTTTGGTCAGCAGTCACTGCTCAATATTTTTAGGAGATATTTTTCAAGTAGGTGACCCCATAGATTTTTTTTTCTGCTTAAAATAAGCAGTTATAGTTTTTTACTATATAAAAAACAGAAATCATAAAAAAAAATTAATTTATATAAAAAAAAAAATTGGAGAAAATTTAGAAGAAAAATAAAAATGGAGGAGGGAAGCAAACAAATGCAGCCACATGGATGCTTTTTCATTATGCAGTTGCTGCATAACTTCAGCCCCCCTTTTTTTAAAGCTTATTTTCAATTGTTAAGCAGTAGCCGCTCCACTAAAATAGGCAAAGATTCCATATTATCCCTTTCCCATAAATATAAATTTGCATGGGGACACTCCAACTGCTTAAGAAAACTCACATAAACAACTGCATGGGGACATGGGGTAAGAGTAATCTTTCAATAGAGACAATAGGAGGCATCTAAATTTAGACCAGAGTCTCTCATTTAATAAGTAAAATGAAACATATAAAGAGGCGCATACATAAGGAATTGAAACCCACGTAGACATATATAAAGAAATGATGCAAGCTAAAGGAAATACAAGTGCTTGTCTAGGAAGTATGAGAACGGTATGGAATTCTAAAAAGGCTGTGTAGCTGGTAGATGAAATCCAAAGCTTATGAAATGATTAGAAACGACTTGCATTAATTCAAGGTTTAAGCTTTCACAAGTCATTAAAGGAGAAATATATTGAATTGCATACAAGTTTAAGAGGAACTATGCATAACAAAAGAAAATCTAAAGCAAAAAATTGAACGGTGGGATAGTATGATAGATGGCTGCATTACTACAAAGAAGCTTGTACCATAAATTTTTAAGGGATTCACATAGGAAACAAGCTTGTGTTCAAGCCAAAGGATTCTTATGAAAAGGAAGAAAAATTTTATCATTCTAATGAAATAGAAATTAATGCACAATTACTATTAGTATCCATAATCAAATGGAAAGTCAATAATTTATTGATTAAATTTTATGGTTTATTATGGATTATGCAAGATAACTATTTAATCAAGATAGTTAAATAAAATTATTGACTAAATTTTATCGTTTATTATAGATTATGTAAAATAACTATTTAATTAAGATAGTTAAATTTTAAACTAATATTATCATAAGTGTATGTAGAACTTATAAATAATAGATATTTGAATTTTGTAGAAAATAGAAAAGAATTTAAATGTAAAAATTCATAATAGAACTAACAAATTAATCTTACTACTAACTACAACTATAATCAAACAAAGTTATCAAATTCATTCCTATGCTTGCATTAGTAAATAAGTGTACTTATGAGTTGGCAACTTCTTTTAAAATTCTACTCTTTTGTCTCCAAATTTCTCCAATGCATAATGATTTATGAACTCTTAATTTATAACTCTTCTTATTCTTTTTTTTCTATTTTTAAATTTATTTTCTTTTTTCTTTCTTTTTGTTTTAAAACAAAAATCAAATTTGAATAAGAAGATATATTAATTTAATATATTTATATTATCAAATATCATCCAATAAAAAATTTATTTAATTAAAATAATTCATATAAGAAAATCGTGAGCTTTAATTAATTTATTATTTTTCTAATTTAAAAATATTTTTTTCCTTATTTCCTTAATATTTTTTATGAATAGATTTTTTTTATTTATATATTTAAAAGAGATTTATGCTAATTTTTTTCCTTTTCCTTTTAAATTAAATTATTTATTTATTTTTAAATTAAATCATTTATTTTTAATTTTTTTCACTTTCACTTTAATTTTTATTATTAGATTAATATTTAAAGTAAGTGCTTAATAATTTTTAATTAAACCCTTTTTAAAATTAATTGCACTACAAGACTTATATCTATGAAATTAAAAAGAATCCATCCTTGTGATTAATTATGCTCTTATCATTATTATTAAGACAATTAGATTAGAGTTTAGATAAGGGTTGTGACATCGTAGCTCATCATATCATCTCTAGTCAAATGAATAGGTAGAGGTGGTCAACAAGTGCTTGGAGGGTTATCTTCGATGTTTTTCTTTGGATAAACAAGAGATATGGATGCAATTGTTGCTACTACAAAATGATGGTACAACTCTTCTTTCTATACTTCATCAAAAATGTCTCCATTTTTGGCACTATATAGGTACCATCCACCATCAATCACCTCTTCACTACAAGCACACCCAAAAGTTTGAATAGTTGAAGAGTTCATCCAACATCAATAAGAGGTACTTGCTAGTCTTAAGGAGAACTTGGCAATGACACATATAATATAATGAAACAAGGAGATCAACACCACATTCAAAGGCATTTTGAAGTAGGAGGTTAGGTCTTTATGCAATTGCAACCATATAAGCAAGTGTCACTGAAACAACATAAGAAGGATAACAAGTTTGCACCCAAGTAATATGGTCCTTATAAGATTTTACAAAGGAATAGTAGTGTAGTATACAAATTGGAGTTACCTATGTCAACAAAAATACATCTGATCTTCCATGTTTCATGCTTGAAGAAGGTTATCAAACATAGATTCACAACCTAGACTGAGTTTCTAGAGATTGATGAGGAGGGCATAATAATTTTGGAACTAGAAGGAATCCTTCAAACACACACTAAGAAGCTACAAATAATGGTGATCATAGAGTATTTTATCAAATGAAAGAATTCTCTAGTCGAAGATGCTACATGAGAAAATGAATATTTTGTGCAAAAGCATCCATATTTGATCAAAGTTGAGGACAATGCTTCTTTAAAAAAGGATCATGCTATGCCCTTAACCTATTGATTGTATTTGGATATGTGTAGACAACTTGTGGTTAGCATAACCCTTAATTAAGTTATATAATCATTTATATGGTCTTATAAACGTGTAGTTAAGTTAGCCTAGGTGGCATCCAATACATACATATGATATGTATATGATTTAGTGGTTAGTTTCTGATCATCGTATTGCAAATTGTGTTCTCAAATATTATATATGCAACATATTTTCTATTATTTTTTTAATGTGAACTGCTACCTAGGGGTAGCTCCCTTTCTATATAATCAGAAACAAAAATTTACATTAGAGGCATATTCCATCCAACAGCTAATGGTGAAAGAGGAATAACAGGCCTGAGGCCACTTCTTAGAGTCTCTCAATTTGAGCCGAAGCCAGGATGTCCCCATCATGCCCCATATAGAAGGCATAAGTTTCTATATTATCTCTCTCAATACCTTCCCTATACAGTTGAAAGATCTACATTAGTGTCTTGCTATTCATAGCTGCCTCAATGAAAATGGCGTCACCAACTAAGCCAGTCATTGGCTTCCTTGGCATATCTACAACAGTGCTTGAGATCTATCCACAAAGTCATGGGATTATCACTCTATTGTTTATCATTTCCCCCCAGCGGACATTTCCCATGGTGGCCACAGATGTGTATATTAACCTCCAAACTAGATCAACATCATGGATGTGTGATTACTATAGGGATTTCTCCCCAATCACTTCCCTAATGGCCTGAGCTACTCTTTGAGAACAGAACAAAAATATCCTCCTAAGTTGCAACTCCACATTGTTCACATTACAGTCACATTTACAACTTGGAATTTTTAGCTTCTCCACCATCTTATGCTCTTCAGTGTCACCATCTCTGTGTGCTCATATCTGTATAAAGGGAAGAATGGTCGTATCCTTCAACACATTATTGCCACCATCAGTAATCTCTGATCAATATCCAAAATTGATTGAAATCGTTTCCATAAATCTAGATTGTAGCTATTTTCACCTTGATTGTCTATTCAATGCCTTGATTAGATAAGAAGTCAGCAACGTCATTCACTTCTTGGTAGATGTGTTTCAATGTGAACTCTCTGATCATACTTAGATACTACTAGATCAACTCCAGCCATTATTTGATTTTCCAACTTGCCACTGAGTTGGATGAGATGGCCTTGACCACCACCATCAAATCCCCTACAATGTCTAAGGGAGAAAGATTATCCTTTATGCAAATTTTGAGGCCTTCCACAAGCATGATAAATTCTACATCATTATTGGTGTTGTGTGGTTTAGTTTAATAGATCTCGCCTGACATATAACCCCATCACTGTCTTTGATGATGAAACCATCTCCTGAGATATCGGGTTACCACGTGATGCCCCATCAAAGTTTAGTTTGAGGCGGTCGTGTGGTGGAGCCGTCCACTTCGCCTGTTTCTTCTTTGCTTTCCCTTCGCATATCTCTCTATTAAATGGGGGAGGTTTAAGCAATTTCCACTCCTTTTGTATCTTATCATCCCAAGAAGAGTAGAGGCTCATGTAGTGTTTCCCAAATTTTGTATTCCAGTGTTCGTTGATGCCAACTTCAATCATGTTCATAATTGTCTCAATGGTTGCAGTCTTCTCTTTGAAAATATGGGCATTCCTTTCTTTCCATAGATGCCATATAATCATTGCAGGAGCTTCAATCCAAAGGCCAACACATATTGAGCCTTTGTACATCTTTGGCCAGCATTCGAAGACTTTTGTTAATTTGGCTGGTAGCAGTCCCGCCCATCCTTGCATAAAATAAACTTTCTTCCAACACTTAGAGGCCACCTTGCATTACAGAAATAGATGGTCAATAGTCTTTTCCTCTTCCAAGCACAAAGAGCACCTGAATGGTCCATGCAAACCCAACTTAAGCATTCTTCCCCCTATTAGGATACAATTATGGAGGGCGGACCACATGAAGGCACCAACCTTGGGCATAGGTCCATGTAGGCTGCGATCTTTGTTGATGTTCCTAGATTTGGATCTCATACCTGATCTTTGAAGTATATGCGTCTGATGTAGCTCCACATCGGATCAACTCATCATCCCTACTGGAGAGAACAATTCTATGGTTCTTTAGCTCTTTAACCAAGATTTTTCTTGGCTACTCAGGGATATCTTCTAGGGCTCTCCAACTGCACTCACTACCCACCATTCCAACTTTCAGGCTTAAGTAGTCCCTAACCCGACCTTCCTATATACTTTCCACAAGATACTTGCATCCTTCCAACCCTTGAATCTTTATAAGAGGGACATGACCATTCCATAAATTAGTCTAGAAGAGGGCTTTCCTACCATTATTAATCTTCTAGGAGATGGGATATGTGATTACTATTCTTCTTTTCATCATGAAGTTCCATAAGTGTGAGCTGATAGTTGGGTTGGTGATAGTGAACACATGTTCAAGTGCCTCATTGTATAAATATTTATTTCTAAGGATTCAACACCATAATGAGTTGGGTTGTTCATACATTCACCAAGAAAGTTTCCTCAAGTGCCCAATTTTGGAGCTTAACATTCATGATGCCATCCCCTAGAGTCCTTCTAAGTCACTTGATTCCAAGCTATAAGAATGGTATATGCTTCACCTCATTAGACCCTTCCCAAAGAAATTTCATTCCTATACCATTTAGCTCCTTCTCTGATTTGGGAGTCAGTTCTATACATGAGAGCATATAGATGGGAATGACAGCCAAAACATCTTTCAACATGGTGATTCTATCGACTAAATTAAGCCATCGACCTTTCCAAGCTTCAGCTTTATTCCTACATTTTTTGATGGTTCCCTTCCATAAGCTTGTCTGGATTGCTCCCTGAAATAAGGGGATTCCAAGATATGGACTAGGGAGAGATTCTATGTTGTACCCAAGTGCCATAGCAATTCTTCTTTGGACCGATTTATTTGTTTTAAAAAAGAAAATTTTGGATTTTTCTTTATTTATCATCTACCCATAAGATGCTATGTATTTTTCCAAAGTCTATTTGATTGTGTTGGTCTCATCTATCATTGGGATCCCATAGAGGAGTGTGTCTTTAGCGAAAAGTTGATGTTTAATATTTGGAACGTTCCTAACCACCTTCATCCCAACCCACTGTCCATTGGTAGCTTTCATCTAGATCCCATGACTTAGAGCTTCGACCATGACAATGAACATGAAGGAAGACAATGGATCCCCTTGTCTAAGCCCTTTGGAGACATCAAAGAAACCAAAGGGACTTCCATTGACCACAATAAAATACCTGGGAGTAGATATACATGGGTGATCCCACATAACTGGGTTACAATTGCATTAAGGAAGGAAAATTACCCGTGCATGGAAATTTTTTTTGGATGGGTTCGCTCGAACGAGGATGTTCATTAGAACCCAAAAATGGGTTCATTCAAACTCCCCATTTGAATGAACCCACTTTCTGTTGGCCAATTTTTTAATAAAAATAATGGGTTCGAACGAACCCCCTTAATGTTATTTCATTTTTTAATGTTATTTTTATAAGGTTCTAATGAAGGGGGGCTCATTCAAACCCCTTTTCATTCGAATGGGTCTCTAGGGGTTCATTCAAACCCCCTTATTTTTCCCTTGCCCCCCTCCAGCTACAATTTTATGTAGATTTTTGGGTTTTGAGGCTCAGGTTGAGGATCAAAATGGAATCAACTTGATAAACCCAGCTGTTGGATTATAGTCCTCAAAACAAGTTTTCTATCAAGTATAATTTTAATATATTTTGGTTTTAGTCTACATTTTTGTTTAATTAAACATAGGTTTTTCATCGAAACTCAAGCTCTCTGTTCTACACATGTGGAAAAATAGTATATTACCAAAAAAATTTATGAAAAATATCTATCCTCTTGGTATTCATGTCATTGGTCCAACAAAAAAAAATTGAATTTCGATACATACAAAAAAGGCTTGCTTTACATAGTACACCTATGTCTAAATTGTAATTGGTTTGACTTCAAAATTTAATTAAAAGAAAAATATTCAATAAAACATTATGAAAACAAATGCATCCTCTAGATACCGTAGATGCAAATCTAAATTCAAAAGAATTAGAATTTTATTCTTCATAGAAAAAAGGTTATGTGCTTTATAGTACACATCACTCTTTAAAAATGGTGTTTACTATTAAAAACTAGTTATTGAAGGAGATGGGAAAAGAAATACAATTTGATTCCAAAATTAAAAAAAAAAAGAATTAGAATCTATAGACAAAATGTCACAAATCACTAGTTTGCATCATCTTCAAATTCCTCACAGTTTAGCAACTATAGGTGTCCAAAAGTGAATATTTTTTCAAAATGTTCATTTCAATGTCAAGTTTGGCCAAAATGTGTAACCCACTATTGTGGGATCACCCACATTGCAATGTTCACTCAAGCCACTTCCTGCAAAAGACAAATTTCTCCATCATTTTCATCAAGAATCTCCAACTTACCCTATCATAGGCTTTTCTAACATCCAACTTCAGGATCATACTACTCTAGAATTGTTTTTGTTTATTGAATGCAAGGTTTCCTGGGCAATTATTATTCCATCTACAATATTCCTTCCAGGAGTGAAACCACTCTACTCTTGTGAGATGATTGAAGGGAGCATTATGTTGATTCTGTTGGCCATAATCTTTGAGATTATCTTCTATATCATGTTGCACAATGAAATGGGCCTATAGTCCACCATACCTAAACATGAGAGCTTCTTAGGAATGAGGACGATATTGGTGTTATTCATGTTCTTGAGGATCTTCCCTTTCTTCCTTGATTCCTCCACCATCTCCCATAGATCATGCCATATAAAATCCTAGAAGAACTGTTAGAATGAGTTCGAGAATCCATTTGGACTAGGTGCTTTGTCTGGATGCAATCCAAAAACTATGATTTTGACTCCTTCCAATGTGACTGGAGTGATCAAAGTGTTGTTATCTTCATCAGTGATAAGTTTTGGTATGTAATCTAGATGTCTCGAAGGACCAGGTCCACAATATCTTCTCCTCCCAATAGGTTGGAAAAGAACCTAACTGCCTCTTCTTGGATATCACTTGGATTAGTTAAAACTCTGTTGTCCTCCTGCATGATATTGGATATTCAATTTTGTCCCCTCCTAACTTTTGTAATGTTGTGGAAGAACATAGTATTCAAAACTCCTTTGTTCAACCAAGTTTCCCTGAATTTTGATTTCTAGTACTCCTCTTCTTGAGCCAAAATTTCACTATGGCATGCCATTAGTTCCTTTTCCTTCAAATATTCTGCCTGAGTCATCCCATGTGTTATAACTTATTCGTTCAATGCCTCAAGTTCTTCCTCAACCCACTCTTTTTCTTTGAAGATGTTTTTGAAAGAATATGTATTCGAGATTTTTAGTTTGGACTTTATATTTTGAAGCTTCTCGAAGAAGATGAACATCTTTGTCCCATTGCAATTATGTTGTTCAAGCCACCACGATTTTAGTAAATCTTTGATATTTGAGCTCCTTAGCCACATTTTTTGAAGCTAAAATTGACTCTTGGGAGGGGAAATGCCTTCTATGATATTCAGGGCAACTGGGAAGTGGCTCAAGCTAGAGATTGGTCTAATCTGTGGTTCCAATTGTATAGAGGTAGCCAACAAGTAGATGACAGGAACCAATCTAGCCTTTCTGCGATATTGGTAAAACTAGCTCTCCTATTGTTCTAAGTGAATTATCCATTGGAAGGAATGATGTCAAGCAATTCATTGTTATTTAAAAAATCCACAAAATCTTTTTTGACCTGATTATTTTTGTTGATTCCTCCTCACTTCTCATTTAAATCTAGAATGGTGTCAAAGTCCCCACCCAATATACATTTCTCATTCCTTATGGAAGTCAATTCTAGACTAATTTCATTCCACAATGCCTTCCTATCTTCTATTTTGGTGGGTCCATAAACATTAAAGATGAAAAAGGAGAGATCTTTGTTTATGCCTCTTACTTTTGCCAGTTGCCAATTTGGTTTGGATAGAATTTGATCGATGTGTGGTCTGTCAGGATTCCAAAGAATTCCCAAGCCTCCCGATGCTCCAGACACTTCATTGAAGGATCCCATCCATCCTTTACAATGTTTTAAATGAAAACCTCTGTCTCCTCTTTCTTTAGCTTCATTTCTTGCAGTAAAACGACATCAACCAAAAGATTTTCAATCTAGTGCTTAGTCGAGTGCCTTTTGTTAGAGGCGTTTAAGCCCCTAACATTCCATGTAAGGATCTTCATTGCTTCCCAAGGGAGGAGGCTCCTCCCTTGGACCTTAGAAGGTATTTTTTAAGGGTGGATTGTTCACCAGATTGAACCATCTCCTCCCAATTTTGTCTATTTGATTTTCTGACCTTTTTAGATGTACTGACCATAATGTCTTCCTTCACGAAGTTAGAAATAATTTGGTTGATCCTCCTTAGATCAGTGATGTCTTTCTTGTCCTCCAGAACCACTTCATTCTCAGAGTCATCTTCCATGGTAGGTTCCTCATTGTTATCCTCAGCTTAGAAGGGAATGATGGCTAGTGTCAATGGTGTTTCCATTGCTTGGATCATGGGGGTTTTGATTGATCCTAGTAGAGTGTAATCCTCCAAACTTGGCATTGGCGTCTCAGACTGCAGTATTATTTTCTTTAGTGTCCATCTTGTGTTGGACTGATATTAAGCCTTAGGGCATTCTCTTTCATTATGATCATGACTCTGACATTTAAAGAAAAAAATTAGGATTCTCTATCTCAATTCCTTTATCCCAAGCTCTAGAAGAAGAGTTCAAAATAATTTGTTTGGGAAATTTTCTAATCAAAATGATCCTAATTCTGGCATAAATTAGGGTTTCCTTGTTGTGCTTGTCAATTTCTAGAGTTTTTGCCAATGGAATTTCTGATTTCTGCCAAACAATCTATAGAGTCTAAGCCAAACTAGGGCGCTTACCAAATCTTTATCCTTGGGGTTGAAATTGGGACTCCATTCTTGCATAAAGATGTGCGATCCATCTATCTTCCATGGCCCTGAGTGGAGAATTTTGTTCCTCTTATCCTTGTCTTGAAATACTGCTGTGAAGAAGCCTTTGGGAAGGAAAGTGATGATTGCATCGAATTCCCAAGTTTTACAAGTCCACTCTATGATTTCTTGTCTTGGCAGATTTTTCCCTATAATTTTCTCGATTAAAATGTTCTTTAAAATTTTCGCTTGGTTTACTGCACTAGCTAGAATATTCACCTCAATCATATGTTTGGCTTCCCCATTTTGTTGCTCTACTTTTTTCTAGTTGAGTGCCATCATATTTTGTACAACATATTTTCTATTATATTCTTCACTTGTGTAGGTTATTTCATTACAAAATGAATACAAACCCTCTTTATCCCCACCTAGCATTCGAAACAAAAAAAAAATAAAAAAAAAAAATACTAAACTAGAAGTAATGACTAAAATTTTAATAAATTATAATTTAAAATTGACTATTTTAATTAGGTCCTTGAAATTTAAAAAAATAATAATAATAATTAAATATTATTATTTTATATCTTTTTATTTAACTTTCAAATTTATAACATTAAAATTTTTAATATTCATTGAATATTCTTTTTTTTTTTTGGTCAGTGAATTATGGCCTAGGGGACATTCCTATAAAACAAAAGATCAAAAAACTAGTAGAGAAAGGTTGCTCCAAAGGAGGGCCATAAACAAAACCCCATCTTGGGTAGTTGTATTACATACTTATGTTGTTCTTTACATAAAAACATAGTCTATAAGCTATATCAAACCTATAACTAAACCCTGATTACATAACCAGTCTCAAAAAAAGTCTTATATGAACATATCTTCATTTCACTCCATATCTTCACCCATTTCTCCACTTGCCCTAGCTCCCGCTTCATCCATCTCCAAGTCGCATAAGACTAGGGCGAAGGACCAATAAACATCTATAGCTTCAAACACCCTCGCAACCAATTTCAATAACACAACACCATACTTTGCTTTCTTTCTTCTCACCATTTCATCACAACCCATTGCTACAATAACATAAGGAGCCCAAGGCCCAGTGCAGGGGGCATAGATAATTGGCCAAGTGCCTCTATTTGTCACAAAACCCAGCCCTATCACTATTGCATCTAGGAGGTCTCCTTCAATCCTCCATGCCAGCAAGGCTAAACCAATGCCTCTGTTGCCACCTTAACAATCTCCTCTGGCACGCCTAAATCTAACAGAATAACAGCTAGTATTGAGGAGACATCAATGTTTACCCAATACCTATGGAAAGTGGCCAAGAAGGAATCTCCAAGAGCCATCTGGATGGCATGAATAATGATTCCCAAATGGGTCTTGAAGATCTTATTTAACCTATGATCTAAGATGCGGCCCTTGAAAGCCATATGTTGCTTCTTCACCTTCAAAACCACTCTTGAATCCATTTTTACCAGTGTAGTTCGAAATGTAGGTTGAAGCCAAATTAAATCTATTGCTAATGCAACTGGAGTGCAATAATCATTAATGCTTCATCCCTTCATGCTTCCACCTCTATCTTAACCAACTTATCCCATATGGCTCAATTGTTCATGATGAAGCTTTCATTTCTAAACATGTGAAGGGATTGATTCATCAGCTCCCAAATCTCCTAGTCTTTTGCATTATTAATGATGGAAGAACATCTAGGTGCATGTACAATCAACATCAACAAAAAACATTTGTTGGTTTTCTTTTCATTTTTGGGGTTTGTTATGGTCAATTTTGCATCTCATTACATTAGGGAACTTCTAGTTGTCATAGATTTGCGAAAGTTGAATTTTTTGACGAATTGTAGTTTTGACATTTCGTATGTAGATTATAGAAACAATTATTTCTAGAGATCCATGAGTTTTGGTGACAAATCCTCTTACAACTATATTTTTGGATGCATTTTGCCAAATGTACAAAAAGAATCAAAGTCATATCTTTTACCATTTGGGAGATTTTAATGGCAGAAGTTTGTGTCGACAGTTTTAGAGAAAATTTAAAATCTCAAGATTCTTGAAGGTTGGAGCAAAATCCTTTTATACGGGATCATAATACCTTTGGGAAGAATTTTAGGAGAAACAAAGAACTTTGAGTTTTTTGCCTGCTGGCACCCAATTTTGTGCATTGTCGTAGTCAAACAAATGAAATTTTTGGCACAACTTCATAAGGTATCATTCATGGTGTTTTAATCATTTTTTTATTGGCCATTTGAATGTCAATTCCAACAAGTGAGATTCATATCTTTGGAGGCAAATTTTATATATATAAAATAAGAAAGTCTAAACGAAGGAAAGGCTCCAACACCATGTTTGAAGGGATTTTTTTTAAAGATATAAAATAATGAAAAGAGGACACCTTTGTGTGAATTTTTCCAATGCCTATGTACAAAGGCTTTAATCTACAAAATAAAAGAGAAGGGGAGCACATATGTTAAGGATCTCTCATGCATCATGTGGAGGCCTTGAAACAAATTTTCTTTTTGAAAAGGAAGTGCCAAAAATATGTAGAAATGAAATGCCAAGTTGGGGAGTATTTTAAAAAGAAATATTACAGTTGATGAAAGATAGATTCTTAGAAGGAGATTTCTCATAAGGAGATTCTTGGAAGGAGATTGGGAGATCTCAGCCCAAGAGAGAGGAGAGGTGCCAAAGAGTGAAAGTGCTGAAGTGAGAGGAAGATTGTAGGGAGGAAAAGAGAAGGTTTTGAGATACTTGGAGAGAAGAATTTCACCTAGCAAGAGAGGGTTTTGTAAACAACAATAAAAATATAGAAAATGGAGGGTTTTGAGATGCCAAAATAGAGATTTTTCATCTAGCCAAAGGAATAGTTGAAAACAACAAGTGAAGAAGCCTAAAAAGAGGGAAATTGTGGTGCCTGAATAGAAGAAATCACCCAGGCAAGAGTTTTGGACAACAAACTAAAAATTTTATTAAATTTCTTGAAATTCCTTAATTTGTAGTTGCCGAACTATCAATAAAAATGAACATTGATTTTGTGGAGAATTATGTGTGTGAATTTGGATAATTTGCTACAATTAATTATCTTTTGCATTGTGTAAAGAATGGTTTTATGGAGATTTTAGCATTAAAATAAAGCATGTTGTTGTTGTAGGAAAAATTTCTAGTTATGCATTCCTATAGATGAATATTGGAACTATGTCTATGCAAATTTTTAGAGGAAAAGAACATGCTCTGCTTGTTTAATTTTTTGTTGAAGAAGTGGTCTGTGAACAAGTTTTAGTATTTGTGTGGAATGAAATTGAGTTGGCTGCAAGATTGGGCTGCCTAGTAAGGTACCTTGATCTTGTCTGCATTAAGTAGTATCAGAGAAGGGAATGTCACTAGGAAAAATGTGTTGAAGTGTGAGAGGAATTTTTGCAACTGCAAAAAGTTAAACTTATAAGATGTGTTGGCTATCCTCCAATAGAGATAAAGCTAGGTAGAAGGTGTATAGACTTCTTTGATTGAGAGAAAATGGGTAGAAGAGGTCTTGGAGAGGTGCATCTTCTAGAGTCTTGTTGGGTAGAGGATAATTGTGAGTGAGTTTTGTTACAGGGAGGACTTGCAACTGTAGGGAGCATTGGCACTAAAGTGGTTATGTGTGTAGGTTGTAGATTGAATGTGCGACAATTGTTTGACAAAATTTCTTGGAGACAAGGAGAATGTTTGATGATGAAGAAGGTATTTTTGAAGCCACTGAAAGATAAGTAAGAACCCATCCAAAAGAATAATTTATCCCAAACAGTTTGCAAGTCAGGTGGAAAATGCTTCAAGGTGATGGTAGACAATAGTAGCACCAATAATTTGGTGTCAATGGAAATAGTTGAGAATCTGAATTTGAAGAGGATGAAGCATCCTAGCCTATACTGCATTTCTTGGTTGCCAGGAGATCATCAAGTTTGGGTAAGTGAACAAAGTATTGTTAATTTTCACATTGGGAGATATAAGGATGAAATTGTATGTGACATAGTACCCATGAATGTATGCCATGTTTTATTAGGTTGACCTTGGCTTTGGGATAGGGAAGTTGTACATAATGGTAGATAGAACACATATAGCGTAATAAAGGATGGGAAGGAATATGTTTTGAATCCATTGTAGGATAAACAAGAGGAAGTGGCAATATAAGTTGCAGTAAATAAGAAGAATGAAAAAGAAGATGAGGATTTATCCTTGTGCAAAAGGATCAAGAAAAAAGAGAAGAGATTACAACAGAGGTTTTTGAGGATGGGAAGAAAGAAGATGCAGTTGTCGTAGATGACAAGGTTGCAGTGATAGAAAATGAAGATGTTGTGGTGAATGATGAAGATGAAGATGATCTATTGTCACAGATTTTGGAAATAGAAGAGGAATGGCTTGAAAATATTGTAGATGGAGGTGAGAAGACAAATGTTGTAGTGAAGGGTGAAGAAGGAAAAGTTGCAACAAATGGTGATGCTCGGAAGATGTAGCAGCAGCAAAGGAGGAAGATGTAATGAATGATTTTTCTACATTTTGCAATGTTGATTTGTATTTTGATAAAATGGTGAGGGTAGAAGAGAATGAGGATGTAGAAAAAGAAGAGATGAATGCAGGGGAGCAGATGGATATATTACATATAGATTTGTATGCAGATGCTACAACAGATGGTATGGATGAGACATATTGGGAAGAGGGATTTTGGTGAAGGAGGATGAATGATGGTGGGATGGATCCCATGAAAGTGGAGAAGAGAGGAGAGAGTATTTTGAGGAGGAGTTTAGGCTATGGTGGACATGAGTCCATGAGAGGAAAGAGGAAGGAAGAGCACATTTGGTGGAGGATGGCACTTGTCCCAGTGAGATGCTGGAAGAGGTGAAGGAAGAAATTTTTTCAACCTAACTCAGTGATAGAGTTCGCTGCAGGTTGTATTCAACTTGAAAGGATAGTTCTACTATTCAACTCCATTTTGTGAGTCCATGCTCACAAACTTCTTACCCATCGTGTTTGATGCAAGAGCATCTGGGTGCATGCATGATCGACATCAACCAAAAACATAAGATTATATCCCCTTCATTAACCTCTGCTAATGATTAAATAGTTAATCAATTTTAAAAAAATAATTTAAGATTCTTTATTTTATCAAAAGATGCTTTCATTTTGTCAAAAGATTCTTTCTTTTACTTTCTAAAAATTAATTCATTTTAGCAACCTTGCAAATTTATGGAAAAAGTTTCGTTAAATATGAGTTAAAATATTTAAATTTTTATAATAAATTGGAGTTGGAGAATGAACTTTATTTTATTTTCTTAAACTTTACTTCAGTTTATTTTTTAATTAATTGATTTATAATAATTATAATAGAAACAAAAAGTAAAAAGCAAAAAAGTAAAAAAACAAAATGAACTAAAGTAAATAATTACAAAAGCTAACGTTCGATGTTACCTTTTTCTTTATGTTAAATTAAGTCAAAAATAATAAAAGAAAATTGATTCTCCAACTTTAGTTTATTATAAAATAAAATAAATAATTTATATTAATACATTAATGTATGTGTATATATATTAATATAAAAACTTAAAAATAATAATTGCAACTTTTAATTTTTATTTATGTTTATTATAAAATAAATCAAAAAAAGCAATAATATATACTAATGTATGTGTGTATATATTAATTTAAAAAAATTAAAGAACTAATTACCAATTTTCAATTTTTATTTATGTTTATTATAAAATAAAATAAATGAATAAATAATATATATTAATGTATGTGTGTATATATATTAATATAAAAAAATGCAGTAGTAATTGCAATTTTTTAATTATGCCGAGAGGCATTTACATTCACATCAGGGTGGGGATGAGAGCACTCATTTTTTTTGCCTAAATTTATAGAAAAAATAAAAACAAAAACAAAAAATAGAAAAAAATTAAAAATAAAAAGAAAAAAAAGAAATTGAAGAAAATTAAAAACAAAATGCAAAAAAGAAATTGGAAACTTTCAAGGAAAAAAAATGGAGAAAATCACCAAAAAAGAAATTGAAAAAATAAAAAACAAAAACTAGTGGAAAATAAAAATTAAAAAAAAAAAAGAAAGTGGAAAAGGTTGAAGGAAAAAAAGTGGAGAAAATCACAAAAGCTATAGAAAACACAAAAAAACATGAAGTCAAGAAGGTATTTCTCAGCATACTTTAGATATATTTTTTAAAATATAAATATACTAGTTTTTATTATACCGAGAGACTTCTACAATCACAGCGGGGTGGAGATGAGATCACTTATTTTTTGTGTAAATATATAGTAAAAAAAACAAAAAATAAAAACAAAACAAAAAATGGAAAAAAAAACAAAAAAAGAAATTAAAAACATTTCAAGGAGAAAAAGATGGAGAAAATCACAAAAAGTATGAAACCAAAAATAAATTGGAAAAAATAAAAAAATAAAAACCAAAAAAAGAAATTGGAAAAAATAAAAAATAAAAACAAAAAAAATTAGAAAAAGTAAAAAAAAAAACCAAAAAAGAAATTGGAATGTTGTTATGCCGAGAGGCGTTCTACAATCACAGTGGGGTGGAGATGAGAGAACTCATTTTCCATGTAAATATATAGTAAATAAATAAAAGTAAAAACAAAATAAAAAATGGAAAAAATGAAAATAAATAAATAAATAAAAAATTAAAAACCGTTCAAGGAGAAAAAGTTAGAGAAAATCAGAAAAACTACGGAACCAAAAAATAATTTGAAAAAAATAAAAAATAAAAACAAAAATAAAAAATGAAAAAAAAAGAGGAAAAAATAAAAACAAAAAAAGAAATTAGAAATGGTTGGAAGGAGAAAAGCTGGAGAAAATCATTAAAATTATGGAACTAAAAAAGAAAATGGAAAAATTAAAAAATAAAAACAAAAAAAAAGTGCAAAGGATTAAAGGAAAAAAAAAGAGAAAATTAAAGAAACTATGGAAAAATATTATTTAGATATATTTTTTTAAATATAAATATACTAGTTTATTTTTATGCTGAGAGGTGTTCCTACATGGGTGGAGTTGAAGGGCTCAAAGATTCTGATCTGTGTGATTTTATAAGATTCCAATCTAAAAATTATAATAAATAAGATTCCAATCTAAAAACAAAACAAAAAAATTAAAATTTGGTTTTTATTTTTTATTTTGTCTACTTTATTGCATACTTTTTGTGATTTTCTTATTTTCAATTTCTTTTTTGGTTTTTCTTTTTTATTTTTTTCAATTTCTTTTTTAATTTTTAATTTTTTTATTTTCCAATTTCTTTTTGGGTTTTTATTTTTATTTTTTCCAATTTCTATTTTGGTTCCATAGTTTTTGTGATTTTCTCATTTTCAATTTCTTTTATTTTTTTTATTTTTTTATTTTTCCAAATTTGTTTTTTATTTTTTATTTTTTCCAATTTTTTTTTTGTTTTTATTTTTTCCAATTTCTTTTTTGGTTCCATAGTTTTTGTGATTTTCTTATTAACAATTTCTTTTTAAATCACCAAAAATATCAAACCAAAAAAAGTTGAAAAATTAAAAAATAAAAACGGTAAAAAAAAAAAGTGAGAAAAACAAATAAACTATAGAAAAGAGATATCCCTCGGCATACTTTAGAGATATTTTTTTAAATATAAATATACTAGTTATATGTAGCAATAACATTTATAAAAAAAACATAAAAGAATATTTTAATTATGTCGAGAGACATTCTACAACAGGATGAAGATGAAAGCACTCATTTTTTTCATGTAAATATATAGAAAAAAAATAAAAAATAAAAACCAAAAAAGAAATTAGAAAAAATTAAAAATAAAAACAAAAAAAGAAATTGAAGAAAATAAAAAATAAAAATCATGAAGGATACAAAGGTGGATAAAATCACAAAAAAATATGGAACCAAAAAAAGAAATTGGAAAAAATAAAAATAAAAAAGAAATTGGAAACCAAACAAGTATATAAACTCTAGAAGATATCTGTCGACATACTATAGATATATTTTTAAAATATAAATATACTAGTTTATTTTTATATGCAGCCATGTTAATTTTTATTTATTTATGTGGCAACTTTTTATTATATAATACAAAAAAAATTAAAAATCATCTTCATGGTGTTTTAATCATTTTTTAATTGGCCATTTGAATGTCAATTCTAGCAAGTGAGATGCCTATCTTTGGAGGTAAATTTTAAATGTATAAAATAACAAAGTCTAAAAGAAGGAAAGGTTTCAACGCTATGTTTGAAGGCATTTTTTAAAGATATAAAATAATGAAAAGAGGACACCTTTGTGTGAAGTTTTCCAAAGCCTATGTAAAGGCTTTAAGCTACAAAACAATAGAGAAGGGGAGAGCATATGTTAAGGATCTTTGACACATCATGTGGAGGCTTTGAAATAATTTTTTTTTTTGAAAAGGAAGCACCAAAAATATGGAGAAATGAAATGCCAGATTAGGGAGTATTTTAAAAAGAAATATTACAACTTATATGAAAGACAGATTCTCAGAAGGAGATTCTCAAAAGGAGATTTCTCAGAAGGAGATTCTTGGAAGGAGATTGGGAGATCTCAGCCCAAGAGAGAGGAGAGGCACCAAAGAGTGAGAGCACTGAAGTGAAAGGAAGATTGCAAGGAGGAAAAGAGAAGGTTTTGAGATGCCAAAATAGGGATTTTCATCCAGCCAAAGGAAGAGTTGAAAACAACAAGCGAAGAACACCGAAAAAGAGGGAAATTGTGGTGCCAAAATAGAAGAAATCACACAGTCAAGAGTTGTAAGCAGCAAACTAAAATTTTTATTAAATTTGTCTTGAAATTCCTTCATTTGTAGTTGCCAAACTATCAATAAAGCTAAATGTTGATTTTATGGAGAATTATGTGTGTAAATTTGGCTAATTTGTTGCAATTAATTGTCTTTTGCATTGTGTAAAGAATGGGTTTTCTGGAGATTTTGGGATTAAAATAAAGCATGTTGCTGTAGGAAAATTTTATTGGTTATACATTCCTGTAGATGAATATTGGAACTTTGTCTATGCAAATTTTTAGAGGAAAAGAACATGTTTTGCTTGTTCAATTTTTTGGCGAAAAAGTGGTCTATGAACATTTTTTAGAATTTGTGTGGAATGAAATTGAGTTGGTTGCAAGATTGGGCTGCCTAGGTACCTTGATCTTGTCTGCATTAATTAGTGACAAAGCATTTGTCCTACATGGCAATTGCCACATTGGCGTATGAATTTGCCTCTGTGTTCACCTCTCAAAAGACTCAAGAGCTGCCAAATTTTTTTCAAGATGTTATCTAATTTTCAATTTAGGGTCGACTACTTTCTAATTGAATTAATTCTAAGATGAGAATCACCTTCAATGTGAACCTTGGATAAATTCAACTCCACACATTTTTGAAGGCCAAGTAGCGAGGCTTGCGCTTTGGCCAAATTATAAGTACCGTTAGACAATTTCATGACATTAGAGACCATGATCCCTCCTAAAAAATATCTTATAATACAACCTGCCCAAATTTTCCCTAGATTCCCTTTGGCGGCACCATCAAAGTTCATTTTAAACCATCCTTCATCATGAGGAACCCATCTAACATCTGCTCTAGGGTTGTGCAAGGGATGAGCTTAGACCTTCCCATAAACGGGAGATTGAATATTCTATTTTATTATTAATTATTTTACCATTTATAATTTAATAACTTAACTAATAATAATTTTAATTATATTCATAACAAAATTAAAAAAATTAAAAAATATAATACAATTTTAAAAAATCAAAATTTAAAACTTAAAAATTTAAAATAATAAATTTTTTAATTTTAAAAGTAATAATCTAAAATTGAATCAACTTAATAAAATACATAATAAATTAGTAAATATTAATATTAAGAAATTAAAAGCCCTCGTGGTGTAAATTGGATGGTTGAGGCACATAGAGGTCATAGGTTTAAAGCCCACTTTAAAAATTAACAAGTGCCATGTAGTGGCAATTACCTGTATTGGTAGATACTCTTCATTAGTTGATTTTGAGTTTGATTTTATATTTTTTGTTAGCATAGACTACAATGGAGTTTGCATTGGAGAATGCCAGAAAATATGAATATGAATTTTAGTTTGATACTACCAATTTGAGTCTCTTTTTTATTTATTATAGCATTTTACTACATGCTATTATTGTGATGACACTCGTAATTAGTCTACATCCCAAAGGTTTGACAAATTGCATTCCAATTAGGTAAATTAACTAGTTGAATACAAGATCTTAAAAAGACTAATTGCAATGACAATGCAATGGAGAATGTATCCTTTCTCATAGCATGTGTTGTACTAGGAAGGGATTCAAAACATGAAACATAAATATAAATACATTATAATGATAATTCTATTTATTTGTATAATCAATAATTTAATATAAATATTATTATTAATATATTATTAATTCTATTATTCTATTGATATTTAAAATAAGAATTTTATAATTAATATATACGATAAATAAAAACTAAATATTAAAATGAATATTACACAATATAATATATTAATATTTATATGAGTATAATATATAAATATTTAATATTTATACACAAATATATATTAATATTTCATTTTACTATAATATAACATAAATATAAATACATTATAATGATAATTCTACTAAAAGATTTAGATTCCTATACGCTAAAATCCAATAAACAAAAATAAAAAATTCAAAAACTAATTTAAATCAAAATATAGAGTCTTCATAAAAAAACTGCAAATTAGGAGTGAGTTGGAATCCGTGTTGATGAGGAAGGTGAAAGGACTAGACATTTCATGACACGGCGGATGGAAATTGAATAAACAATTCAAATAATTCTTGCAATGAGCAGTGCATGGGAGAGTTACATAACCATCAGAATTAAAAATAGCTCAGACGAGCATATCAAATCGCATCAATTTTTTGTTCTTTTTAATGGCTCTAAAATCATCATTTATTGTATTAACATTAACCCTTGGGCCCATCTTCCTCATGATATCAGGCGCGTCTTGTAAATTGGGCACAAAGGAAAAGAAGATGATGTTTTACATGCAGGAAATACGCAGTGGAGCCAATGCTACGGTACTTACAGTCTGAAGAATTGATCAAAGGCTACGGAGGGAATCTTTTTCCTAAAACCTGTATTTGCATCAGTTCTTTTCTTTTATAGCACAAAAACTATAATCCATTTGCTGCAATTTCATTAAGAAGAATGTAATTTTAGATCATTGCTAATGTTTTAAATTTAGATTGTAGGATGTAACTTGGTTTCATTTGGTGGCAAACCAAAACCCTAAGAAAATTTAGAAATTTTTTAATGTTTATTTGTAGGATTGACTATGTTGAAACATTGTTTTCATTATTTCATCTCAAATTTGCAATCAGACTTCCAAGAATACATATTGTTTTCCATTTTACTTAGCATTGAAATGCTAGAGGAGGGCATATCAATTGAGTTTGGCAGGAAACTTCAAGCCGGTGGGAGTTAAGATTCCCAAACCATGTAACAAGCCCCCAGAAACTAATTTTTGAGAGTTAAGGCATGATATCCTTGAAGTTGTAGCCATCCTCTTAATGAATTTGGTGAACTTTTAAAATTTGACAGGGTCAATCTTTGGTTTTTTGTGGACCATTACCTTAGAATTTTCTTGGTCTTCAAGTTCATCAAATTTATTTTACTTTCTAGCCACAATTTTTTTTAAAGATAAAAAGAATGTGGGATGCAAAATGATTGAGAGCTTAGTGGGATCAAAACTAGGGGCATGGTTGTTCGATTGTGCAAGTGTTGTTTCAATGATGTTTATGTAGGTATGGGACATAATAAAAGATTGAAAGAACAATAGGTTTGAAGGATTCTTCTGGTTTCAATGCTCTTGATTTGTCTAAATATGAAGCTTCTAAAGCAACAAAGGATCTCATGTATGGTGTGCATATGACAAAAGAAAGAATGGTTTGAGAGGAGATCAGTTGCTCATAACCATGATTTAAAAATTTCTCATTAATGAAGTTATATATAATATATGAATATTTTTCAAAATGGTTATTGTAGAAACCAAGAACATTCGTGGAAGATTGCAAACACTGACAAGAGTCATGAGAAATGAACAATCGCACACTCAATACCATCAAATACACAAGCAATATGCAAAGTAAAACTGGATGGATGTATTAGCTCACATGAATGAGTACATTTAGGCTGAAGTCTCTCTATGTTTAGATGTGCCATAAATAAGAAAGCAAGCCTAAGAATAGTAGTGGCCTAAATATAGGCATGCAACTACTTAACTTAGGATAAGTTGAGTTAGACACCTATTCTAAACATAGATGTGCTAATAAAAGCACAAGAACACCTAAATTTAGCCTAGCTAAATATAGTCGACTAAGTGAGCTTAATAACACTAACACCCCCCTTAAGCAAAGCTTAGGTGAGGAAATAAAAATGGGTCCTGGCAACTAGGCTTGATTAGTTACCCATGAACAATGCAATACAATGCAATCTCTAATAAAAGTGGAGAAAGGTAGAAAATCCAGTGGGAAAAACTACCCTCCAAAAAGAGAAAAAGAAAATGGAGAAGCTAGAAAGCCCCCCTGGAGGATGATGCTGCTAATGAAGTGGACCGTACCCCAAGAAGAGATCACAAATGAACGAGCTTGCTCTCAGTGAAGGGTTTGGTGAATATGTCAGCAACCTGCTCTGATGACTAGCAAAAGACTAAGTCAATGATCTTTGCATGAATAAGGTCTTGAATGAAATGCATATGAATCTCGATGTTCTTGGTCCACTAATGCTGGACTAGATTCCTGCATATTTGAATGGTGCTTTGGTTGTCACAATAGATGACTGTGGGTTGTCGAAATGGAATGCCAAACTCGGTGAGAATGCCCTAAAGCCAAAGAGCCTTAGTAGCTACATTAACAACTCCCTTGTACTCTGCCTCTGTGGATGATAAAGCAATAGCATTATACTTTTTTCTATACCAATTGATAGGACCAGAACCAAGTGAGAAACTATAACCTAAAGTGGACTTGTGATTTTGAGTATCACCAGCCTAATCTAAATATGTGAATCCAACTAAATTAACCTCAGTGCCATATGTGTAATGAGTCGAAAAGCCGAGAGTCCCTTGAAGGTAGTGAAGGATCCTCTTAGCTTCTTTCTAGTGCAGCTCATGAGGCTCCTACATGAATCTCAAAACCATGCCAACTACATATATGAAATATCTGGCCTGGTATGGGTCAAATAGATTAGATTGTCAACTAGTTGTCGATACAAGGTAGCATCAACCAATGGTATAGCACAATCAACCTCAAGCTTAACTCTAGATAGAAAAGGAGTAGCGGATGACTTACAGTCAGTCATGTAAAACTAAGCAAGAAGATCAAGAGTGTACTTAGGCTGTGCTAAAGTGATCCCTGAGTCAGTTTGTGAAATTTGAATGCTAAGGAAATAATGTAGCAAGCCTAAGTCTGTCATGTCAAACCTATCCTGAAGAGCTTGTTGGCATTATTTTATCATTGATGTCAAAGATGTTATCTCTACTTCACTTTTCTTGTTGAAGGCTTGAACAGTTGTACTTTGAAGTGTTGAACAGGTGGTCATTTCATGGATTAGGGTTTATCAGTTATATGGTGTTTGTTGAAGTCCTAGCCCTAAAACCTTTATAAGCAAGTTTCAAAATGGAGTTATTAATATTTTTCTTCTATATCTTTATTCTCTATAACTGAATAGTTCAAGGTATTCCAATGTTTGATGATATGTTCAGATTGTTTAAAGTTGAAGATCCAAAATCTAAAGTTTCAAAAGGGTATTCTCTGCAACAGAGATAATTGGAAAGGATTAAGAATGGTTTAGTAATGCGTGATAAAAAATCAGCATTTTTGACAAGTCTTTGAATACCTAAAATCTACATCATTAAAACCCTAAGCATCAAAGGCCTAAAACCTAGAGTGCAAGTTATAAAGTATGATGGGCTCACTTTTCTTATGTTTCTTCATTGACTTGCTACAACTGATGACTAGTCACTTAAGTCATGACTTGAAGGGGTCGAGATCATTGGGTGACTGACCCCTCAACCCAGTCGGGACCAGTCTTTCCAGACCATATGTTGAGAAACATCGAGAACATACAGATCGACAGTGATTATTTGATTAACCGAGAGTGAAAAGACACCGATTGATGGTGTAGGTTTAAATTTCATTCAAAATGCAACAAACATCCTCTGAGAATATGTTTTGATGGGCATTTAGCCATATACTATGTGTTGCAGTTTATTTGTTAGTTTTTTGTAACTAATTTTGAAACTGAGGGTTTGGTAGTTTCAAACCAGGATAAAGAAATTATTCCTGGTGGCTATGATGAGAAAGGAATGAAATAAAATGAAGGGTATCCATGTATATTTGTTTTGTTGATGAAATAATAGAGAACTATTCATTGAAGGGCAGAGGATATGAGTGATGTTGGTGTAATCAGTAAGAACTATAGAGAACAGAGTAATTAGAGTATGATTGTGATTGCAAAAGGTGTTGTTGAATCCTTGAGGACATTATAGGTAGGCTAATACTATGTTTTTGGTTTTTACATGTAATTGATGTTTGTTGCACTAAGTTTATTAGAGTTGGTGCTTCATATGTAACAAGGAGTTGGTGCTCCTAAGAAAATTGTAATCAGTGAGATCTTTACCAGTGAGGTGTAATAAATGAGATTCAACATTGTAATAAGTGATATTCTCTGTCAGTGGAACACTAAAATAAAATTATTTTGTGAGGTTGGGCAGTGGTTTTTCCTTGATTAGGGTTTTCCACTTAAATCTTGTGTCATGGTGTCTTGTGTTATGGTATGTTTTCATGATCCTCTAATTGCTTTGCTATTTTGAAATAGTGGCTTATAATGACTTCTTGTGAGTACTTAAAAAATTTGGAAAACAAGTTTTCTACACCACTGATTCACCCCCCCTCTCAGTGGTATTTTATTCCAATAATTGATATCAGAGTAGCAGGTTCCTTGTAGAAGTTTAACAAACTTAGGTTGATCTTGGTAGTGGAATACATATCATGGCTAATTAGGAAGGTCCCTGTACTTCTAAAGCACCTCTCTTTAATGGCACAAGTTTTGCTTTTTAAAGTTTTAGGATGGAGTCTTACTTATCCTCTTTAGGATATGATGTTTGGGGGGTAGTAGAGAATGGATATACTATACCTTCTCAGCCACCTTCCGCTGCTGATGAAAAAAGAGCCTATGAGTGCAATTCCAAGGCTAAGAATGCCTTTTTTTGTGGTTTGACAATGAAATCCTAGTTAAGGTTATGCATTGTAGATCTGCAAAGGAAGTTTGGGACAAGTTGATTATTATTTATCAAGGTGATGTCAAGATTAAAGAAGCCAAATTGCAAACCTTTGGAGAAAAATTTGAAGGATTAAAAATGAATGAAAAAGAGAAGATTGTTGATTATCTTCTAAGGGTACATGAGACAGTTAATGCCATTAGAGGTCTTGGAGAGGAGTTGAAAGATTCAATAGTAGTAAAAAAGGTCTTAAGATCATTGCCTTCTAGATATGATTCTAAGGTGTCTGCAGTTGAAGAGGCAAGAGACTTGAATAAAATCACTTTAGATGAATTACACGGCACTCTCATAGACTATGAAATGAGGACATGCAATGAAGAATCTACTAGTAAAGAAGTAACCTTCAAATCTATAAAACAGGGCAAGGAGGCAGATTCTGATTCAGAAGAGTGGGATGTCAAAGAATCCAATTTTGTTAGAAAGTTAAGGAAAGGGTCATGAAAGTACAAGGGAAAAATTCCTTTTAAGTGCTTCAACTATGGAAAAATAGGACATTTTGCTGCTAAGTGTCCTTATTCTAAACCTCAAAGTGATGAAGAGGATGATGGAAAGCAAGGGAAAAAGAAACAATCTAAGCCTAGAAGAAAGTTTTCCTATAAAAAGAAGAAAAGTCTTTTCATCAAAGATGCTGATGTGTTTGATAGCAACTCTGAAGACTCTATTAAAGAAGAAGAAGAACCCTTATTTATGGATGCTATTAGTAAACGTCAAAATCAGAAAGAAAAAGGTGTAAATGAATTTGATAAGGATGAGGAAAATGATGTAGAAGAGATTGATCTTGAGGGTGAACTAGTTTGTGCCCTAGGGGATATTAAAAGACTAAAAAAAAGAGGCCTCTACACAAAGTGATTAGACCTTGAAAGAGACTGAAAATTTGATCAGCAAAGTTAAAGAGTCTGATCAACTGATTTATATAGACCTGGAAATACAACTTGAGGAAAAGAAAAGAATTGAAGAAATGACCAAGATGGATTTAGAAGTGAAGGTAAAGGAGTGCCAAAGATTGGAGGCAGAAGTTGTCTTCTTAAGAAAGAAGTTAGAAAGGTTTGATGGTACCAATAGGTTGGAAGACCTTTTGAAAAAAGAAAAAGAGTTATAAAGATAGGACTAGTCTTGGTTATGAGATAGGCCAAAGTTTAAAGACTTGTAATGATTACATGAAAGAAGTTGAACAAAACTCTCAAACTACTTCAAAAGATGGTGACAACAATCCAATCAAGGATGTTGATGTAGATGGTTTTACAAAAGTTAGAGACAAGAGGATTAGAAGATCATCCATTGCAAGAACTCCATACAGGTTCAACTCATACTTCTTTGGTTATTGTTTCTATTGCAATCAATATGGTCATAAAGATAGTGTTTTTAGGGTTGTTTCAAGAAGAAGATCAATCTTTGTTAGTAGAAATCCTTTTGACGTATTGAATAACATAAGGTGCTATAATTGTAACAATTTTGGTAATATAGTTAAATATTGTAGACCTAATCTTGAAGGACAACAAAAGAATGTTAATGCTCATCCCAAAGAGAGTATGACCCTTACAAATACTGATAAGAAGAAGATGAAAAAAAAATCAGTATGGTAGAAAAAAGAAAAAGACATTAAAATTGAAAAGTCTATGTTAGTGCAAACTACACTACATGCCAAAAAGAAGGATTTATGGGTCATAGATAGTGGTTTCTCTAATCACATGACTGGTGATAAGAGAAAATTCACCAAACTAGAAGATTATATAGGTGGATCAGTTAAGTTTGGGAATAATTCTTGCATTCAAATCAAAGGCAAGGGAACTATATCTTTAGATGATTCAACACCTTTGCATGATGTCTACTATGTAGAAGGTATGAAACACAACCTCCTTAGTGTTAGATTTGTGATAATGGGTACAACATCCTATATGATGCTCAAGGCTATGAAATAAAGAGAAAATCAAGAAAAATAGTGGCAACAGGGATGAGAACTAGAGGTAACATATACAGTCTTAAAGGGACTGAAAACAGAGACAAACTTGGACAAATCTGCCTTATGGGATAGGTGGAAGAAAGTTGGTTATAGCATAGAAGACCTGGGCATCTCAATTTTGATAATCTTGTCAAGGTTAGTAAAAATCAAAATGTTAGAAATGTGCCTCATATTACTAAGCCTCTTAGTAGTACATGCAAAGAGTGTCAACTTGGAAAACAAAAAAAAAAAAGTTTCAAATCCAAAGAACATGCATCCACAAGGCCATTACAATTAGTATATACTGATTTATGTGGTCCTGCAAGGACAAAATCTTTAAATGGGGAAAGATACTTCATGCTCTTCATAGATGACTACTCAAGGATGACTTGGGTAACACTTTTGAAACATAAATCAGAAGCATTTGAAATATTTAAGATTTTTAGAAAGATGGTTGAAAATGAATCAAACCTAAGGATCAAGTGTTTGAGGTCATATAAGGGTGGATTATACACTTCAAGGGAATTTGAAGACTATTGTGGAGATCATGGCATTAAAAGACAATATTCAGCCTCTAGGACACCTCGACAAAATGGTGTGGCAAAGAGAAAGAACAAGACAGTCAAGGAGATGGCTAGAACAATGTTAAATGAAGCCAATTTGCCAAATATCTACTGGAAAGAGGTAGTCCATACAGTTGTATACACTCTTAATAGAGTTCAATTGAGAGTAAATTTCAATAAAACACCTTATGAGCTTTGGTAGGGTCAACCATCCACTGTTAGGTATTGCAAAATCTTTGGTAGCAAATGTTATATTAAGAAGGATGAATAAGGTTTGGGCAGATTTGAGTCTAGGTCTAATGAAGGAATATTCCTTGGATATTCCACTCATAGAAAAGCATACAAGTGTTTCAATAAGAGGCTTAAGAGGATTGTTGAAAGCACCAATGTTAAGGTTGATGAACAATTGAAGCCTATCAAATAGCAAGTATAAGAGGTTGAAGATGACTCTGAATCAGAGGAAGATATAGAAGTTCCAAATGAAGAGTTGCCTCTTGAACAACCTGTGAAAACCGTGACAAAGACTCCCTCAAAAACTCTTCAAAGAAATCATCATAAAGAGCAAATCATCGGAGACAAAAATGCAAGTGTACAAACTAGGAGAAGACTTGCTAAATCAAGTGATCAAGTAAATGTTTGTTTTCTATTTGCATTAGAGCCAAAAACTTACACTGAGGCCAGCAAGGATGAATGTTGTATCAAGGGCATGGAGGAAGAATTAAGTCATATTGAAAAGAACAAAACATGGGAACTAGTCCCTAGGCCTAAAGACAAGAATATCATTGGGGCCAAATGGGTATTTAGGAACAAACTAGATGATAAAGGTAATGTTGTTAGAAACAAAGAAAGACTTGTTTGTAAAGGGTAGTCTCAGGTTGAGGGTATTGACTTTGAAGAGACATTTTTATCTGTGGCTAGACTTGAAGCCATAAGAATGTTTTTAGCCTTCTTTGTCTATAAGAATTTCAAAGTGTTTTAAATGGATGTGAGATCAACTTTTTTGAATGGGAATCTAGAAGAGGAAGTCTACATAGAACAACCTGAATGTTTTTAGAGTGAAGGAGGACATGATTATGTCTATAGATTGAAAAAGGCCTTGTATGGTTTGAAGCAGGCTCCTAGGGCATGGTACTCTAGGTTAGACAAGTACTTGCAAGAATGAGGATTCATAAAAGGTGGAGTAGACAACAATCTGTATTTCAAGACGGAAGGTGAGGACATTAGATAGTTGTTGTAGTTTATGTAGATGACATCATATTTGGTAATAATGATGATGATATGTGTAAATCTTTTCTTAACATCATGAAATCAGAGTTTGAAATGTCCATGCTTGGAGAGTTGTCCTTCTTTCTTGGATTGCAAGTTTCACAACTTGACAAAGGCATTTTCATCTCTCAAACTAAGTATGCAAAGGAAATGCTTAAAAGGTTTCAAATGGATGAATGCAAACTAGTCAGTACTCCTATGATAACCAGTTGCAAGTTGAGCAAAGTTGATGATTCACCTGATGCATATCAAACCATGTATAGGTCTATGATTGGTAGTTTTTTGTACTTAACATCCTCTAGGCCTGACATCATGTAGGCAGTGCGTTTGGTAGCAAGATTTCAGTCTTCTCCTAAAGAATCTCATGTAAATGATGTTAAGAGAATCTTTAGATACCTCAAAGGGACACTAGATTATGGTTTATGGTATCCTAAAAATCATGACTTCACATTCCTTGCCTATACTGATGCTGATTGGGAAGGATGCATTGATGACATGAAGAGTACTAGTGGTGGAGCCTTTTTCTTGGGTGGAAAACTAGTCTCTTGGCATAGCAAGAAGCAAGATTCAGTATCTTTGTCAGCTGTAGAGGCATAATACATTGCCATTGCCTCATGTTGTTCTCAATACTTTGGATGCTACAAACTCTTAAAGACATTAAGGTAGAAGTGCCTCAACCTGTTTCTATTTTGTGTGACAACACCAGTGCTATCAACATATCCAAAAATCTTGTCATGCACTCAAGAACTAAACATATTGCCATAAAATATCACTTCCTCAGAGAGAAGGTACTAGAAAATGAAATTGCTCTAGATTATGTTGCTACTACAGACCAAGTAGCAGATATTTTCACTAAACCTTTGTCCAAGCATGTGTTTGAGCATTTGAGACAGAGGTTGGGTGTTCAATCTCTCTCTTGTGTCCACTAGTTCATCTTTTTGGCATAGTTTCAGGGGGAGTTCATATATTTCTTTCTTTATCTCTAAAACTGTTAATCATCTTTATTGTTGTGATAGTAGTATTAGTATCAGATGTCTAATCAAAATCTTAGTCTAATGGCCTTTGCATCAAAATGTGCTTGGTGATTTGTTGTTTGCTGATATGAGACAATGTTGGTATACTTTTTGTTGGTATCCTTGTTGTGTGACTATGTTGTATCCTTGTTACATCAGATTATACTTTGTGGATAGTGATAGGAAAGAATGGTGACTATATGGTATTAGTTTGCGTCAGACTATTATTTGTGGACAATGATCAATGTGATCAGTGTGATTGTTTTTTGTGTGTGGATAGTGATCAATGAGGTCTCATCAATGTTACATGGCAGTCATCAATGTTATGATAGTGCTTTTGTAGAGTAGTATACTGACAAAGGAATCAGTGACAGTATACTGACAAAGGAATCCATGCCAGTGATTTTTAGTATATCATGCAATGTGATTATGTAGTCAGTTGAGGGGAGTAATGCATTGTTGTATACCCTGTTAGGAAGTCCCCACCCTTTGTCATTGAAGTCAAATGGGGAGTAAGATCCTTTGGCATTATGTTTAGTAGTCACTATGATCTCCATTGTGATCTCAATATGTTTCAGTGGCATTATGATCTTGGTTAAGTATAACATGATCAAGATAAGTATAGATAGATCATATTATCTTATAAGATCATCAGAGTAGTGGTATCATGATTTCATCAAGATCATCATCAGGATGATATGTTTCAGTACATAAGTATGTGGTCAGATTCTACAGTGTTTCAAGTCCAATCATCACAGATGACAATATCAGATAGGGGGAGATTGCAAAGTGTAATTGTTGCAAAGGTAAGTGCAAAGATTGTTTAGGTTGACATCAATGCCAAAGGGGGAGTTTGTTGGCATTATTTTGTCATTGATGTCAAAGATGTTATCTCTACTTCACTTTGTCTTGTTGAAGGCTTGAACAATTGTACTTTGAAGTGTTGAGCAGATTGTCATTTCATGGATTAGGGCTTATCAGTTATATAGTGTTTGTTGAAGCCCTAGCCCTAAAAACTTTGTAAGCAAGTTTCAAAATGGAATTATTATTAGTGTTGCTTCTATATCTTTATTCTCTACAACTAAACAGTGTTAGGGTTAGCCAATAGAAGATATCAATTAAATGCAAATAAAGATTAAACAGAGGAATGAAAATACACAGAAATAATAATAGTGAGAGACAAGTTTTAACATGGATCACCCAAACTTAGGCTACATCTACCAACAGAGAGTCTAATATTTTTATCTAGTAAATCAAACCAATTACAACCAACAATCCTTGCAACTCAATACCGCTGCAAAATGCTACAATACCTCAATGAAAACCCTAACCCTTAGCCATTTTTATCATGACTTTTGTCAGTTACAAAATAGGGTTTTTTTATGTCAGCCAATGAAAAAATAACTCCTGACGCCTTAATAAAATAATAAAAAACTGTGTGAGGCTTCGGGGGCGCTGCCCCCAAGCCCCCGCGAGGGCGCTGCCCCTCGACCTCGCCCTGTATCATGACAAGGAGCGCGTTAGGGGCGTTGCCCCTAGACCCTGCAAGGGGTGTTGCCCCTTGACCCCGTCTTGGGGGCGCTACCCCCAAACCCCTGCAAGGGGTGCTGCCCCTTCACCTTGTAGGAATTTGGGGGCAAACCGCACTGACAAAAGTGGGGTAAATTTAACCTCCGAGTCTTATTAGGCTCCATATAACAACAAACAGTTCAAGGTATTGGTGTTTGATGATATGTTCAGATTGTTTAAAGTTGAAGATCAAACTTCTAAAGTTTCAAAAGGGTATTCTTTGCAACAGAGATAATTGGCAGAGATCAAGAATGGTTCAGTAATGTGTGATAAAAAATTAGGGTTTTTGATAAGTATTTGAATACCTAAAATCTACATCATTATAACCATAATAGTCTCCAACCCTAAGCATCAAAGGCCTAAAACTTAGAGTACAAGCTATAAAGTATGACGGGCTCAATTTTCTTATGTTTCTTCGTTGACTTGCTACAGCCGATGACTAGTCACTTAAGTCACGACTTGAAGGGGTCGAGATCATTGGGTGACCGATCCCTCGACCTAGTAGGGATCAGTCTTTCCTGACTATATGTTGAGAAACTGTGTATAGGAAAATTAAAAGATCGAATGATAAAATCAAAGCAATGATAATAACAACTCAATTACCCATAACGTAGAGAGATCGATCTAAGTAAAAATCCAATATCAATGAATAAATCAAATAAAACAAGAAAGCCTTGATCTAGATTGTATAGTTCTCTTTGTCGAAATGTGGATTGCTCAATAATGTTGCGAAACCATGTTTGCAACAAGCGAATGTAAGTGCTCAAAGTGCTCAAAAGATTGATGTCAAAAGATCATAAGGTGCTCAATGATGCGATGTACATTCAATTCATTGTTAAGGAATGCCTGAGAATAAGTGATCGAAGAAGATTTGTGAAGGAGATGAGGGGGTTTATATAGGTTTCAAACATGATCGATCAATGGATGAAATAAATCCATAGAATGAATGGTTGAGATAAATCAAATAACTCATGTTGAATGTGCACATGACATGTGTCACTCCAAAAAGGTATTTTTATTAAGATAATTGCTTTTTTGATAAAGATAAATTTGATTTCATAAATTAGAATGCTTTTTCTTCTAATTCATGAGTTGATGAAAATAAGATAAATTAAAGCCAATTAACTTGTAATTTTACATTTTTTAGAGTTCTAAAAATAAGACTAATTGTGCACATGAGTTATCATGATATTTTTAGAGGAATTGGAAAGATAATTGAAATTAAATAAATAAATTTATTTAATTGATTGTGCATGATAGAGGAATATGAAGATTATAAATAAATTAAACAAATAAATTGATTTAATTTATTTTGCATGATGAAGGATAAATAAAATATGTGAGTATATTTTATGTTTAGAGGATTGAGATAATTTTAATAAATTTGCATGATTTATTTAAATTTGGAAGAACAATTTGATTTAATTAAATAATGAAAATTATTTAATTGTAGATAAGAGAGGATTTGGAAGAATTAATTAAATAATTGGATTTATTTAATTAATGTGGATTTAAAATTTGAAAAGAGGATAATGATTTAATTAAATAATAAAAATTATTTAATTTTTGAAGAATAAGGTTGATTTAATGAAATTAATTAAATAAAGAGGATTTATTCAATTAATGTTGAATTTTGGAGTTTTGGAAGAATTGGATGACTTTGATAAAATTAATTAAATAATTAGATTATTTAATTAACGTTAAATGCAGGTGATTAGATAAAAATGCAAGTAATGTGATGAAATGGTCATTTTGGGTGTCTACATTTTGCCCCTCTTTGATGCAATGCAGTTTACAACGTTGCATCAAAGAAAATGTTTGTTGAAGACATGATACAAGTTTGATGCCCCAGTGTAGCTAGTTGCCCCAGCGTATGCCCCCTCGAGAGGAAAGACAGGGAAATGATAGAAGGACTAGGTTGACGCTTGACAAAAAGATTGTGTTGGAGACAGACGAGGTTGGATTGATGATAGATAGAAGAAAGTGGAGATAGAATAGAACATGATAGAAGGACTGTTGATTGATCACTATTGGAAAACTGTATAAGGCCATGGGTAAATGGATGGGTGAATGAAATGAGCTTGTTGCATTGGTTTCACAATTGTTTATAAAGAGCAATCCTAATTTTTGATATAGCATGTGGATAGTTTGCCACCAAGGTATAAAAGACCAAGGTGTTGTGATATCTAGGTGCATGGACGTTGACTCTGCAAGAAAGTGGTTTGAACTTAGATCCCTTAGACATAATATAACCTTGTTGAACATGTGAATGAGCCATAGTCTTGAACATAAAATAAACTTCAATACATGTAAATGCAAGAAGAATATTAATATGTAAGATGCTAGGACGTAACTCACACAAGATAAATATGCTGCTAAGAAAGATACTAAAGATCATTCCTCAAACACGGCACACAATAGCAATGACTATGCCCCTAATCCATACTGCATCATAACATACCAAGATTATAGATAAATCAAGGTAGCCTTGAATAGGTAATGGACAAAAGATAAATCATAAAGCAAATTGCCTGACTTACAAAGTAAACATACAGCCAACATATTCTCTTGCCAAAGAGGTTGCTTAGGATAGATTGGATAGGAAAGATAACAGTCTTATTGTAGGAGCTATGTGTCCATTAAAGGGTGTTGTCTATTTGAAAGGATAATGTCTATTTTTTAGGAAATGCTACATGTTGTACAAGACATGTGTGTTGGTCTAGTTTCGAGCATGGAACATTCTATATAAGACAAGTTTGTTGATCTGTTGCTTGGTTGAGATTGATTTAGTTGATGTTCGTAATCGATATGTAGGACATCATATGGCTTTGTAAGGAAGTTTTTTTGCTTCAGGTTTGTTAAGGACTTTTTCTTTGAAAGGATGTGTTTATTTGTTGTTTTGCTGCTTGAGTTAGTCAAGTCGAGGCGAATGGATTTTGATAAATGAAAGACTAGAAAGATGGAATGTCAATGGATTGAGATGGGTGAAGAATGATGAATCGTATGTGCTTGAGTACTAGATACATCCTTTATATTCTAGACTACCTACATACCCTGTATCCACGGGATGAAGGCACATTATGAGGAAAGATGAAAAAATGATACTATGTAGTTCTGGGTAGAGTGATGAGATGGGTCAAGGTGTTTGAGCTTGGGTTGGGGAAATGATGAGATCTTATGTAGCTGAGTACTGGATACTTCATTCATATTCCAGACTGCCTACATACCCATATCCATGGGATCAAAGTACCTTAAGATTGAGATGAGATAACATATAGTTTTGGTTAGTGTGATGATGTAGGAAAAGTGTTGTCATTGTGGGGAGATGGTTGAAGTGCTTGTGTTTAGTGTGTTTGTGTTGTTTTTTTATTGTGTTTGTGTGTGAAGCATGTTGTTTGTTTAAAGTGTTTGTGTTTTTGTGAGCCACGAACAAGGATCCATTCCTAGAGCTAGGTTAAGGAAAGAATTGCCCCTATTATGGTAGAGTTATTTACATGAGTGAGTGACATAGGATAGCTGATGATGGAGAAGGCATAGAAAGTTTGACCTAGGACAAGACAGTGATAACTATTGACATAGATCAAGACGTGGGATGATGACGATGGACATTGACAAATTTTCAAGCTATTCTAGATAGGGAGATGGAAATGCAAACAAGGTCAATGGTTTTATTATGGATGGATGGATGAAGTGCATTGTGAAATGGACATGGAATGAACAAGACTCGATAGATGATGGATGTTGACTCTACACATAGCGCCTGTTTGCTAGGTTTTCACTATGGTACTTATCCAAGGCACCTGTTTGGCAGGTTTTCACCAGAGGACATATTTTTTTTTTTGATACTCTGAGGATCAGGCGTAGAACTTCTTGAGATGAACACTATTAAGTGGCTCATCTAGAGGAATGTTGTCAGGTGTAGCTAAAGTATAAGCTCCCAATCCATATGCTGTTGTGACAATAAAGGGTCCTAACCAATTAGGCTCGAACTAGCCCTTCTTTTCTTGATCTGCTTGATTTCTCTGATTTTCTTTTAAGGCAAGATCACCAACTTGAAATTGTCTTTCTTTGATCTTTTTGTTGTAATTCTAGCTCAACTAATTTGGAAGTATGATACTTCTCTCCATCAATCAGGTTCTGCATGGATACTCTGAGAGATGGGATCTCGACCTCTATAGGTAAGATGGCTTTAGAGCCATAGACCAAGGCATAGGGTGTTGCACTAGTTGGTGTTTTGATACTAGTGTGATAGGCCCATAGGGTAGGATTGAGTTGCAGGTGCCAATCACGACCAACTTCATTGACCGTTTTCTTGAGGATTTTGAGAATGGTTTTGTTGGAAGCCTCAGCTTGGCCATTACTTTGCAGATAATAGGGAGTGGAAAAGTGATGTTGTATATTGTATTGTGTGCACAAGGCACGAACATCTTGATTCTTGAATGGTCTCCCATTATCGGTGATAATGGCTTGGGGGACACCATACTGGCAAATGAGGTAGTTAAGAATAAACTTGGTTATTTGGTTACCGGTGATATAGGTCATGGGAATGGCTTCTACCCACTTCGTGAAATACTTAGTGGTAGTAATGATAAATTTGTGGCCATTGGATGAGGATGGGTGGATTTGTCCTACAAGGTCGAGACCCCATTGTGAAAAAGGCCATGGAGTAGTCACAGGTTGTAGTTCATGAGTTGGTGCGTTAATCAAATCTCCATGCTGCTAGCATTGTAGACACTTCTTAGCAAATTGTAAAGCATCTTGTTCTATAGTAGGCCAATAATACCCTATGCAGAGTATCTTCTTAGCGAGATTAGGACTGGTAGAATGTGCACCATAGACACCTTCGTGTATGTCTTGTAATGTAGCTTTGGCTTCTTCCATGTTAAGACATTGTAAGAGGATACCATCGGGACTTTAGTGATAAAGTGTATCACCCAGAATGATGTAACAGGAGGATCGATGGATAACAGTTTTGCATTGGGTTGATGAGATTTCAAAGGGAAAGGTTCCATGTTTAAGGTATTCATAGATATCTTTGTACCATGGGGAATTGGGACCAACAAGTTCGTAGTTGATTTCAGTACTTTGAACATCGATGGCTGGTATAAACAATTGCTCGATCAAGAACTCACATTTCTATGTGTTTGCAGGCATGTCTATAAGTGACCCTGGGCACACAGGCCATAGAGTCTGCAGCCTTGTTATGCTCTCTTGGAATTTTCTCAAATGTGATACCAGAAAAGTGTGGTTTGTAGGCATCCACTAATTGCTTGTAGGGGATCAACTTTTCATCTTTTGTTTGCTACTCATCTGTGACTTGTCGAATAACTAGTTGCGATTCTCCATATACCTGTAGTTCTGTGATGTACCATTGAACTATTGTATTGAGACCTATGAGGAGTGCTTCATACTCAGCTATATTGTTGGTACAAGGAAATGCAAGCCGATATGACTTGGGGATACAGTCATTTTGTGGTGTGATAAAAAGGATGCTAGCCCCTGATCCATGCTATGTGTAGGAACCATCAAAGTACAATTTCCACATTATTGAGGTAGAATGAGTGAAGAGAGTTTCATCTAGAAAGTCAAATACCATAGGATGTATATCTGTCATGGGTGCTTTTGCTAGTTGATCTACTAGGGCTTGTCCCTTGATTGCTTTACGATCCACATACTCAATGTCAAACTCACTAAGGATCATGATCCATTTAGCTAGTCTACCTGTGAGAGCTGCTTTTACTGGGAGATACTTCAATGGATCAATTTTTGCTATGAGATTTTAATATTGGTTTAGCATGTAATGCCACAACTTTTGGGAAGCCAACAATAAGGATAAACAAGCTCTTTCCATAGGTGAATAATTGAGTTCATAACCCACCAAGGTTGGACTGATATAATAGATTGCATGCTCTTTTCCTGACTCATCATGTTGTGCTAGAAGAGCCCCTAGGGCTGCAGTTGTAGTTGAGATGTACAAGATCAAAGGCCTATCGACGACTAGTGGTACCAAGACAAGAGGTGTAGCTAGATATTCTTTGAGCTGATCAAATGTTGCTTGACACTTATCATGCCATCAAAATGAGACATCCTTTTAGAGCAAGTGTTGAAATGGCTGACATTTATCTACTAGTTGTGAGATGAAATGCCTAATAGATTGTAACCTTCCTTGTAGGCTCCTTAATTCTTTTACATTCTTTAGTGGAGGCATCTCCACTATAGCCTTGACTTTTACGGGATCTACTTCGATGCCTCTACGAGATACAATGTATCCCAATAGTTTTCCTAATGTTACCTCGAAGACACATTTCTTTGGATTGAGTCTCACTTGGTATTTTTTGATCTTGTCAAAGATTTTTTCTAGAACCTGTATGTGATCTGCCCTAGAAGACTTTATTGGTATATCATCAACATAGTCTTCCATGATGTGATGAAAGAGATCTTGGAATATCATTGTCATTGCTCTTTGATAGGTTGCCTTTGCATTTTTAAGACCAAATGGCATGACGCACCAACAATAGGTACCCCAAGGACAAGTGAAAGTTGTTTTATGTTGATATTCTTTTGCTATCATTATCTAATTATAGACGGAGAATCCATCCATGAGAGAAAGTATTTCATGACCAGTGGTCAAGTCTACAATGAGATCAATGTTCGGTAATGGAAAGTCATCTTTGGGACATGCTTTGTTAAGATCTCTAAAGTCAGAACACATGCCGATGCTCCCATTGGGTTTAGCCATAGATACAATGTTCGAGACCCATTCCGGATAATCAATAGGTTTGGTGAATTTGGAATCTAATAATTTTTGTATTTCCACTTTCACCAAGAGAGCTATCTATGGATGCATCTTCCTCAGCTTTTCCTTGATTGGTTTAACTGTTGGATCCACTGTGAGATAGTGAACTACTAGCTTAGGGTCTAACCTTGGCATATCAGCATAGGTCCATGCAAAGTTGATCATGCGTTGCAAGAAGAAATTGTTAAGATCCTTGTGTTCTTTCTCTAATAGTGATGCTGCAAGGAATGTTGTCTTTGGATTTTGCTCTGTGCCAAGATTTATCTTTGTAGAATCTTCCACTAGGAGAGATGATTTATCTTGATACTTAGATGGTAGGGGAGGGTCAAATCCTCCATCCATAGGTGCTACAATTGGGTTTTCACCTTTGGATATGTCCTTTTCTTTTACTATTTTGTGATCAGGAGGTGCCACAGTGTGGTTTTCACCTTGAGATCTTTAGTTTTACTTTTACAACTAGAGGATTTGGCATTCTCACCAAAATAAGCTATTGGCTCTAGTTCCATTACAAAACTAGCTTTGTGATCTCCAAGAGGAATACCATCCCAGAGTCCCATGAACTCAATGATAGCTTCGTTATTTTGAAATACATCTAGAATAGGGGACCCTTGTTGGTCCCAATCGATAAGTTTAGGGTAGACAAGTGTTACTTTCTAGGTGTGGGTGGTGGATGTTAAGGATACATATGATAGCATGAATATGGAGGATTTTGTAAATATGTTAGTCATATGGAGGGAAAAGTCATCAATGATATCTTCATTAGACGTCAAATCGGTGGGAAAAGTTTCTAACACCTTGTCAAGGATACCCTCAATGTCCAAGGTGCGTGGTACCTTCCTACCAAATCCTAACCCCTTCATGTCTAGTTTTTTCGTCACAATAATGGGTTCCATTGTTCCTTGATTCTATTATCCAAGGCCACCTTTGCCTTTATAGCCCATGTTTTTGACTATCTTTATTGTTTGACTGGTATTATGACTAGTTCATTCTCCTTGTAGAGCCAAGAAGAGATGTCTTCAATAGTTTCCTCTACCAATAATTTTCCCTCTAGGAATTGGGTTAGAGATGTTGGGGGAGGAAAAGCTACTTTCTTAGTTGCTTTGGCTATGGGCGGTTGGCCATAGGATTTAGGAGATAGAGGCATCTGCCCTACACAATAAGATTTTGAGATATCATATTCTCCAAAGCCTATATCACGGATGTGAGCTTTGATTTCAGGAATAGGATGAGGATTGGTTTCAGCTGCAGAGGCTTTTGTCAAATTTTTAGAATTGACATATAATGGGGATTCATGGGCTTTGTCATTATTGGGCACTTGTTTGCAATTCTTATAATAGCCTTGCAAGACACAACAGAATTTGAAAGGATTAGGATCTCCAGGGATAGTTATCTCTGTACCATTAAATGGGAACTTGAGAGACTGATGGTACATTGAGGGAACAACTTTCATGGCATGGATCCATGGGCATCCTAGGATAATGTTGTAAGGCAGCTCAATGTCAAGGACTTGGCACCGAGTTTCTAGCATGACAGGGCCTACTTGTATAGGCAAGTGGATAACACCTGAACAACGCTCAACATCATCATACCCCTTGATTGTAATACTTTGATCAATGTTGACATGATCCTCAGAGTATCCCAATTGTTTAAGTAACTTTAGAGAACAGATATTGAGACCAGCACCACCATCTATAAGTATGCATTTGATCTTGCATTTATGGATGAGAACCTCAATGTGAAGGGGATCATTGTGAAATAGATCATGGGATGGGAGGTCCTTTTTAGAAAAGACCACATTGTAGGGTGAGGCAATGTTACCTATTATAGCTTGGAAATCTATGACCACTATGTTGTTAAGAACTGAAGACTCTTGTAGGGCTTTTCTAGCATAGCTTTATGTGCAGGTGATGACCATAGAAGGTCCAAGATAGAGATCTGTGTCAAGGTTTTCCCTAGATGTTTGAAATGATTATAATTGGATTGAGTTGGGAGACTTGGTGTAGGACCACGAATGGTGACACGACCACGATGAGTTGTAACAGTGCAATTTGTAGATTTGCCTTTGATTGTGAGGGTAGATACACAACTTTCTTCAAAATGACCCACAATAGAGTCATAGGAAGTTGAAGCTTTGTGAACACATTTACCTTTGTCAGGATTTTGACCTTGACCATGGTTAGGGAATGGCTCCTTGTACATGTTGATGTCTTTATTGGTGTTTTGAGTTGGTGGTTCATCCTCAAAAGGTATTAAGTTTCCATCAATAAGATTTTGGATTATGTGCTTAAGTTTCATGCATGAGGAGGTCTTGTCTCCTTTGCTCCTATGGAATTCACAATATTCATTTTCTTTGTAGTATGTGGTTTTGTAAATAGGTTATCCATATGGGGGAGCATTTGGTAAGGTGATGAGTCTATTGTTTATAAGTTTCTATAAAATAGTCTCAATAGGCTCTCCCAAGGGAGTGAATTGACATTGTGGAGGGTAATTTTATTGAGGTCGCTCTTGTTGTCATTGTTGTTGGTTTTGGTATGGTTTTCTTTGTTGTTGTTGGTTTTGTTGAGGCAGAGGTTGACTTGGTTTGGAAAGATGAAGGGGTTTTTGTAATGTTTGGACATGTTTAGAATCGACCACACCATCGTTGACCATGTTTTTATATTTATTCCAAAACTTGGGTTTATTGTTTGATTATTGTTGGGGAGCATTGTCTTTAGTTTCTTTGAAGATTTTGACCATGCCCTTAGCAATGAGGGCTTTTTCAATGTTGATTCCCTTGTAGGTAATTTCATCGAAGGTTATTGCACTAAAAATTTACAAATGAAAACCCAATTCTTGTTTGAGGTTCTGTACAAATATGCTAACAAGCTATTTTTTAGGTATCTTGAATGGGAATTTGCTAGCCATTTGTCTCCATCTTTGAAGGAAGGAAATGAAAGTTTCCCCATTTTTCTGTTTATTGTTGCATAGGTCGGTCATGGAGATCTCATGTTTTGTGTTGTAAGAGAAATTGGTGGCAAATTTCTCTACAAGCTCATTAAAAGATTTAATACCCATGGGGAGGTGTGAGAACCATTCTATAGCTTGACCTCTAAGACTGCGAGGAAAGAGGTGCATAAGATATGTGTCGTTATGTGAGACCTCGAAGCAAGCGAGATAGAATTCTCTAAGATGATCTTTTGGGTCTCCTTTTCCAATGTATTTATCAAATTTGGGAATAGTGAAGTTGTGAGGAAAAGGGATCATGGGTAATGACCGATCAAATGGATAAGGACAAACTTCTTCCAAAGAGAAGGTTTTCTTGGTGTGGCCAAATGTAAGCTCAAATAATTATGGTTGTAGCTCCACAAGTTTTATCTCCATAGTTGTGGGAGGGGTTGGAAACATCTCTCGTGGAACTAGCGGTGGTTTTTGTTGCCCATATGGAAGATTGTAGTGGAAGCCATGGGTGTTGGTGTTATAAAGGTTGTAAGATTGGTTGGGGTTGTATGTGTTGTATGTTGGGTTTAGATTGGTTTGGAATTGGGTGTTTTGATTTTGGGGAGGTGGGGGTGGTGCTAGGTAAGAATGTAGGCTTTGTGATGGTTGTTGATAAGAGTTTGGTGGAGGATATTGCGGAGGTGGTGTGAATAAAGAATTTGGTGGAGGAAAGCTAAAGTTTGTTGGGTTTGATTGCAGTGGTGGAACATAGCTATGGGAAGTTTGGTTTTGGGAATGTTGAGGGTTGAGATAGGTGTGGTTGAGGTTGAGAGTGGAAGACCATTGTGGTGGAGGGACATAGGTCGATGTGTTTTGTGATGGTGGAGGTTGAATGGAAATGTGTTGAAAAAGGTTAGTGTTGATGAATGTTGTGGCGGAGGGACATAGGTAGATGTGTTTTGTGATGGTTGGGGTTAACTGAGATGGGGATAGGTATGATGGAATGTAGAAGAATGTTGTGGTGGAGGGACATAGGCTGTGTTGATGTTTTATGATGGTTGGGGTTGCATGACATTGTTTGGTTTAATGAGACAAAGGGTTGATGATGTTGGGGGAGGTGTTTGTTAAGACCCTTGTTGCATGGCTACATAAGTGTTCCCTAGATTGTAATTTGGTGGAAAACCTTCTCATGATGGGGTAGCCAATGTTCCACTTGCAATCGTTGTGGACATTTTAGGAGGTTGTTGTGTGTTTGATTTTGCTAGAGCAGCTTGTCTTGCTAGTTCTTCTTGACGATGTAGAGTCTCTTGTTGTTGTTTGTAGATCTCCATAGGAGTTAGGAGCGGTGATATGGGTCTCTTTGCCATTGGGTTTTGATAAAGGGGATTCTCATATTGTGCAATTGTCCTCCCTTGTGAGATTTGTTTAGGTATGGGTGTGGTCAGAGTTGACATGGTTTGGATTGCCATTATAGTGTCTTGGGTGCTAAGATTTGATAGATCAAAACCTTTGGGTAATTTGGCTCCTTGCTTTGCTAGCAAGTGAAAGAAATGATCTTGGTTCTCGCTAAGGATTTTGTCAAAGGTGGCCATGGCTCTAGGATCTTGTATGATTTCATCAAGGTCTTTTCTATCTTCTTGAGAGGATTGACCTATTTCAAAGTGTCACTCTTCTTGAGATGGGACTTGACCTATGGTATAACCTTGTGGAACAAAATTTGGAGGCATGCTGATTGTATATTGAGGTGTATTTACCAAAGGAACATTACCTTCTTGAGGATTGTTTGGTTGGTCATGTTGCGCCCTGTTTTGTGAGTTGGTTGGTTTTTCCATTGGCATTTTTTGAGTAGCCTTTGGAGTCATGTTGGATCGGCTTGGTTGAGGTGTATGAGGAGGTGATTTGTGCTTCCTTGGGACAACTTTCTTGGCCTTCATAGTTTGTTGGAGTCTAGTGGTTACCATGGGATGTACTAGGATACTTTGTTTAAGATGCTTGCTAAAATTTTGTTGTGTTTTGGAAAAGACAATTTTGATGAACAGTTTACTAGACCAAAGGTGCAGGATTGTGTTACCAAAAGTGAGCTACTATTATACCAAGGGTGCTGAAGAAGATTTGCCAGAGGTGAGGTACTATTATACCAAAGGTGAGCTACTATAATGCCAGAAGTGAGCTATTGTTATACCAAGGGCACTAAAGTAGGTTTGCTAGAGGTGAGGTACTATTATACCAAAGGCGAGCTACTGTTATACCAAAGGCGAGCTGCTGTTATACCAAAGGTGTTAAAGTAGTGTCTGTGATGTTTTATAAGGCAAATTTTGATAGATTTTGGATTTGATTTTGATTGGATTCACTTTGGCAAGAGAAAACACATCAAACAAAGTGGAAAAAAAGGACTGACACAACAGATAGTGTATGTTTGAGGCTCACAAAAAGCCCAATGTTTACACAGGTATAAGACAATTGCAAATAATATCAAGCACTTTTTATACCTAGAGACAAGGTGTCATTGCAGTAGATCAGATCACAACTTAATTCTTCATCGACCAAATATCATTCCATAAAGGTGTTAGACATTTGTATCTTCGCGAGAGATGATAGGTAGGGATATCTCACCCTCCCCTCAGAAAGCTCAAGCAAGTCACAAGAGATTTATGGCTGGGGGAATACTATCTCTTCTCAAGGGAAGCAATGGTGAGTATCTTGAGGGCTTAAATCAATTCCCCTTGCACTGATGATTACCGCAACGTTCAGAGGTGGATCAAGTAGTCACTATCTAGATTGGTTCTTAGTAACTTTGAGGGACCAATGCCTTATGAGCAATGTGACAAGCTACTAAAAGCTTTGACCAATCCTACTAAGAGTATCAAACACTTCACACAATGTGAAAATTATTTCCACAAAGTGCTAGTACACCTCTTTTCAATTTGGCATCACAAGGTAAGGCTGACGCTGGTTAGGACTTGGCTTTCACCTTATCCCTCTTATATAGTGGTTCAAAGGAAAACTACACTTAGGGTCATCCCTTTTGGATGAAGTGCAATCCAAAAGTAGGCCCTTCTAAAGGAATAACTGAAATGTAAGAGCAATCATGTCAAACAAAGGTTCAATTGTCCCATTATAAAAAAAATAAGATGCAACTAGATTAGGCACACACTCTATTGTAGTTGTCAATTGTCCCTTATGAAATTGAAGTGTTATGCATTCATGTCTATTGTCCCTTAAGAAATTGAAGTGTTTTTTCATTCATGTCCATTGTCCCTTAAGAAAGCAATATGTTCCTAAGACTTAGATTGCAAAAAAAATGTTTTGTCCCTAAAGAAATAAATATGTTTTCTAAGATTTATATTGCAAATATAATTTTTTCAATTGTCCCTTAAGAAAGTAATATGTTTTCTAAGATTGCAAAGATGATTGTTAAATTGTCCCTTAAGAAAATAATATGTTCCTAAGACCAAAATTGATAGATTTGAAATTTATTCAAAGCTTGTCCTACATGAACATGTTAGAGAAAATCATTTGCCCTATTTGAGTGATAAGAGGCTGCAAAAAGTTGATTAGTTCCACTAAAACTCAAGTAGTTAGCCAAAAATAAATCAATTGACCAAAAGCGCTTAACTTGTTAGGTGAAAAATGAGCAATCTAAAAAAAATCTAATAATGATGATTAGGTATAGTAGATTGGATATTATTATCATATTCTACATAAAATTCTATGCAATTTCTAAAAAAAATTCAAGAAAATTGAATATATTTTGCACAAGTTATGATTGTTTGAAGTTTGCAAAGAAGGGTTGACTTTGACTGAGTGTACCTGATAAATCTGATAAAATTACCTAAAAATTCTTTCACCACAAAAAAATTGGGAGAACTAGATTTCTAAAACTACTAGTTTCATGAAAATTTGACTCCGTATGCAAAAGTATGCCCGATTTTGTGAAACTGCTCTGAAAAAGCAAAAAAAAAGCAAGCATGGGCTAAAAATAGGGACATAGATTGGGATCTATTTTTTTCAAAATTCATATACTTTTGAAAAATAAAGAGTTACCCATATAGTATTTCGATGTTCTCGACAAAACCCAGAAATATTTTGAGTTAAAATTACACAGATATGCCTGATTTCATGAAATTCCCAAAAATAGGCTAAAAAAGTAAAAAAAAAATATAAGCTAAAAATAGGGACACGGATTTGTGATCTATTTTTCTTGAATCCATACACTTTCTACAAAAATTAAGAGATATCCAAATAGGATTTCAATGTTTTCGACAAAACCCAGAAATCTTTTGAGCTAAGGTTACACTATTTGAATGTTCAACACCTATTCTCTCAAACCAGTGAACAAGAATCTTCAGATTTTCTGCATTGTGATTGCGCTTTTCCATACCTAGCTTCCAAATAATCAAGGTTAGTGGGTCCCACCAGGCGTACCAAAATTTGTATAGGAAAATTGAGAGATCGAATGATAAAATCAAAGCAATGATAATAACAACTCAATTACCCATAACATAAAGAGATCGATTTAAGTAAAAAGCTAATATCAATGAATAAATCAAATAAAATAAGAAAGCTTTCACCTAGATTGTATAGTTCTCTTTGTCAAAATGTGGATTGCTTAATAATGTTGCGAAACCATGTTTGCAACAAGAGAATGTAAGTGCTCAAAAGATTGATGTCAAAAGATCATAAGGTGCTCAACAATGTGATGTATGCTCAATTCACTATTAAGGAATGCCTAAGAATAAGTGATCGAAAAGGATTTGTGAAGGAGATGAGGGGGTTTTATATAGGTTTCAAACATGATTGATCAATGGATGAAATAAATCTATAGAATGAATGGTTGAAATAAATCAAATAACTCATGTTGAATGTGCACACAATATGTGTCACTCAAAAAAGGTATTTTTATTAAGATAATTGTTTTTTTGATAAAGATAGATTTGATTTCATAAATTAGAATACTTTTTCTTCTAATTCATGAGTTGATAAAAATAAGATAAATTAAAGCTAATTAACTTAACTCATAATTTTGCCTTTTTTAGAGTTCTAAAAATAAGACTGATTGTGCACATGAGTTATCATGATATTTTTAGAGGAATTGGAAAGATAATTGAAATTAAATAAATAAATTTATTTAATTGATTATGCATGATAGAGGAATATGAAGATTATAAATAAATTAAACAAATAAATTGATTTAATTTATTTTGCATGATGAAGTATAAATAAAATATGTGAGTATATTTTATTTTTAGATGATTGAGATAAATTTTTTTTTTTTAAAAAATGCACCTGGTAAACTTTTTAACATAACCGGCAATGCTGGTGCAACACGCCCTCTGGCTCCACGCGAATACTTTTTCCTGGAGCAATGAACTGGTGAGGCCACAACATGGGGGACCTCATCCCCTAGCAAGAACACTTCAAACCCATGAGCTTGTTGGCCCAGCGAAGGCGTAAAGCCTGCGAGCTCATTGGCCCAGCAGAGGTTTGAACTCTGGTGGCCCCCACTAGAACCGAGTGACTTAAGCACCAAACCACACCCTTATTAGCCTAGGATTGAGATAATTTAAATAAATTTGCATGATTTACTTAAATTTGGAAGAACGATTTGATTTAATTAAATAATAAAAATTATTTAATTGTAGATAATAGAGGATTTGGAAGAATTAATTAAATAATTGGATTTATTTAATTAATGTGGATTTAAAATTTGAAAAGAGGATAATATTTAATTAAATAATAAAAATTACTTAATTTTGGAAGAATAAGGTTGATTTAATGAAATTAATTAAATAAAGGGGATTTATTCAATTAATGTTAAATTTTGGAGTTTTGGAAGAATTTGATGACTTTGATAAAATTAATTAAATAATTAGATTATTTAATTAACATCAAATGCAGGTGATTAGACAGAAATGTAAGTGATGCGATGAAATGGTCATTTTTGGGTGTCTACAGAAACAACAGGAACATACAAATCAACGTGATTATTTCATTAACCGAGAGCGTGAAGACACCAATTGATGGTGTAGGTTTAAACTTCATTCAAACTGCAATGGTCATCCTCCGTGAATATGTTTTGATAGGAATTTAGCTGTATACTGTGTGTTGTAGTTTCTTTGTTAGTTTTTGGTAACTGATTTTGAAATAAAGGGTTTGACAGTTTCAAACCAGAATAAATAAATTATTCTTGTGGCTATGATGAGAAAGGAATGATATAAAATGAAGGGCATCAATGTATATTTGTTCTATTGATGAAATAATAGAGAACTATTCATTGAAGGGAAGAGGATAAAAGTGATGTTGGTTTAATCAGTAAAAACTATAGAGAATAGAGTAATTAGAGTATGATTGTGATTGTAGGTGTTGTTGAATCCTTAAGGACATTATAGGCAAGCTAATACTATATTTTTGGTTTTTACATGCAATTGATGTTTGTTGTACTAAGTTTATTGGAGTTGGTGCTTCATATGCACTAAGAAGTTGCTACTCCTAAGAAAATTGTAATCAGTGAGATCTTTACCAATGAGGTGTAATCAATGAGATTCTCTATCAGTGAGACATTGAAATAAAATTCTTTTGTGAGGTTGGATAGTGGTTTTTCCCTGATTAGGGTTTTCCACTTAAATCTTGTGTCATGGTGTTTTTTGTTATGGTATGTTTTCATGATCCTCTAATTGTTTTGATATTTTGAAATAGTGGCTTATAGTGACTTCTTGTGGGTACTTGAAGAATTTGGAAAACAAGTTTTCTACACCACTGATTCACCCCCTTCTCAATGGTATTGTATTCCAACAGAGTTGTCTTCACTGCTTCAATAGCAGATGTAGAGCTCCTAGTAATCAAAAGATAATCAACATAAAGTACCAGTATCAGCAATGAATCATCTTGTTGTAAAAGATAAACGTTGGGATCCAAGTGGCACCTGGTAAAACCTGAAGACAGGAGGAAGGAATCCATCTTGGCATACCAAGCCCGAGGGGCTTGTTTAAGGCCATAGAGAGATTTCCTAAGTCTACATACTAAGGAGGAATCCCTAAGATACCTTGGTGGTTGTTCCATGTAGATCTCCTCCTCAATGTCTCCGTGAAGAAAAACACTCTTCACACCCATCTTGTGCACTTCCTAACCATGTGCTATGGCAATAGCAAGTGTGAGTTGCATGGAAGTCATCTTGGCCATGGGTGCAAAGGTCTTTGTGTAGTCAATACCAGCGACCTGTGAAAACCCCTTAGCTACCAAATGTTCCTTATACTTATTAATTGACCCATCTGCTGCATACTTAGTCTGATAGATCTATCTACATTGAACCATCTTTATTTCCTTAGGAAGATGTGTCAAGTCCCAAGTGTGATTTCTCATTAAGGAATCATATTCCTCATTCATAGCATCATCCCACTCAGGTATACCTGAAGCCTCTTTGAAGGTCTGTGGATCAGAGGCTGAGGCAAAGTAAGCATGTGGCCCACTATGATAATATGATTGTGTATGTCTCCCATCTAGTGGATTCCCTGCCCATCCCTGCACTCTAAAGTGTCTGCTTAGCCCAAAGGGGTTGTGATGTGGGTGAATCGGGTGCTGAGAGATCAACCTCCAAAGCAAGCCCATAAGAAGATGAGGATGAAACCCCATCATGGTCCTCACTGTCAAAACTGGAAGAAGAAGGAATCTCTATATGAGGAATCAGTCGTGGATGGTCTGAGTCATCATAAGAAGTATCATCAAAGTGGAATAAGTCCACAAAGGAGGGAGGAATGTTAAGAGAAGATTCAGTGGGACTTTCTTGGAACTTAACACTCCTCTCAAAGAATAACTCATGTGTGGTCAGATGTAGGAGACAATAACCTTTCATCTCTTCTAGATATCCTATAAAGATGCAAGGTTTGGATTGAGGTTCCATTGCCTTGCAAGTATGAGAAGCTATTCGTGCCATAGTTGGGGATCTGAAGACTCTGAAGTGCTCAACTGAAGGTTTCCTTCCTTTCCAAGCTTCAAAAGGTGACATGCCCTTCAAGGCTTTGTGAGGAACTCTATTTTGAACATAACATGCACAATTGATTGCTTCTGCCCAGTACTGTGGTGTAGGGTCCTTGGAGTGTATCATGTAATTTTCCATCTCTTTCAAGGTTCTATTCTTACATTCTACAATTCCATTATGCTGAGGGGTATAAGGAACTATGCACTACAAGTTTATTCCCTCTCATGTGCAAAACTGCTCAAACCTAGTGTTAACATATTCTCCTCCATTATCTATTTGAAGAACTTTGATGAGTTTCACAGATTGTTTCTTAACAAGAGCCTTTAAATCTCAAAAGTGGTCAAAGACTTCAGACTTCTACCGAAGGAAGTAGACCCATGTGTACTGAGAGAAGTCATCTATGAAGGTGAGAACATATCTAGCCTTAGTAAAAGATGGATGGGGAAAAGCCCCATATACATCACTATGAACAACCTCCAACATCTGTGTTGCTCTCCATGATTTTCCTTTGTCAAATCTCTCTTCAAGATGCTTCCCAAGGGTACACCCCTCATAAAGACCCTTGGAGAATCTGACTCTAGGCAATCCTGTAACCATATCATGCTGACTAAGCTACTCAAGATAGCGGTAATTTAGATGGCCAAACCACTCATGCCATAATTTGCTAATCCCATCTGAATGAGTAAGCAATGCGGTAGGAGAAACATCAAGAGATAAATGTGAGAAGGTATAAAACCTCGATTGGTGATCTTCCCTTCCCAATGCTACTAAGCTATTATTGTGCAACTCTCTAATCTCAACTAAATCTAGTGTAAATAGAACTCTCATGCCTTTGCCTATGTGAGTGATATGGTATATAGATAGGAGATTAGATGAAAGTGAAGGTACACTAAGAACATTAGTGAATGTGCCCCCCTCAATTTCAAAAGACCCTCTCCCAACAACTGCTGTTGGAGTGTCATCACCTAGGGTAATTGTTAGACATGTTGTGGGGTTCTAAGGAAGTGAAATCAACCTATGAAGAACCCATATGGTGCAAAACATTGGAGTCAATGATCCATGAAGATGCTGAAGAGCCAACTGCAACAAGAACCTTTCCCTTGAATTTCTCTTTACCTTTAGAAGTTTCTAGGGTGGATGATGATACTTTGAAGGATTCAGGTACACCTATGTTGTTCTTCTCTAAGAGATGAGTGAGGTGATCAACCTTTGTCTTCATACACTTTTTCTCATCATGCCCTATCTTCTTGCAGTAGACACACTGAACTTTGTACTTTGTAGGTTTCCCTTGTTTGGATGAAGTTTCTATGTGAAATTTAGATTTCTTAGGTTTCTATTCTTTCTTTGTCTCCTAATCCTTTTGAGTGTTTTGTTTCTTTCCTTTGTTGCTTGAAGCCTGTTGGTGTTTACCATTTCTAGCTAGTAGGGCTTGAGGTTTTGAGGACTTCATATTGCCCATGTGGATTAACTTGTCTTGCTCTCTAGTTAGATTAGCAATGAAGTCATCTAGAGATGGAATTTTCTAAGTGGATTCAAGAGCTCTTTTGGTGGAATAGAATGTATACACAAATATAGAGTAGTCAGGACCAAGTTTGGAGAGAATTGAGAGAACTAGTTGGTCATCTTTTTTATCAGTACCACATTCTTTTAACTGTAACCTGATAGATTAAACTTGGTAAAAAAGTCTTCTAGTGTGGTAAATGTGCTCAAACTCAAACTGATTAACTCATTCTCATGAGCTCTCATCTCATCTACCTTACCAAAGAGCTTCTCAAGAGCAAGCCATACCTCATTGGGCTTTGATAAAGATTCAACATGAAAGAGTAATTCTGGAGATATACTAAGACATAAACAACTGAAGAGCTAGTCACACTTGTTAAACCATTTCACTTTAGTGTCATTATCAAAGGGTTATGTTTCAGTGCCCATTGTAACCCTGTATAACCCTTTGTTTTTCAACATTAGCTGGATTTTGGATTTCCAGTCATGATAATTAAAGGGTGTTAATGGTGAAATAGCCTGAGTAGAATCCATATTGCAAGTTTGAACAAATGTAGAAAGAAAAAGACACAACACTGAGACAAATCCCTATTATTATCAAGTGATTCCCCCCTAATTTTGGCACTATATAAATAGTGTGTGGGCAAAACTACCTAATACACAATTTGAAATGCTCTTTAGTTTATTTTTCCAAAGAGTATTTGGACAAAAGTAAACTTTACAAGGAGGAGCAATTGTTTTTTTTGTAAAAAGCTTTTTTAAACAAGTTTAAAAATAACTTTTCTAAAAAAACATAGATTTTGTGAAAAAAGATTTTAAAACATGAGTAAATATAGCTTTTTCAAAAAAACCCCAATTCCTTTAAAAAAGACAAAAAGTCAAATTTTTGGAAAATAATTAGACAAAAATACCTCTAAAAAACTCTAAATTTTGCTGATTTGAGTGTGTGTTGGATGTTGTGCTAAGAATTTAGGGTGAATTTATGTTTGATGTGGGTGAATTTGTTGATGTAGTAGGTTTGAAGAGCTATAGAACAAAGTCAAATGCCACGGTGGATGCGTTTAGAGTCCCCTAGAGGAAAAATCAAACCCAATGGGCCTATTTTGGTAGGCCACGACCTCCAAAGGGCCTACATGCCTATTATAATAGGTCGTAGGTGCCCAAAAAAGAGGTTAGCCTACAAAAAAGGCTATGGCACCTAGAAACAAGGCCCTTCCAACACAAAAAAAAAAGTCCTTTAAAAAACACACAGACCCTTTATAAAAACACCTACTACTGGTAATAAAATGCCTCTACAGAAAACACGTGCTGCTCACCACCAGAAAAAACTTTGTTTTTGGAGAAAAACAACCCTCCCAACAAAAAAATGTCGTCCTCTTGTTGAAAAAATAGGTGTCCACTCAGAAAAAAGCTCTGCTCTTTGAGAAAACAATGACCCTGCTGTAGTATGAGACGTCTCCCAGCAAGTACTTCAAAAAATAGGGTTTGATCTCAACAACTAAAGAAAAAAGCCCAAAGAATTAAAAAACAACTAATTCACAATAGAAACTGCCTCTTCATTGAACCAATTATGCACTACAAAGCTATGCTCAACGAAATTGATAGAAGAATATGTCTACAACCAGTCCATTCCTTCTCTAATACCATGTAGAAACCAAGAACATTCATGGAAGATTGTAAACATGGACAAGGGTCATGGGAGATGAACAATCGCACACTCAATACCATCAAATACATAAGCAATATGCAAAGCAAAACTGGATGGATGTATTAACTCACACGAATGAGTAAATATAGGCTGAAGTCTCTCTGTGTTTAGATATGCCATAAATAAGAAAGAAAGCCTAAGAACAGTAGTCGCCTAAAGATAGGCATGCAACTATTTAACTTAGGATAAGTTGAGTTAGACACATGTTCTAAACATAGATGTGCTAATAAAAGCACACGAACACCTAAATTTAGTGTAGCTAAATATAGTCGACTAAGTGAGCTTAATAACACTAATAATTATGGGCTATGTTAAAATTACTTTCCCAACATAAAAATGTAAATATTGGGAAATGAGAATAATTCCACAGTTCATCTTGGTTATTTGAAAAATGTAAAACTCAAATGACTCTTCTGTTCTCAAGGATAGTTGTTATCTTTACTAAGTTTTCAAATGCAAAAGATTCTTTATTTGAGTAGAATAAAAACTTTAGAAATGAAAGTTTAAATTTTAAAAGCCTAAAGTATAAATAGATATGTTGGAGAAATAAATAGAAATATCATAAATAAATTAAGAAAACAATTTAAAAAATTAATTTTAATGGAGACAAGGTCCCACACCTTTCTATAAAGAAAGTCATGGATTTCCATAATTCAATAAAGTTTAAAACTTCTAAACTTACTAAAGTTTCTAAAAAGCTTTTAAAAAAAATGTAATTTAGATGAAATAAAAATAATTTTAAATAAATCATTAAAAGATTAAATTTTAAAAGCCTAAAGCGTAAATAGATATAAACATTTTTTTGCATAATGTTGGAGAAATAAATAGAAGTGTGAGAATCCCCTCTATGCAAGTATTCCAAATAAACTAGTATATTTATATTTAAAAAATAATATCTAAAGTAGGAGGGATATCTCTTTTCCATAGTTTATTTGAAAAAGAAATTGAAAACATAAAAAAAAAAAAAAAAAGAAATTGGAAAAAATAAAAACTAAAAACTAAAAAAGAAATTGGAAAAATTTATTAAAACAAAAAAAAAAAAAAAGAAATTGAAAATAAGAAAATCACAAAAACTATGGAACCAAAAAAGAAATTGGATAAGAATTTTTTTCCAATGAATCTTATTTACATGAAGTTATTTATTTAAATATTTTTTATTTTTTGTTTGCATAATCTAAATGTTTATGGGAATCTCAATCTTTCAACCCTTGTTGTGAGTGTAAAACGCCTCTCAGCATAATTAATTACAAGGTTAAGGGAAGAGCTTACCCTTTAGTTTTAATTGAAATAAAACATCAAAGGTTATATATATATATATATATATATATATATATATATATATATATATATATATATATATATATATATATATATATATATATATATATATATATATATATATATATATATATATATATGTAGAATTATGGTTATAATTAGGGTCAGTGTTAGAGTGAGAATTAGGAATAGAATTAGGGTGAAGTAGATCTAGGGGTAGAATTAGGGTTAGGGTTGGGGTTATAGTTACAATTTAGGTTCAAATTAGAAATCAAGGCTACAATTAGGGTTAGGGTTAGGGTTTGCGATAGAATTAGGGTTAAGGTTAGAGTTAGGGCTAGGGTTAGAGTTATAATAAAGGTTAGGGTTAGGTTTATAATTAGAATTAAGGTTAGGGTTAGCATAAAAATTAGGGTTAGGGCTAAAATTAGAGTTAGAAATAGGGTTAGGGTTAGTGTTAGAATTAGGGTTAGGGTTTGAATTATGGTTAGGGTTAGGGTTAAAATTAGGTTAGGGTTAGGGTTAGAATTTAGGTTACGATTATAATTAGGGTCAATGTTAGAATTAGAGTTAGAGTTAGGGTTAGGGTTACAATTAGTGTTAAGGTTAGTATTAAGGTTAGGGTTAGGGGTTGAAATATGGTCAGGGGTAGAGTTAGAGTTAGGGTTAGGGTTAAAATTAGAGCTATGTTTAGGGTTAGGGTTAGAATTAGGGTTACGGTTAGGGTTAGATTAGAGTTAGGGATAGGATTACAATTAGGGTTGGGGTTGGGGTTACGGTTAGAATTAGGTTATGACTATAAATAGGGGTAATGTTAGAATTAGGGTTAGGGTTAGGGTTAAAATTAGGGTTAGGGTTGGAATTGTCGTTAGAATCAGGGTTAGTATAGGGGTTAGAATTACAATTACAATTAGGGATACCGTCAAAAATAGGGTGAGAATTAGAATGAGAATTAGGGTCAAAAGTAGGGTTAGGGTTATAACAAGGGTTAGGGCTAAGGTGAGAATTAGGGTTATGGTTAGAACTGAGGTTAGGGTTAGGGTTAAGATTGGAATTAGGGTTAGGGTTTGAATTATGGTTAGAGTTAGGGTTAGAATTAGGGTTAGGGTTAGGGTTAGAATTAGGGTTGTACTACTACAATTAGTGTTAATGTTAAAATTAGAGTTAGGGTTAAGGTTATGATTTGGGTTAAGGTTAGTATTATGGTTAGGGTTATGGTTTGAATTACGATCAGTGTTAGCATTAGGGTTAGGGTATAAATTAGAGCTATGTTTAGGGTTATAGTTAAAAATAGGGTGAGAATTAGAATGAGAATTAGGGTCACAAGTAGGGTTAGGGTTATAATAAGGGTTAGGGTTAGGGTGAGAATTAGGGTTAGGGTTAGAACTAAGATTAGGGTTAGGGTTAAGGTTCAAATAAGTGTTAGAATCAAATTTATCCAGTTAGAATCAAGTTTATGGTGAGGGTTAGAATTAGGATTAGTGTTAGGGTTAGAATTAGTTTTAGGGGTAGGGTTAGGGTTAAGGTGAGAATTGGGGTTAAGATTAGAGTTAGGGTTATGGTTACTATTAGAGTTAGGGTTAGAATTAGGGTAAGGGTTATAATAAGGGTTAGGGTTAGGTTTAGAATTAAGGTTAGGGTTAGGAGCTAAGAATTAGGGTTAGGGCTAAAATCAGACTTGGAAATAAGGTTAGGGTTAGTGTTAGAATTTGGGTTAGGGTTAGCCTGGTTACATTTAGAATTAGGGTTAGGGTTAGGGTTAGAGTTAGAATTAGAATTAGGGTAAGAATTAGATTTACAATTAAGGTTAGGGATAGAATTCAGGTTAGTGATAGACTTACGGTTGGGATAGAATTAGAGTAACAGTTAGGCTTAAATTTAGGCTTAGTGTTAGGGTGAGAATTAAGGCTATGGCTATAATTAGGGTTAATGTTATGATTAGGGTTAGGGTTAGGGGTAGGGTTAAAATTAGGGTTAGGGTTAGGTTTAGAATTAGGGTTACAACTATAATTAGGGTTAATGTTAGAATTAGAGTTAGGGTTAAGGTTACAAATAGGGTCAAGGTTAATATTAAGGTTAGGGTTAGGATCTGAATTACGGTCAGGGTTAGAGTTAGTGTTAGGGTTAGGGTTAAAATTAGAGCTATTTTAAGGGTTACAGTTAAAAATAGGGTGAGAATTAGAATGAGAATTAGGGACAAAAGTAGGGTTAGGGTTATAATAAGGATTAGGTTTAGGGTGAGAATTAGGGTTAGGGTTAGAAGTAAGGTTAAGGTTAGGGTTAGGGTTCAAATCAGTGTTAGAATTAAATTTATGGTTAGAATCAAGTTTATGGTAAGGGTTAGAATTAGGATTAGTGTTACGATTAGAATTAGTTTTAGGGGTAGGGTTAAGGTTAAGGTGAGAATTAGGGTTACGGTTAGAGTCACGGTTATGGCTACAGTTAGAGTTAGGGTTATAATAAGGGTCAAGGTTAGGTTTATAATTAGAATTAATGTTAGGGAACTAGGGCTAAAATTAGAGTTAGAAATAAGTTTAGTGTTAGTGTTAGAATTAGGTTTAGGGTTAGGGTTATAGTTATAATTAGGGTTAGGGTTTGGGTTAGAGTTAGAATTAGGGTTACAATTACAAATAGGATGAGAATTAGAACATGAGAATTATGGTGAAAATAAGGTTAGGGTTACAATTATAATTAGGGTTAGGGTTTGGGTTAGAGTTAGAATTAGGGTTACAATTACAAATAGGATGAGAATTAGAACATGAGAATTATGGTGAAAAATTTAGATTTAGGGTTATAATAAGGGTTAGGGTTAGGAATACAATTAAGGTTAGGGTTAGGGTTTGAATCAGTGTTAGAATTAAAATTACGGTTAGAATCATGTTTATGGTTAGGGTTAGAATTAGGGTTATGACTATAATTATAGTTAATGTTAGAATTAGAATTAGGGTTAGGGTTATAATTAGGGTTAAACTTAATATTAAGGTTAAGGTTAGGGTTTGAATTATAGTCAAGGTTAGGTTTAAAGTTAGGGTGAGGACTAAAATTAGGATCTAACCTTGGATTTGACCCTAACCCAAACCCTAATTGTAATCATAACTGTCAATCTAACCCTAATTGTAAATCTAAACCTAATTTGAACCATAACCATAAGATTACACTTAGCATTGATTATAAGACTAACCCTGTATCTAGAATTAATTTATAAACCTAATTGTAACCCAAACCCTAAACAAAACCACAATTCTAAATCTGACCTTTATTTGAACCCTAACTGTAAACCTAATTCTAACAAGTTATGCTACCATTGCACTTAGCATATTTTATCTTTATAGATAAATATGCTAACCTTAACACTAATTTAAATAGTAACTATATCCCTATTCGTGCATAGAACCATAACCCTAACCATAATTTGGTACATAAATAAAACATTAAATGTAACAAGATTTATAAACATAACCATAACCCTAATTAGATTAAAACTTTATTCTAATACTAATTTTAAGCCCAAACCTAATTCTAATCTAACCTTGATTCGAACTCTAACCAAACCCTAATTCTAATCTAACCTTGGTTTTCACCCTAACCTAAACCCTAATTGCAATCATAACCCTCAATCTAACCCTAATTGTAAATCTAACCCTAATTATAACCATAACCATAAGATTACACATAACATCGATTTATAAGCCTAACCCTATATCTAATCATATTTATAAGTATAATCCTAACCGAATCCCTAAACAAAACTATAATTCTAAATCTAACCTTCATTCAAATCTTAAAAATAATATATCATTAATAATAATTATTATATAATATATAATTATAATTATTATATAATATAATTATAATTATTATATAATATATTATAATAATATATCTAACATTTATTATAATATTATATTATATAATTATAATAATTCTTAAAATATATAATATAGTTAGAATTAGGCTTGTTGCTCTGTTGAGAGATTGAGGCACCTATTTTTTAATCACTAATCCTAACATTAGGCACCTCACAAGATATCCCTAGGCGTACTTTATATATATATTTTAAATATAGGTATGATAGTATTATTTCATTAATATTTAAATTATCAAATTTATGAATAATATATACAATGAATCAAAATTAAATAATCACATTGATATGAATATTATATATTTATATAAATATTAATTTTTTTGTTATAATATTTGCATGGACTTAAAGAAAAAATATTATTTGTTTAATAACCAAATTCACTGTGAGAATTTAGCCGCTCAGAATTTAATTAAACAAGTTAATGTGTTAGTATTACCAATTCCTTGATTTTAAGATCTCAAATTTCCAGTCAATCACAATACATATAAATGATTTTCCAAATAATTTTTGTTAAAATTTTCTCATCTAAACTTAGAAAAAATTAAAATTTGTCACATGAAAAATAATCCATTTATTTGTATAATCAATAATTTAATATAAATATTATTATTAATATATTATTAATTATATTATTGTACTTGTAGTGCCCCCTCATTGTTGGCTTGTGATAGCGGTGGTTCTGCATTGCTCTCTGTCAATCGAAGGTAGTTGTTAGTTGTTCATTGCATTGATTCAGTTCTGAGACAGTTGATTAGTAGGTTATGGTACTGTTTTAAGAGTAGGGATGGTGTAGCATTACTTGTTTTGAGTACCCTGCTGTGCCGCGATTCTCTGACTCTTTGTGTATAGGCATATATGTACTTGTTCGTATACAACCAATTGTTTGATTGCAGGCTGCAGGTACCGAACCTCGACTCCACCTGATATAGCAGGTTTGAGCGGGTTCTTACACCAATGGGTATCAGTGATGGGAGATAACGCAAGGTCTGTTCCACTAGGTCGGTCCTTGTCTTCGATTGTGGTCTCGAGTCGTTTCGTGTTCTTGGTCATGTGGTGTTGCTTGGTCCTTTCCCTGTGTTGGGTAACCTGTGTTTTGGAGAATAGTCGAGTTGTGTTAATATGCTCTTGCATGGTTGGTTAATAATGTATTGACTTTTTTTTATAGAATTGCTCCTATTATGTTATTTGATAATGTTTGTTGGACTTAGAACTTGGATTGTGCCTTGGTTGGATACCTTGGTTGGATTTTATAATAATCTAGCATTAATTGTCTACTACTCAAGAGTATTTATGTCATATAGTGGATAATTATTAGTGTATATTTTTGTACAGAATAATTTGGATTTGTGAAATAAATGCCGTGAGTTGTCAAATTTTTGAAATGAAAGATTTGGGAATCTTTATAAAAAGTAAGAATTTATTATTTGTTGAAGGAGTGGGTGGTTGAGTAACGGATGCATGTTTGCATTAATGTGGAGTTGAACCATTTTATATGGGGAGGTGAATTCAAAAATTGGAAAAAAATCCAAGAGTTGGGTTGCGGGAATACAGAAGAAATGGGAGGCTTTAGATCAAAATATTGCTCTAGGTATGTTCTGCATAATTCTTGCTTGAGTTTATTATTCCAGGATAAATTAATGCTTCTCTCTTGTGCTCCTGAATCAAGTATTCTGAAGTTTTGTTCTGGAAAGCTTGCTGCTCTCTTCCATCTTGATTTCTGTAGCTGTTTGTCCTTGGAGATTTCTTAATTCAAAATTATGGCATTCTTGGATCCTTGTGCCAATTCAACATATTCATCTTTGGATGCTCTTGTGTGGAATTGTCCATCTTGGCATTCCTGCATTCATTGCTAAGTCATTTTTTTTAGAATCAGGGTTTTGTCTAGGTTCTCCATTGCTTTTGCATGCATGTCTCCAAGAGTTCTTCCAACCTCTTTTCTGACTAAAATTTCCTTCCTTATACTGTTTCAAGCACTTATTTTTGGCAAAGTCGAGAGAGCCATGTCCTTGCTTCTGTTAGACTTATGTCTGTTGTAAACATTTAAGCAATTTAACAAACCCATTAGTGCACATTTTTTTTCAAACCAAAGAATGAGGTGAGACCTCACTTATTGAACATTTTGCAAATTACTCACGTACCTGTCTATGATTTCACGTTCTGAACATATGTCCTTCCTGTCATTTAAATTTGGTGTATTCAAGAAGAACCTTCTGCTATATTTGAGCCTCCATTTATCTCTCTGTGTGGCTCTGCCATTTAGTGGCGTTATGATAAGAAATACCCTTGTGGTTGTTATGAATTAAAATCTTTCTTTCTGTTATGAGTTATCTACATTTTCCATGCTTGCCTGAGTCTAATGTTTCAACTGTAACTCCTCAACCCTTTCGAATTTGAGGAAACTGTTCACGTCACTACTCAATATGGGCCATTCTGCACAAAACCCATGTCCCAGAATTTTGAGATTCATCTTCATCTACGCGCAGTTTGAGACAGAAGTTGACTGCCTGAAAAATACTGAAAAATATGGGTTTGACTTTGTATTCACTGTTGCAGTTATATTAACTATAGTCATTTGATCTTTTTAATGCATTCTAATCGATCCATTAGCATTGGCGCCATCATAACTTGATTGTTGTGGGAGAGTGTCAGCCGTAGGAAACACTACAGAGGTAGTAGTTGTTAGAAATAGGAAACCCTCCAGATGTATCTTTCTATCAAATTCACTCGGGGCTTGCACCAAGTCTATTTCAATGGAGTCTCTAGTGTTTCCTTTTATTACAATCTTTATAACATTGTATGCAATTGTAATTTCCATAACCAAAGATCTGTCTGATGATGAGGGTGATCGTAAGTAAGTGGACACCCTTGCACATTCTGAACATTTATCCTATATACTTGTATGGAGACCGTCGAATGCATCTGGTTGATCTGCATTGCATGCCTGAAAAGTAGACATCGTTAAATTGAAATTATATAATATAGTAAGTAGCATTGAGTCAAATATTCTAAAATAAGGGTGAAATCTAAATTATTAGTTAAAAGACAATATAGTTTAACTCACTATATACGGCATGCTATTTCAGAAAGAGACTTGATATTAATATCATGGAGCTTTTACACTTTGCATGCATGCCTACCTCATTCTGGTGGATTTGTGGGACGCCCCTGCTCCACACTCTGTCAATTATCATTTGAAGTATTTTCTTTAAATGAATATTTAAATTTATTCAAACAAACAAAAAAAAAAAAAAATAGAACCATCATTCTCATGCATCACGGATTGCAATCCTTGATACCTGGAATTCTTTTACCTATTCATCTTACCTCACGCCAACTTCTTCTAAACCATTCTTACTAGATTAAAAAAACTCATTGTAATAGTACTGCCAGCACTACTAATAAATATTAACATTAAGAAATTAAAAGTTCAGGTGTAGGCAGCTATCCTTAAATATTATCCACTTCAACAATCAAAGGTCAATGTGACTAGCCCATGTAAACAGCCACCTTGTGTGGGGACTGTTTTTTTTTCATATCTTTGACTTGCAAAGTTTATCCATCAACTGCTCAGCACATTTAGACTACTCTGATTTGTTGATGAATTCCTCACAAAACTGTGAGTCATTACATTTGGACCAGCTGGCTGTTTTTTAAAAAACAACTGGTTAAGGTTTACCATTTCTACCAGGACAAATATTTATCACTTTTTGTTATGAATAAAATGTAAAATTACTATTGATGGTTTAACCATTAAAATGCTATTTATATAGAGTGGGTGTCTTTCTTATGAGTTGCAGAATTGTAATGTACGAAACGAGACGAAATCAGTTTTTCGCATAATGTGTTAAGAAAAGAAGTTTATATGTGTCGTGTTCTTCTATTAAAAGATTTTGGCCTGGGTGACAACTGAGAGCAACAAAAACATTGGTTGTCCCCACTCAACTAGTATCGTTTCGCGTAATACTCACACGCCTTTAAATGATTACGCTTCAAATACAAGCAAGGCTTAAATCAGAAAAACAGGAATTGTCTGCAATTCAGTATTACTTTTTATTACAATTACTAGCTTGCCTTACACACAAAACTGATGCCAATTTTGAATTCAATAAAGAATCTGATTGATTAAATTGCCTGCCAGTCTCTTCTAATGAGTATAAATACACAACACCAATGGATATGCAAACATATCAGCACTCCAAGCATACTGTAAACTGTAGCAGAGCTTCGACATGGCTTTCCGTCTCATGTCAGCCTTATTCTGGCTTAACATGAAAGCGTTGATGATTTTAATACTAAAAATGGGGGATCATTATACGCCAGTTTTAGCTGCTTTTGGTGGTGATGATGATAGTATTCTTCAAGAGCCAACAGTGCCTCTGATTAAGTATTTAAGAATTTCCAAGTTTTCAGAAGGGCATGCCAATCTGTGGGGCGGCCAACACCAAAATGTTTCTCAAGATGAATACTCTGTCACACTTACATTAGATAGCTCATCCGCCATTAGCAGTCATCTATGTATAATGTATTTTTTTTTGTTGTGAATGAGGTGTAAAATTGTTATTGACTGTTGAATTCAATGATATTTTAAGTAGAGAAACTTTTTTCTAATCCTTGAACAGATTTTATATGAATTGAATTGAATGGTGGGAAATTGCAGGTAGCAGGTTCAAGTCAAAAGAGGCTTACATGTACGGCTTCTTCAACTCTGCTGTTAAACTCTAGGCAGGCTATACTGCAGGTATCATCACTTCATTCTATGTATGTACTGGTAAACTTAGATGGAATCATTGTTTAAGTGGATTATTTAAGTATGAAATGGATGATATTTAAGTAGAGTGGTTGGAACTGCTCGTACTGTAAAAAACTGGGTGTTGACTACAGCACACCGGTATTTTAAGATTTTCCATTGTGATTAACATGCCAGCTTTTTATATAGAAACTTGCCCAACGTAAACAGCCAGTTGTCATGCCAACTGTTTAGGCATTTTCAACATTCCATTCAACCTGTTAAACCTAACTCCGTCAACCTATTTAACCAGGTTATTTGTCTCCTTCTATATGTTCAACCATCCAGTCGATTTGATTTTGACCTGCCGTACTGGCTGATTAAACTTTACCATATAAACTTTTCCTACACAGAACTAACAATTAACTTTCTATAAATTTATCACATAATATGAACAACTGTAGAAACACACTTATTTGAAAATGTTTTTTTTTTGGTTGTTTAATTAAATTTTTCATCAGTGTGGGCGAGTTCTTAATGCAAGTTGTGGGTGCATTGTAATGTACTGATCAGCTTTCGAACAACCAAGTTTATCAAGGATGGCACGATGAAATAGACAGAGTTCTTGGGAACAAAAGATAGATTTAATTATTACATGACTTTGTGTCCTTATCCACACTTCAAAAAAGGGCTCACAAGAATATCCCCTATGTAAATAATAAAGTAAATGGAAAAACACCATTGATTGAGAGAGGAAATACAAAATACCAACAACACTAGAGGAAATTGAGACCACAATGGACAATACAAGGTTTGTGCCTCTTGTGGAAGGACAACATTGCTAGCAAAAACATGCTTTATGAATCCATGCTATGCAAGTTGCAAAGAACCTAATCTTCACCACTAAATCATCCCTAAAGTTCTTAAGATCCTTAAATAAGGCCTCCAATTCAACATAGATTGCCCTAAAATCTATGTTTTGACCCTTACAATGAATGCTTGAAGCTTCAAAGTAAATGGATGGGTGGGTATGGTTGGAATAGAAGAAACAAAAACCACAAAATACCAACAAAATTTCTGCTTGATTAAGAGAAAATGCAATATTTAGCAGGACTCTAATGATGATAAGAAAATTGTCTTTTAACTTGCAAGGAAATCCACCCTATGGAATGTGGTGTGATCTATTGATGGCATTAGGCTATGCCAAACATGGTTTTATGATTGCTTTTCTCTTCTTTATTTACTTTCACTATTTTTGTGGGTTGGATGGTAGGGAAAAATGGAAGACATATTTCAAAGAATGAACCTTTTCAACATGACCCAAATTGCTCCATTTATTTCCATTCATTACATGTTTCAAAATGGACATGTCATGTAACACACCATACATCCAAACACAATACCGGTTTTGAAATTTAGTCTTATTGTACTATGAAATTCAAGATAAAAAATATTTCATCTAATTAGAATGTAAGAAAAATATTTTTCATTATCATTCATTAAAAATTTGACATTTTCGTAAGAAAAATATTTTTCATTATCATTCATTAAAAATTTGACATTTTCATAATTCAAACATTAGAGTGGAATTTGATAAAAAAATAATAATGAATTGTGATTGGTTGGAAATGATTTAAATCAATCCCCCATTAAAAACTAAATAATTACTATAATTCTCCTTCTAAGAACTAATAATGAAATTAAGAACCAAAGAGAGTTGCATTAGAAAGTGTAGGAGAATAAATTACACTACTTAGAAAATCTAAGTTAAACAAATATGTTCAATTAATAAAAATTAACCTAGATATCAAACTAGGACTGATCATTGCCATAAATATAAATTAATGAAAAAGTTAAAATAATTAAATATAATATTTAGCCAAAATGGATGATGTGAAATGATGTACTAGATGTCAATAATTGATTTGTTTTGGTTTTAAATTTTTTTAAGGGTCTATATGATGAAGATCTCAAATTTTAAAAATTAATTATTTGGCATTCCAATTCACTTGGATATGCCTGCAAACCTTACCTTGATGAGTATGGACATGCTTTTATATCCAAATCCAAATTGATGTGTGTGAATTTGATCAAACAAATTTTGGTCCAATTTTTTCACACCTTAACCTTGATATTTGTGTTGATGTAAGGACATATAGTGTTTATAAACACCTTTGGGGAATCTATTAGATCACAAGGTTTATGCTCTCCTAGGTCAGAGCCCTAGATGGACTAACTTTAGATGGACCAACTTTACAACTCTAAGAAAAAGGATTGAGAATAACAAGCAAGCATTTAATGTGCCTAGGATGAAGTGACAACTAATTATATGATAAATTCTTTTTATCCATCTTCATAAATTAAATTCTAGATATGGTTTTAGATCTTTTTTGAATGAGTGAATAAATGTCCCTAAATACAACAACCAAGTACAAGTCAAAACAACACGTTTCTTATAATGGCTAGTGAAGTGGATAACAACAAATAAATTTAAAATTTTAAAAGTGAAGGGCAATGATTATTTTAATAACAAATTATTCAAATCAGTGCCATAATTTTTGGCAAATAGTATTGAACCTAAGGATTGGCAACTCACCATGATTTACCAAAAATCAATCTAGTGGTTAAATCACCTCCCCATTGTTTATTAATCTTTTACATCAAACCATTTTTGCCATGGTAATCTATACATGGTAGATGACTAATCATCTAGAATTTATGATACATGTTTCAATTATACACCATATTCACCATTACCATTAATATCCACCCTACTATTGGGGCCATATTCACCATGAAATCACCACCCATGCTTTAGAACTTAACTATCCTAGTTGTCCAACATGTACATCCACCATTTTTAAACTTTGATAGGAGTTACCACATTTGAATTCATATAAATATCATATAGACTTTTAAATGATTCTTTTAAACATGTACTTTTTCTCTCAATTATTTTCATCCTTTCTTTAGTTTCTTCTATGCCCAATGCATATTGCCTACCTAAAATTATATTTTTAGTCAGCCATTTTGGAATATATAGTATGGATATTATCCCAATCATCACACTTTTTTTTGGTGGGCACTAGTGTGGGCTAGAGCCTATAAGTATCTTAAATCTTGATAGTTTGACTAGTGTGGTAAGCCTATAGCTAGATACCATATGCCACAAGCTACAAACATTAGTGACTTACTAACATGCAAATGATAGATTTTTTTGTTCTATGATTCCTTTTGTTGATCTATCTATTTATTTTCATTGTTAAAGATGATATTGAATCTTGTGAGTCTTTAATAGTGAACCTTAAATTTCATGAAAAATTACAATAGTTTTTGGATTTAATCATATGATGATATATATTTACCTAGGTTGATATTTAAACTAATTCTTAACTTATTAACAATAGTAATTTATAGACAAATTGTTTGTCAAATATCTCTTTTTTTATAGTTTACAATTCATGAGAGATGTTGAGCACAGTTCTTGGACGTGGCAAGGGGTGCTCATCAAAACATAGAAACATAATTTGTCATATTTTTGTAATATGTATAATTAACTAGATCAAACTTTGGCATTACTAGTTTCACCATCTATTGACAAAAAAGGTTATTGTAGAGAAAAATCAAAATGATGTGCATGATAATGGTAAAGGTGATGTTATTTTTAATGAGTCCCAACGTAGTGAGAGTAACAATATAAATAAATAAATATCACAAAGTATTCATGAAAATGAACATCATGAATAGAAGGAGAAAATAAAGGTAAAATAAAAAATTAGATGTGAATGGGACATGCCAAGGAATTTTCATATTGATTGGGTGTCAAAGTACACATTCATCGAACTAGTGGAGAATGAAAACAAAGATGAACCTTTGAAAGAATGTAGGTGTAAGATTTGTAATTAGAAATATGGTAGGGACAAGATAGTGTAGCTAAAATTTTGCACCACAGAAAAAACATGTTGGTAAAGTTTATGAAAAGTAAATACTAGATGGAGGAAAAATCACTAATAAGTTGGAAAACAAATAAAGAATGCCCTTATGTAAAGTATGCACAAGAATAGGATGGATGTACATAGAAAAATAGGTGAAGCTTGTTGCATGTAGACGTACAATTCAATCTCTATTTGAAAAAATGATGGAAGCAACACAAATGATAATAATTGTTCAATGGGGTGCTTCTTTTCATATTTTGACTAGAGGGTGTCCTATGATAGGTTAACTATAATATAATTTTTTTATCTTTTCTTCACATTCACAAATTTACTAATAAAGATTGGTCAATAAACAATGGTTAGGAATGGGAAAGTTGCCTTGCTAAGGTGGAAAAATGGGATGTTACAAAGGAAATAATAAAATGATAATTTTTTATTGATTTATCTTTAGATGAATTTATAGTAGTTAATAATACTTCTTGGGTTTATGCATGTGTATACTATAGAAAACTATGTCCACCAACTTCATCTACTATATGTTCATAAAATGAAGGAGACTATGACATTTCAAAACCTATAATTTGAACTATTTAAGAAATATTTGAAATAAATTGGAGGTATGGATAACTCAGTAATTGCAAAAAAGCTAGTGCACATAGGGGTAGATAGAGCTTCAATGATGCAAGGTCATACAATTAGTCTTTATGTAAATCTACAAATTTCTTGTTATACATTATTGTTGTTCATTGATGTTAGGATTAAGGTTCCATCAACCTTGTAAATCCTATGTATTTAATTACTCCTAATATTGCTTGTAAATCATTCAGAAGGGATGAAGTATTCACCTAGTAGTGATCTTGTTTCAGCTGTAGTTTGGATCCTTGTACTTGATGGGGGGTGGGACGGGGATGGGGGGTGGGGGATTTCCCCCCACTATTGTCATCGGGGGGTCCAGGGAGGACGCCCTAAAGAGATTTTTTTTAGAAAAATGCCTTGTAAAATATTGTAATATCGTAGTCAATCTAGACTGTTCATCATTAAGTCACAAATCTGACGGGCGAGGTTATGTTAGGGTTCTTTCCCCAGAAAGCAACACTCTTTTAAGAGGATATTGTATTATGGTTGTGGGTGTGTATTACAGGAGCTGCAGGATTGAAGACCGAAGAGGAGATTGTGAGTGTTGTATTGTAAACTCTATTGAAGTTAATACAAACTGGTGCATCTCTTCTTGTGTGGAGTTTTTTTCCTGAAAGGGTTTCTCCACGTAAATACTGTGTTATGTGTTTGATCATCTATTCTTTTGTTTCTTTTTGTTAATTTCATACCATCTCCATTTTGGTTCTGCACAGCTAAATATCTACATAACAGTTTTAATCAATTTTCCATTGATAGTTGTTTACCTTCATTTCTAACAATTGCACATAGCCAACATAATGAATTTAGCATTCAAAATTGTGAACAAGTTTTCTCTAGTATCAAAAGTTGAAGATCTAGTCTACGACCTCCACTCATTTTTTTGTCAAAATCCCAAAGAGGTTTTGAAATTTGAATAATTTACTAAGGGTATAACCACAAGAAACAAACTTCTTAAAGTTGTTGATACCCAATGGATCTTCTTGCATGGACTAGCACAAAAAGTTTTTCTAGAATATCAATCCTTATTGGAGCAATGTATGAACACTTCCTCACAGTAGATAGCCTTTGACCTTTATATAGGTTAGATGACATAAACACTTTTAGCTCTATTTGGTATCCTTCCCATGTTAAAATAAATGAACACTCTTGTGAAAAAACCCAAGAAAGAAATATGTATATTTCAAAATATACAAAGTTTTGTAAAATAATATGCATGACCCTTGATAATCTATATCTATCAAAGCAAGCATATATAAGTCCAAAATTTAATATTTGGAACTTAATGATATATGTGGACAATACTACTAAATTTTTATAGTTTATTGTAAGTGGTAAATTATGTGTCTTAGTATGGGGATATGAGATAACAATACACCATTTTTTCAAGGTTATATGCACTACCAAACAAGTGGGTGGAAGCATAAAGGTGTGTCTCACTATTTGGTCTAAGTGGGCAAATCAAATCAACACTTTTAGTGAAATGTTTTTTGTAAATTAAAGCAATGAAATTGTTAAGAATTTGAAGATGGTGTGAACTAATGATTTATGAGATTTCCTATGTAGATTTTTTTTGAATAATTTATCTCATTTTTTAAATGTTTGTTAATAAATTATTTTTTATACTTTATATTATTTATAGTGAGTAATATTTCCCCGTAATGCATAACTTGAGCTAGAAATAAGATATTTTTATAATTTATTAAACATGGAGATCAATAACACTAATGTATAGGGCATGCATATTTTTTTGTTGTATATTTTATTTATTATTAATTTTTAATTGAGATTAATTATATAGAAAAAATTAGACATATTTCCTCATACCACAAATTATTGTTTTTGTTGAAACAAGGACCCAATATGGAGGGAATTCATTTTTTTAATTCTATTGTTATTTTTCCACATGTCAAATAAAGGTCTTTATTAAAAGAATCAAGCCAAGATCAACTAAGACAAATGCTAGCATCAAAATGGAGTGAAAGCAATAAGAATTGCAATGCATAAACTATGAACAAAGAAAAGTACATAAAGGGTGAAGTGGTAGAAGTCAACTATAAAATCTCATTGGTACAAATGGAAAGTGAGTGTTGACACATGGCTTGGAGAGTTGTGTCAAACTCTCCAAGTAGACACCTAACCACCTAAGGTGCCTTAAAGCCATGTGTGGAATATACACATAATTACTTATTTAAATAATAAGTAATAGTATTAGTATTCCTACACTAACACCCCCCCTTAAGTATAGCTTAGGTCGGCACAAATAAGGATGGGTCCTAGCAACTAGGCTTGATCAGGTACCCATATACAATAAAAATCTCTCATGAAGTGGAGATAAGGTAGAAAACTCTATGGGAAAAAAACTACCCTCCAAAAGAGAGAAAAGAAGCATGAATCTAGCAGCTACTTGTGTACCTCGATGTCAATGTTGAACTGTGACTGAAATGACTCCATAGGTATCATGAAGATTTGGAACATTAACCATAATGAATGGCTCTCAATTTGATATGTGATCCAATGCAAGATTCAAGTTCATAATTTACTATAGGCTCTCAATGTGAGATGTGAATTGATGTGAATCAGTTGCAAGATTAAGGATCATTTACCATAGGCTCTCAATTTGAAAGGTGTTCATAATGATCAATTGATCTACGTATAATTTTTCAATCCCACCTTCTTTTAGTTACAACCTCAATGAGTTAAATTATGTGACATAATCCTCTATACTATTAGACTCTCTTGGACTTATACTTATGAGGTCTTTTTCTATCTTGTGACTTATTTGTTCGTTGACCTTCCCATTAGGTGTTTTCAAGGTCACAATATGACTATAAGTTCTTGGAGTTAGACTTGATCGCACTTATAAAACCATGTAGATGAGATGAATGTTGTAGACATAGAAGTACAAAAAGAAAAAGGCTTAATGACACCCCCCTGAATTTTTGGAACTTTACAACTAAGTGCGTGTATAACCCCCTTTGTTTGATTACCCCCAATTTTTGACACTTTATCATGTAGTGCTATAGGTCTAAGTAGGTCAATATAATCAATCCCTAGTACTTATTCTTTTTACAAAAAAATGCAATTTAACACTAACAATTTTTAAAAGAACCTTAAATTTCTCCTAAGTTTAAATTAAACCCCCTAATTTTGTATTTTATATTGTGTTAATCTTTTTAGACAATTAAAAAAATTGCCATGTATGAAACATTAAAAAAGAATAAATGTATATGCTTTGCAAAATGAAAAAAAAATGAAATTATTGGAGCCCACGAATTAGGGAAAATGGAGAATTAGGGCAAAAAAACAAAAAGATTGAAGAAATTACAGGGGCGGATTGCATAGGGGTAATGTCAGCTAGTTTAATGAGAAATGGCGGCCAAGCTATAGGGGATGTGGGCATGACTAAGGGCATCTCTAGATATGGCTATCTTGACCCTTCTTCATTCCTAACATCCTTGTGATGGAGGGCTTTCATTAGTTGTGGTAGTGTGGCGACTGTGAGACCATTTGGTTGTGACAAATCAAATACTCTCTCCAATCCAAGAGCCCAAGATGACTTGTTTCATGTGACATGATTTATTAAATATTTTTACAAAACACCTACTGATTAAATGTATTTCTCCAATGTACCTACCATATTAAATGTATTTTCCCAATATGTATTCCACATTAAATCATGATCCCATTAAGACATGTGCTCACTAAACCATGAACCCCAATATTAAATGTACATATCAAATGTGACACTCATATTAAATGCATTTCCAATGTTACACACAACAACAACCTAGGGAAAATATTAAACCCCCAAAGTGTGGTACCCCATTTTGAAATGGATCATAACTTTACAAAATATTCAATATTCCTAACATGTAAGGTGTGTTAGTATAGGTTTTTTATTCCTTATCATAAGGTTTTTCATACACATTTATTTAATCTTTCTTAGGTTAATAAAGTAGGTTAATTAGGTGAGTGGATTATGAGGTGTCGCAATACTACAAGGAAGAAACCATTAGCTATCTTGGGAATATACTTTGCTATCTTTAGACCGATAGATGGTTGCTTCATATTGGTCTTTATTGCCACCTCCACTCTCTCTCATTTCTATATAAAATCACTACCTAACTTGTAATTTCATTCGATATTGGAGATAGTTATATGATGTTATTTTGTCATTCAAGCAGTTCACATCAGTCTCTTGGTATCATTGTTATGTTGTTTCAATTGCTTTTGCATTTATATTATTTGTTTCTAACTCTTTCAATTGATTCTTCGTTATAATCTAATTTATGGATTCTAACATGGTATCAGAGTGAGTTTTGTAAGGTAAGATTCTTTGTAGAGATCTTAAAAAATCTCGTATGCTTTTCTCTTGTGTTTTTGAACAATCTAGAGAATTATAAAGGATTTATGAACATCCAATAATCTTGTTTTTCCATGTATGATATCTAGGTGATTACAACATCTTTGAATAGTCTAGAAACATTTTTTACTGTTCCGTTGCATTTGAGGGTCTTGAAATTCTTTTTTGGCTTGCATTTCACCTATTTTAGAGATTGTTGGCCATACCTGCAAACAAGGATTTTGAAGCTCAAATCTGATAATCGACTTGTATATATTATGTTTTAATCAATCTTGGAGGTCGCAACATTCCTTTGCTTGTCTTAGGTGGCTGATTTAACCTTTACATGCCATTTTTTGTTGTTGGGGTTAGTTTTTCTTGCTAAAGGCATTTTTTTTACATTAGATTCACATCTTGTGCACATCATAAAGAAAAACGCCTTCTGGGTTTTGTTCGCAACATTGAAAAACCATCTAGGTATCTATTATTTTTTTCATGTAGCTTATATATTTTACAAAAAATATTACAGAAAGTTTCAGCAGACGCACTCTGTGTTGACAGTTGCAGATTTGAAGGTAGTTTTCAAAGGTTCAATTCTCATACTGGCTTCGTTTCTCAAGCAATTTTTTTTATTTGGGCTATTTTTGTGATCTTTGCACTAGTGAAGATGTTTTTTTTATGGTAGAAAGCTGGAAAACACAAATTTACCTTTAGTTTAACCTAGTGCAATGATCGACTACTATCCTCCATTCATCAAAAGATCCATAAAATAATGTATCTATTGACAGACATTATATGAATAGATAGTCCTCAGTCTTCAAGACCAATTTGGTGGAAATAGAACAATAAAATGTAGTGTTTTCTTAATCCCAATTCAATACAATCTTTCTCTACTATCTCCCTTGATTACAAACCCTCTTGTCATGTCCACATTTCCCATGTGGTCACAACACACATTCACGCGTGTCATGTCCACATGCGTCATGTGGTCATGATATGAACTGACAAAACTTTTTCCCTACTTCTCTAGAAACCCCCTCGCACGCGTTAGCATGCTCGGTGGCGTATGCTCAAGGCGTAAACAAAACTATTGCCAGTGGTGTATTACACGTTCGCATACCCAAACACAGGACCTACTAAAAATGTTAGGTGGCGTTTACTTGGTTTTCGCTCAGGCCTAGATTTAACGTTTAAATACTTGGCTCTAATCCAGATTAACGAGAGTTAAGTCTTACCTAGTTTTCTTATCCCATTTTTGAATAGCTTCACATTTTCCTTTACAGTTGAAACTAATAAAAAAATAAATTTATATTATTGTCAAAATAAATTCTCTATTATAACCACAATTTCTTTTACAGAACGAACTAATATAAATATATATTTGATTATCAAATATATGCTCTATTATTCTTTATTATATATATTTTTATATATTTTCCAAATCTCCCTCTTACAATTTATCAATAATTATTACGTGTATATGAATATTTACGTTTTTACATATATAAAAAAAATACATATATATATATATATATATATATCTATATATATATATATATAATCTTATTTATGTGTAACTACACATTAATTAACAAATTATATATATATGTTTATTTTATCATATTAAGTTATGCTCCACTTATAAATCAGAGTGTAATGTTAAACAACCCTAACTTTGTTTGTGTTTGTGATGAGTTGCAGGGAGAAGAGGGCAACGGCGGCGGCGATGGAGGCCTAAAGGTAGAGATGGGGCCGTAGAAAATGGCGGAGGGAGGGGTATCTGGAGGCCTCAGAGGGGATGCCGGCTAAAGCACAGCAGAGGGCACAGAGGGGACGCCGGTCAAAGCAAGGCGGTGGGTGCAAAGGGGACCACGGGGAGCATGGGCGGTAGAGGCTTCAACAGCTGTGGTGGGGGGTTAATTGTTGGCGGAAGGGGGGTGTGGGGAGGGGCGGAGCCCCACCCACAACCCACTACGTGGGGTGTGGGTGGAGCTCCGCCCCTCCCCACACCCACTGTATAAAACCTTCGGTGGGGCTTGAAACCCCCACCATACTGTTTAAAATTTTGACTGTATTAATAGCAAATCTGCGATTCATGTATATTTTTTTAATTTATTTCCATTTCTTTTACTTTGTTTTTTTTATTATATATATATATATATATATGCATATATATATATATATATATATGTATATATTTATATATATTTAACTCCACATTTTTCCACAAAGAATTAAATCCTCAATTTCATAAATACACTAATAACTGAAAAAAAATAATACAGACATAAAAAAAAATATGTATAAATATATATATATATATATATATATATATATTTCAATTACTGTCAAATACTCATTTTGTTTATACTGAAATTAGCTTTCATACAGAATAGTATTATACAATAGTTAATTAAAATCTATTTCCTATTCAATTTAAATTTCAAAATTCCAAAACAAATGATGCAATTTAAAATGTAGTAAACATTTGATAAAAAGGAAAGGAAATTATTTATATTTTTTTTAATCCACAAATGTAATATTTCAACAAATTTTCATTTCTTTTCTTAATAACAATTTCCAACTTCCATATATCTCATTAAAATCAACATTTTCACAATCCATATAATGCGATAAATTTTGACAAATTCTCTACACCAACAACTAATTTCACAACCCTTTTTTTTAATAGATTTATAAGAAAATAGACAAAATCTAACATCTTTTGGTAAAGCAATTTTATTTCCTACATGCTCTCACAAATGGTAAAATGTAAGAAACTATAAAATCACAACCAACAACACATTAAGGGAGGATTTTCTCATCTCCCAAAATAACAATATTTTTACAACATTAGAGAGAGAAATCTCTCCTCTTGGAAATCAACCAGGATGAAACTTTTAAGAGGTCAAGCTCTCTTTATAAGTAAAGGAAAAGAAACATTTTTGCTATACAAAGGAAAACTCCTCCAATCTTCACAATAAGCTCCAAGAGAAAATCCTGCATAACAAACAAGGGAAAAAAATACCACTCAACTTGCTCTCCTCCCTACCGTAGACCCGCAAGATGGTCACCCCTGAGCTAGGGAGATCATTCACACACCTAGGGGAAAAGTCCAATACCACTTCACAATAATGAATAACAGTACTCCAAAACACACATACACCCATGGTAGTACTCACAACACGAAAACTCAACTAAGGTGAGTTTAAAGAGGGGTAGGAGAGTGGACACACTCAACTCTAGAGTGCCACCCTTCAAAACATTTCAACACAAACTTTTCTCATGGCCTCAAGCCAAACAAAATAATCAAATTCCCAGGGATATCATATTTTGGCTCTCAAGCCTTAGAACCAATTTTCTCAAAATCACAAAAATGCCCTCAAGGCTTCCATCTTCCTAGAACAAGAATGAACTCGAGGAGGATCACTCCTCCCCTACCCCATACTTGATGAGCATTTCTCCCAAGTGGAAGAAGCTCTGTCAACACCCAAACAAATTCCCCACAAGAACAAAAAATACAACATAAACAAACATATGCATATCAAACATTCATCAAGCAACTAACAGAATATACAAAGATAAGGGCCTTGCATACTAACCTTAACAAGCCCTATTATGGAAGCAGTTGATGAAGAGCTCCACACATAGTCTCTTCTCCCAAGTTCTCCTTCTCCCAAAACCAAAAAAATTTCCCCGATAAAAATTTCTCCCAAAATTCAACAAAATCCCCCCTTTTCTTCTCATCCCAAGTGGGATTAAACAAATAATCCCACTCATGAGCTCTTTCCCCAAATTCCTCCTAACTCATACCTCAAGTCCTTATCTCCAACACATGGGAGGAAAAAGAGGAAAGGTCCACACACCACTTCATGGGGACTCTCACCAAATGTGAGGGAAACAAGAAAACAAGTCCCCCATAAATGGTGGATAGTGGAGTCATTCCATGATTTGGGAATGGAAAAGAGATGGGCTTGAGTGTGGGTACCACTCATCCTATCCCTTCCCATACCTCCAAATTCGTCACTTAACTTCACTATGAAGTTAAGGTGACCATATAGAGGTTAACCAAGGGTTACCCTAGTCAAAAGGGACCCTAGACCCATGGGGTATAACCTAGGGTCAATTTTAACCTAGTTAGGACACCCAGGGTCAAGTAAAAACACAAGAAAAGGGACTAAAAGAAATAAAATTAAATAAGATTCAAAAATAACATTTCTTACAACGCATATCATAATACAAGTTTACAAGAGGGTAGACCTAACCCATTAACCTCATGCAAGACCACATTACAACATTACAACATTGCACCAAACACAAAGTTGATCTTGGTTTCTCGTGGAACTAGATCGGCTTAACAAGGGATTACAACATAAGGTGTGGAATAATCTCCTGTATCTGTGGTTTTGTTAGAAATACCTGCACACTCAATTTTGAAGTTAATTCCACATATAAATATCATAGCCGAAGCAAATTTAATACATGCATTCCTAAAACATACTACAGTATAAACATAATGAAATTACATTATAATTTTATTTCTAATACTACCCACTCAGTTTTCTTAGTATTGTAAACATTAATTAGACATCACCCAATTAGTTTTCCCCAAAAAAAAAAACATCTATGTAACATCACACAATTAATTTTCCTTGAACATAATAACGTTTAATAATTCAAAATTCTGGGATCAACAGTCCCACAAGTATACAAGTATCAACAATAGTAAGGTAAATAGTCGCATGAACGGAAATGAAAGATGTAGGCCTCACACCTCTTAAGTTTCAGACAATAATCATACTTTCATTCCTCTAAAGAACAATTACATTGCATCACATTTGATAGTTTATTCCTATAAAACAGAGACAACGATGGTTGTCAGTGTTTAGATTCCTTCCTGTATGATTCACTCACAAAGTAATTGAAAGTACATATTTTCAAAACGAGATAGTAAGCAATTGAACACCGTGGCCACAACATTTAGGCTCACATCCTCTTTATGCTAATATATTGTTCTGCTCTTATACAGAGCGAGACTCTCATCTATTTTTAACTAACAAATGATTATTATAAGATTCGTGCCAATTTAAATTCAATAATAACTTTGTTTACAAATAGAAATGAAGATAAAGGAGGTTGCCACTCCTAGCAAACCTATTCTCCAAAATAAACAACATACATATCTAATTACATCACTAGCAAAGTCTACTAACTGGAATGGTGAATCAATTATTTTCAGACTCCACAATTTTTCTTTACAAACATTTCTTTGATTCTCAATGTCCCCAAATGATGAAATCCTCTTGTGAATTGTTCCTTTCATGCACAACAAGTACCTGAGAGATTTATGTCTCTTTTCACTATTTTTCCCATCATCATGACTGTCCCAATGGTCTCTCCCAGAAAGTCAAGCTCCAAGACTATTGTCCAACAAGTTTTACTCTGTATGCAGAACTAACTCCCCACTATGTAAAACTAACTCTCCTTTTTCAAAATACAAAACCTAACTATCTTTTTCTTTCCATTTGAAAGGGAGTAGTCTATCAACTTTCTAAAGCAATAGCCCCATGTCATATACATTCATATAACTTTGGGGAAAATAGACATTGAACAATAAGACTCTAAGCTTTAGGATCTACAAAGGAAACCAAACAAACACTCCACACAAACAAAATTTGGGTACAACATCTGAATGCAAACTAAAAATGAAGCAACACAAACCAAAAATCTAGAGGTATTGGATGCTTTTGCATCAGGCTCCTTGAAAGAGTTGATTGTGAGCGTAGCTCACAAATGGAGTTGGGTAGTAGAACTACCCTTTCAAGCTATAGCAACTTGCAACATACTCCAATGCTTGGACTAAGTAATCTACAACCATATACTTCTGTCTCTTTTTCCAGCATGTGGCTAGAATAGATTATGTATACCATGACAAAATGAATTCAGCCTCTTCAAGACCACTTGTGGATCCATGTCCACCATGCATCAAACTCCTCCACCTTTGCCTCCCACTGTGGGCTTCCAGTGATGACAACCCAGCATGAGGATTTACACCACATCACATCCTCTACAACCTCCTTTCCCATCTTACTCAAACAATTTTTAGCTTCAACATAGACATGAACAAAATCAAAGAAACTAACATAGGTATGTGAAACATGATTTACTTCCAATTCGGGTAGTGCACATTCATGGAAATCAATTGTATCTACATCAAAGGATTTTAAAAACACGACATGTACCCCATTATCTTCTACTGCAATATTTGTTTCACTTTTTGTCAACTTAACCCATTATCTTCTACAATATTTATTTGAAATTTTGATGAATGGTTAAAAAAAGTCATACCACACTAGTTTTTGACAAAAAACAGATACACTAACAAAAGAAATTAAAGATGAAATCCTTAACATACTCAAAACATTAAAAAAATATAGGGTTAGAAAGCTAAGAGAGAGCTTAAGATTATGGTGGTAATTTTTTGACCTGTCATTGAAACACGTGCAAATATGATGGGGAGCATGCTCTAGATTATGTAATTTTTGTTACAATCTAGAAAATCATGTCTTTGGTTTCGAAGCCCAAGAAAAATCCAAGACAAAGGCTTGGAAATTACTAAAGCAAAGCATAACATGAGCATGTTATAACACGCTCGCGTTATGGTGAAATAAAATCACTTCACTCCCTCCCTCCTTATCCCTCTCTATATTCTCTCTCCCTCCCCTCTAGGTCTCTCCCTCCCCTCCTCTCTCTCTCACCTCTTTACCTCCTACCCTCTCTCTCACTTTCTACTTCCCTCCCCTCTCTACCTCCTACCCTCTCTCACTCTCTACTTCCCCCCCTCTCTACCTCCTACCCTCTCTCTCATCTCTCTACCTCTCTCTCCCTCCCCTCTTTACCCGCCACCCTCTCTCTCTCTCACCTATCTACCTCTTAGTTTTCATTTTCCTAGCTTTCCTAGTTTTCCTTTTCCTTTCCAATTTCCCTTTAGATCCCACCAATTTTTCCCTATTTTACTATTTTCCACCTCCCTTCTCATCATTCTTCCCATCCAATGAACTTTCATTTTATCTTGTTTCCATTTCATCCTCCCAATTTATATCCTCATCCCTCTTTGCACATCCTAGTTTTCTTGTTTCCATTTGCTTTGTTGATAAGGGAGAGGGAGAGGGAGGAAGAGGGAGAGAGGGTGGAGATGGAGGGTAGAGAGAGGGTGGAGATGGAGGGGAGAGAGAGGGGAGAGATAGGGAGATAGAGAGAGAGGTAGAAAGAGAGTCCTAGTTTTCTTGTTTCCATTTCCTTCATTGATAAGGGAGAGGGAGAGATAGAGGGGAGAGATAGGGAGATAAAGGAATGAAAGGGGAGAGACAGGAAAGAGATAGGGAGATAAAGAGAGATAGATAGGTAGAGAGAAAGAGAGAGGAGATAGATAGGGAGAGATAGAGGAGAGAGAGGGGAGAGATAGGGAGATAGAGAGTGAGTGAGATGTCCAGAGAGATTGGGAGGTAGAGGGATGATAGAGATAGGGAGATAAGGGAGAGATAGGGAGATAGAGGTTTAAGGTTGTTCAAGTTTAGGGGTTAGGGGTTAGGGGTTAGGGGAATTATTTAGAGTTTAGTGGTTTGGAGAGAGAGAGAGAGAGAGAGAGAGAGAGAGAGAGAGAGAGAGAGAGAGAGAGAGAGAGAGAGAGAGAGAGAGAGAGAGAGAGAGAGAATCCTACTGCAAAATGTAGACATTCAAATTAGAATGGCATCGAGTGAACCCAACTAATAGAAGGAAGGAGTCTATCTTGGCATACCAAGATCGAGGGGCCTTTTTAAGGCCATAGAGAGACTTCTAAAGTCGACAGAAAAGTGAAGGATCTTGGATGAACCCTTTTGGCTGCTCCATATATATATATCTCCTCCTAAAGGTCACCATGAAGAAAAGCACTCTTCATCCATTTAATGAACTTCCCAGTGATGGGTTGCAGCATTGGCAAGGACAAGTGAGATTTAATTCATCTTGGAAACTATCGCAAAAGTCTCATAGTAGTCAATCCCAAGAACCTGGGAGAATCCTTTTATGACCAGGTGAGCCTTATGTTTATCGACCGACCCATCTGCAACAATTATTTCCAAATAGATCCACTTACATCGAACAAGTTTTATTCCCTTAGGAAGTGGGATTAAATCCCAAGTGTGGCTCCTTTCCAAAGAAATGAACTCTTCCTACATAGCAAGATCCAACTCAGGGACCCCAGAAGCTTCCCTAAAATATCATGGATTAGAAGCTAAAGGAAAGAAGAGATGATGAGCTTGCTCAAACTGTGACCTTGTTCTTCTCTCATCTAAAGGATCACCAACCCAATCACCTAATGACTCCAAAGTCTGACGAGCCCAAAGAGGCCCAATGGCAGGAGAATCGACATCCTATAAATGATGACTAAGAGAGGAAGAAGATGAATCCTCATCATCGCCATCTAAAGTGGAGGAAGAAGACTCCTCATTGGGATCAAGAGGATTAAGATCCTTGGAAGAATTATCATCATGAAGTTGTAGTGTCTCCATGGGGATGAAGGATGGAGAAGTGGTAGAAGAAGTATCCTCCTCAAAATGAACACTCCTCTCAATGAAGAGCTCATGTGTGGTAGGGTGGAGTAGCCTATAGCCTTTGACACCATTTGGATGCCTAAAAAATATGTCAGGCCTGCCCTATGGATCCATAGCCTTGCATTTCTCTGCTGGAATGCAAGTCCATGTAGGAGACCCAAACAGTCAAAAGTGCTTGACTATGGGTTTTCGACCAGTCCAAGATTGAAAAGGAGTTACCCCCTTCATAGCTTGGTGAGGAACCTGGTTCTGGATATAACACGCATAGTTGATGGCCTCTGTCCAATACTAAGGTGCCAATGATCCAGAGTGAATGATGCAATTGACCATTTCCTTTAATGACTAATTCTTTCATTCAGTAACTCCATTTTGCTGTGGACTAAAGGGAATTATGTGTTGAAGATCAATGCCCTTTGAGGCACAAAACTACTCAAACCTCTGGTTGACATATTCCCTACCGTTATCAGTGCACATAATCTTGACAATCTTCCTAGATTTTTTCTCTGCAAAAGCTTTGAAGTCCTGAAAAGACTCAAAGACTTTAGACTTTTGTTTGAGAAAGTATACAAAGGCGTATCAAGAAAGATCGTCAATGAATGTCAACACATATCTAGCTCTACTGAATGAAGGATGCTAAAATGGACCAGCCAAATCACTATGTACTAACTCCAAGAGTTGTGTGTCTCTCCATGCTTTACCTTTATCAAAGTTTTCTTCAGGATGCTTGCTAAGAATACAGCCTTGACAAACTCCATCAAAAAATTGAATAGAAGGCAACCCTGTAACCATGTCATGCTGACTAAGCTACTGCAATTAGTGATAGTTCAAGTGGCCAAAACTATTGATGCCACAAACGGCTCAACTCATTTGAGTGGGTGAGCAATGCAAGTGAAGGAGAATTAGGAACAAAATGAGAAGAGTGATAGAGCCACTTGAACTGTTATCAACTTTTCCTACAACTGTAGACCCACTGTGTAGATCACTTATGACCACTGTATCTGGTGTGAATTTAACTCTCTTGCTGGAACCTATATGGGTGATTTGGTAGATATATAGGAGATTAGTTGACAACGAAGACACACAAAGAACATTATGGAATGTCTTGTAACTAATGTCAACAGACCCTCTCCTAAGAACTTCTTCTGGTGTATCATTACCCATAAGAATATCAAACATAGAGCTTGACTCCAAGGATGAGAAACTTTCCTTTATATTGGCCATGTGGTGAGAAGCACCTGAGTCAATTACCCAAATATCTAGTGGTGAAGCAATTTCAACAGGGGACTTGCCCTTCCCCTTACTATTTTTCATGTCCTTTGAAGATTTTGAAGAATCTTTCTTAGCTGAATCTAGCACTTTGATATTATTCTTCTCAAGAAGATAAGTGAGATGATCTATTTTCTTTTTCAAACACTTATGCTTGTCATGACCAGATTTCTTACAAAAGGCACACTTTGTCTTCTCCTTTTTAGACTTGTTGTCTTTAGAGGAAGACTCAGGAGTTGCATTGATTGCAACTTGTTTTGGACCTTGTTTCTTCTCTCCTTGATCCTTTTATTTCTTATTTTTCTTGCCATTGCCTTTCTGATCTTTAGTGCCCTAATTTTCAATCAAGGCATGAGACTTAGAAGGCTTAATAGTGCCCATGTGAACTAATTTATCCCGTTCTTTAGTGAGTTCAATAGAAAATTCATCTAAAGAATGCATTTTGTAGGTAGCCCCAAGAGCACTTTTAGTGGCATAAAATGTAGAAACAAACACTGAGTAGCTAGGATCAAGTTTAGAAAGAATACTTAAGGTGAATTATGTGCCTTTCTTATCAATCCCACATTGTTTCAACTACAATCTAATGACCTTTAGCTTTGTGAATAATCCTTGTATTGTATCAAAATTACATGGATTTAACCCTATTAGCTCATTCTCCAATTGATGTCCCCTTAATTCATCTTGTTTACCAAAGATATTTTCCAAAGTAGTCCATACATCATTTGGTGTTGTAGTAGATTCAACATGAAAAAGAAGATTAGGAGATACAAACATGCATAGAGTTCCAAAAGCTTCATCTAGCCTATTATGACTTTAGGCCTTTCTATAATAAAGGTTGGTTCAATTTCTAAACCCATAGTTACTCTAAATAGTCCTAACTTCTTAAGTTGGATAGTCATCTTGGAGTTCCACTCATAGTAGTTGTAGGGTATTAGAATAGGCACTGTTAATTGATCCATCTTAATTGTAGATATAGATTGTTGTTGTTGTCTAGGAAAGAAAGAACACACAAGACACCCTCCCTTTTCACTCAATCAAGGAATCCCCCAAGAAAATATGATTTGGAACTTTATATTTAGTGTGATTACGATTTCCACCAGCAAGAAATATTGAGTGGACTTGATCTCAATGCTATTACAAATCTTCAAAAAGAGCATATGCTAAAAATGCAACTTTTGTGAAATACAAAGTGAAATAAACAAACCACTGCAAAGAAATTGAAAAACATGCACTTTCAAAGAAGGATCACCTCGATCCAAGGTTGTATGCAAAATTTATGCTTCTTTGAAGTTCCCAAAATGAAAATTGTGTAGTGTCATGAATGAGAATCTGCAATTTCTCAAAATTCTATGCATCAAAATCAAAAAATGATGCAGGAGCATCCAATGCCTCTGGAGTTTTGGTTTGTGTTGCTTCATTTTTGGTTTGCATTTGTTTTTTGTACCCAAATTTTGTGTGTGGTGTGTTTTTTTGGTTTCCTTTGTAGCCCCTAAAGCTTAGAGTCTTATTTTTTGATGTCTATTTTACCCAAAGTCATATGAACATATGGCATGGGGCTATTGCTTTAGAAAGTTGATATACTAGTCCCTTTTGAATGGAAAGAAAAATATAGTTATGTTTTATATTTTGAAAAAGGAGAGTTAGTTTTACATGGTGGGGAGTTAGTTCCACATATAGAGCAAAACTCGTTGGACAACAATCTTGGAGCTTGGCTTTTTGGGAGAGACCATTGGGACAGTCATGATGGTGTGAAAAATAGTGAAAAGAGACATAGCTCTCTCAAGTGCTTGTTGTGCATGAAAGGCACGATTCACAGGAGCCTTTCATCATTTGGGGACATTGAGAATCAGAGAAACATTTGTAAAGAAAAATTGTGGAGTCTGAAAACAACTGATTCACCATTCAAGTTAGCAAACTTTTCTAGTGATGTAATTAGATATGTATGTCATTTGTTTTGGAGAATAGGTTTGCTGGGAGTGACAACCTCCTTTATCTTTGTTTCTATTTGTAAACAAAGTTATTATTGAATGTAAATTGGCACGAATCTTATAATAATCATTTGTTAGTTAAAAACAAATGAGAGTCTCTCTCTGTATAAGAGGACAATAGATTTTCATAAATAGGATGTGAGCCTAAATGTTGTGGCCACGGTGTTCAATTGCTTACTATCTCATTTTGAAAAGATTTACTTTCTATTACTTTGTCTTAAGTGAACCATACAGGAAGGAAGAAACACTGACAACCATCGTTCTCTCTATTTTAGAGGCAGAGACTGTCAAATGTGATGCAATGTAATTATTCTTTAGATGAATGAAAGTATGATTGTTGTCTAAAACTTAAGAGGGTTTTTAATCAAGGGAGACAATAGAGCAAGATTGTATTGACTTGGGATTAAGCAGTCTACATTTTATTGTCCTATTTCCACCAAATTGGTCTTGAAGATTGAGGACTATCTGTTCATATTATGATTGTCAAGAGATACACTATTTTAGGGATCTTTTGATGAATGCAGGATAGCATTCGATCATTACACTAGGTTAAACTTTCTACCATCATTTTTGGTATCAGAGCCCTAAGATTTTGGGCAGGGAAACATTAGGCACAATGCTGCCAAGAAGAATGCGAGGAGGTGCAAGAGGAGATGGTTGAAGAGGTCATGATGAAGGTGTTTTGTAGATGCTACAAAACCTTACAATGAGATTAGAAGTCATGGAGAAGGCACTGAGGAGAGGAATACCTGCTGGAGATGTAAGTGATAATGAAGAAGAGGAGCAACAAGTTGAAGAAGAGGTAGTTCAAGGCGAAGAAGTAGAAGGATTTGAGAGATTGATAAGAATAGTCATGAATGTGGGAGCAAGGCTGAAAATTGAAGTGCCTATTTATTCAAGAAGCCTCAATAGTGAGGAACTCATTGATTGGATCAATGATCTTAACAAATACTTCAAGTATGAGGGTGTACCAGAAGAAAGAGAGTCAAATTTGCATGCACAAGACTCAAAGGCCACGCTGCAATGTGGTGGGACTATGTCCAATTGGAAAGACGAAAGAAGAATAAAGAAAAGATTACTGTGGGATCAGATGGTTGCTAAGTTGTAGGAAAAATTTCTTCTGGGAGATTATCAAACAAATATTTTTAAAAGGTTGCAAAATCTCAAACAAAAGGACATGTCAATGAAAGAATACACAGAAGAGTTCTACAAGCTGGTCATTTAATTAGGCCATAGTGAAGGGTAAGTGCATGGAGTTGTGAGACCAAAAAGTCACCACATGACTTTTTGGTCATGTGCAGAGAAAAACACGAGCGTGTGTTTTAGGCTCGGTAACTGAGCCTAAAAGGTGAGTGTATTATAACGCTCTCGCATTATTTTCTTCTTAAAAGTAAAAAAAATAGTCATTTGCTCACGACCAAAAATAGAGTTTGGAGTGAAAAACCAAAGTTTATAACATGAGCTCATTTAAGGAAAGGCAAATCAGGCTAGTGCAAAGAGAGATTGACGTTTTCATGATGCCACCCTGCCAAAGAAGATGTTGTGAAGCAAATGTAGAGGGTCTAGGAGCCAAAGAAGGTAGGGTTTGATTAATTTTTGTGAGTTTGAAAAGAAGTTTCTACTTTTGCAATGTTTGATTAGTTTTATATTGAATTTTCAGTTAATGAGGTAGGACAAAACACAAATCCAGTTGAGGATGATCAAAACAACCTCGAAAACCCTCCAAACTCTCAAAACCCCCACCTTCACATCCTCATCATGAAAGAGATACCCAAGAAAACTATTTAGGGAAAATAGAAGAAAGTAAAAAACATCTTCAAACCCTAATTGAAATGTTAAACAATCCAAGTGCAAGCATCGATTGTAGGAGAGCGCTTGCGAATTCATTAGAGATGATTATTTCTCACACTGAATTGGTGACAAAACAAACCACCAAATTTCATGACTATAGGGAGAGGTGTCGGCAATACTATGCCAACAAATTGTCATATGAACAAGTGAAGAAAGAAAAAATTACAAAATATGCATTATGTGCACACTTTATGAATCCTAAAAACTGGCCAAAGATTAGAAGAGACTTGCAAACACTTCCTTATTTATTGGTGTAGGAATCAAGATATATCCCAAAACTTTTGGGATAGATGGTACATGGTGTTTGACAAACGTCCATGCAACAACAATGAGGCACCTCAATATTTCTTGAGGAAACTCCATTGGGAATTCGTCCTCAAGAAGATTCCTAATTATTTTGATATCAAGAGTTCCAGGGTAGAGGTGGTGGCTCTACCCAAGATAGAGATGGGGCACAATGTAACCAAAACCATGTACATGACCCCTGTTGAGGCCAAAATGTGTGTCACTCCCTTTAACTTTGAAGGAGAGTGTTGAGGTGGAGACACTACATTCATTGAGTGCTCTCACATAGTCTCTAGCACATCACGATGATGATCTCACCCAGGCTGATGAGGATGAGAGCATCAAGTGTCATTTGTCCCCACATCTATATAGTTCATATGGGAACCTATGATTATGGGACACAGGACTCGCAGTAGGACTGTCGGAAGGATGCTACGACGTAGGGGCAACATCTAATGATAGACACATCCATATTGGATGACCTTGTTCTCACAGCTTGGGTCTTATAGCATACATTTGGTATTGACTCTCAGGTAATTTTTTACAATTTTCATCTTGATTTAATATATTCTTATTTTAAATTTGTAATTAGTTTTATATGACTATCTATATTATAAGTCAAAATTAATGTATGTAATTGTTTGTACAATAAAATTTTAGGGTCAGATTTTTCATCCTACCTCTGTTATCCATCCATTGGCAGGTTATGAGAGGAGGTCAAGTCAATAGGTATGTAATTTATCACATGATCATAAATATAGTACATATATCAATGGTAATATTATTTAGTGACAATTTGGTGATTTCAACAGGGAGCTTCACCAGCACCTCCACGGTTTCCTTGGTCCCCTGGATGGAAAACCACTTATATAGAGGTAAATTTAAACATTTGCAATCATTATGAATTTAAATAATTTGTTATGTATCTATTTTGGTTGAATAATCTTGAACTCTATTTCCAGATGCTGAATATGGAGACTCGTCCTCATCTTCATGAGTCAATGCAGGTAGGCATTGTTGCAGCCATGTTGTCTTCAAATCCTTTGACTGAGGTATGATCCAATAACATAAAAATATCATTTTGTATTTCTTGTTTTATCTCATGTCATTTGATGTACATAAATGATATTTATGTTTAGTCAATTTTGCTTCTTGATGCTTCTCATAGAAGGTCACAACTCCAACCCATCCAACTACAGATGAAGAGAGAGAAAAAGATGATTGAGAGTGATCATCGGGTAGTGGTAAGTGATCGATTACATATGTGATGTTATATATTTCATGTTTTCTATATTAATGTGCATATTGTTTGATTGTATTAATAGGTGGATCTGCAAAAAACTCTATCAAGGAGGTCTACTTGATGAGAGAGAGAGAGAGGATGAGTCACTGATTGGCTCTCCATCTTCATGGCCAACCAAGGGTCGCCAATTATTTGATGAAAGTCCATAGGAAACTAGATTTTGGGACTTTTTTGTATCCCTAGATGGCTTTGTATACTTGTTAATGTTACTGATGTATATTTTTGTATATGCCTATATGGCTTTGTTTGGACATGCCTATATGGCTTTATATATAGACTAGATGTTATACTCATGACATTATGTATATGAAAATTTATATTTAATATGATGATCAATTATCGTTACAGGAATTTGGTTTTACATGTGCTAATTGCATTTGCTTGAAAGTTTATAAATCATTTTCAAATAATCCATTTTGTGCATATCTTGCAATCATTGCATTCCATGAGACTGCATTTCTTTGAGGCATCATGTCAAACAATTCACGCACCTTATCTATGCTTCCACACTTTCCATACATGTCTACAAGGGCAACTACAAATACAATATGTGCAAAATTCTGATATCCTTTATGCTTTGATGGTTGTCCACACCATGTTCCCTAGTCCCATTTTGGCATAGGCAAGGAGGATGTTAGATAAGGTTGTGCAATTTGGTTTTAGACATGTCAATTACATTTGGTTGAAAGTTTATTTTGTGCATTTGCTTGAAAGTTTCTAAAGCCTTATGAAAAATCTATTTAGTGCATATCTTGCAATCATTTCATTCCATGAGACAACATTTATTTGAGGCATCATGTCAAACAGTTCATGTTCCTTGTATATTCTTCCACACTTTGCATACATGTCTCATAGGATGGTTGCAACTACAACATTTGACAAAATTCCTATATCCTTTATGCTTTGATTGATGTCTATACCATGTTCCAAAGATACCATTTCTAAGGTTTTGGAATTTGGCTTTACATCCGCCAATTGCATTTTCTTGAAAGTTTCTAAAGCCTTATCAAAAAATCCATATTGTTCATATCTTGTAATCATTGAATTCCATGAGGTGACATTTCTTTGAGGCATCATGCCAAATAGCTCATGTGCCTTGTCTATGCTTCCAGAATTTGCATACATGTCTCTGAGGGTAGTTGTAACTACATCTAACAAAATTCCCATATATTTTATCCTTTGATGGATGTCCATTTTGGCATAGGCAAGGAGGATATTGGCTAAGGTTGTGGAATTTGGCTTTACACTTGCCAATTGTATTTTATTGAAAGTTTATAAATCCTTATAAAAAAAACCATTTTTTGCATATCTTACAATCATTGCATTCCATGAAATGACATTTCATTGAGGCATCATGTCAAATAGTTCATGTACCTTGTCTATGCTTCCACACTTTGCATACATGTCTACTAGGGTAGTTGCAACTACACGATCTGACAAAATTCCCATATCCTTTATGCTAATTTGATGGATGTCCATACCATGTTCCAAAGATCCCATTTTTCCATATGAAGGGAGGATGTTGTATAAGGTTGTGGAATTTGTCTTTACACCTGCCAATTGCATTTGCTTGAAAGTTTCTAAAGCCTTATCAAAAAATCCATTTTTCATATCTTGCAATCATTGCATTCAATATGACGACATTTCATTGAGGCATCATGTCAAATAGTTCACGTACCTTGTCTATGCTTCCACAATTTGCATACATGTCTACGAGGGTAGTTGCAACTACAAGATCTGACAAAATTCCCATATCCTTTATGAAGTTGATGGATGTCAATACCTTGTTCCAAAGATCCTATTTTGGCATATGAAGGGAGGATGTTGGCTAAGGTTGTGGAATTTGTCTTTACACCTGCTAATTTCATTTGCTTGAAAGTTTCTAAAGCATTATCAAAAAATCCATTTTTTTCATATCTTGCAATTATTGCATTCCATGTGATGACATTTCTTTGAGGCATCATGCAAAACAGTTCATGTGTATTATCTATGCTTCCACACTTTACATACATGTCTCTAAGGGCAGTTGCAACTACAACATCTAACAAAATTTCCATATGTTTAATGCTTTGATTGATGTCCATACCATGTTCCAAAGATCCCATTTTGGCATAGACAAGGAGGATATTGGCTAAGGTTGTGGAATTTGGCCTTACACCTTTTGTATTTTCTTGAAAGTTTATAAAGCGTTATCAAAAAATCTATTTTTTGCATATCTTGCAATCATTACATTCCATGAGATGGCATTTCATTGAGGCATCATGCCAAATAGTTCACATATCTTGTCTATGCTTCCAAACTTTGCATACATGCCTACTAGGATAGTTGCAACTACAAGATTTGACAAAATTCCCATATCCTTTATGCTTTGATAGATGTCCATACCATGTTCCAAAGATTGTATTTTGGATTTACACCTCTCAATTGTATTTGCTTGAAATTTTCTAAAGCCTTATTAACAAATCCATTTTGTGCATATCTTGCAATTATTGCATTCCATGAGATAGTACTCTTTGAGGTGTTCTATCAAACGGTTCACGTGCCTTGTATATGCTTCCACACTTTGCATACATGTCTACTAGGGTAGCTACAACTACAATAGATTTGACAAAATTCCCATATCCTTTATGCTTTGATGGATGTCCATACCATGTTCCAAAGATCCCATTTTGGCATAGGTAGGGAGGATATTTGTTAAGGTTGTGGAATTTGGATTTACACCTACCAATTGCATTTTCTGGAAATTTTCTAAATCCTTATCAACAAATCCATTTTGTGCATATCTTGCAATTATTGCAACATATATACTTTGAGCTTAATTATTGCAAAATATACACAATAACAATTACATAAATAAGGGTTTCCTTTAAAATCATTTTAGAGTTACAATAAATCCATAGGTCTATCCTATAGCCCTTGCAAATATTTCAAATTCTTTTAAGGTAACATTTTTCTCATATGCACATACATATTTGCTATCCACATATTGAATCAAAGTAAATCATTTTCAATTTGTTCTTAAGGGCTAATAACAATACATCTTATCAATGAGACTATACAAATAGAACTAACAACCACAACAATATTCAATAGAAAACTAGTCATTGTAGAAGGCACTACTTTTTTCTTTACCATCATCTACAAATTCATTCCGAGCACATTAATAAAGCCTCTAGGGTTTATCACTATGACTAACACAATGCCATTGACCTTCACCATTTAATGCTCATAATATAAAGTCCAAATGTATAATACTTCTCGAGAAACCAAACCCTTTTCCACCATTCAAAATAAAACCTACATAATATTCATCATAGTCACCTTCACAAACCCTTACTACTATTGTAAAACACAATCAACCCAAAGAAGTGACACTTGAGAACCCAGTTGAATTCAACCATGTAATAGGGTCATAGTACCCAAAGAGAAGAAACAACTAGAAGACTCAATATTACACAAAATTCACCACAACCAAGCCTTCACCATGAAGAATACAAGCCCTCAAACATATTCATGATAACTTCAAGTGAAGTACACACCAAGAATGATTGGTAAGATAAACCATAATGAAAGCCAAAAATCATGTGTTCTATCAAACAGTTAATGTGCCTTGTCTATGCTTCCACACTTTACATACATGTCTACAAGGGTAGCTACAATTACAACATGTGAGAAAATTCCTATATCCTTATGCTTTGATGGTTGTCCATACACTATTCCAAAGATCCTATTTTGGTAGAGATAGGGAGGATGTTGGCAAAGGTTGTGGAATTTTTCTTTACACGTGTCAATTGCATTTGCTTCACAACAAAGAATAGACACAATTAATGAATTAAATAATAGACACAACAAAGAATAGACAGAATTAATGAATAAAACCCTTTTGTAACATGTTGCAACAATGTTAGGAGATGGTTGCCTCAAGATAACTACATTTTTGCATTCAAGACTGTTGTAATACTCTCCCTTTGATATAATATGTATGGGGTTTTCTTAACCTACTGTTCATGTAAAATTACAACCCCTATTTTAGCCATGATCACTCTAGATGGAATAGTGAATTCTTTGGGTTCTTAATGAGTTTTGTGATAATCTTAACAGATTGTAACAACAGGGGAATATGACAGTCCAGTCAAAGATAATGCATTGCATATGAAAAATTGATAGCCAATTATAATGACTCTAGATATGTGAATCATGTGTGATGAACTTGTATACAACCTTGTAGACAATTCCTTGAATGCAATAAGCCCTTGATCTCCATATCCATGCATCCCAAATAAGATCAAAAATATATCAGCCCTATTACATAAGTACAATGATCAAACTAGATTGTACTCATACAAATGAATCAAATCAAATCCCTACCCAATAGTTTATGCAATCAAATCTAACTCCAAATTGAAATTCTTCATTTAAATCATACAAGATCTAGAAAAGACGAACATCCAACACCATTAGGGCCTCCAAACTCTTTCCACTACTATAAACTATCAAGCCCTAGGCTGAAAATGCTAATTCAAGTAAGGAATTTCTGATTTTTCTCTATAAGAATGCATTCAATATGCAAAACAAGTACATTTTGATCAAAGAAGAAAATGTTAAGGCTTTGCCAAAAAGATTATGATGTTCAAAAACTCCATGCACAAGCTTCTAAAGGGTAAGTTGGCTGTAATTTATAAAGCAAATGGATGACATATGTGTCCTCAACACCTTGTCCATACATGTGTATTGTAGTGGAAAGGTGCTAGGAGTGACATTTTACATTCCATAGCTTGTGGGGCCGACCTGACTACAGCAATGCATCAGGGTAGTTGGGTAAATACCAGGGGAGGTCTCATTTCATGTTCCAAGCGTCCCAGTCATTCGAGGTAGCAAACTACCGGCAAAGTCCCTTAGGATCCCTAAGACCAAAAAATTGCCAAACTATGATAGAGCAATTCTCAAAATTTTTGGTAGCTGGGAATGTTTTGTTTGGACCTGCAGGTGCACATGAGGTCCATCCACAATAACCTCTCTTAATTTTGGTCAACTCAAGTCCATTTGATCGTGCCGAAATCAAATGCATTCTTGCAACATGCTTTAGTTTCATGTAGTGGAAATGTGTTAGGAGTGACATTTTGCATTCTAGGGGATGTATTGTTTCATGTGCCAAGGGTCCCAATTGTTCGAGGTAGCAGGCTACTGACAAAGTCACTTAAGATCCCAAGAGAAAAAACTGCCAAACTTTGATGTAGCAGTTCTTAGAGTTCATGGCAATTGGGAACATTATGTTTGGATGTATAGGTGCATGTGCAGTTCATCCACAATAACCTCTCTTAGTTTTGGTCAACTCAAATCTGTTTAACCTTGCCAAAATTAAATGCATTCTTGCAAAATGCTTTAGTTTCATGCAGCACAACCTTGCCAGGTGCCATATTCTTTGTTCTTCTCATCATGAGGCAGAACTGACTATGCCAACACATTGGGTTGGGTAGGTAAATGCCAAGGAGGTCTCATTTCATGTTCCAAGCATCCCAATCATTTGGGGCAGCAAGCTATCGACAAAGTCCCTTAAGACCCCTAAGACCAAAAAATTGCCAAACTATGATGGGGCAGTTCTTGGAATTCATGATAGTTGGTTACATTCTGTTTAGACCTACAGGTGCACTTGGGGTCCATCCATAATAACCTATCTTGGTAAATCAGTTAACTCAAGTCCGTTTGATCATGTTGAAATCAAATGCATTCTTGCAAAATGCTTTAGTTTCATGTAGTGGAAAGGTGCTAGGAATGACATTTTGCATTCCATAGCTCATAGGGCTGAACTTACCATGCCACACATAAGGGTGGGTGGGTAAATGCTAGGGGAGGTCTCATTTTGTGTGCCAAGGGTCCTAGTTGTTCGAGGCAGCAGGCTACCAACAAAGTTAGTTAAGATCCTTAGAGCAAAAACTACCAAACTTTGACGAAGTAGTTCTCAGAATTTGTGACAGCTAGGAATGTTTTGTTTGGATGTACAGGTGCACGTGGGGTATTTCCATAACAAACTCTCTCATTTTTAGTCAACTCAAATGTTTTTGACCATGCCGAAATCAAATGCATTCTTGCAAAATGCTTCAGTTTCATGCAACACAACCTTGCCAGATGCCATATTTTGTGTTCTGCTCATTGTGGGGCTAAACTGACTGTGCTAACGCATCGGGGTTAGTGGGTAAACACCAAGGAAGGTCTCATTTCATGATCCAAGCATCCCAATCATTTGGGGTAGCAAGCTACTGGCAAAGTCCCTTAAGATCCCTAAGACCAAAAAATTGCCAAACTATGACGGAGCAATTCTTGGAATTCGTGGCAACTAGGAACATTCCATTTGGACCTACAGGTGCATGTGGGGTCCTTCCACAATAACCTCTCTCAGTTTTGGTCAACTCAAGTCCATTTGACTATGTCAAATCAAATGCATTCTTGCAAAATGCTTCAATTTCCTGCAGTGGAAAGGTGCTAGGAGTGACATTTTGCATTCCATAGCTCGTGGGGCCAAACCGACTGTGCCAATGCAAGAATGCATTGCATTGCCAGTAGCTTACAACCTAGAATGACTGGGACCCTTTGTACATGAAATGAGACCTTCCTTGGCATTTAACCGCCCACCCTGACATATTGGCGCAGTCGGTTCAGCCCCACGACAAGTAAAATGAAAAATATGGCTCCTAGCAAGGTTGTGATGTATGAAATTGAAGCATTTTGCGAGAATGCATTTGATTTCAGCACGGTCAAATAGATTTGAGCTGACCAAAACTGAGAGAGGTTATTGTGGACAAACCCCACATGCATCTGTAGGTCCAAATGGAACATTCTAGCTACCACGAATTCTCATAATTGCTCAGTCAAAGTTTGGTAGTTTTTGCTCTTAGGATCTTAAGTGATTTTTCTGGTAGCCTACTGCCTCGAATGACTAGGACCCTTGGCACATGAAACAAGACTTCCCTTAGCATTTAATCACCCACCCTAAAGTGTTGGCATAGTCAATTTGGCCCAAGTTATGGAATGTAAAATGTCACTCCTAGCACCTTTCCACTGCACGAAACTTAAGCATTTTAGAACAATGCATTCCTTGCCACCATAGGCAAATGAAATTAATTTTTAAAAAATTGAGGGAGGTGTTTGTAGGTGGACCTGACATCCACCTATACATGTAAAGAAGATGTTCCTAGGTGTCACAGTTTGATGGAATAGTCAGTCCAAAGTTTGTCACCTTTTTTTCGTAGGGCTCTTGAGAGATTGTCTACGTTCGATATAGTCAAGAATGAACATGAGGCCTTGCCACAAAAAATACATCTCCCCTAGCATTTACCCACCCATCTGAGTGCGTTGGTACCATCCATTTGGCCCTAGGAGATGCCAAATGTAAAAATTCAATCATAATACCTTTGTGGTAGATGAAAATTTAGTACTATAAAGGTGTTCTCACTTGATCCAATGTCTTGTAGGGCATCAATTGAGGAACTGCCCTTACCATTGCTATCAATTATTTGTCATTAAAACTCATTAAGACTCATTATGAATAGTAACATCATTAAAATGAATTAAAACTCAGAGTAACATCATTGAAATATATTAAAACTCATTATGAAATAGAAAGTAAAGGACATATCATCATGAAATAATCATGAAAACCTACCTTACTTTCCTTCCAAAGGAAAATTCACAAGGATTATGCCTACCTCTATCATACTAAAATCCTACATGCAAATGCAATTGCATTATTTAACTAAAATGAGTAGCTAAAATATACACGGTGAAATGAGGATAGCAAAGAAAAATAACATACCTTTATGTCATTCGACTAATTCAATCCAATGAGCCATCTAGGTCCACTCTACTCTTTATTGTGTCAAGTATTGCCTCATGATCAGACTCACCAACCTTCCACAAGGTCTTGTTTAATGGCCTACCCCCATATTTGATCAAATGAAACGTTTGATGTCACAACAAGGTTAGAATAATGAAGAATCTTCCTATGTGTGTCAAAGTCCCTAAACAACCACACATTAGACTTCTTCACTGGGTACCTTCTAAGCCATGTTCCAATAACAACAACTGATCCTGTAGGGTACTCGATGTTTTCTCCATCTATAACAAGGGAATCTAATTTCTTTTTTGCCCCAATATAATGACACAAATAATAATTTGTTCCTTCTTCATTGTCTTCAGCTACAATAACCACATAAACATTCCCTGCATTAATACGTGCATTCATTTTGATGAATATAGTCAACAATACAAGAAAAAACTACAAAATAAGACGGTATATTGAATTTTATTAAATTTGAATGGTGATAATACACAGTTCAACTAGATCTAAAACATGGTCAAAATCAACTGATGATTCAATCTCTGTAATTTTTAGTGTTGTCGGTGGTTGATACATGTAAATCGGGCTTAGGCCTCTTGTACACCAATCATCGACCCACTCCTTTGACTCACAATCATACCAAGCTTCATATGTACATGAAGAACAAAAGCATGCCATCTGCCACATATGAATATTCCATGAACCTGCATTAGAGCTTTTAAAAGAGTGTAGCTCACTCGATCTTGTCAATGTATAATAGTCCTCATATTTTGCAATGTTAGTATCATCAACCAACCAAAAATTTCTACAAACTATAGACTTACCTTCATTACCTGGACCCATTGTAGTGTTACACCATTATACAATAGATCTTGCATCTATCAACTTTGCATTGTCTTTATACGTCAACTCTTCTCATACCAATTCTCTTTTGATACATGCTCTTACAACATCATGCTCCCCCTTTCCATGCTTGGCCTCAAAAAAAATCCACACGTATGTTGAACACCATTCATCGTATGCATCCTACTCAACCAATAGAACATCTGCAAGTTCTTGAATTATGATGCACAATTATTTGACCATATGATTTGTCAATAAAATGATATGCTCCTACTAGCCAAATCACAGTGTAACATCTGAAAGAAACCTTGTATGAACTTTGTAGAATGTTTGTGATCATCACTACTATAAAAATGATATTCCCTCAAGATCTTCCTGTCGTCCTCTATACTATCTTTTGCATGAATGCATGCTATTTGCACAAATATAGCAACCTATATAGAGTTGTAATACTTTGATTGCACCTCATTATGTGGCTATAGTGTGTATTTCTCTGTGAATTTAACAACTAAAATGATGGTACCAAGTGGAAATGTGCCCTTGCATAACTTGAATTGCAAGTCCAACCATTGAGCTCTATGGGTATGCCTTGCATACTCGTAAACTATATTATCTTAGAAAATAGAGATAAACTGATACATTGGAATATTTTAAATGACCAATTCACACATTTTTGCTTCTTGCCATCTTTCAGACTATATGCCACTGTCTTGTATTTACCAAAACTTACTAGCTCATTTCCAATTGCATGTGTGTTCCATATGTTGACAAATTGGCAAATGTTGCAACCTACCACAATGAACACATGTGTCATCCAAGCATAAGCTATTGTGGAATAATTGACCATCCACTCTCTATCATAAGATGCTTGATATGAAATCTTTTAAAGATCTAGGTGGGCACTTTATATTACACTCTTGCAAAACATCATTAGTATGCAAATCTACACATATATATCTATAAACATCATAATGATTAGAAAACTCAATATGTACTCTACAACAACAAGTTGTGCTTGTGTGATTTATTTTTACATAAAAAGGCTTACTATTTCAATATACCTTTGACTAATTTTGACTTGAGGATACATCTCTTGAAATTTCTTGAAAAATAGTGTTTGAGTCACATCCAAAAAATGTTTTGGATGTGTCTCACGGTTTTAACAATCAATTCTCCTTATTACAATATCTCTTACATTAGTAGATACCCTTGTGTTATTTTTCAAAAAATTCTTCGATGAGGGATCTCAAGGCGTCAACAACAACTTTGTCCTTCTATGGGAGTCTCCCAGAGAATGCCCACAATTCATTGGTGTTTGGCTCCTAAACTCTTTCACGTCTTCCCACGACTCTCGTTAGAGTTTTTCTACTTGTTTTCAATGCTTGACTTGTCTTTCTAATGTGGCAAGCTTTCTTTGTTTGTTGGCTTACTATTGGTGATGTAATGACACGTTGTGTGGCATTACTATCCTTAGTGTGTGAGGTGGAACCCACACTCTCATATGCACTCATTAGATTCTTTAAAATTGATTTTTCATTTGAGGTATCTGATGTTCTTAGGCCAAGAATCTTCATAATGGGCCTAAATTTTAGATTTCTCATCAATTCCATAAATAGTTGACATCTTCCAGTTTCATTTAAGTTCTCAAAGAATGATTTCCATATCTTGTTGGCATATCTTTGGCAAGTACGCTTGGGAATCTTATCCTGCATGGGCTTCAAAACATTCTCATCAATTAGAAACTTAGGCTTTCTATGCAAAATTCTAGGAGGTGTTTTCATTGGTAAAGTTGACTCAACATTAGGAATTTCTTCAATATTTAATTGAGATGGGATAGATGACATACCTTCAATTGGAGATGAAAAAAATGAAAAAGGCTTGAAGTTGAGATGGAGAAGATGGTGTACCTTCAACTTGAGGTGTGAATGATGGCATGCCACCAACATGAGAAGAGAATAAAGATGTACCTTCAACTTCACATGTGAAAGATGGAGTACCTCCAATTTAAGAATATGATGGTGTTCCTTCAACTTGAACTATGGACGATGGAGTGCCTCCAACTTCAAAATTCAATTTCCTCATTGAACGAAGGTTTTGCATTCATTCTCATTGTGCCACCAGTTCCATCTCTCTCTTAGCTTCATGAGATGTGTCATGTTCCTCTTCAATTGGCAATGGTGGAATGTCTTCTTGTATGGTTGACAATTTCCTACTTTCATAAATTCACCTCATTCTTTCTCTTTTCCTCTCATTCTTAGCTTCATGCTGTTTTGGTGTTAGAGTATTTTCTCATTTCCTCAGCATGATGATAATTTATATATGCATCATGAATAATACAATGATGATGTTAGAAGCATACTGAATAATCAACATATATGATGACTTCAAACTTGTTAATTTTGACATGATTAGATTCTAGAAGTGAAAAGTGTAATGACAATCTAGGATTAGATCTTCTTAATGACATAGATGAGCACATGTTGATTGTTGATGTTAATTCACATGGTGGTAGGCACAATCTCTAGGTTAGTTTCACATTTTCTTAGCATATCTTCTCAAACACGCTTTCTTAACTTCCCATGGATACACCTACTCAAGACAAGATAGAAAAAGTCACTAGCACTAAGGAGAGTTATGACAAGCACATTGTGATGGACCAGCCATTCCAAATGGAGACCCACAAGGTAAAACTAGACCTACCAGCATGTTAAAGGATAGCCCAAATTATTCTATTGTAGGTGGTGAATTAGTTATCTAGTAGCTCATGAAGAAAAGTATGAAGTCATGTATATGCTTAGATGTGATCATTGTTATCTCAAGTAAGTAGATGAGACTACATAGAACTTTGAGGGGGCTTTTGCAACAAAATTCAAAATTGGAGAAGGAAGCAACAACTCGTAACAATTCCCAATAATGAAAATGGTAGACAATTCTTTTTGAATAGAGGAAGATGAGACTATAGTAGTAGAGGTTGTAGATGTTTTACAAATAAAGGGCATATTTAATGCCATCATTGTAAAAATAAATTGGGCATTTTGAAAAGGAGTGTAGGCTCAAACAAAGTCACATGTGAAACAAGAAAGTAATTTTCACTTGAAATGAAGGAGAGCATCTCAATTCCAATATTTTTTCTTTTGTTGTGCATAAGAGAAATCTTAAGATAATGTTTGGTTTCTTGATTTTGGTTTTCAATATGATAGTCAATGAAGACTTATTTATGCTAGTTGATAAAGTTGTAAAGAGTTGATTAAAATTTGGAGACAATAAAGTAGTGTAAGTTGTTGGAAAAGACACCTTGGTTGTTCACACCAACCAAGGTGAGGTAAAAAAAATCAAGATAGTTTATTAGTTGATGGCCTTAAGCATAATTTATCGAGTGTGGTTAGCTTATTGAAAATAATTAGAGTTTTCTTTCATGATGGTACTTGTAAATGTTTTGATAAAAATCATGGTGGAAAAAGTTATAACAGAAGTTCTCATGACAACAAATAGAATGTTTCCATTGCAAATGTGTTTATTAAAAATAAATGCTCTAAAAGCAAATCTTGAGGATACTAATTGGTTATGTCATGCTCGATATGGTTAGTTGACCTTTAAGGAGTTGAACTTGTTATATACTAATATTTGTGGATTGTTCAAGATCTTGTTGAAGGGTTTGATCATAAATTGAGAACATAGTGATAGAAGCCTATGTGGTAACCATGCACTGAGAGTTGGACATTGTGCTATGGCATGGAGATTTATTACAACCAAGTGTTGCTATGGTAGCAATTGCAAGATGCTTTTTGAAGAACTCACTATTGCATCATGAGATAAGTGTGTTGCTAGAGCATGTATGGTAGTGCAAGTACACGTGGTAGTGTTGGAGTGCATGTAGTGACAATTAAGAACATGTAGATGTTCTAGAGAATGTTCTGAGGTATCACAAGTGATAAGAAGCAATTGAGAGTTTCTCTTTGTTATTAGAAACTATAGTTTGATTTTGGTTGCAGTGTAGGAAGATGAAAGACTATAATATAGAGTTTATTGCAGCCTAACCAATCTAATTTCTTGGAGAAACCTAGAGATGGCACTATATTTTAAATTTTGATACAACTAGTTACATTAGAGAGAATGATGATAATACTTTGTTATAGGGAGGTATCGATGACATAGTTCAAATTCAAGATACAACAAATTCTATTAATGATTCAAGATACAACAAATTCATGTATATATCATATTTTAATGATTCTAGTTCTATTAATGCACATAATGATCACTTTTTTAACTTAGTTCCACTTTTAGTGATTGTGAGTATTCTAAAGAACATAAAGTGAAGTAAACTAATACATAAAAAACATAACCTTAGAATTTGATATTCGATTTGACCAATCCTCCAGAATTTAGCTTCAAAATCCTTAAATTAATCTTTTTGGCAAGTTCCTTCATATTCAATATTGAGTTCTATATAACTCTAGAATAGGATTAGTGAAATTTATGACAAAACAAACATATATCATCAAATTCAATCTAAATACATGAAAATTACCTTTGAAACAATATGAAACATGAAACTTTCATTTTAAATAATCAAATTTTGTCCAAAAATATGTAAAACCAGTTCTTCTATGTTAAAAAAACAAAATAAGGTGGTGGATTGATCAAGCAATTATTCTTAAAATGTCACACACCATGAAAAAGCATTTTATTGTCCGATAGCAAGCATTAAAAGTAGGGAATAATAGACATGTGGGGTTTGAATCACAGATCCCACATGGTTTTTTCCCATTTTTTTCTTCCCAAAATGTGCTCGCATTATAACGTGGTCGCATTATAACGTGAGCACGTTTTGGCAAGCATGAAACCTTTACATGCTTTCATGCATGCAAACAAGTATTTTAGTATTCTCTCTCTATGTATAAGTATATATCTATAAGTACATATCTATGCAAACATTTATGTATAAGTATATATCTATCTCTTTATCTCCCTCTCTCTCTCTAAATCCCTAAACCCTAAATAATGCCTCTAAACCCTAAACCTTTATCTCCCTATCTCTCCCTCTCTAAACTCCTAACCCCTAAACCCCTATCTCCTTGTCTTTATCATCCCTCTACCTCTTAATCTCTCTACCTATGTCTCTGGCCATGTCCCTCACCCTCTATCTCCATATCTCTCCCCTCGGTCTCCTCTATATCTCCCTATTGGTCCTCTCTCTCTCTAAACCCTAACCTAAATCTCTAAACCTTAACCCCTAAACCATAAACCCTAAACCCTAAATAATGCCCCTAAACCCTAACCCCTAAACCCTAAAACTAAGCAACCCTAAACCATAAACCCTGGAAGCAACCCTAAACCTCTATCTCCCTATCTCTCCCAATCTCTATCAGTCACCTCTCTCTATCTCTCTCTAAACTTTAAACCCTAAACCCAAGCAACCCTAAACCCCTAACCTCTAAACCCTAACCCATAAACCCAAAACCCTAAACCCCTAAACCCTAAATAATTCCCCTAAACCCTAAACTCATAAACCTCAAATAGTGTCCTTGACCCCTAATCCCTAAACTTGAGCAACCAGGCTAAACCCCTAAACCACAAATAATTCCTCTTTAAACCTAACCCCTAAACCCTAAACTTGAGTAACCCTAAATAATACCCCTAAAGGTCTGAGAAACCCTAAACACATAAACCCTAAATAATTCCCCTAAACCTAAGCAACCCTAAACCTCTCTCTCTCTCCCAAAACCCCTACACCCTAAATAATGTTCCTAAATCCTAACCCCTAAACCATAAACAATAAACTCGAGCAACCCTAAACCCTAAACAATTCCCCTAAACACTAACCCCTAAACCCTAAACTTATGCAACCCTAAACTCATAAACCCAACCAACCCTCTCTCTCTCTCTCCCAAAACCCCAAAACCCTAAATAATGCCCCTAACCCCTAAACCCAAACAACCCTAAACCTCTATCTCCCTATCTCTCCCTTATCTCCCTATATCTCTATCATCCCTCTACCTCTCAATCTCTCTCCCTATCTCTTTGGACATGTCTCTCACTCTCTATCTCCCTATCTCTCCCCTCTATCACTCCCTCACTAGGTTATCGATGAAGGAAATGAAAAAAAGAAAACTAGGACTCTCTCTCTCTATCCCAATCACCAGGTATCTCTCCCCTCCATCTCCACACTCTCTCCCTATTCCTCCCTCTCCCTCTCCCTTATCAACAAAGAACAAGGAAACAAGAAAACTAGGACATGCAAAGAGGGATGAGGATATAAATTGGCAGGAGGAAATGGAAACAAGATAATTTACAAAAGTTCATTGGATGGGAAGAATGATGAGGAGGGTAGAGAGGGGAGGGAAGTAGAGAGTGAGAGAGAGGATAGAAGGTAGAGAGGGGACAAAAGTAGAGTGAGAGATAGGGTAGGAGGTAGAGAGGAGACAAAAGTAGAGAGTGAGAGAGAGGGTAGGAGGTAGAGAGGGGAGATAAGAAGAGAGTGAGAGAGAGAGGGTAGGAGGTAGAGAGTGCAGGGAAGTAGAGAGTGAGAGAGGATAGGAGGTAGAGAGGGGAGGGAAGTAGAGAGTGATAAAGAGTGTAGGAGGTAGATAGGGGAGGGAGGAAGAGAGTGAGAGTGAAGGTAGGTGGTAGAAAGGGGAGAGAAGAAGAGAGTGAGATAGAGGGTAGGAGGTAGAGAGGGGAAGGAAGTAGATAGTGGGAGAGCCGGTAGGAGGTAGAGAGGGGAGGGAAGAAGAGAGTGAGAGAGGGTAGGAGGTAGAGAGGGGAGGGAAGAAGAGAGTGAGAGAGACAGTAGGAGGTAGAGAGGGGAGGGAACTAGAGAGTGAGAGAGGGTAGGAGGTAGAGAGGGGAGAGAAGTAGAGAGTGAGAGAGAGGGTAGGAGGTAGAGAGGGGAGGGAAGAAGAGTGAGAGAGAGAAGGTATGAGGTAGAGAGGGGAGAGAAGTAGAGACTGAGAGAGGGTAGGAGGTAGAGAGGGGAGGGAAGAAGAGAGTGAGAGAGAGGGTAGGAGGTAGAGAGGGGAGGGAAGTAGAGAGTGGGAGAGAGGGTGGGAGGTAGAGAGGGGAGGGAATTAGAGAGTGAGAGATGGTAGGAGGTAGAGAGGAGAGGGAAGAAGAGAGTGAGAGAGAGGGTAGGAGGTAGAGAGGGGAGGGAGGTAGAGAGGGGAGGGAAGTATAGAGTGAGAGAAGGTAAGAGGTAGAGAAGGGAGAGAAGTAGAGAGTGAGAGAGAGGGAAGGAGGTAGAGAGGTGAGGGAAGAAGAGAGTGAGAGAGAAGATAGGAGGTCGAGATGGGAGGGAAGTAGAGACTCAAAGAGAGGATAGGAGGTAGAGAGGGGAGGGAATAAGAGAGTGAGAGATAGGGTAGGAGATAGAAAGGGGAGGGAATTAGAGAGTGAGATAGAGGGTAGGTGGTAGAGAGAGAGAGAGTGAGAGAGTGTGAGAGAGGGTAGGATGTAAAGAGGGGAGGGAAGAAGAGAGTGAGAGGGAGGGTAGGAGGTAGAGAGAGTAGGGAAGTAGAGAGTGAGAGAGGGTAGGAGGTAGAGAGGGGAGATAACTAGAGAGTGAGAGAGAGGGTAGGAGGTAGAGAGGGGAGGGAAGAAGAGAGTGAGAGAAAAGGTATGAGGTAGAGAGGGGAGGGAAGTAGAGACTCAGAGAGAGGGTAGGAGGTAGAGAGTGGAGGAAAGAAGAGAGTGAGAGACAAGGTAGGAGGTAGAGAGGGGACAGACGCAAAGATTAAAAGAGGCTAGGAGGTATAGAGGGGAGGGAAGAAGAAAGTGAGAGAGAGGGTAGTAGGTAGATATGGGATGGAACTAGAGAGTGTGAGAGAGGTTAGGAGGTAGAGAGAGGAGGGAAGAAGATAGTGAGAGAGAGGATAGGAGATAGAGAGGGGAGGGAAGTAGAGAGTAAGAGAGAGGGTAGGACGTAGAGAGGGGAGGGAAGTAGAGAGTGAGAGAGAGGGGAGGAGGTAGAGAGGAGAGAGAAGAGAGTGAGAGAGAGGGTAGGAGGTAGAGAGGGGAGGGAAGTAGAGAGTGAGAGAGGGTAGGAGGTAGAGAGGGGAGGGAAGTAGAGAGTGAGAGAGGGTAGGAGGTGGAAAGGGGAGGGAAGAAGAGAGTGAGAGAGAGGGTAGGAGGTAGAGAGGGGAGGGAACTAGAGAGTGAGAGAGGGTAGGAGGTAGAGAGGGGAGAGAAGTAGATGGTGAGAGAGAGGGTAGGAGCTAAAGAGGGTAGGGAAGAAGAGAGTGAGAGAGAAGTTAAGAGGTAGACAGGAGAGGGAAGTAGAGACTTAGAGAGAGGGTAGGAGGTAGAGAGGGGAGGGAAGTAGAGACTGGGAGAGAGGATAGGAGGTAGAAAGGGTAGGGAAGTAGAGAGTGAGAGAGGGTAGGAGGTAGAGAGGGAAGGGAAGAAGAGAGTGAGAGAGGGTAGGAGGTAGAGAGGGGAGGGAAGTAGAGAGTGAGAGAGGGTAGGAAGTAGAGAGGGGAGGGTAGAAGAGAGTGAGAGAGAGGGTAGGAGTTACAGAGGGGAGGGAACTAGAGAGTGAGAGAGGGTAGGAGGTAGAGAGGGGAGATAAGTAGAGGGTGAGAGAGAGGGTAGGAGGTAAGGAGGGGAGGTAAGAAGAGAGTGAGAGAGAAGGTAAGAGGTAGAGAGGGGAGGGAAGTAGAGACTCAAAGAGAGGGTGGGAGGTAGAGAGGGGAGCGAAGAAGAGAGAGAGAGGGTAGGAGGTAGAGAGGGGAGGGAAGTAGAGAGTGGGAGAGAGGATAGGAGGTAGACAGGGGAGGGAAGTAGAGAGTGAGAGAGGATAGGAGGTAGAGAGAGAAGGGAAGAAGAGAGTGAGAGAGAGGGTAGGAGATAGATGTTGGTCATGATGTTAGTCATAAACAAGCATAGAATAAAAGTACACATTAACCTTTATTCATCTTGAAAGATACTTATGAATTCAAAGAATCCATGATCCCAAGTCTCCGGTGATTAGGTCTTAATCGTCTGAAGCTACTCAGAGGTTAATGTGTGTTGCTGTTTCCATTTTGGGGCCTTACGTGAAATTGTGCCATCATCATGACATTCCTGCAGAAATTCTTTATAGAGAAGTCATATTATGCAGTTATTAGATGAAAAGATGTAGAAATACCTCAATCTTTCCATGATATTTTTCAATTGTGCATGCTTTGCATTCAAATATGCTAAATATTTGTGATTATCTACGAGATGTCTGCATATTTATGTTATTTGCTTAAGATTATCAATTATTTGCAATTATGGAGATGAAATGCTCTAAAATTTAAAAGAAATTGAAGAAATGCTTCTATTTAATGTTGAACCTTTAGCTATTGATCCACATACATACTTGATACTGTCATGAGGAGAAGAAATCAAACTATATGTTCACCAGGATATTCCACAGCTAGATACAATTAATGCAAACTTCAGAGGATGAGGAATGAAAACAATACATGCAACATGATGAGCACTCCAAGGGACGCAGCAAATCAAAGCACATATCCAGAATTCAGACACAGATTACTCAAGATTTACGAAGATTTGTAATCGAAATACTCTTCTCTTTCATTAAGTATGCAAAAGACATGTACATATGCAATAACTTTGAAAAAAGCCCTGAATACTTCAGCAAACAGATTTCAATTAAGTTTTGAATGTTTCAACAAGGCATTCCACCACCTTTTATAGAATAAGGTGAGGAATCCGTTACAAAAGATCTACGATCTGGATTTATCAATACAAATCTATGGTCATGATTCACTTGACTTTGTCAATATTTTACAAAATGGCACAAGTTGCCAGCTGGCAACTATCTATACTACTTGTGCTACTATCCCCTTCATGATGTATCTTCATCATGCTCCTCAGCTAATTCATGCGGGTCATCATCATGTGCATCACTTTCCAAACTTTCACTATCCTGATGATGATGCTGCTGCATGTGGGGCTGCATACTACTGCGGACTTGCTCATATGAATGCACAACCTAATCTATTCCTCCTCCATCTTGAGTTTTTGCTTTGATGATGGTGTGCTTATGTGCTTCATACTTGGCTCTGCTACTATCAAGCTTATTTTTCCTGTCCTACTGTGTTTCATTATACTTCTCCATCTGGACCTTAATTCTCATTATTTTATTTATCAGTTCTTCTGTCAAGTGGACAGGTGGACCATCTGTCTTTGATTGGAAGTTGCTGTGTACAGCTTTAATGGCGGACTCTTCATCTTGATTTTCTATTTTACCTTCCACCTTGCCTTCCAATGCTTCCAATATCACCGCTTCTTCAGCCACTAAATCCTGTAGCCTCATGCTAATATCCCTCAGCTTATTATTACATCTTTTGAGGACTCCACACTCAAACTGAGTGTCTTTATACCAGATATCTATTAATAATGCGGTATTACTATTTAGCACCTGCTTACTGATAAGCAGTTGTGGATTTATATTCTTTATTTCTACTAATAGGCTCAGGACTCTCTCCAGCTTGTAAGACCTCTTCCCAGTCTGCATCTGCAATTTATCCACTTTGGCCTTGGAGTCACTTAGGATGCTCCACCTCTTCAAAGAGGCTTTCATTATTTCTACAGCATCATCCAATGTGGATGACATCCATTTCCTTATTACGGACGCCTCATGCTTCATGAGGTCCAATTTATTTACCTCCTCCTGAGAAATGGCAGTCAATGGGACTGCATGTTCAGTTGTGGTATCATCAGGATCGGTCAGTCCTTTGATATAAGCATGTAACTGAGCAATGTGCTCTTTATGTTGCTTATTTTTCTCCTTCTCTCTTTTCACCTTTTGAATTAGAGAGTCAATGATATCTTTGCCCTCCTGATCTTCTTGGTCCTCATTGGCAAAGCCCAAATCTATTGTACTAATTTGAAATTCATTAACAGTGATTTTACCTTTTTCCTTCTCCACCGCAGGTATGGCAATTTGCGCGGTCCTTCTCCCGGTTGCCGGATCTCTCTTGATGGCCGAAGTCATTCTGGCCTTCCTCTTTGGCTTCATTATATCCACAGAGAATAGGGTGGAGACGTCAAACTCCTAAATTTCAAGTTCTTCCTCAGCATTTACCTCTTTTGCCAACCACGGAGGCACCGGATCATGTTTTTCAGCATCATCCTGATGTTCACCTATATCTCCCATTTCTGTCAACAAGTGTTGTGGAGATGGTGACTTTCTCATTTCTTCTTCTTGATGCTCTCTTTGTTGTTGATCTTGCGGCACCTCCTCCTGTTGAGGGATTTCCTTCTCTGGAGGAGCATCTTCTTGGTGTGGGGACCCTTGAGGTGCATCTATATGCTGTTCATGATGATCATGATCTCTCTCTGTCATTACTTCATCCATTCCCAATTCTTCTCCTTGCTGCTTATCCACTGCACTAGATACTGGGGACTCTGCCTGATGTGCTAGCGATTGTTCTGCAGCTATTATTTCTTCTAAGCTTGCACTGTCAACCTCCTGTGTCCTAGTAGCTGGATCCTCTTTTGTTTCTTCCTTTTCATCAGCCTTCATTTCTTGGACCTCTACTATAGCAAGTTCTGCTAATGTATCCCGTGGACTTTGTTGTCCCAATTCCAGAGCATGGCCTTCCGATTCTGCCATCTCTATTTTTTCTGTTGGTTGGCCTTCACCAGGTGGTCCTGCTGGCTGTTCAAGACTTGCATCCTGTTTCTCTGTCAGGTCTACCACTACAGGACTTGTCACCTCTGTGATCAATGTATCTAGCCCTATTTCCTGAGCTACTTGCTCTGGGCTCTTTTCTCACTCTTCTTCCACTCGCCTCATCTCTTCCAGTACTGATTGAACTGGTGGAGACTTGTGGGGGGTCATACTAATACTAGCAGCTAGTGTTTCCATCTTCTGTGCAGCCACATCCTGCACCACCTCATCATCAGACAAATTTATTGTCTCATCGAGCGAGACATGCCCTTCTACTTGTGTTTGGGAAGTTTCTTTCAGCTGCTCCTCAGCAATTTCAGTTTTGAACTTGACGATGGTAGGAAGTGGAACATTATGTTGAAGTTCCTTGTGCACTTCACTACCTTCCCCTTGTAATGAAGTAGGGGGTTGGCTTATTCCACCTCTCATGGAGGTTCTTTGTTTCTTAGGTGGGGTAGACACCAGCACCTGTGGAGCTCTCCTCTTCCTTTTTATTACCAATGGAGCCTCCTCTTCCTCAGGCTCTTCTTCTATGAGGGTATCCTCTCCTCCTAGTTTTTTAGAAGATTGACCCACTTCTTGGGTCTCAGTGATTCCAGCCTCTGTTGTCTTACTTTTCTTGGGCTTTTCTTTCTTTGGAGGGGCTGCTGATTCTGATCCTGACCCTGCCGCCTCCTCAGCTGCAAATACTGCACTTTCAATTATAATCCCTTTTGGTCCCTGTTCCACCTTCTTGCCCCTTGGGGGTCTTTTGCTCTGCTGTTGTGGTGGAGGGATTCTATCTCCCTTGGTCTTCCTCTTCTCTAACAGGAAGTCATCATATTCATCTGCGGGGATATCCTGCCCTTTCTTCTTGTTGTCCACCGTGATGGCAACACCTTTCTTCTTCAATGCCTCTATCTGTGCATCAACCCACGCTTGGGTTAGGTGTAGGGTCCTGGCAATGAATGGGTCCAAGGATATGTCCTCCTCCATAGTGAGGTCAAGTGCAGAGATGGTGTCATTATATATCTTTTTCTGCTCATACTCGTCTGCCATTGTCTTGCCATCATCCTTCTTTAATTGTTGGGGAAGGGAGATGCAATCAAAAGTTCTAACTTGGTTCAGAGTTAACCTCTGATACCTCCTTCTTGTGGCTTCTGCCTCATCTTCACAGTCAGCCGAAAAATCCTCTAGGTGCCTTTGGTGAATAGGATTTCCTAGTATCTTTTGTATCCTGCCGTAAGGATCATATGGTCTTGTTATTGGAAAAGGCTGCAGATTCATTTTATTTAGGGTGACCATCACCTTCTTTATACTATCTGAGTCAGGGCACATATAGCTGTCGATGCTGACTGGGAACAAAATTGGTGGCAGCTTCTTGGCATCCTTGTACATTTGTATCATGGTGGAGCCCTGCCTGATAAATTCCATTAGTACTACGGCATCGGTAGGATACCTTGGCAGCATCAGGGGATGTCCCTCGAAACCCTCAACCCTTATATAAGAAAAGGTTGCAAACTATATGTACCAGGCCCCATGCCTGTAGACTGCCTCCATGCTCAATCTCTTTGTTCTATCTTCTTCCATGGTCCTTACCAGATGCATAGAGAATGCATCATTGACCAGTTTGTAATCTTTGAGGTAGTTGGTTCTCTGCAGCTAGTGATGATGATCCCAGATATACACAGCATTTGTGCCTGTGAGCTTCCCATCTGTAACTAAAGCATCAAAAGTGCCTTTGTAGGCACAAGAATAAACAATATATGATGACATGAAAAATGCACAATTTGAACCTCCCAGGTTCATCAGTTGCTCATGCAGAGCATCACTTATTATCTGGCCCCATAGTGGCTTAATGTCTAAATATAGACACATCATTACTATTTCGTACATCCAATCCCTGAAACTGCCAGTATTAGGTTGGCCGGTTACTCTATTCAGGAGGGCAATCATGTATTAGTACTCCTCACTGAAGTCATACTTAAACAGGTGCACAAGAAGCTTGGCCGCTGCATTATATGTGCTGTTCTCAGCCCGCCATGGATACATGTTCTTCCTGGCCGATTTCTTGTTGGCTTCATACTCTCTTTCAGACTTCTTCAAGTCTACACTTTTGACCTTACTGCCCAGTGGTAATCCAAACGTCTAGGAGAGACCTTTGATGGAGAGGTCTGCATATATCCTCCCATGCTTCACTACTTGCGTTGTCTGAGGGTTATAATTCTGGGCACACTGAATGACGAGTTCCAGAGATTCCATGGAGTAGGGAAAACTGGTGGCATTCCACATTCCCAACACAAACACTACATCCAGCACAGGACTCTTGTCATGTCCATCGTTCAGCTTGGCTGACCAGGCCTCCAAATTAGTGCTTCCCTGATGGGTGTCTGTAATTGCTTCATATTTAAATAGGACCCCCCTCTGAGCAGAGAACATGGGTTTGCTGAAGTCTTCTTGACACTTGACCAATCGCTTCTCAGCCATGAGTACCTGTAATTAACAACAATCCTATCTTACAATAGGTACATACATGCATGCATATTGCAATTGACTTTATAAATCATTATGCCTACTGCATCAATTCCAACACTACTTAATCATATGGATGCATAAACTAGAACTTACATCATCGTACCAGAACAGGAACAATATGATGAGGGTTTTATTCACTTACCTGGTGATGCAGATTTCCTTTTATACCAGTAGATTGCTAACGACATTCTTACTTCAGCTAATGATCACTTCCTTCCTTCAGTTTGTGAGCTCAAATCGCGCAACGGTAGCTGGTATGCAGATATGGAAGCTGGTGCTCTGTAAAACAAGTTTATCGCAAGGTAAATGTGAAAATGGCGGTTGAATTACCTTTTAACCTTGCAGTTAGGGTACATTTAGGGCAACTCTGACAGATTGGATCATGTTCCTTGATTATTCATGCGAAAATGCAGGATCTTGCCAGGTGTTTCATTGGGTTCCGTGGTCGGCGGGAACTACCTACCATGTCTGCGTGCGTTAAATGATAATGGCGGCAACAGGAGCGGGGATATCCATATGACAGGATATCATGAGGGCAGGATGATATTCGCAAATATCGGGTTGAGTTTCAATATCATCCTCCTCCCTCGTATTGACATTGTTATCGCAACAAGATTCAGGTGACAAAAGCACCTTTGTTTATGTTTTAGTACATCAGGAGGATATTTCGGTGTATCGGGTGATGTTTCAAAATATGATGATGTCGAGACAAACTTACATGTCTCTCTTTTTGGAATATCGGGATGATGTCATCCTGATATTCGCTTCTTCGTATCGGAAGTGCATCATGATGTCATCATCATATTAGGCGAACATGATCATGTTTTAGAAAATATCCTGTGGCAATGTAAATGTGATGATGATGTCATCATTATGTATGTTCCTTCATTTATCGTATTCAGATGATGTCATCAGGATATTTGCTAAGGGTGATATTTGCGTCAGGAGGATATAAAGAAATATCGAGTTACATGCGAAGTATGACGCTCGCGATAGATAAGACTGTTTGACAGGAAGATTTTGCTATCATTTAAAGTTGACGTCGGGATATTTGAACCGCATGACATATCGGGGGGATGTTTCAAAGATGATGATGAGCTTCAACAACATGACCGAGGATATAAAAATATGACCTTCCTCTTGCGAATATCAGGTTTGATCGAAACTTTGACTGTTCATAACTGTTACATCTTGATGAATATCAAGGTGATGTAAAAGGCAAACCTACCTGAATTTTAATGCTCTTTCAAATATGAGGTCACAGAGATGAAATACAAACTTTGACAAACTAACCTCATGGTGACTTACCTCATCCTAGTTTTGCATGATGATACACTCGACTTACTTTTACCAAACCGCCCAGAAGCAGATGCACAAGCCAAACCAAAAAGTTGGGTCCCTGTTTTGCCAAGTCAAAATGGGGCGTGTTGTGTAACCACACAACAACTTGCCACCAAAGAAAACAAACAAATTCCAATGATTCAAGTGATGTGATCACATTCACCTATAGTATTCTAATTCTATCTAAGCATAAGCATCATGATTTTCCAAATGATAAGATTTCATCATGACAACAATGCTAGCAAAGGATCAGGTGTGTGCATATGATTAATTATCCTCATCTTGAAAGCAAGTTGAAAACATGAGTAACTGGTGTTAAACTACATAGTTGGGGATCATCCCTCATAGCCAACCTGGATAGAGCCTTGCTGCCAGTGGGCGTCTATAGCCCCGGCAAGGTTATCTATACAATCTCCCTAAGTAGAGCCCCACTGCCAGCAGGCGTCTATAGCCCCGGTAGAGTTACTTAGATGGCCTAATTTTATTTCTTTTCTAATTTTCTCTGTAAAATTTGTATCTGATATCATCATGTTAGCTTATTTGTACAAGGTACAGTCACTTGTAGCTTTAGGTTGGAGATTGTATTGGTAGCAAAGGAGTCCCTTTAGATTTTTCACTTAACACCTATACTTATGTGTTCAACAAACCCAAGGCTGTTAGGTGTTTCATTGTGATTGATTCACTTTGATCAAGAAAAGACACCCTGATGAAAAGATATCAGAAACCTGATCATGATTACTTCTTAGGATGAATCGTAACCTATATTTAAATGTGTTCTCATCACTTGAATCCTAACAATTTAGTTATTTTCCGGGGTGATGAAGTGCATCATCCTGACTTACCAGAACAAGGTCCCAACCAACAAAATGAAACAAGCAAAACAGACACACTGTACAAACAACTATACAAATATGCAATATGATACACATGACTGTTATGAAGTCATTCAGGCTTGGAAATAATGTTTGAGGAATTGTCCATTGACTGGCAATAGGACATCCTCACCTGTCAGGTTCTTAAGCCTATAAGTGCTGTCTCCTAGTATCTCAGAAATTTGAAAGGGACCTATCCATAATCTATCAAACTTACCATGGTCACCTTTCTTTTCATGGGCCTTATCCCACATCAGGACCAAATCAGATATCCTGAAAGCTTTAATTCTGGCTCTCTTGTCGAACCAGCGTTTGACAACAGCCTGATGTTTTGCAAATTCATCGATCGCTTGACTCCTTTTTTCTTCCAGGTGCATCAACTGAAGCAACCTAACTTCTTGCTTATTGTCTATGCCTAGGTATTTTTCGGCAAACTGTAAAGTAGGAATTTTTAAGTTTACAGGGAGGATGGGATCCACTCCATATACTAGTTGGAAAGGTGAGTTTCCTAATGTAGTTTTTATTCTAGTTCTATCAACCCATAAGGCATACTTTAGAAATGAGTTCCATTCCCTGGGGTTCTTCTCTATCAGTTTTCTTATGGTACTCAGTAAATTCTTGTTGGTGGATTCTGCTAAACCATTCCCTTGGGGATAATAGTTGGATGAAAACTTAAGTATAATCCCATGATCAAAAGCCCAACTTGACAATTTGGTCGAAATGAAGGCTGAACTATTGTCACTTACCAATGCATAAGGAGTTCCATACCTGGTGACAATGTTGTTCTCCAAAAATTTAATGACATCATCTGCAGTGCAAGTTTTGCTGCTAATAGCCTCAGTCCATCTAGTACAATAGTTAGTGATTGTTAAAACATACCTATGCCGTGAGGAGGACGGAGGATTGATTGGTCCTATGAAGTCCATGCCCCACTGTGCAAATGGGCGCTCTTCCATTACTGGTTGCAATGGTTGTGCAGCATATTTCTCTCTGTTGGTAGCAACCTGGCAAACATGACAACATTTAACATGATCAGCTGTGTCTTTAAAAATTGTAGGCCAGTAATATCCTGCTCGGAGGATTGCATGTGTTGTGGCCAATGCTGATCCATGTGCCGTTCCAAACTTATCATGTAATTCTGTCAGGACTCTACTTGCTTCTGGCTTCTCTAAGCATCTAAGGTATATTCCTTCATAATTCTTCTTGAACAAGGTTCCTCCCTTCATCATATACTTTTGGGATCTTATCTTTAAGGCTCTTCTCTGTGAAGCCTGCATTCTTGATGGACATCTTCCAGTAATCAGGATGTGCCTGATATCTGAATACCACTCTTTATTGTCTTTCTCATTGATCATATATTGCTGACTAGTGATGTTTGGATCAATCTCAGATATCATCTGGCTCAGAGCTTGTCCTCTTACCAGCTTCATTGGCATAATTTCCATGTCATATTCTTTTAATACAGTAATCCATTTAGCTCTTTTTTCACCAGGCTCACTTTGCATCAATAGCATCTTCACTGCTGCATTTGGTACTACAGCAATCACTTTGCTTCTGAGTATGTAATGTCTGAATTTCTTTACTGCCCTGACTAAAGCAAGTGCCTGTCTCTCAACATCTACATACCTCAACTCAGCATCCCTAAAAGGACAGCTCATGAAAGCAATTGGTTTCTCTTCTTTCTTTTCATTTCTTTAAGTTAACACTGCTGCAGAGGTATGTTCTGAAGCAAATGAATAGATGTAGAAATCTTTTGTGTAGTTTGGGCTGATGAGGATAGGAGCATCTGAAATGGCTTTTTTTATATCTTCAAATGCAGCCCTGGCTTCTGGTGTCCACTCAATTTGTGCATCTTTTTTCAACATAGCATTTAAAGGCCTAACAATCTCAGCAAAGCCGATGATGAACTTCCTCACAAAGTTTATCTTACCAAAGTAAGACTTAAGTTCCTTTTTGCTTCCTGGAAGTTGTAACTTCATAATATATTCCACCCTGTCAGGATCAATGATAATTCCATCCTCTGTGATCAGGTGGCCTAGTAATTTTCCTGTTGTGACCCCAAATATGCACTTCTTAGGATTCAAAGATACTCCATATTCTTCACATTTCTTCAGTACACTTCTGAGATCAGTAACATGATTCCTCCTTTCCTTGGAGAATACCGTCAAGTCATCCATGTAGATGACTATACACTTTCCTATTAAACCTCTGAAAGCTATGTCCATTGCTCACTGGAATGTAGCTCCAGCATTTATGAGTCCAAAGGGCATACGTCTATATGCAAATATCCCCCACTTTGTGGTGAAGGCAGTTTTCAATCTGTCAATTTTGTCAAACATTACTTGGTTGTATCCTGAGAAACCGTCCAAGAAGGACATCATTTTAACTCCATTTACAATCTGTAGAACTTCATCCAATGAGGGTAAAGGATAGTTATCCTTCTCTGATGCTCTGTTTAGGTTCCTGAAATCTACACATAACCTGATGTCTCCATTCTTCTTTCTGACTGGCACAAGATTAGCCACCCAAGTGGAGTGCTTGATAGGAAATGGTATCCTGGCATTTAACAATTTCTTGACTTCTTCAAGAATTATTGGTTCGAGCAAGGCATTTACTGGCCTTTTCTTCTATTTGAAAGGTTTTGCATCTGGCTTGAGAGGTATAGTATGAGTTATGACAGAGGTGTCATATGTCTTCAACTCATCATAAGTCCATGCAATTACATGTATGTAATCCTTAAGGGCCTGAGTTATTCCTTCTAACTCTTCTGGTGTGCAAACCTTACCTAATAAGATGTTTTTCTTGTCATCAGCGTGTCCAATATTCACTTGTGAATATTGACCTCCATCTGCCTTAGGTAGATCTTTATGTTTAAGCATATTATCTAAATCAAAGGCTCTTTCTAACTCAATCATACCTTTGGGGATCCTATTGCTAGGCAACTCTAATATCTCATCTTCTTCCCAGACATGATCTTCCATACCATTCTCATCTATAATCTGAGCTTCAAATATGTCTCTATTTGAAATGAAGTCCAGAATGTGCTGATCATCATCAAACACCTGGAGATTAGTCACATTGTCAAGTATTGATGGTACTGACACCAGTTCTACTGAAAATCTCTTTAGACCAGATATAGACAGTGGCTCCAATGTACTGGCAGCTTGAGCTAGCGCATCTACCCTATGGTTTTGTTCTCTTGGTACGTGAGTGATATTAAAGGCGTCAAAGTCTTCCATCAAGTCCCATACATGATGTCTGTAATTTGATAGTTTTCTGTAGTTACAGGAGTAAATTCCTCTTACTTGCTTCACAACTAGTTCTGAATCTCCAAAGACATGCAGAATCTTTACTTTCTTCTTATGAGCAAACAGCATTCCATGAATCAAAGCCTCATACTCTGCTACATTGTTAGTACAGGGGAACTATAATCTGTAGGCTGCCAGATAGGATTTCCTAGTTGAATCAATCAGATCGATTCCTACCCCAGCACCTTGCTTAGATTTGGACCCATCAAATCTCAGGATCCAAGGTTTATCTTCAGCAGGACATTTAGCTGAACTTTCTTTTCTCTTTGCAGCTCTGGCTGCTGCTCCGCCTGATATCCATTTTAATTTAGGGATATTATCATCCTCAAATTTCTTCCTTCCCTTTTCTCATGAGCCTGATGGGTATTCTATTCTCTCTTTCGTTTTAGCAGGAGGATGATCTTCTGAATCTGTAGCTGCATGCTTTTTCAAAATGTGTAAACATAATGAGCAAGTTGTTTCTGAGTGAGGTGCCTCATGCAGCCTACACCAATCTTTAATTAAGACCTCCCGAGGAGATTTATGCTACCGTGTCACCTTCTCTATTTCCTTTTCCAAAAATTCTTTGAACTTCGTCAGGTCACTACCTTTGTCCTCATTAGACAATTCATAATCTGGTTCCATAAAGCAATCACTCCCTGGGGTGACCTTTTCTTTCATTTCATTATTTACTTGGAGAGAGACTAAAATTTCCTTTGTTTCTAGGATAGGACGCTCATCATGATCTATCGGTTCTTTAGTTCCTACAAAAGACAGATAAGAATTATTATCGTCATCGTCATCAAATGTAACATTTACCTCGGAATATGATGATGATGCCTCGCTACATGTTTGCTCTAGCATCATCATCTCTAAGCATGTTTCACATGTCTTTTCTGAACGTGCTTTGTCGTGTAATCTGCACCATCCATCAATCAAAATATCATTAGCAGGTATATTTAACAATTGACAATGTTTTACCTGTTTAGACAGATGTATCTCAAAATCTCTGAAGCGATCTATTTCATTCTCATTATCGGGATTATTATCAGTTTCTATGACTGGCATGTTTTCCTGAGGGTCATAATGATGATGATGATGTAGCTTAAGCATCAGGATCTCTTCTATTTTGACAGTCTACGGCCTGATGCAATAAACTCCAGGTTCTACGTTTACGTACATGATCTCATTTGTTCTGTTGTACTCAGTTATCATATGTTTCATTCTAGGTTCAGCATCAATCCTGATCTGATTAGGTATACCCTTCCATGGTAACCACATGTGACTGAAATCTGTAGACATATATCCGTTAAGCGTTTTAGACCAATCGCGGCTGAGTAACATCCCATACGTATCAGGTATGTCAACTACCTGAATATCAATGTAATACTGGATCCTAGGATCAGATGCTAGCTGCATGTGGATATGAGTTAACTCTCCTACTACACTTACTTCTATTTTGTCCAGCTATGTGACCTTCTTTAAGGATTTAGCAGGATGCAGTCCTAAAGCATTACATATTGACAAGGGCATAACATTAGTTGAGGCTCCTGAATCCACCAGACAGTTGTGCAGGTTCTTGCTGAACATTCTTATGGTAAGGAGAAACGGAGGTGATTCAGTTTTATCCCTATACAAGGTCATGTGGGAGGTTTCTACAGCTTGGACTGTAGCTGACACTTTAGGCTTGATAATATTATCCTTAGCAGCATGATCTTTGCCACTGGATTGACTTGAAAAATGGCTATCCTCTTTAGGGGTAGGATCATCTAAGGACTTCATGAATGCCCTTTTGATGGCAGGAGTTTTCAGTAACTCAGACAGGGACAGGCTGATCTTAATTTTCTTCATTTCATTAGCGAGATAGCTAACCAACTTGTCGGATTCATGAGGTGTATTCACAATCTTTGATACTGTGTTTTGAGGTGACAAGTATTGAGCATTCACCTTAGGGAACCTTGGGTTATTGCTAGCCTTAGGATTAGGAGGTGTATTGAAGTTGTTTGGAGGTAGAGATGATGTCAAAGGACCAGCAGGTCTGTTGGCATTACTCCTCAAGTTATAATTGTGCTTACCAGGATATTGCTGCTGATATGCATGTACTTCTTCACATTCCCTTGCAGGCTCATTTTCATCTTCAAAGGGGAAAACATAGTTTGTTTCAAAAGCTAAGGCTGATTCTTCATATGCCTGGTTATAACTCTGATGAGGTTGATTTGTATAGGCTTCTAGCGCAAAAGCTGAGTCGTATCCACAAGGAACTATCTCATTTCCTTCTGCATGAGGTGGATTTCCAGAAGTGTTAGACACTTTAGTCTGAAAAATGCTAGCAGCAATTCTAAATTGTGGACAGTCTAATTCTACATGTGCATTGGTATTGTGGATCCTACACCAATTAGTAAGAGCTTCCTCAGCCAGATTGACTCTAGTAGTCTGTTTGGCTTCACCAGGAGGCTGACTGTCCAGGGGTGATGGCAATGAACCATTATTTGGCCTAGAATTCCATACTCTAGGTTGTCTAGGTGGATTATTGTTATTTCCACCATTATTGTTGAAATTATTGGTGTTATATCCTCTATCAGGATAATTTGGTCTAAAAACCCTGATTTCTCAAGTGTGTCACTTCTGTGGTGAGTTTTCTCAATTGAGCAGAAATCTCTTTGATTTCCTCCTTTTCTTCCTGAGCTTTGGCTACTACATTTTCAGTCTGAGGCTTGAAGAAGGAGGATCCATGGTTATTATTGGACAAATCAGTACCCTAAGGAGTCTGAGCTTGTGCAGGATATTGTGGCAATTGGCCATTTCCATTAGGAGGGGGCATGATGCTCAGTGGAGGTACTTGCAAAGGTGCAGGCATGACTGCTGGAGGTATCACTGTTCCATTAGGATACTGTGTAGGATACTGCGGAGAATATGTTGCAGGATATGATGCAGGATATTGTGAATGCATGCCAGGCAAGGTAGGAAATACTATATTTGGAGTAGGAGCAGGTATCAACTGCTGATTCACTTTGATAGCTTCTTGAAAAGCTCCTGTCAATGTAGTGATCTCAGGATGTGTTCTCCTGATGAACATGGAAGTTAATGGATCCAGGGCTGAATAATAGATACTCCGAGCAGAGGCATCAGATACTACATATGGGGCAACTAACTTGGACAACATTTTCTGAAACCTAGCATTGAAATTGGAGATAGGTTCATGCTCAAATCTTTTGATTGTGGCAAACATATGGTAATTCATAGATGGATCAATAGGGACCTTGAACCTGTCAAGAAAGGCTTTCTCTAGGACAGCCCACGAACCAACAGGGGCTTGGCCAAGACTAATGAACCAATTATAAGCATCTTCCCCTAAGGAAAAAGGAAATAACCTGCACACCACATCTTGATGTTCTATTCTGGCTCTGCAGCAAGCTTCCTTAAATGTCCTGATATGATCATCAGCATTTTGATAAGGATGATATTTTGGACAAAGTTTATCCAGATTCTTTGGTAGCTCATGATATGCAGTAAAGGTCAAAGGTGACTCTGTTGCAAAGAAAGACATTGCAACCTGAGGAGGTTGAGCTGGTGTTGCAGCTGGCTGGGGTTGGACTAGAGGTACACCCTGAGGCTGAACAGGAGGTGTCACAGCTATCCCAGAAGGTATTTGCAAGCCAACAAGAGTTACCGGAGGAGGTTCTGGTGAAGCTCTTGACGCACTAGACCCTGGAGTATGATGAATGTCTACAGTTCTTGGTCTGAAACCTCTAACAGGCAATTCTTCAAAGATTCCGCTAGATCTAGACCTGGTATTTATCTTGTGAGCCAGGATTTCACAATTCTGAGGCAAATTGGCTGAAGTTTTGCAAATATTGGCTGGATTTCACCAAATGAGGTGATATTTGCAGTTAGATGGCTGATCAAACTTGATATTTCTGAAATATTTGTGAAGATACTGCAAATATGACAGGATATTTTGGGTATAATGACCCGTAGCATGAGATCTCAAGTATCTAAAGCTTAAATTCTTCAAAGCTTGAACAGATTTATAGATCTTTGGCCAATATTAGTGAATTCAGAATGATCTACTGTAAAGCTTGCAATATTTATGTAAGATCTGGAAATCTTTACATGGAATGAGCATATATGAGCTTCTTACAGTAAATATTTACGTAATATTTGAAATTCACGGACGATCTGAGGTTACCTTACTCCCTGCATCATAGAACCTGAAAATAATGATGATGCGTGCGGTCTTCTGGATCGCCCTCCTTCTAGCGCCAATTTATGTTGGTCATGATGTTAGTCATAAACAAGCATAGAATAAAAGTACACATTAACCTTTATTCATCTTGAAAGATACTTATGAATTCAAAGAATCCATGATCCCAAGTCTACGGTGATTAGGTCTTAATCGTCTGAAGCTACTCAAAGGTTAATGTGTGTTGCTCTTTCCATTTCGGGGCCTTACGTAAAATTGTGCCATCATCATGACATTCCTGCAGAAATTCTTTACAGAGAAGTCATATTATGCAGTTATTAGATGAAAAGATGTAGAAATACTTCAATCTTTCCATGATATTTTTCAATTGTGCATGCTTTGCATTCAAATATGCTAAATATTTGTGATTATCTACGAGATGCCTGCATATTTATGTTATTTCCTTAAGATTATCAATTATTTGCAATTATGGAGATGAAATGCTCTGAAATTTAAAAGAAATTGAAGAAATGCTTCTATTTAATGTTGAACCTTTAGCTATTGATCCACATACATACTTGATACTGTCATGAGGAGAAGAAATTAAACTATATGTTCACCAGGATATTCCACAGCTAGATACAATTGATGCAAACTTCAGAGGATGAGGAATGAAAACAATACATGCAACATGATGAGCACTCCAAGGGACGCAGCAAATCAAAGCACATATCTAGAATTCAGACACAGATTACTCAAGATTTACGAAGATTTGTAATCGAAATACTCTTCTCTTTCATTAAGTATGCAAAAGACATGTACATATGCAATAACTTTGAAAAAAGCCCTGAATACTTCAGCAAACAGATTTCAATTAGGTTTCAAATGTTTCAACAAGGCATTCCACCACCTTTTATAGAATAAGGTGAGGAATCCGTTACAAAAGATCTACGATCTTGATTTATCAATACAAATCTAGGGTCATGATTCACTTGACTTTGTCAATCTTTACAAAATGGCACAAGTTGCCAGCTGGCAACTATCTATACTACTTGTGCTACTATCCCCTTCATGATGTATCTTCATCATGCTCCTAAGCTGATTCATGCGGGTCATCATCATGTGCATGACTTTCTAAACTTTCACTATCCTGATGATGATGCTGCTGCATGTGGGGCTGCATACTACTGCGGACTTGCTCGTATGAATGCACAACCTGATCTATTCCTCCTCCATCTTGAGTTTTTGCTTTGATGATGGTGTGCTTATGTGCTTCATACTTGTCTCTGCTGCTATCAAGCTTATTTTTCCTGTCCTGCAGTGTTTCATTATACTTCTCCATCTGGACCTTAATTCTCATTATTTTATTTATCAGTTCTTCTGTCAAGTGGACAGGTGGACCATCTGTCTCTGATTGGAAGTTGCTCTATACAGCTTTAATGGCGAACTCTTCATCTTGATTTTCTATTTTACCTTCCACCTTGCCTTCCAATGCTTCCGATATCACCGCTTCTTCAGCCATTAAATCCCGTAGCCTCATGCTGATATCCCTCAGCTTATTATTACATCTTTTGAGGACTCCACACTCAAACTGAGTGTCTTTATACCAGATATCTATTAATAATGCGGTATTACTATTTAGCACCTGCTTCTGATAAGCAGTTGTGGATTTATATTCTTTATTTCTCCTAATAGGCTCAGGACTCTCTCCAGCTTGTAAGACCTCTTCCCGGTCTGCATCTGCAATTTATCCACTTTGGCCTTGGAGTCACTTAGGATGCTCCACCTCTTCAAAGAGGCTTTCATTATTTCTACAGCATCATCCAATGTGGATGACATCCATTTCCTTATTACGGACGCCTCATGCTTCATGAGGTCTAATTTATTTACCTCCTCCTGAGAAATGGCAGTCAATGGGACTGCATGTTCAGTTGTGGTATCATTAGGATCGGTCAGTCCTTTGATATAAGCATGCAACTGAGCAATGTGCTCTTTATGTTGCTTATTTTTCTCCTTCTCTCTTTTCACCTTTTGAATTAGAGAGTCAATGATATCTTTGCCCTCCTGATCTTCTTGGTCCTCATTGGCAAAGCCCAAATCTACTGTCCTGATTTGAAATTCATCGACAGTGATTTTACCTTTTTCCTTCTCCACCGCAGGTATGGCAATTTGCGCGGTCCTTCTCCCAGTTGCCGGATCTCTCTTGATGGCCGAAGTCATACTGGCCTTCCTCTTTGGCTTCATTATATCCGCAGAGAACAGGGTGGAGACGTCGAACTCCTGAATTTCAAGTTCTTCCTCAGCATTTACCTCTTTTGCCAACCATGGAGGCACCCGATCATGTTTTTCAGCATCATCCTGATGTTCACCTATATCTCCCATTTCTGTCAACAAGTGTTGTGGAGATGGTGACTTTCTCATTTCTTCTTCTTGATGCTCTCTTTGTTGTTGATCTTGCGGCACCTCCTCCTGTTGAGGGATTTCCTTCTCTGGAGGAGCATCTTCTTGGTGTGGGGACCCTTGAGGTGCATCTATATGCTGTGGGGAACCTTGAGGTGCATCTATATGCTGTTCATGATGATCATGATCTCTCTCTGTCATTACTTCATCCGTTCCCAATTCTTCTCCTTGCTGCTTATCCACTGCACCAGATACTGGGGACTCTGCCTGATGTGCTGGCGATTGTTCTGCAGCTATTATTTCTTCTGAGCTTGCACTGTCAACCTCCTATGTCCTCGCAGCTGGATCCTCTTTTGTTTCTTCCTTTTCATCAGCCTTCATTTCTTGGACCTCTACTATAGCAGGTTCCGCTGATGTATCCCGTGGACTTTGTTGTCCTAATTCCAGAGCATGGCCTTCCGATTCTGCCATCTCTATTTCCTCTGTTGGTTGGCCTTCACCAGGTGATCCTGCTGGCTATTCAAGACTTGCATCCTGTTTCTCTGTCAGGTCTACCACTACAGGACTTGTCACCTCTGTGATCAATGTATCTAGCCCTATTTCCTGAGCTACTTGCTCTGGGCTCTTTTCTCGCTCTTCTTCCACTCACCTCATCTCTTCCAGTACTGATTGAACTGGTGGAGACTTGTGGGGGGTCATACTAATACCAGCAGCCAGTGTTTCCATCTTCTGTGTAGCCACATCGTGCACCACCTCATCATCAGACAAATTTATTGTCTCGTCGAGCGAGACATGCCCTTCTGCTTGTGTCTGGGAAGTTTCTTTCAGCTGCTCCTCAGCAAGTTCAATTTTGAACTTGACGATGGTAGGAAGTGGAACATTATGTTGAAGTTCCTTGCGCACTTCACTACCTTCCCCTTGTAATGAAGTAGGGGGTTGGCTTATTCCACCTCTCATGGAGGTTCTTTGTTTCTTAGGTGGGGTAGACACCAGCACCTATGGAGCTCTCCTCTTCCTTTTTATTACCAATGGAGCCTCCTCTTCCTCAGGCTCTTCTTCTATGAGGGTATCCTCTCCTCTTGGTTGTTTAGAAGATTGACCCACTTCTTGGGTCTCAGTGATTCCAGCCTCTGTTGTCTTACTTTTCTTGGGCTTTTCTTTCTTTGGAGGGGATGCTGATTCTGATCCTGACCCTGCCGCCTCCTCAGCTGCAAATACTGCCCTTTCAATTATAATCCCTTTTGGTCCCTGTTCCACCTTCTTGCCCCTTGGGGGTCTTTTGCTCTGCTGTTGTGGTGGAGGGATTCTATCTCCCTTGGTCTTCCTCTTCTCTAACAGGAAGTCATCATATTCATCTGCGGGTATATCCTGCCCTTTCTTCTTGTTGTCCACCGTGATGGAAACACCTTTCTTCTTCAATGCCTCTATCTGTGCATCAACCCAAGCTTGGGTTAGGTGTAGGGTCCTGGCAATGAATGGGTCCAAGGATATGTCCTCCTACATAGTGAGGTCAAGTGCAGCGATGGTGTCATTATATATCTTTTTCTGCTCATACTCGTCTGCCATTGTCTTGCCATCATCCTTCTTTAATTGTTGGGGAAGGGAGATGCAATCAAAAGTTCTAACTTGGTTCAGAGTTAACCTCTGATACCTCCTTCTTCTGGCTTCTGCCTCATCTTCACAGTCAGCCCAACAATCCTCTAGGTGCCTTTGGTGAATAGGCTTTCCTAGAATCTTCTGTATCCTGCCGTAAGGATCATATGGTCTTGTTATTGGAAAAGGCTACAGATTCATTTTATTTAGGGTGACCATCACCTTCTTTATACTATCTGAGTCAGGGCACATATAGCTGCCGATGCTGACTGGGATCAAAATTGGTGGCAGCTTCTTGGCATCCTTGTACATTTGTATCATGGTGGAGGCCTGCCTGATAAATTCCATTAGTACTACGGCATCGGTAGGTTACCTTGGCAGCATCAGGGGATGTCCCTCGAAACCCTCAACCCTTATATAAGAAAAGGTTGCAAACTGTATGTACCAGGCCCCATGCCTGTAGACTGCCTCCATGCTCAATCTTTTTGTCCTGTCTTCTTCCATGGTCCTTACCAGATGCATAGAGAATGCATCATTGACTAGTTTGTAATCTTTGAGGTAGTTGGTTCTCTGCAGCTGGGGATGATGATCCCAGATATACACAACATTTGTGCCTGTGAGCTTCCCATCTGTAACTAAAGCATCAAAAGTGCCTTTGTAGGCACAAGAATAAACAATATATGATGACATGAAAAATGCACAATTTGAACCTCCCAGGTTCATTAGTTGCTCATGCAGAGCATCACTTATTATCTGGCCCCATAGTGGCTTAATGTCTGAATATAGACACATCATTACTATTCCATACATCCAATCCGTGAAACTGCCAGTATCAGGTCGGCCGGTTACTCTATTCAGGAGTGCAATCATGTATTGGTACTCCTCACTGAAGTCATACTTAAACAGGTGCACAGGAAGCTTGGCCGCTGCATTATATGTGCTGTTCTCAGCCCGCCACGGATACATGTTCTTCCTAGCCGATTTCTTGTTGGCTTCATACTCTCTTTCAGACTTCTTCAAGTCTACACTTTTGACCTTACTGCCCAGTGGTAATCCAAACATCTGGGAGAGACCTTTGATGGAGAGGTCTGCATATATCCTCCCATGCTTCACTACTTGCCTTGTCTGAGGGTTATAATTCCGGGCACACTCAATGACGAGTTCCAGAGATTCCATGGAGTAGGGAAAACCGGTGGCATTCCACATTCCTGACATGAACACTGCGTCCAGCGCAGGATTCTTGTCATGTCCATCGTTCAGCTTGGCTGACCCGGCCTCCAAATTAGTGCTTCCCTGATGGGTGTCTGTAATTGCTCCATATTTAAACAGGACCCCCCTCTGAGCAGAGAACATGGGTTTGCTGAATTCTTCTTGACACTTGACCAATCGCTTCTCAGCCATGAGTACCTGTAATTAACAACAATCCTATCTCACAATAGGTACATACATGCATGCATATTGCAATTGACTTTATAAATCATTATGCCTACTGCATCAATTCCAACACTACTTAATCATACGGATGCATAAACCAGAACTTACATCATCGTACCAGAACATAAACAATATGATGAGGGTTTTATTCACTTACCTGGTGATGCAGATTTCCTTTTATACTAGTAGATTGCTAACGACATTCTTACTTCAGCTGATGATCACTTCCTTCCTTCAGTTTGTGAGCTCAAATCGTGCAACGGTAGCTGGTATGCAGATATGGAAGCTGGTGCTCTGTAAAACAAGTTTATCGCAAGGTAAATGTGAAAATGGCGGTTGAATTACCTTTTAACCTTGCAGTTAGGGTACATTTAGGGCAACTCTGACAGATTGGATCATGTTCCTTGATTATTCGTGCGAAAATGCAGGATCTTGCCAGGTGTTTCATTGGGTTCTGGGGTCAGCGGGAACTACCTACCATGTCTGCGCGCATTAAATGATAATGGCAGCAACGGGAGCGGGGATATCCATATGAGAGGATATCATGAGGGCAGGATGATATTCGCAAATATCGGGTTGAGTTTCAATATCATCCTCCTCCCTCGTATTGACATTGTTATCGCGACAAGATTCAGGTGACAAAAGCACCTTTGTTTATGTTTTAGTACATCAGGAGGATATTTCGGTGTATCGGGTGATGTTTAAAAATATGATGATGTCGAGACAAACTTACATGTCTCTCTTTTTGGAATATCGGGATGACGTCATCCTGATATTCGCTTCTTCGTATCGGAAGTGCATCATGATGTCATCATCATATTAGGCGAACATGATCATGTTTTAGAAAATATCCTGTGGCAATGTAAATGTGATGATGATGTCATCGTTATGTATGTTCCTTCGTTTATTGTATTCGGTTGATGTCATCAGGATATTTGCTAAGGGTGATATTTGCGTCAAGAGGATATAAAGAAATATCGGGTTACATGCGAAGTATGACGCTCGCGATAGATAAGACTGTTTGACGGGAAGATTTTGCTATCATTTAAAGTTGACGTCGGGATATTTGAACCGCATGACATATCGGGGGAATGTTTCGAATATGATGATGAGCTTCAACAATATGACCAAGGATATAAAAATATGACCTTCCTCTTGCGAATATCAGGTTTGACCGAAACTTTGACTGTTCATAACTCTTACATCCTAATGAATATCAAGGTGATGTAAAAGGCAAACCTGCCTGAATTTTAATGCTCTTTCAAAATATGAGGTCACAAAGATGAAATACGAACTTTGACAAACTAACATCATGGTGACTTACCTCATCCTTGTTTTGCATGATGATGCACTCGACTTACTTTTACCAAACCGCCCGGAAGCAGATGCACAAGCCAAACCAAAAAGTTGGGTCCCTGTTTTGCCAAGTCAAAATGGGGCGTGTTATGTAACCACACAACAACTTGCCACCAAAGAAAACAAACAAATTCCAATGATTCAAGTGATGTGATCACATTCACCTATAGTATTCTAATTCTATCTAAGCATAAGCATCATGATTTTCCAAATGATAAGATTTCATCATGACAACAATGCTAGCAAAGGATCAGGTCTGTGCATATGATTAATTATCCTCATCTTGAAAGCAAGTTGAAAACATGAGTAACTGGTGTTAAACTACATAGTTGGGGATCATCCCTCATAGCCAACCTAAATAGAGCCTTGCTGCCAGTGGGTGTCTATAGCCCCGGCAAGGTTATCTATACAATCTCCCTAAGTAGAGCCCCACTGCCAGCAGGCGTCTATAGCCCCGGTAGAGTTACTTAGATGGCCTAATTTTATTTCTTTTCTAATTTTCTCTGTAAAATTTGTATCTGATATCATCATGTTAGTTTATTTGTACAAGGTACAGTCACTTGCAGCTTTAGGTTGGAGATTGTATTGGTAGCAAAGGAGTCCCTTTAGATTTTTCACTTAACACCTATACTTATGTGTTCAACAAACCCAAGGCTATTAGGTGTTTCATTGTGATTGATTCACTTTGACCAAGAAAAGACACCCTGATGAAAAGATATCAGAAACCTGATCATGATTACTTCTTAGGATGAATCGTAACCTATATTTAAATGTGTTCTCATCACTTGAATCCTAACAATTTAGTTATTTTCCGGGGTGATGAAGTGCATCATCCTGACTTACCAAAACAAGGTCCCAACCAACAAAACGAAACAAGGAAAACAGACACACTATACAAACAACTATACAAATATGCAATATGATACACATGACTATTATGAAGTCATTCAGGCTTGGAAATAATGTATGAGGAATTGTCCATTGACTGGTAATAGGACATCCTCACCTGTCAGGTTCTTAAGCCTATAAGTGCTGTCTCCTAGTATCTCAGAAATTTGAAAGGGACCTATCCATAATCTATCAAACTTACCATGGTCACCTTTCTTTTCATGGGCCTTATCCCACATCAGGACCAAATCAGATATCTTGAAAGCTTTAATTCTGGCTCTCTTGTCGAACCAGCGTTTGACAACAGCCTGATGTTTTGCAAATTGATCGATCGCTTGACTCCTTTTTTCTTCCAGGTGCATCAACTGAAGCAACCTAACTTCTTGCTTATTGTCTATGCCTAGGTATTTTTGGGCAAACTGTAAAGTAGGAATTTTTTAGTTTACAGGGAGGATGGGATCCACTCCATATACTAGTTGGAAAGGTGAGTTTCCTAATGCAGTTTTTATTCTAGTTCTGTCAACCCATAAGGCATACTTTAGAAATGAGTTCCATTCCCTGGGGTTCTTCTCTATCAGTTTTCTTATGGTACTCAGTAAATTCTTGTTGGTGGATTCTGCTAAACCATTCCCTTGGGGATAATAGTTGGATGAAAACTTAAGTATAATCCCATGATCAAAAGCCCAACTTGACAATTTGGTGGAAATGAAGGCTGAACTATTGTCACTTACCAATGCATAAGGAGTTCCATACCTGGTGACAATGTTGTTCTCCAGAAATTTAATGACATCATCTGCAGTGCAAGTTTTGCTGCTAATAGCCTCAGTCCATCTATTACAATAGTCAGTGATTGTTAAAACATACCTATGCCATGAGGAGGATGGAGGATTGATTGGTCCTATGAAGTCCATGCCCCACTGTGCAAATGGGCGCTCTTCCATTACTGGTTGCAATGGTTGTGTAGCATATTTCTCTCTGTTGGCAGCAACCTGGCAAACATGACAACATTTAACATGATCAGCTGTGTCTTTAAAAATTGTAGGCTAGTAATATCCTACTCGGAGGATTGCATGTGTTGTGGCCAATGCTGATCCATGTGCCGTTCCAAACTTATCATGTAATTCTGTCAGGACTCTACTTGCTTCTGGCTTCTCTAAGCATCTAAGGTATATTCCTTCATAATTCTTCTTGAACAAGGTTCCTCCCTTCATCATATACTTTTGGGATCTTATCTTTAAGGCTCTTCTCTGTGAAGCCTGCATTCTTGATGGACATCTTCCAGTAATCAGGATGTGCCTGATATCTGAATACCACTCTTTATTGTCTTTCTCATTGATCACATATTGCTGACTAGTGATGTTTGGATCAATCTCAGATATCATCTGGCTCAGAGCTTGTCCTCTTACCAGCTTCATTGGTGTAATTTCCATGTCATATTCTTGTAATACAGTAATCCATTTAGCTCTTTTTTCACCAGGCTCACTTTGCATTAATAGCATCTTCACTGCTGCATTTGGTACTACAGCAATCACTTTGCTTCTGAGTATGTAATGTCTGAATTTCTTTACTGCCCTGACTAATGCAAGTGCCTGTCTCTCAACATCTACATACCTCAACTCAGCATCCCTGAAAGGACAGCTCATGAAAGCAATTGGTTTCTCTTCTTTCTTTTCATTTCTTTAAGTTAACACTGCTGCAGAGGTATGTTCTGAAGCAAATGAATAGATGTAGAAATCTTTTGTGTAGTTTGGGCTGATGAGGATAGGAGCATCTGAAATGGCTTTTTTTATATCTTCAAATGCAGCCCTGGCTTCTGGTGTCCACTCAATTTGTGCATCTTTTTTCAACATAGCATTTAAAGGCCTAACAATCTCAGCAAAGCCGGTGATGAACTTCCTCACAAAGTTTATCTTACCAAAGTAAGACTTAAGTTCCTTTTTGCTTCCTGGAAGTTGTAACTTCATAATAGATTCCACCCTGTCAGGATCAATGATAATTCCATCCTCTGTGATCAGGTGGCCTAGTAATTTTCCTGTTGTGACCCCAAATATGCACTTCTTAGGATTCAAAGATATTCCATATTCTTCACATTTCTTCAGTACACTTCTGAGATCAGCAACATGATTCCTCCTTTCCTTGGAGAATACCATCAAGTCATCCATGTAGATGACTATACACTTTCCTATTAAACCTCTGAAAGCTATGTCCATTGCTCGCTGGAATGTAGCTCCAGCATTTATGAGTCCAAAGGGCATACGTCTATATGCAAATATCCCCCACTTTGTGGTGAAGGCAGTTTTCAATCTGTCAATTTTGTCAACCATTACTTGGTTGTATCCTGAGAAACCGTCCAAGAAGGACATCATTTTAACTCCATTTACAATCTGCAGAACTTCGTCCAATGAGGGTAAAGGATAGTTATCCTTCTCTGATGCTCTGTTCAGGTTCCTGAAATCTATACATAACCTGATGTCTCCATTCTTCTTTCTGATTGGCACAAGATTAGCCACCCAAGTGGAGTGCTTGATAGGAAATATTATCCTGGTATTTAACAATTTCTTGACTTCTTCAAGAATTATTGGTTCGAGCAAGGCATTTACTAGCCTTTTCTTCTATCTGAAAGGTTTTGCATCTGGCTTGAGAGGTATAGTATGAGTTATGACAGAGGTGTCATATGTCTTTAGCTCATCATAAGTCCATGCAATTACATGTATGTAATCCTTAAGGGCCTGAGTTATTCCTTCTAACTCTTCTGGTGTGCAAACCTTACCCAATAAGACGTTTTTCTTGTCATCAGCGTGTCCAATATTCACTTGTGAATATTGACCTCCATCTGCCTTAGGTAGATCTTTATGTTTAAGCATATTATCTAAATCAAAGGCTCTTTCTAACTCAATCATACCTTTGGGGATCCTATTGCTAGGCAACTCTAATATCTCATCTTCTTCCCAGACATGATCTTCCATACCATTCTCATCTATAATCTGAGCTTCAAATATGTCTGTATTTGAAATGAAGTCTAGAATGTGCTGATCATCATCAAACACATGGAGATTAGTCACATTGTCAAGTATTGATGGTACTGACACCAGTTCTATTGAAAATCTCTTTAGACCAGATATAGACAGTGGCTCTAATGTACTGGCAGCTTGAGCTAGCGCATCTACCCTATGGTTTTGTTCTCTTAGTACGTGAGTGATATTAAAGGCGTCAAAGTCTTCCATTAGGTCCCATACATGATGTCTGTAATTTGATAGTTTTCTGTAGTTACAGGAGTAAATTCCTCTTACTTGCTTCACAACTAGTTCTGAATCTCCAAAGACATGCAGAATCTTTACTTTCTTCTTATGAGGAAACAGCATTCCATGAATCAAAGCCTCATACTCTGCTACATTGTTAGTACAGGGGAACTGTAATCTGTAGGCTGCCAGATAGGATTTCCCAGTTGAATCAATTAGATCGATTCCTACCCCAGCACCTTGCTTAGATTTGGACCCATCAAACCTCAGGATCCAAGGTTTATCTTCAGCAGGACATTTAGCTAAACTTTCTTTTCTCTTTGCAGCTCTGGCTGCTGCTCCGCCTGATATCCATTTTAACTTAGGGATATTATCATCCTCAAATTTCTTCCTTCCCTTTTCTCGTGAGCCTGATGGCTTTTCTATTCTCTCTTTCATTTCAGCAGGAGGATGATCTTCTGAATCTGTAGCTGCATGCTTTTTCAAAATGTATAAACATAATGAGCAAGTTGTTCCTGAGTGAGGTGCCTCATGCAGCCTACACCAATCTTTAATTAAGACCTCTCGAGGAGATTATGCTGCCGTGTCACCTTCTCTATTTCCTTTTCCAAAAATTCTTCGAACTTCGTTAGGTCACTACCTTTGTCCTCATCAGACAATTCATAATCTGGTTCCATAAAGTAATCACTCCCTGGGGTGATCTTTTCTTTCATTTCATTATTTACTTGGAGAGAGACTAAAATTTCCTCTGTTTCTAGGATAGGACGCTCATCATGATCTATCGGTTCTTCAGTTCCTACAAAAGACAGATAAGAATTATTATTGTCATCGTCATCAAATGTAACATTTACCTCAGAATATGATGATGATGCCTCGCTGCATGTTCGCTCTAGCATCATCATCTCTAAGCATGTTTCACATGTCTTTTCTGAATGTGCTTCGTCATGTAATCTGCACCATCCATCAATCAAAATATCATTAGCAGGTATATTTAACAATTGACAATGTTTTACCTGTTTAGACAGATGTATCTCAAAATCTCTGAAGCAATCTATTTCATTCTCATTATCGGGATTATTATCAGTTTCTATGACTGGCATGTTTTCCTGAGGGTCATCATGATGATGATGATGCAGCTTAAGCATCAAGATCTCTTCTATTTTGACAGTCTGCGGCCTGATGCAATAAACTCCAGGTTCTACGTTTACATACATGATATCATTTGTTCTGTTGTACTCAGTTATCATATGTTTCATTCTAGGTTCAACATCAATCCTGATCTGATTAGGTATACCCTTCCATGGTAACCACATGTGACTGAAATCTGTAGACATATATTCATTAAGCGTTTTAGACCAATCGCGGCTGAGTAACATCCCATACGTATCAGGTATGTCAACTACCTAAATATCAATGTAATACTGGATCCTAGGATCAGATGCTAGCTGCATGTGGATATGAGTTAACTCTTCTACTACACTTACTTCTATTTTGTCTAGCTGTGTGAACTTCTTTAAGAATTTAGCAGGATGCAGTTCTAAAGCATTGCATATTGACAAGGGCATAACATTCGTTGAGGCTCCTGAATCCACCAGACAGTTGTGCAGGTTCTTGCTGAACATTCTTATGGTAAGGAGAAACGGAGGAGTTAACTCTTCTGCATGAGGTGGATTTCCAGAAGTGTTAGACACTTCAGTCTGAAAGATGCTAGTAGCAATTCTAAATTGTGGACAGTCTAATTCTGCATGTGCATTGGTATTGTGGATCCTACACCAATTAGTAAGAGCTTCCTCAGCCAGATTGACTCTAGTAGTCTGTTTGGCTTCACCAGGAGGCTGACTGTCGAGGAGTGATGGCAATGAACCATTATTTGGCCTAGAATTCCATACTCTGGGCTGTCTAGGTGGATTATTGTTATTTCCACCATTATTGTTGAAATTATTGGTGTTATATCCTCTATCAGGATAATTTGGTCTGTCATTGGAATAATTTCTATTCTGACTTGACTGGGAATAAAAACCCTAATTTCTCAAGTGTGTCACTTCTGTGGTGAGTTTTCTCAATTGAGCAGAAATCTCTTTGATTTCCTCCTTTTCTTCCTGAGCTTTGGCTACTACATTTTCAGTCTGAGGCTTGAAGAAGGAGGATCCATGGTTATTATTGGACAAATCAGTACCCTAAGGAGTCTGAGCTTGTGCAGGATATTGTGGCAATTGGCCATTTCCATTAGGAGGGGGCATGATGCTCAGTGGAGGTACTTGGAAAGGTGCAGGCATGACTACTGGAGGTATCACTGTTCCATTAGGATACTGTGTAGGATACTGCAGAGAATATGTTGCAGGATATGATGCAGGATATTGTGAATGCATGCCAGGCAAGGTAGGAAATACTATATTTGGAGTAGGAGCAGGTATCAACTGCTGATTCACTTTGATAGGTTCTTGAAAAGCTCCTGTCAATGTAGTGATCTCAGGATGTGTTCTCCTGATGAACATGGAAGTTAATGGATCCAGGGCTGAATAATAGATACTCCGGGCAGAGGCATCAGATACTACATATGGGGCAACTAACTTGGACAACATTTTCTGAAACCTAGCATTGAAATTGGCGATAGGTTCATGCTCAAATCTTTTGATTGTGGCAAACATATGGTAATTCATAGATGGATCAATAGGGACCTTGAACCTGTCAAGAAAGGCTTTCTCTAAGACAGCCCATGAACCAACAGAGGCTTGGCCAAGACTAATGAACCAATTATAAGCATCTTCCCCTAAGGAAAAAGGAAATAACCTGCACACCACATCTTGATGTTCTATTCTGGCTCTACAGCAAGCTTCCTTAAATGTCCTGATATGATCATTAGCATCTTGATAAGGATGATATTTTGGACAAAGTTTATCCAGATTCTTTGGTAGCTCATGATATGTAGTAAAGGTCAAAGGTGACTCATGGTGACATCATCCTGATATTCGGGCTTCAATAAAATGCAAAGGGATGACGTCACCGTCATGTTTCGTTAAGATCAAGAGATAAATGTAATATCGGGTCACCTTAGGAAGATGATCGGGATGATGAATGCAGTATGACCCCTTTGCAGAGAAGGTGATCCTCTCGAAAGATCAGGATGATGATGATCATCATCATCATATCCGCACTAGGTGATTAAAAAATGATCCTGCTGAATGTCCAGATGACGTCATCAGGATATCCGGGGCCTTTGTTAATCTTATAACATGACGTCATCGTCATCATCATATTGGCGAACAGGATCATGCCTTGGAAAATATCCTGCCGAAGGAGAAAGGTAATGGTGACGTCATCCTGATATTTGCTTCTTCGTTTATCAGGTCGGGATGACGTCATCAGGATATCCGCAAAAGATTATACTTCTCGGCAGGAGGATATTACGAACTGTTGGGTAGACGAACAAGATCATGATGATCTTGTCAACATGACTCAGGAATGAAATATCACCCTCCCCTTTGAAAGATAAGGTGATCATCATGATCACGCAAAAGGAGATCAGGAGGATATTACGAAATGTGATCCTGCCTTGAAATATCATGATGATGATGATCACCAGGACCTTGACGTGCGCGTGCAAATTTTGCAGATGGCGTATTTTCTAAGTAGGGTGATATTATAATATCAGCATGATATTATAATATCGGGTGATGTTAGAATATCATGATGCTCGCAATGTGCCCAAGGTTGCTTGACGGGTAAAACAACCTATCACTTAAGATTGACGTCCGGATGTTTCGGGACTGCATGATTTTTATCAGGTGATAGAGTAAGATCATGATGATGACCTTTCACGATACAAAAGACCGCTCGACGGGAAAAGATTACTACGACTTAAACTTGACGTCCGGATATTTTGACCTTAGGATATTATCAGGGGGCCCTTCAAATATCATGATGATGATGTTCATCATACAGCAATTATCAGGTTTGACCTAACTTTGACTGTGCATAACTCCCTCATATGAACGAATTTTCAAGTGATGCAAAAGGCAAACCTGCATGGAATTTCAAGCTCTTTCTAACCATGAGGTCATAGAAACAAAATATGAAATTTGACAAACTAACCTCATGATGATGACCTACCTCATCCTGACCTTCATGATGATGATGCACCTGACCTATTTTTACCAAACCGCCAGAAAGCAGACAACACAAGCCAAGCCAAAAGTTGGGTCCCTATTTTGCCATGTCAAAATGGGGCGTGTTGTGTAACCACACAACAACTTGCCACCAAAAAAAACAACAAAATTCAAATAATTCAAGTGATATGATCATATTCATCTATAGTATTCTAATTCTTTCTAAGTAAAATCATCATGATCTTTGAATGATAAAGTTTCATCAAGGTAACAGTGCTAACAAAGGATCATGTGTGTGCATATGATTAATTATCCTCATCTTGAAAGTAAGTTGAAAACATAAGTAACTGGTGTTAAACTACATAGTTGGAGATCATCCCTCATAGCCAACTTGGATAGAGCCTTGCTGCCAGCAGGTGTCCATAACCCCGGCAAGGTTATCTATACAATCTCCCTAAGTAGAGCCCCACTGCCAGCAGGCATCCATAGCCCCGGTAGAGTTACTTAGATGGCCTAATTTTATTTCGTTTCTGATTTTCCTTTAAAAATTTAAATTTGATATCATCATGTCAGCTCATTTGTACAAGGTGTAGTCACTTGCAGCTTTAGGTTTGAGATTGTATTGGTAGCAAGGGAGTCCCTTTAGATTTTTCACTTAACACCTATACTCATATCTTCAACAAGCCCAAGGCTGTTAGGTGTTTCATTGTGTTTGATTCACTTTGGACAAGAAAAGGCACCTGATGAAAAGATATTATAAAACCTGATCATGAGTATTTATCAGAATGAATTACAATCTATATCTAAATCTGATCTCATCACTTGAATCATAACAATTTAGTTATTTTCTTAGGTGATGAAGTGCATCATCTTGACTTACCAAAACAAAACTCAACCAAAACAACACAAAACAGAAGAAACACTATACAAACAACCAACCTACAAAAAGGAAACAACAGGAACAGAACAAGAAAGCAAAACAAGCAGACTATACAGACAACTAACCTACAAAATTATATACAAACCACTACTAGGCAAACAAAAACCAGAAAAAGACCTAAGGACACCTGTATTTGCATACTTCTTTTGATTGTGTAGGAGCATCAGGGTATTAGTTATGGTTCTCAACCTAGCAAATTTATCTTTATATTCTGACAGATATTCTGGTATTCTGAATTCACTGTATTCAATAGAACAACTCTTGATGATCAGCAACTGAGGAAGCTCATCATGTTCATGATTAATCCATATGCATGTCTTATCTTCTGAATTTCCATAATTAAAATAGTATTCAACATCATTTACTGTGGAAAGGAGAAATACAACCTGGTGTATTTCTGGCTTTGCTGGACATGCTTCTTCATTGGCAGTTGATCTTCCATTTGTCATTATATTTTCACTGCTTGGCTCAGTGCCTGGTCCCTCTTCAAATTGAAAGATGTATGACCTTTGATGTATTAATTCTTCATCTTTATTCAGCCTTATCCCTTCATTTTGGATGTTCAGTTTATCCTCCAGTTCAGGAAACTTCTCAATATTTTCTTCAATTTCCTGCACATCAACATCTAAATAAGTATCTTTACTATCACAACCTGATATACAGAAATTTATCATTTCTAAATCATTTGACTGTAAAGGAGAAACAACTTTCACTTGATGAGGACACTCCCCTGTTTCATTTTCAAAATATTTCTGGAGTGACATCCGATTATGCACAACAGCTCCAAAGTCTTCTACATCTTCATCTTTCAGGAATTGTTCATTAAATAATTCACATTTTCTATCTATTAGAGGATCTGGTTCCTTTAACCTGCAACATTCTTGCATTTGATCATTTAATTCAAAGAAGTCAGGTAATAAATCAGCATTTATTTTCTTCTCTATGACTCCCTGAGTTACCATCATAGGAACTTCATCATCAAGAGTGCATTTAAATTGCTCTACTATCTGTTTACACTTCTCTTTACCATAGAATGACTCCAGGAAAGATGTTTCATCTTCTTTATCAAAAGTATTAGGATCAGAATCAAAAATATTATCCTGATGAGTGATTTCTTCTCTAAAATTTTCACAAGATTCATACCTGCATACTGACTGGTCCTTACTAGTATTAGGAAGTAGAGAACTCCCATCAATCTCACCATAAAATGAATCCAGGAAAGATGTTTCCTCTTCATTACCTTCTGGAACTGACTCAACTATTGTATTTTCTAGAATCTTTTTCAACATGACCAAGCAAGGGTAGCAATCTCTCTCCGAATGCTCTTCATCATGTAATCTGCACCAGCCTTCAATCAAGACATCATTAATGGGAAAACCTAATATTTGACTACACTGTATATTTCTAGACAAGTATAATTCAAAATCTTCAGATCGGTCCACTTCAGTGTCTGGACAATTAATAACTTCTGGTGCTGCATCTGCTTGTTGCTCCAGAATTTCTTCATTTTCCTGGCAGACTTCTTCATTTTCTTGGCAAATTTCAACCCTGAACACATCCAGAAAGAATATTAGTCCTTTTAAATATAAATCCAACCTTGTAAGGAAAGTTAAGCAATTTATTTCACTGTGTTCTGCAGTTTGGTGTATTCTGCAACAGGTAGATAAACCAAAGTTAGACAAACTGTGAGGGTAAAGCTGCCTATTTAAAGTTTCCTGAAATAAAGGGATGTTAATTTGGCAATTATTTTCATATACATCCATCAAAATGAGACTATATTTTTCAATTCTTTAGTATTTTGAAATTTTAATGAGATCTATCATATCTCAGACTAAAACTTGAAAGTCCAGAAAATCAAACAAATCTTTGATGCTTTGGGCTAGATCTTTGCAAAGGTGCAACCAAAACATCTCAAGTAAGAGATATTTGCAGACATTCAACTCAAATGCTGAAATATTTATGCAATATTTGCAGAAAATCCAAAAATGTGACAGGATATTGGGATATCCTGACCCGTAACACAAGATCTCGAGTGCCTAAAGCTCAAATTCTCAAAGCTTGAACAAATTTACGCATCTGTGGCCGATATTAGTGAATTCAGAGAGATCTACTGTAAAGCCTGCAATATTTATGTGAGATCTGGAAATCTTTACACAGAATGTGCATATACAATCTTGTCACAGCAAATATTTACGAAATTTACTGAAATTCACGAGTGATCTGAGGATACCTTACTCCTATACGCCATCAAACCTGAAAATACTGATGATGTTGCGTTATCTTCCAGGCCAGCCCTCCTTCTAGCGCCAATTTATGTTGCGTTAGAAGCGAGGGGCCTGTAGATACGTTAGCAAGATTTAAAGCGGGCTGCTAAACTGAGGCAGGGGATATCACTTCAACTGAACAGGATTTATTTGCTGAGAAACGGCTCATGCCCTCCTTTTGTTGATGATGCTGAGAAACAGCTGGCCCTCCTTCTAGCGCCAATTTATGTTGGTCATGATGTTAGTCATTCGCAAACATAGAATAAAAGTTACACAACAACCTTTACTCATCTTGAAAGATACGATGAATTCAAAGAATTCATGATCCCAAGTCTCCGTTGATTAGGTCTTAATCTACTGACGTTACTCAGTGGTTGATGTGTGTTGCTGTTTTCTATTCAGGGGCCTTACGTGTTTCTGCAAAGTTCATCATTATTACTTTCAAATATCCTGCTCTGGATGTTTGCTCTGCATAAGTCTCCAACAATTCTACCTCTGCACTGTGAATTTAGTCAAATAAAGTGCCTACAGGCTGATATTTGCATGATTTCTGTCATTATTTATGATTCTTGGCATGATATTTCCAATACTACATGCATTTAACTCAAATATGCTAATGATCTTCAGTTACCTACGGGATTTCAGCATATTTCACTGTTTCTGCTTGTTATTTATCATGATTTGCAGTTATGATGATGAATTTATGAAATTAAAAGAAGAAAAAGGGTTAAAGAATGAGATTCCCAAAACTACTGGACTTAGATCACTGATCCACATACAAGCTCCCATACATGCAATGAAAAGAAGGAAACTAAAATCATACTTCACCAGGACATTCCACAAATCCGCATGATCTAGTGCAAATCTTCAAAGGAAAAGTTGACAACAACATGTAATGAAATGAAAGCGCTTCCAGTTGAACACAACATTCACCAGTACATATCCATAAATCAACAAGAAGATTACGTAAAATTTACAATCAGGATGTAATCTGAAACTTCATATCCATTCAGTATGCTCAAGAACAGGTACATTTACAGTGATCTGAAGAAAGAACCTTGACATTTCAACAATTCTATCCTCATTAGTCTCAGTAATCCGATCTCCTAATTGATTCTACAGTAATTGACTTTTTGCGCCAGATGCGTCTGTGTATTCTAATGTATTCCTCCTATTCGATGACAAGGTCTGGCCTTTATATAGAGCAAATGCCAGAAAACGGTTACAATGATCCAAGGATCAGGATCCTCTCATAACAAACAACGGTCCAGATGAAAAGCACATGCTTCGTCAGTTGGCAAATGTACAGCTGGCACAGAATATTCCAGCATCTTTAACTTGATTCGGTCTCCAGCTGGCGAACAGCATATTTGACAATATCCTCCTCATTTCTGGTTCATGTTGTCTCCATGTGCAACTTTGTAATTATCAGCTTCAGCAGCAGCTCTAACAGCATCATGACTTCAATGCTCAGCTTCAGCAGCATCATCATGACTTCAATGCTCAGCTTCAGCAGCCGCATCATGACTTCCTGCAAGTAAACAGACAAACATTAAGTTCATCATCATGTGGATAAACAACAGGAAGTAAAACGTTTTATTAAACAAGCCCCCAAAAATGCGCAGCTACAGGCAATCGGGCTCCAAATTTCCATCGCTTCATGCTTTTTGCCCATTTTCTTGTATATCGGGTTCAAAATATGATCATGATGATCTCAAAATATACAAGGAAATAATCGCCCTTTACAAATTACTTCACATCTGGCTTTGCATGCTCTGTTTGTATGTTTCGGGTCATCATCATCATGTTCGCATCGGTGTGACCACATATGATCAGGTTGACAATATTAGACTTGGCCGACGGCAACAGTTATACCTACGCCGAAAATCATGATGATGACCAACTCTATGTCTTCTATCTAGCTGCAGGATATCACGAAATATGATGCTCCTCCCCTCCGAATTGTCTGATGAAAAGCACATCAGGATGTTTCGTTTCTGCATATTGGGGAAAGAAAGACATCATCATCATCATCATGTCGAAGACAAACAGGAGGATTTGGAATATGATCCTGCTGCTGAGGAAAGGAAAATCATGGTGACATCATCCTGATATTCGGGCTTCAATAAAATGCAAAGGGATGACGTCACCGTCATGTTTCGTTAAGATCAAGAGATAAATGTAATATCGGGTCACCTTAGGAAGATGATCGAGATGATGAATGCAGTATGACCCCTTTGCGGAGAAGGTGATCCTCTCGAAAGATCAGGATGATGATGATCATCATCATCATATCCGCACTAGGTGATTAAAAAATGATCCTGCTGAACGTCCAGATGACGTCATCAGGATATCCGGGGCCTTTGTTAATCTTATAACATGACGTCATCGTCATCATCATATTGGCGAACAGGATCATGCCTTGGAAAATATCTGCCGAAGGAGAAAGGTAATGGTGACGTCATCCTGATATTTGCTTCTTCGTTTATCAGGTTGGGATGACGTCATCAGGATATCTGCAAAAGATTATACTTCTCGGCAGGAGGATATTACGAACTGTTGGGTAGACGAACAAGATCATGATGATCTTGTCAACATGACTCAGGAATGAAATATCACCCTCCCCTTTGAAAGATAAGGTGATCATCATGATCATGCAAAAGGAGATCAGGAGGATATTACGAAATGTGATCCTGCCTTGAAATATCATGATGATGATGATCACCAGGACCTTGACGTGCGCGTGCAAATTTTGCAGATGGCGTATTTTCTAAGTAGGGTGATATTATAATATCAGCATGATATTATAATATCGGGTGATGTTAGAATATCATGATGCTCGCAATGTCCCCAAGGTTGCTTGACGGGTAAAATAACCTATCACTTAAGATTGACGTCCGGATGTTTCGGGACTGCATGATTTTTATCAGGTGATAGAGTAAGATCATGATGATGACCTTTCGCGATACAAAAGACCGCTCGATGGGAAAAGATTACTACGACTTAAACTTGACGTCCGGATATTTTGACCTCAGGATATTATCAGGGGGCCCTTCAAATATCATGATGATGATGTTCATCATACAGCAATTATCAGGTTTGACCAAAACTTTGACTGTGCATAACTCCCTCATATGAACGAATTTTCAAGTGATACAAAAGGCAAACCTGCATGGAATTTCAAGCTCTTTCTAACCATGAGGTCATAGAAACAAAATATGAACTTTGACAAACTAACCTCATGATGATGACCTACCTCATCCTGACCTTCATGATGATGATGCACCTGACCTATTTTTACCAAACCGCCAGAAAGCAGACAACACAAGCCAAGCCAAAAGTTGGGTCCCTGTTTTGCCAAGTCAAAATGGGGCGTGTTGTGTAACCACACAACAAGACTGCCTCTTGAGCCTCCATGCTCAATCTCTTTGTCCTGTCTTCTTCCATGGTCCTTACCAGATGCATAGAGAATGCATCATTGACCAGTTTGTAATCTTTGAGGTAGTTGGTTCTCTGCAGCTGGGGATGATGATCCTAGATATACACAGCATTTGTGCCTGTGAGCTTCCCATCTATAACTAAAGCATCAAAAGTGCCTTTGTAGGCACAAGAATAAACAATATATGATGACATGAAAAATGCACAATTTGAACCTCCCAGGTTCATCAGTTGCTCATGCAGAGCATCACTTATTATCTGGCCCCATAGTGGCTTTATGTCTGAATATAGACACATCATTACTATTCCGTACATCCAATCCGTGAAACTGCCAGTATCAGGTTAGCCGGTTACTCTATTCAGGAGTGCAATCATGTATTGGTACTCCTCACTGAAGTCATACTTAAACAGGTGCACAGGAAGCTTGGCCGCTGCATTATATGTGCTATTCTCAGCCCGCCACGGATACATGTTCTTCCTGGCCAATTTCTTGTTGGCTTCATACTCTCTTTCAGACTTCTTCAAGTCTACACTTTTGACCTTACTGCCCAGTGGTAATCCAAACATCTGGGAGAGACCTTTGATGGAGAGGTCTGCATATATCCTCCCATGCTTCACTACTTGCCTTGTCTGAGGGTTATAATTCTGGGCACACTCAATGACGAGTTCCAGAGATTCCATGGAGTAGGGAAAACCGGCGGCATTCCACATTCCCGACACGAACACTGCGTCCAGCATAGGACTCTTGTCATGTCCATCGTTCAGCTTGGCTGACCAAGCCTCCAAATTAGTGTTTCCCTGATGGGTGTCTGTAATTGCTCCATATTTAAACAGGACCCCCCTCTGAGCAGAGAACATGGGTTTGCTGAATTCTTCTTGACACTTGACCAATCACTTCTCAGCCATGAGTACCTGTAATTAACAACAATCCTATCTCACAACAGGTACATACATGCATGCATATTGCAATTGACTTTATAAATCATTATGCCTACTGCATCAATTCCAAACTACTTAATCATACGGATGCATAAACCAGAACTTACATCATCGTACCAGAATAGAAACAATATGATGAGGGTTTTATTCACTTACCTGGTGATGCAGATTTCCTTTTATACCAGTAGATTGCTAACGACGTTCTTACTTCAGCTGATGATCACTTCCTTCCTTCAGTTTGTGAGCTCAAATCGCGCAACGGTAGCTGGTATGCAGATATGGAAGCTGGTGCTCTGTAAAACAAGTTTATCGCAAGGTAAATGTGAAAATGGTGGTTGAATTACCTTTTAACCTCATAGTTAGGGTACATTTAGGGGAACTCTGATAGATTGGATCATGTTCCTTGATTATTCGTGCGAAAATGCAGGATCTTGCCAGGTGTTTCATTGGGTTCCGGGGTCGGCGGGAACTACCTACCATGTCTGCGTGCATTAAATGATAATGGCGGCAACGGGAGCGGGGATATCCATATGACAGGATATCATGAGGGCAGATGATATTCACAAATATCGGGTTGAGTTTCAATATCATCCTCCTCCCTCGTATTGACATTGTTATCGCGACAAGATTCGGGTGACAAAAGCACCTTTGTTTATGTTTTAGTACATCAGGAGGATATTTCGGTGTATCGGGTGATGTTTCAAAATATGATGATGTCGAGACAAACTTACATGTCTCTCTTTTTAGAATATCAGGATGACGTCATCCTAATATTCGCTTCTTCGTATCGGAAGTGCATCATGATGTCATCATCATATTAGGCGAACATGATCATGTTTTAGAAAATATCCTGTGGCAATGTAAATGTGATGATGATGTCATCGTTATGTATGTTCTTTTGTTTATCGTATTCGGATGATGTCATCAGGATATTTGCTAAGGGTGATATTTGCGTTAGGAGGATATAAAGAAATATCGGGTTACATGCGAAGTATGACGCTCACGATAGATAAGACTGTTTGACGGGAAGATTTTGCTATCATTTAAAGTTGACGTCCGGATATTTGAACTGCATGACATATCGGGGGGATGTTTCGAATATGATGATGAGCTTCAACAATATGACCGAGGATATAAAAATATGACCTTCCTCTTGCGAATATCAGGTTTGACCGAAACTTTGACTGTTCATAACTCTTACATCCTGATGAATATCAAGGTGATGTAAAAGGCAAACCTGCCTGAATTTTAATGCTCTTTCAAAATATGAGGTCACAGAGATGAAATACAAACTTTGACAAATTGACCTCATGGTGACTTACCTCATCCTGGTTTTGCATGATGATGCACTCGACTTACTTTTACCAAACTGCCCGGAAGCAGACGCACAAGCCAAACCAAAAAGTTGGGTCCCTATTTTGCCAAGTCAAAATGGGGCGTGTTGTGTAACCACACAACAATAGAGAGGGGAGGGAAGTAGAGAGAGAGAGAGAGGGGAGGGAATAAGAGAGTGAGAGACTGGGTAGGATGTAGAGAGGTGAGGGAAGTAGAAAGTGAGAGACAGGGTAGGAGGTAGAGAGGGGAGGGAAGAAGAGAGTGAGAGAGAGAGAGAGGGTAGGAGGTAGAGTGGGGAGGGAAGTAGAGAGTGCGAGAGAGGGTAGGAGGTAGAGAGGGGAGGGAAGAAGAGAGTGAGAGGGAGGGTAGGAGGTAGAGAGAGGAGGGAATTAGAGAGTGAGAGAGGGTAGAAAGTAGAGAGGGGTGAGAAGTAGAGAGTGAGAGAGAGGGTAGGTGGTAGAGAGGGGAGGGAAGAATAGAGTGAGAGAGAAGGTATGAGGTAGAGAGGGGAGGGAAGTAGAGACTCAGAGAGAGGGTAGGAGGTAGAGAGGGGAGGGAATAAGAGAGTGGGAGACAGGGTAGGAGGTAGAGAGGGAGGGAATTAGAGAGTGAGAGACAAGGTAGGATGTAGAGAGGGGAGGGAAGAAGAGAGAGAGATAGGGTAGGGCGTAGAGAGGGGAGGGAAGTAGAGAGTTTGAGAGAGGGTAGGAGGTAGAGAGTAGAGGGAAGAAGATAGTAAGAGAGAGGGTAGGAGGTAGAGAGCAGAGGGAAGTAGAGAGTGAGAGAGACGGAAGGAGGTAGAGAGGGGAGGGAAGAAAAGATTGAGAGAGAAGGTAGAAGGTAGAGAGGGGAGGGAAGTAGAGACTCAGAGAAAGGGTAGGAGGTAGAGAGGGGAGGGAAGTAGAGAGTGAGAGAGAGGGTAGGATGTAGGGAGGGGAGGGAAGTAGAGAGTGAGAGAGAGGAGGGAAGTAGAGGTGAGAAAGAGAGAGGAGGGGAGGGAGAGAGGAGGAGAGGGAGTGAGTGTTTCAATTTAGCATAATGCGAGCACGTTATAATGCACTCGCATTATGTTTTGGCTTGGAAATTACCAATCCTAAGGCTTGGATTTGCATTGGGATTCCAACCCAAAGGCTTGGACTATGTTTAGGTCATCCAAGGACGTGTTTTTCCAGATTCTAACAAAATTCACATAATCTGGAGCATGCTCCCCATCAGGATTGCACTTTTTTCAATGAAAAGCCAAAAAAAATACCACCATAATGTTAAGCTCTCTATTAGCTATCTAACCATATAATTGTTTTCACATTTTGAGTATGTTAATGGTTTCACCTTTAATTAATTTTATTAGTGTATCTTTGTTTTGTCAAAAACCAGTGTTTGGTATTTGTGACTTTCTTTTAATCGTTCATCAAAATTTCAAAAAAGTTACATTTTTAGAAACTAGACTCCATTCTACACGTATTCAAAAAATTTTGATTTTTGATTAGTTTTCAAAAATTTTAGGGGAGTTGTACACTCAATTTTTTGTTTTTCAGGATGTGTCCACTTTGAAAATTAGTAAAAAATCAATTATTCATGAAAAAATTATCAAAAAAATTAGGGATAAACTACATGGTGTTATCTAATTTCTCACTAAAATGATTTTTGAAATACTAAAAGAAAGTTAACATTTTAGGGGGAGTACACCAGACACCATGTTATGTTTTTTTGAGAAAAACATGACCAATTTGTTGAAAATAGGGCAGACAACTGAGAGAGGGGTGAATTAGCTGTCTAAAAAATTTAATACTTCCTACAGTTAATTCTTCCTTTTACCACTTAACAATAAATCAATACCTTAATCATGAAAAACCACAATCACAAATGTAAGAGCAACAACACAATAACACAATTGACACCAAGATTTTTAGTGTGGAAACCTGGTTAAGGGAAAAACCACGGTGGGGATTAACCCACAAAAATTAATACCTTGTTAAAAATATTTTACAAATGGGAATGCACATGCATTCAGGCTCACTACCTAGAGCTCACTGCTCAAATAGAGGCTCACTGCCTCCAAACGATTACAAGAGAATAACAAGGATTTTTAAACTGATGAGAAGCATCTACTAATGCAAGAATTCAGTTCCAGGTTAAGTACAATACACTGATCTTACACATTTCATCTTTACTCTCCCTTGCTTACTGCTCTGTCATTATCCGAACCTTAGATCTCTGCTTCTTCGCTCTTCCTTCATAGTCACAACACTTACTTCATCAAAATCATCCAAATCCTTTGGCTATATATATCCACATCTTGATCTTCAATCACTTTCCAGTCAACTTCAAGAACACTTGAAACTTTATTGAATACTCTGCTCTGTCGACTAGATCCATGCATAACTTGAGATGTGGACCAAAACTTGCACTCACAGATCATCAATCCGATTGGCCACTATCACTGGTCATCACTAATTTGGCAATCAACAACTTCCATACATCTAGAACCAAGATCATTTACAAGGTCGGCCTGTTCTTCTTCTGTCTGCTCTGTCAAACTGTTAACCCGATACTCAGAAGCTAATAAATTTTGAATCCTTTATCATCGTAGGCCAAAATTCTAGATTTAGATTGTCTTAACAATGCTTATGACTGCATCAGATCCACAACAAATTATGGTTTTCCACCGAAGAGATACTGGACCAAGATACCAGACCTTGTTGCCTGCTCTATTGCTAACTACCCAGACTTAGATAAATTCTGATTCTGATTTCTGGTATGAACAAATTATGTTATTCAGATGAGTGGAATGGTCTTAGTTGCCATCAATGACAACACCTGTCATGTGAAGCAGTGTCTCTTTCCAATAATCTCCCCCTTTGGCATTGATGGCAACACTTAGTGAAATATGACTAAGTGTCAAATGCAGCTCCCCCTTACTATGTACATTTGTGCTTTCCACTATTTCAAAAGCTTCCCCTTTGCTAGATTCCTCATTTTTCAATGCTCTTTACTCCCCCTTTGACATCAATGGCAAAGGGTGGGGTCTGCAAGCCAAAATTTTCCTAAAAATTCTGTGTATAATGCCATATATGTACAACTAATCATTAAGTTCTATTCATGTGAACTTGAGAATGTCTGCAAAACTATTTTTCAATTGAACAAGTTCAAAGGCCCAAGTTCCCTTTATTCCATCCAAAATTGAGATGTGTCCACTCAGCAAAAATGCATATGCTTCTACCTTTGTCAGATCCAAAGGATTACTTGCCTGAAGTGCAGTCTGAGCTTCTAATAAGGCATTATACATGGCTTCCAACTTGGGGGCAATCAATCCCTGGAGCTCACACATTCTCTTCATAATATTGCATTCCTCTTTAACAAGCCTTTTTGTCTCATCTGTCAAGTTGATTACTTGACATTCCTGGCTCATAGGTGAAACTGTTAGAGGATCAAAATTTTGAGACAAATTTGACAATTTCTATTCTTGCTCTTTTATCTTTTTCTCAATATCCTTATTGACTTTGGGCCACGATAGACATAATTTGTACATATCACTTCCATCATTTAGAGCATTCTAAATACTCTTTATGCTAATACCAAGTATCATTCTATCATTTTCTATTAGGCTCTTTACTTCACTAAATTTCTTATCCAAAAATTCTTTCTAAACTTTTGCCTCAGCAGACTTTTCAAAGGACTCAAAATGTGTACTTATAGCATTCAAAAGATTCTTTAGGTGACCGGAGGGGGAATCCAATGGACTCTTTTGACAGGTTGGCAATAACTTATCCAAGACTCCGGTTGCAAGTCCTAATAGTTCACTGTCCTCCATGTGATATTTTAACATCTTCTCCTTGGCCTCGGCTTGAGTGAAGGATGCAATCTTCATCACTTGTACCGGAGAGAGAGCATCTAGATTAATTGGTCCTTGGAGTAGTTCAGGCTCATCAAACTCAAGCATCTCTTTATCCAGAAGACTTTTCACTGCATCTGCAGTGTCTCTTGTAACAATTTCTGGACCACCTTTTTGTTCCTAAGATTTCTTAGCATAAGTAGATGCATCAATATTTGCGCCATCTTCTTCTGTTTTATCTTCCTTTTCTTCTTCTTTCTCTTTCTTTGCTTTACTTTTCTCTGTGTTATCTGTAGAGGGACTCTTTCCTGTGTCTTCTTTTCCAAATTGATCAGGTGGAGTTAGAGAATCTCCTGCATCATCAAATTTGTCTACCATCTCTGTATCTTCTTTGCTTATTTGCTTATCTTCTGGAATAGAGGGGTCATCAGCTTCAGTTTGTTGTTCACTGATGTTTACTATTTCAACATCTAGAATTGATGAATCAATTGCATCACCTGTCTCCCCATAGGTTTGCTTCGAAGGATCTAGAGTATCACCTTGGTTATCATTTGCCTTTTCAATCTCTTCTTTTGGAGCTTCTTGTTCCAGAGCTAAAGGATTGTCTTCCTCAATTTGTTCCTCTAAAACAATATAGTATTTATTTTTATCTAGGGCCTTCCTTATAATTTCCTCTATTTCCTTTGCAACTTCCTCAATTTCACCAAGCATTAGCTTGTTCATCTGGACCTTGCTTCTGAATTTCTCCTTAACTTCCTTGAGGATTTTATCTACTTCCCTTCTCGTCATTATTGGACATAGAGTGGAGAGGATATATTCTTTGAGTTCTAGATCTTTAGCCTTGGCTATTTCCTTCCTCATCTCTAGAGTTTTCCTTAAACTTTTAGGAAGTTCTTGTAGAATTTATAGTAGAGCTCTATTGAATTTATTCAAGTATATGATGGTGGCATCTTCTAATATTTTCTTATTTGATTGATCAAAATTATCATAATAAACTTTGATAGGCCTTAGATTTCCATGAACAGTAATTATTTTTACAATTTCATTAACTGTCATAGCAACCTTACCAGTCTTTTTTCTTCCAGAGGGTTGGTTCTCAGAGGCCTTTAAAGTCTTGGCTTTCTTTGACTTCATCTCTTTAACTTCTTCATCTATTTCTATTTCCTCATCATCTTTTGTACTCTTGTAGGTTCTTGTGACCTTTGTTTTCTTCCTCTTTCCTCCTTCACCAGATGGTGTGGCTTTCGATGTCTTAATGGGAATATACTTAGATTGTTCTGAGACAATTACAGAGCTTCTTGTTTTTCTTGAAGATCTAGGTGGGGCTTCCGGAGTAGCTGTTGGTTCACTTTCTGCTTTTTCCTCTAAAGTTTGCTTAGTGCTTTACTTCATCTTTTCGATCCTTTCTCTATTCTTTTTCATTGTTTATTTTGTAATTCCAATTCTTTCTGCATACATCTCCACTTGCTTCTGCACTTTTCTTTTTGTTTCTGGTTGTCTAAGTTCCACATGCAACTTTATACTTAGTTCCTTGTATGTTCCAAACCTTTCCACAGCCATGTCTTTATATTTTCTTAGAAGATGCTGAGTATACATGTCCAGAACTCTCTCATCCACCTCATAACCCATTGGCATTATCCATACTGTTCTTGGTTCTACAGCCTCCATCAGACATTGATCAATGTCAACCATGAAACATATCTCATTCTCATACATTTCTACAACTGACTTAGGGATTCTCTCTCTTGCATGCATCAAACTCTGGAAGTTTTTGAAGTAACCCCAAATAGTTGTCTTTTGGGCTTGGGGATCACCAAGGTTGAGTAGGTGATCTCTTATTTGCCATGTTATGGGCATGTTAGTTGTCCAATGCACACCTGAAACTCCAGGCACTTCATTCATAAAATAGAAGAATATACAAATAACCACATAACCATATTTGAAGGTATTTTTCTTATCTTTCTTTATTTTTCTCAGGTTCTTAATCAGCTAACTTTGAAGAAACCCACATAGGTCATAATCAACATTCTCCTTCAACATCTGATAGGCTGCATATATTGTAGTTCCAGAGACTGAATTCTCCCTACTGGAGTGGTAAATCTTGTACCCAATCACCATGGAGGCAAATTTAACATCTGGTTCTATAATATCATTGATGGTCATTGTCCTTTTGTCAAACTTGGCACTGGTAGCATCAGTCACTGTCTAGTTTTTCACAGCTTTTACCATGGGTAATCCACCAGTTGAATTTAACTTGGTTACTATCTTGATAACATCCTTTGTAATCTTGAATGTTTCAATAGCCATATGAACTCATCATGTATTCGGTTCAAGATATATCGAACCCATTCAATCTCATCAAATGCCAAAAAGTTATGATTTACAGAAAATGTTTGCTTTCTAGGGCTTTGTATTCCAGTTTCAATTTATAGCTATTACATCTTAGGTAGTTGTTAAATAAATCCAAGAGTTTCATATTTCCAAATTCATCAATGCTACAATGGATGTATGCCCTAATATCCTCAACATGCAATATGCCATATGGAACTCCAGAAAATGTACCTAACAGTTCAACTTCAACTGACTTGTATGAATGCTTCTTAAATATTGGTCTGGGCCTTTCTGTTACATCAACAACTAGTGGTGTAGCCATGTTAATAGATTCATATTTAAATCTTTATAGAGAAGTACCTTTTTCTCCCACGGGGTTAGGGTTGATCAATTACCAGTTGAATTCGCTCTTTGTTCTTCAATCTCTAGATTTGTAGCTTAGATGTTCTTCTACTTGTTTCCTTCAAATGCAAAGTGGTTCAAATGCATGATCAAGTGACCTTTTATCCTTCACAAAAGCTAATTTGGCATTGTAATAAATGCATTTCCCTAACTTCATCTGATTACTCTATTTCTTGAATAGTTCTTCATGAATTACTCCGCAAATTTCCATATCAACATTTTTCCTTTCAAAAATCCTTCCAAAAGTTCTGAAACACTTCAAAATATCTTCTCTCATTGTGCCATATCTAGGCACCCACTTACTGACTGGGGGAATTTGATGTTCAATGGATCACCCCCTGAGCCAGAGCTCCTAATTTAATTCCTGGAGGAATTGTCAACACCAGATTCCAGTGTGGACCCACTATCATTGTTCATAACACTTTTCTTAGCCCATGTCTTGCTCATTTCTTTCGGGATCTCATTCACATCAATTTTGTCCTTGCCTTTGTCTTGCCTCTGCTCATCCGGTTTTGTATTTGTGGGACCTCCTCTTCCATTATTCTTATTTCTGTAAAATCTTGCAAAATGACCAGATCGGTTACAATTGAAGCACACAACATTTCTTTGCCCATTTGATTGATTTCCTCTTGATCTGCACTGATTGGCCACATGTCCAAATCTATTGCATGCAAAGCATTTTCCATTGAAGGAATTCCCATTCCTCTATTTGATGAGTTATTCATTATCATACTTTTGCATTCGTTGGATTTATGACCATACCTCTTACAATTGAAGCATTGTCCGGAGAAGAGTGGATTATTTTGATTTACTCTACTTTTGCATTGAGTTGCTTTATGACTAAATTTATTGCACTTGAAGCAATTTCCATTGAAAGATGGATACCTTTGAGCATTAGGTTGTCTTACCAGAGGTCTTCTAGGTCTGTTTCTCTCATTCCTTGGTTGAAACTTTCTTTGTCCAGATCCGGAGCTTTCACCTTTCTCATATCCAAGACCATGCTTGTCATCGACCTTTTTCTTACCCTCAAGTATTGCTTCAAGTTTAGTTGAACTTATCTTGAACTTCTCCTTGTATTCATTTACAACTTCTAGGTCATGTCTGAGAATGACAATTTGCCTTTCAAGATCTCTTTCATTGTCTTTACTTTCTTGTAGATCAGACTTTAGATGGCTAGCTATACTATCCAATCTGTAGCATTCATTAATTCTTTCTTTTAGAGTTTGATTCAAATCTTCTTCAATCTTCTTCTTTTGCTCAATTTCTTTGGTTAGCTTCATTGCCCTAGATTCCATCTCAACTTTTAGAATAGCAACTTCTTTTGACAGCTTCTCACACTCCTTTGTCTTTTCTTCCAAGGCTTCATTCATGCCATTTTCTTCAATTAAACTGGATAACTATAGAAGTAGCTCCTTTTTCCTTCCCATAGACTTCTTTAATTTATCTTTTAACATTTCAATGCTATCATCAGCATCCTTGAGTTCATCTTTTAGATTAGATATTTCTGCTTTGGACTGATCAAGATCTTTTAGAGCCAACTAAAGTTGATCTTTGAGTGAACCCATTGAAAACTCCTTCCAAGATCTTTCCTTAAGTTGTTAGACTTCTTTTAAGGAACCTTGCTCTAATACCAATTGTTGAAAATAGGGCAGACAACTGAGAGGGGGGTGAATTAGTTGTCTCAAAAATTTAATACTTCTTGCAGTTAATTCTTCCTTTTACCACTTAAAAATAAATCAATAATTTAATCATGAAAAACTACATTCACAAATGTAAGAGCAGCAACACAATAACACACTTAACACCAAGATTTTTAGTGTGGAAACCCAATTAAGAGAAAAACCATGGTGGGGATTAACCCACAAAAATTAATACACTGTTAAAAGTATTTTACAAATGGGAATGCACATGCATTCAGGCTCACTGCCTAGAGCTCACTGCTTAAATAGAAACTCACTGCCTACAAACAATTACAAGAATAATAAGGATTTTTGAATTGATGAGAAGCATCTACTAATGCAAGAATTTAGTTCTGGTTTAAGCACAGAACACTGATCTTACACATTTCATCATTACTCTCCCTTGCTTACTTTGCTGTCATTATCTGAACCTTAGATCTCTGCTTCTTCGCTCTTCCTTCATAGTCACAACACTTACTTCATTAAAATCATTCAAATCCTTCGGCTATATATATCTACATCCTAATCTTCAATCACTTTCCAGTCAGCTTCAAGAACACTTGAAACTTTACTAAATACTCTACTCTGTTGGCTAGATCCATGCATAACTTGAGACGTGGACCAAAACTTGCACTCATAGATCATCAATCTAGTTGGTGACTATCACTGGTCATCACTAATTTCCCAATCAACAACTTCCATACATCTGAAACTAAGATCATTTACAAGGTCAGCCTATTCTTCTTTTGTCTACTCTGTCAAACTGTTAACTCGATACTCATAAGCTAATAACTTTTGAATCCTTTATCATCGGAGGACAAACTTCTAGATTTAGATTGTCTTGACAATGCTTATGACTACATCAGATCCACAACAAATTATGACTTTCCACTGGAGAGATCTGGACCAAGATACCAGACCCTGTCACCTGCTCTGTTGCTGACTACCCAGACTTAGATAAATTCTGATTCTGACTTCTGGTATGAACAAATTGTGTTATGCAGATGAGTTGAATGGTATTAGTTGCCATCAATGACAACACCTATCATGTGAAGCAATGTCTCTTGCCAACACAATTTGTGTGCTCCCCCTTTTTTAACCCCTTAATATTAACTATTTTTGAAAAAAATAGTACTTTAGAAACTAGATTCGGAGCACTATGACTCTTGTTTTTTTGTATCTTCAAATTTTGAGTGTAACTATCTTCAATTTCTCATCCAACATCAATCTTTCCTGATTTTAGAAAAAAAGTGGCATCTTAAGACCCCCCTTTGGTCCCTCATCTTTGTGCGCTTACCCTAAAGAGGATCATATGGAAAAGGTAGATAGATACCTTAATGGTTTGAGATATAGTTTATAGGATGAGTTGAGTCTATTGTCCCCACGATCACTTGAGGAAGCCTATCAATATGCTATCAAAGCAGAGGAGAAGCTTGCAAGAAAGCAAAGTCAGTAAAGTGGAGGTAATGGAAGAGGCTATAATGGAAGAGGACAACAACACTATCAAGATGAAGGGATAACTAGTTCTAGTGGGATAGCCAATCCATAAAGAGGATGTTTCCAAAATAGAGGAGGGAGACCATTTGGAAGAGGATGTTACTAAGGAAGAGGAAGAGGTTTCTTTGGTAAATGTTTTAAGTGCAACAAGTATGGGCACAAAGGTTGGGAGTGTCATGAATACATACAAGAAGGTCACATAAGGCCTTAAAGGAGTAATTAGATTGTGCAAGTAGACCAAGAGAGTGTAGGATCACCTTCTCATCACACAGAGGAACCTGAGTCAGGTGAGTCATTGTTGTTCAAAAGAGTTGTTAAATCCACTGAAAGAGAACCATGAACCCATGCAAAGGAGAGCTCTATTCAGAACTAAATGCAAGGCAAAAGGTAAGTGATGCAAACTTATTATTGATAGCAGTAGTATAGATAATATTGTGGATATTGAAATGGTGGATAAGTTAGGACTTAAAGAAAACTAATCATCCTACACCTTATAGAGAACAAAAGGGGCACCAGTTATTGATAGATGAGCGAGCTTTGGTTGAATTTCAAATAGGGAGTTATAAGGATAGTATTTTATGTGATCATATCGTGCCTATGGATGTGTGTCACATGTTACTTGGTAGGCCTTGGAAATTTGACCAAAATGTTATACATGATGGTAGAACCAATACTTATACTTTTGAGAAGGATGATGTCAAACATACCTTGTTGCCTTTGCAAGAAACAAAAGAGGACAGCAGTAGTAGCAACAATAGTAAGGTATCATGAGTGAGTGTGAAGGAGTTTGTAAATCATAGGAATGAAGAAGAAGTCAAAGCAGCAACCAAAGAAGAGTTACTTCAATTTTATAAGTTGTACAAGGATGAAGACATTATTGATCTGCATGTAGGACAGTGGAAAGAAGGTGTTGAAATAAGTGCATGTGATGTTGGGACAGCAGTATAGGATGGTCCCAAGAAGGACAAATAATTACTACAAAGTTTGGAACAACACTGTCAAGATGAACATATGGATGAGATGCCTCATGGACAGCATGAAGGGGCAGCCAAACAAGATGATGAAGATGCCCTGTTACTACAAATTGCAACCATGGAAAAGGAATGGGTTGAGTTGACAAAAGGCAAAACAAATATTGCAGTAGAAGATAATGGCAGACATGTTGTATTTTCAAACTCCTTTGATGTAGATACAATTGATTTCCATGAATGTGCACTACCCGAATTGGAAGAAAATCGTGTTTCACATATCTATGTTAGTTTCTCTAATTTTGTTCATGTCTATGTTGAAGCTGAAAATTATTTGAGTAAGATGGGAAAGGAGGTTGTAGAGGATGCAATGTGGTGTAGTGATAGAATTTCTAGGTGGAGGATGGAACAAAAGGAGTTAATCATCATGCTGGGTTGTCATAAATGGAAGCCCACAAGTGGGAGGCAAAGGTGGAGGAGTTTGATGCATGGTGGACATGGATCCACAAGTGGTCTTGAAGAGGCTAAATTCATTTTGTCATGGTATACATAATCTATTCTGGCCACATGCTGGAAAAAGAGAAGTAGATGGTTGTAGATTACTTAGTCCAACCATTGGAGTATGCTGCAAGTTCCTACAACTTGAAAGGGTAGTTCTACTAACCAACTCCATTTGTGAGCTACACTCAAAATCAACTCCATTTGTGAGTTAACATTTCCTTTCACGACATTTTGTGAATTGTTCTCAATTTTAGGTTACAGATCTTATCATCTATTAACATCCTAGATCATCCATTCAACCATGAAATCATCTTTTGATCTAGCTTTCTTGACAAAATAGGACTTTTTTTAGATCTAGGAAAGTAAAGCGTGTTTGGTAGCATAGTGGCTCACTTTTGGTAGCATATATTACCATGCGTATGATAACACAATAAATCACTTTGTGAGCTGCAGAAACTCACCTTTGGTAGCACATTCTAGTGCTTTCGGTAATACAGTAAGTCAACTTTGGTAACATACTAAAGCGTTTTTGGTCAATTTGATTTGTTTTTTCTAACTCTTGAGTTTTTGTGGAACTAATCAACTTTTTGCAACTTCTTATCACTTAAATGGAACAAATGGGGTTTTATAACATGTTCATGTAGGATGATCTTTGAATAAATTACCAAATCTATAGCACTACGTCTAAGAAACATATTGCTTTCTTAAGGGACAATTGAACAAATCATCTTTTACAATCTAAGTCTTAGGAACATATTGCTTTTTTAAGGGACAATAGACATGAATGCAAAAAGGCTTCAATTTTCTAAGGGACAATGGACATGAATGCAAAAAGACTTCAATTTTCTAAGGGAAAATGGACATGAATGCCAAACACTTCAATTTCATAAGGGACAATTGATAACTATAACCGTGTGTGTACCTAATCTAGTTGCACCTTATTTTTCTTATAGCGAGACAATTGAACCTTTATTTGACATGCTTGATCTTAGTTTTCAGTTATTCCTTTAGAAGGGCCTACTTTTGGATTGTGCTTCATCCAAAAGGGATGACCCTAAGCAGAGTTTTCCTTTGAACTATTATATAAAAAGGATAAGGCAAAAGCCAAGTCCTAACTGACATCAGCCTTACTTTGTGGTGCCAAATCAAAAAGAGGTGTACTAGCTCTTTGTGAAAGTGATTTCACATTGTGCGAAGTGTTTGATACTCTTAGTAGGATTCGTCAAAGCTTTTAGTAGCTTGTCACATTGCTCGTAAGGCGTTGGTCCCTCAAAGCAACTAAAAACCATCTAGATAGTGACTATCTGATTCATCTCCGAACGTTGTGATAAATTTCAGTACAAGGGCATAGAAGGTTTTACCCCCAAGATACTCACCATTGCCTCCCTTGAAAAGAGATAGTATTCCCTCAACTAGCATAAGAACTTGTGACCTACTTGTGTCTTTTCGAGGGGAGAGTAAGATATCTCTACCTATCGTCTCTCGCAAAGATACAAATGTATGACACTTATATGGAATGACATTTGGTTGACAAAGATTTCAAGTTGTGGGCTGAACTATTGCAATGAAAGCTTGTCTCTAGGGATAAAAGTGCTTGAATTGTTTGCAATTGTCTAATACCTATGGAAACATTGGGATTTTTTGTGAGCCTTGAACATACATTATCTATTGTGTCAGTCCTTTTTGCCAATTTGTCTCCTATGTTTTCTCTTGCCAAAGCAAATCCAATCAAAATCAAATCCAAATTTATCAAAATTTACCTTATAAACATCACTGACACTACTTTAGTGCTTTTGGTACAATAGTAGCTCACCTTTGTTAGTGCAGTCCAGCACCTTTGGTATAATAGTAGATCACCTTTGGTAGTGCAGTCCAGTGCCTTTGGTATAACAGTATCTCACCTTTGGTAACACAATCCCACACATCTGGCATCGCAGTCCAACGCCTTTGGTCCAGAAAATTGTTTCATCAAACTACCTTAGCAAAATCCTAGAAAAATCTCAAAAATATTGTCCTAGTACATCCCATGGTAACCACTAGACTCCAGTAATCTATGAAGGCTAAGCAAGTTGCCCCAAGGAAGTGAAAATCACCTCCTCATACACCTCAACCAAGCCAATCCAACATGACTCCAAAGGGTACTCCAAAAACACCAACGGAAAGACCAACCAACTTTCAAAACAAGCCACAACATGACTTACTACCCAATCCACAAGAAGGTAATATCCCTTTGGTAGATGTAACTCAATTCACTACTGGCATGCCTCATGATTTTTCTACACCCGGTTATACCACGGTTCAAGTCCCATCTCAAGAAGAATGACACTTTGAAGAAGGTCAATCCTCTCAAGCAGATAGACAAGACCTTGATGAAATCATGCAAGATCCTAGAGCCATATCCGCGTTTGACAAAATCCTTAGTGAGAACCAAGATCATTTCTTTCACTTACTGGCAAAACAAGGAGCCAAATTACCCCAAGATTTTGACCTATCCAATCTTAAAGAGCCAAACAAAACCCATGATGCTATACATGTTGTCCAAACTATGTCAACTGTGACCACTCCCATACCCAAACAAAGTTCACAAGGGAGAATGACTAAACCTTTTGACACACAATATGAGAATCCTCTTTATCAAAATCCAATAGTAGAAAGACCCATATCACCACTTATGACTCCTATGGAGATTTACAAACACCAACAAAAGATTCTTCATCACTAAGACAAACTAGCAAGACAAGCCTCTCTAGCTAAATCAAACACACAACAAACTCCTATCATATCCCAAATGCCCACACCAATTGCAAGTAGAATATTGGCTACACCATCATGAGACAATTTGCCACCAAACTACAATATGGGAAACACTTATGTAGCCATGCAACAAGGGTCTCAACTGACACCACCCCCAACATCATCAACCCTCTGTATCATTAACACAAACAATGGCATGCAACGACAACATTCTCAAAACGTCAACACAACCTTTGTCCCTCCACCACAACATTCTTCCACACTCAATCTTACCTATCCCCATCTTCATCAACCCCAACCATCACAAAACCCATCTACCTATGTCTCTCCGCCAGAACTATCATCTATACTAAACTTTTTCAACACATATCTCAATCAACCCCAACCATCACAAAACCCATCTACCTATGTCCCTCCACCACAACGATCATCCACACTCAATCTCTCCAACACTTATCTCAATAACCCTCAATATTCTCAAAACTAATAATCCTATGGCTATACCCCACCATCACAGCTAAACCCAACAAACTTTATCTTTCCTCCATAGAAGCCTCTCTTCACACCTCCTCAACAATATTAACAACAAAACTCTTTCGTCATCCCTATGCAATAATTATAGAGCCAACATTCTTACCTAGCACCACCTCCACATATCCAAAATCAAAACAACCAAATCCAACCCAATCCAAATCAATCATACGAACCTTATAACACCAATTCCTATGGCTTCAACTACAATCTTCCCTATGGGCAACAACAACCACCTCTAGTACAACAGGAGATGTTTCCAACTCCTCCCACAATTATGGAGCTCAAACTTGCCAAAGTACAACAACAACTAGCCGATCTTACATTTGGTCATACTAAGAAAACCTTCTTCTTGGAGGAGGTTTGTCCTTATCCATTTGATCGGTCATTGCAAATGATCCCTTTTCCTCCCAACTTCACTATACCTAAATTTGATAAATACAAAGGAAGAGGAGACCCAAAAGACCACATTAGAGAATTCTATATCGCTTGTTTTGAGGTCACGCATAATGACACATATCTCATGCACCTCTTCCCTTGCAGTCTTGGAGGTCAAACTATAGAATGGTTCTCGCATCTACCTATAGGTATCAAATCTTTTAACAAGCTTGCAGAAAAAATTCCCACCCATTTCTTATACAACACCGAACATGAAGTCTCTACGACTAACTTATGTAACAACAAATAGAAAAATGGGGAAACACTTATCTCCTTCCTTCAAAGATGGAGACACATGGCTAGCAAATTCCCATTCAAAATACCTGAAAAGCAGCTTGTTAGCATATTTGTGCAGAACCTTAACCAAGAATTGGGTTTCCATTTGCAAATACCAAGTGCTATGACCTTTGACGAGATTACCTATAAAGGCATCAACATAAAAAAATCCCTCATCGCTAAAGGCGTGGTCAAAATCTTCAAAGACAATAAAGACAATGCTCCCCAACAACAATCAAATGATAAGCCCAAATACTAGAAAAAAAACAAAAATGTGGTCAATGATGGTGTGGTGGATTCGAAACATGCCCAAACACTACAAACACCCCTAAATCTTTCACCCAAACAAAACCAACCTTTGCCTCAACAACAATAACAACAACAATGACAAAAAACAAAACTAACAGTATCAATAAGAATGACCTCCCCAAGATTACCCTCCAAAGCGTGAGTTCACTCCTTTGGGAGAGCCTATTGAGTCAGTTCTAGAGAAACTTATCCAAAATGGACTTGTCACGTTACTAGACACTCCCCCATATGGTGTACCTGCTTACAAACCCACATGGTATAAAGACAATGAATATTGTGAATACCATTAGACTAAAGGACACCGAACCATATCATGCATGAAACTCACTTGCACATGATCCAAAAATTCATTGATAGAAGCGAAATCAAATTTGATGTACCTCCTAATCAAAACACAAACAAAGATCTCAACACGTACAAGGAGCAATTCCCTAACCATGGTCAAGGTCAGAATCCTGACAAAGGTAAAGGTATCAACAAAGCCTCAACTTTCTATGACTCTATTGTAGGTCATTATGAAGAAAGCTGTGTGCCTACACCAAGTCTCCCAACCCAATATGATTACAATCTTGTCGAACATCTAGGGAAAACCCCTGCATAGATCTCTATTTTGGACCTTCTACAGTCATCGTTCGCACATAAAGCTATGCTAGAAAAATCCCTACAAGAGTCTTTTGTTCCTAATAACATAGCGATCACAGATTTCCAAGCTATAATAGGTAACATTGCCTCACCTTACAATGTGGTCTTTTCTGAAAAGGACCTCCCATCCCATGATCCATGTCATAATGATGCCCTTCACATTGAATTTTTCATTCATAAGCGAAAGATCAAACGCATACTTATAGATGGTGGTATTGGTCTCAATATCGGTTCTCTCAAGTTACTTACACAGTTGGGATACTCTGAGGATCATGTCAACATTGATCAAAGCATTACAATCAAGGGGTATGATGCTGTTGAATATCGTTCAGAAGGTGTTAACCACTTGCCTATACAAGTAGGCCCCATCATGCTTGAAACTAGGTTCCAAGTCCTTGAGATTGAGTTACCTTATAACATTATCTTAGGACACCCATAGATCCATACCATGAAAGTTGTTCCCTCCACATACCATCAGTCTCTCAAATTCCCATTTAATGGTACGGAGATCACTATCCCAAGAGACCCTAATCCCTTTGAATTCTGTTGTAACTTGCAAGGCAGTTATAAGAATAGCAACCAAGTGCCAAAAAATGACTGCCAAATAATTCCCATTGTATGTCGACCCTAAAAATCTGAAAAAAGCCTCTAAACTTGAACCCAATCCTAAACCTATTCCTGAAATCACAACGCACATCCGCGATATAGGCTTTGGTGAATATGATATCTCAAAATCTTGTTGTGTAGGGCAGATGCCCTTATCCCCTAAATCCTATAGCCAACCGCCCATAGCTAAAGCAACTAAGAAAGTAGCCATCCCTCCTCCAACATCCTTAACCCAATTCCAAGAGGGAAATTTATTGGCAGAGGAAACTATTGAAGACATCTCATCTTGGCTCTACAAAGAGAAAGAACTGGTCACCATACTAGTCAAACAATATGGAAATGGTCTAAGAATTGTCAAAAACATGGGATACAAAGGCAAAGGTGGCCTTGGGAAGGATAACCAAGGTGACATAGAACCCATTATTGTGAAGAAGAAGCTAGACAAGAAGGGGTTGGATTTGGTAGGAAGGTACCATGCACCTTGGACATCAAGGGTATCCTCGACGAGGTAGCACAAACTTCTCTCACAGATTCAACATCTAAAGAGGATATCATAGATGACTCTTATCTCCATATGACTGACCTATTCACAGAATCCTCCATATTTATTCTATCATCCGTATCCTTAACATCCACCACCAGCACCTAGATTGTAATACTTGTCTACCCTGAACTTATCGATTGGGACCAACAAGGGTCCCCTGTTCTAGATGTTTTTTCAGAATGACTAAGCTATTGTCAAGTTCATGGGACTTTGGGATGGTATCCCCATTAGTGATCACAAAGCTGGTTTTGTAATGGAACTAGAGCAAACTTCTTATTTTGGTGAGAATGCCAAATCCTCCAGTCGCAAAAGTAAAAATAAAGAAAGATCTTTACGTGAAAATCACACTGTGGTACCTCCTGATTAGAAAACAATAAAAATAAAGGACATATCCGAAGGTGAAAACCCAACTGTGTCACTTGAGGATGGAGGAGTTGACCTTCCCCTACCATCTAAGTATCAAGAGAAATCAGCTCTCCTAGTGCAAGATTCTACAAAGATAAATCTTGGCACAGAGCAAAATCCTAAGACCACATTCCTTGGAGAATCATTATCAGAACAAGAGCACAAGAATCTTACCAACTTCTTCATACACTGAACCATCAACTTTGTGTGGAGTACACTAATATGCTAGGGTTGGACCCTTCACCAATAGTTCACTATCTCACGGTTGATCCAAAAGCTAAACTGGTCAAACAGAAGCTAAGAAAGATGCACCCATAGATCACTCTCTTGGTGAAAGTGGAAATACAAAAATTGCTAGATGTCAAATATATCAAGCCCATTGATTATCTAGAATGGGTCTCAAACATTGTACCTGTGGCTAAACCAAATGGAGGCATCTGCATGTGTTCTGACTTCAGATCTCTCAACAAAGCATGTCCCAAAGATGACTTTCCATTACCAAACATTGATCTCATACTAGACTTGACTGCTAGTCATGAAATGCTTTCTCTAATGGATGGATTTTCCATTTATAATCAAATAATGATAGCAAAAGAAGATCAACATAAGATAACTTTCACTTGTCCTTGGGGTACCTATTGTTGGTGCATCATGCCATTTGGTGTTAAGAACACAGGCACACAACCTATCAAAGAGCAATGACAGTGATATTCCATGATCTCTTTCATCACATCATGGAGGACTATGTTGATGATATACTAGCAAAGTCTTCTAGGGAAGATCATATACAGTTTCTAGGACAAATCTTTGACAGACTCAAAAAATATCAAGTAAGACTCAATCCAAAGAAATGTGTCTTTGGGGTAACCTCAGGAAAACTATTGGGATGCATTGTATCTCGCAGAGGCATTGAAGTAGATCCAACAAAAGTTAGGGCTATAGTGGAGATGCCTCCACCAAAAAAATTGAAAGCATTAAGGAGCCTTCAAGGAAGGTTACAATCCATTAGATGGTTTATCTCATAGCTAGCAGATAAATGTCAACCATTTCAACACTTTCTCCAAAAGGATGTCTCATTTTGATGGGATGATAAGTGTCAAGCGGCATTTGATCAGCTCAAAGAATATCTAGCTACACCTCCTATCTTAGTACCACTAGTTGCTGATAGGCCTTTGATCTTGTACATCTCAACTACAACTGCAGCCCTAGGGGCTCTTCTAGCATAGCATGATGAGTCAGGAAAAAAGCATGCAATCTGTTATATCAGTGGAACCTTGGTGGGTTATGAACTCAATTATTCACCTATGGAAAGAGCTTGTTTAGCCTTAGTGTTTGCTTCCCAAAAGTTGTGGCATTACATGCTAAACCAACACACAAATCTAATAGCCAAAATTGATCCATTAAAGTATCTACTAGCAAAAGCAACTCTCACAGGTAGACTAGCTAAATGGGTCATGATCCTTAATGAGTTTGACATTGAGTATGTGGATCAAAAAGCAATCAAGGGACAAGCCCTAGAAGATCAACTAGCAGAAGCACCCATGACAGATGTACATCCTATGGTATCTGACTTTCTGGATGAAAATCTTTTCAATCTTTCTACCTTAGTAATGTGGAAGTTATATTTTGATGGTTCCTACACACAACATGGATCAGGGGCTGGCATCCTTTTTATCACACCACAAAATGACTATATCCCAAAGTCATATCGGCTTGCATTTCCTTGCACCAACAACATAGATGAGTATGAAGCACCCCTCATAGGTCTTCATATAGCAATCCAATGGAAAATCAAAGAACTACAGGTATATGGAGACTCACAACTAGTCATTCGACAAGTCACAGATGAGTACCAAACAAAAGATGAAAAGCTGGTTCCATACAAGCAACTAGTGGATGCCTACAAACCAAACTTTTTTAGCATCACTTTTGAGAAAATTCTAAGAGAACATAACAAAGCTGTAGATTCTATGGCTTCTGTGGGGTCACTTATAGACATGCCTGCAAACACACAGAAATGTGAATTCTTGATCAAGCAATTGTTGATACCAGCCATTGATGTTCCAACTACTGAAATCATCTACGAACTTGTTGGTCCCAATTCCCCATGGTACGAAGATATCTATGAATACCTTAAACATGGTACCTTTCCCTTTGAGATATCCACAACCCACGTAAAACCTTTATACATCGATTCTCCCATTACACCATTCTGGGTGATACACTATATTGCGAGAGTCAAGATGGTATCCTCTTACGATGTCTTAACATGGAAGAGGATGATGCTACCTTACGAGACATACACAAAGATGTCTGTGGCGCACATTCTACCGGTCCTAATCTCTCTAAGAAGATACTCTGTATAGAGTATTACTAGCCTACCATAGAACAAGATGCTTTATAGTTTGCTAAGAAGTGTCTACAATTCCAGCAGCATAGAGATTTGATTCACGCACTAGCTCATGAACTACAACTTGTGACAACTCCATGGACTTTTTCACAATGGAGTCTCGACCTCATAGGACAAATCCACCCATCCTCATCCAATGGCCATAAATTTATCATTACTACCACTGATTACTTCACGAAGTGGGTCAAATCCATTCTCATGACTTATATCACCAGCAAACAAATAGCCAAGTTTATTCTTAACTACCTCATTTTCCAGTATGGTATCTCCCAAGCCATTCTCACTAATAATGAGAGACCATTCAAAAATCAAGATGTCCATGTCTTGTGCACCCAATACAATATCCAACATCACTTTTCCACTCCCTACTATCTGCAGTGTAACGACCAAGCCCAGGCTTCCAACAAAACCATTCTAAAAATCCTCAAGAAAATGGTCAATGAAGTTGGTCGTGATTGGCACCTACAACTCAATCCTGCCTTATGGGCCTATCACACTAGTATTAGAACACCAACTGGTGCAACACCCTATGCCCTAGTCTATGGATCTGAATCCATTCTACCTATAGAAGTCGAGATCCCATCCCTCAGAGTATCCATGCAACACCTAATTGATGGAGATGAGTATCGTACTTCTAGATTAGCTAAGCTAGAACTATTAGATGAGAGGTGCATTGCCATGCTTAATCATCTCCATGTCTATCAAAACCGCATCTGACGCAACTATAACAAGAAGATCAAGGAAAGATGGTTTCAAGTGGATGACCCGGTCTTAAAGGAAAATCTTTGAAATCAAGCAGATCGAGAAAAGAAGGGCAAGTTCAAGCCTAATTGGTTAGGACCCTTTGTTATCACAATAGCATATGGATCAAGAGCTTATACTTTAGTGACACCTGAAGGCATTCCTCTAGATGAGACACTTAACAGTGTTCATCTCAAGAAGTTCTTTACTGATCCTCAGAGTATCCATGTCAAAAATAAAAAAAATTAAAAATTAAAAAAAAAACAAAAAGAAAAAAATAAGAACAAAAAAAATTAATCCATCCTCCGGTGAAAACCTGGTAAATAGGCACCTTGGATAAGTACCATACTGAAAACCTAGCAAACAGGCACTATGTGTAGAGTTAGCACCTATCATCTATCGAGTCTTCTTCATTCCATGTCCATTTCATAATAAACTTCATCCATCCATCCATAATAAAACCATTGATCTTTTGCATTTTCATTTCCCTATCTAGAATAGCTTGGAAATTTGTCAATGTCCATCATTGTCATCCCATGTCAGCTATCACAGCTATCCTATGTCAAGTTATCCATGTCTCATTAGCTTAACCTATGTCAAGTTATCCATGCAATCGTCAGCTTATCCTATGTCAAGTTATCTATGTCAATCGTCATCGTTATCCTATGTCAAGTTATCCATGTCATTGTTTGATATCCTATGTCAGTCATCCATCAAAACACCTCTACCAGAATGGGGGCAACTCTTTCCTTTACCTAGGTCTAGGAATGGATCCTTGTTCCCAGTTCATTAACCATCTCAAGCAAAAATAAAAACACTTCCAAACAAAAACACATCCAACCAATCCATCAACCATCTCATCAAAACCAAAACACTTCATCCTATCCTACATCATCAAGCCAAAGCCAGAACTACATAGCATCTTCTCAATCTTAAGGTACCTTGATCCCATGGATATGGGTACGTAGGCAGTCTGGAATATGAAGGAAGTTTCTAGTACTTAGGTACATAAGATGTCATCATTTCATCTACCCAAGCTCAACCACCTTGACCCATCTCATCACTCTACCTAGATCTACATATTATCAATTTCATCTTTCATTGTAATGTGCCTTGATCCTGTGGATACAAGGTATGTAGGCAGTCTAGAATACGAAGGACATATCCAGTACTCAGACACATATGATTCATCATTCTTCACCCATTTCAATTCATGAACACTCCATCTTTCTAGTCATCCATTTATCAAAATCCATCCACCCCAACTTGACTAACTCAAGCAGAAACTAAACTATGCATCCTATCAAAGCAAAAATCCTTAAACAACCTGAAGCAAAAACACCTATTTGCAGAGCCATATGTTGTCCTACATATCAATTGCCAACATCTGCTACATCAATCAACTTCAACCTAGCAACAGATCAACAAACTTGTGTTATACAGGATATTCCATGATCGAAACCAGACCATGCATCTTATACGACATGTTATATTTCTTGAAACCAGACATTATCTTATCAACAAAGAACACCCTTTAACAGATATATCATTCCTACAATAAGGATGTTATCTATCCTATCTATCCAATCTATCCTAAGCAACCTCTTTGGCAAGAGAATATGTTGGTTGTATGTTTACTTTGTAAGTCAGTCAATTTCCTTTTTGGTTTATTTTTTGTCCCTTTCCCATTACTTATTCAAGACTACCTTGATTTATCTATATCTTGATATGTTACGATGCAATAGAGATTAGGGGCATAGGCATGGCTTTTGTGTGCCATGTTTGAGGAATGATCTTTGTATCTTTCTTAGCAGCATATTTATGTTGTGTGAGTGTTATCACTTAGCATCTTACATATTAATATTCTTCTTGCATTTATGTATTGAAGTTTATTTTATGTTCAAGACTATGGCTCATTCACATGTCCAACAATGTTATATTATGTCTAAGAGATCTAAGTTCAAACCGCTTGCTTGCAAAGTCAACGTCCTTGCACTCGGATATCACAACACCATGGTCTTTTATACCTTAGTGGCAAACTATCCGTGTGCTATATCAAAATAAGGATTGCTCTTTCTAAACATTTGTGAAACCATTACAACAAGCTCATCCATTTAACCATCCATTTATCCAAATCATCATATAGACTTTCAAGAAAAGATTGATCAATTGTCTCTCTATCATGTCTCTTCTATATCCACTTTCTTCTATTTCCATCACCATCTGATGCATATCTGCAAAACCATGTGTTAGATATCATCATGTCAAATAATGTGTATCATCATGTCAAATAATGCATATCATCATATCATATCATCATGTACTACATCTATAAGCATATCATATCATCATATCATCATGTCATCATGTCATCATATGTCATCTATCTATAAGCATTTACATCATCATCATATCATAAATGTCATCATATATCATACATCTATAAGCATAAACATCATCACATGAATCCATAATCATAAATATATGTCATCACATCCATGTCATAAATAAATGCATAAACAAAAGCATGAATAGAAGTGAGCATAATATGTCATCATATATCATCATGTGAAGGTCATCAAAATACAAGTGTCCATGTCTACATCAACAGTCCATATGTATACATTCAAATATACATCAATAAATACATCATGGCTATCAAGAGCCCACAAAATATACATTAGACGCACGCACGCATTAGTCAAAATATACAATGTCCATCATGATACAAAACTGCTACAACATATAGAAATATGCATGCTCTAGTGTCAGCTAGTGGGTAGAGTTGCCCGCATGTTGTGATCCCTGTCCTCCACCTATACTTGGTAAAGGTCCTCCTTCTGGTCCTCCTCCACCTAGGTGTAGTGGTGGTCCCCTAACTGATGAAATAGATCTCCCTGTCCTGCATGACGAGGAAGCCCCTAACTTGCTCTGCTCTTAGAAGCTATGCTCCCGCTGATCTGCCGGCACAACGCCAAAGTAGAGACCTCTGTAATACTTGGCCTCTCTCCCTGTTGGCACCAGCTCTCCCTACACTCGAGTGAGCTCACTAAATAATGTCAGTTGATATGCACCCAATATGCAGCATTCCTCATATCTCTCTCACCTAACCCTCTGAAGGGTGGCCTTTGCAGTCAAACACAATTGTACTACTACACATCTCTCCAAAGTCAACTGGGCAATCTGCCCATCATCTACTAAAGGTGGTGGCACTACCTGTGCCACTGCAAGTGCTGTTTGTGCCGCTATTGCTGCCTGTGCATGTACCTGGGCCTAGGCCTCAGCTTGTCTAGCCTCCACTCTTGCTGCATCTCTATCCCTCATCAACCTCACCATTTGGAGCTCCAAGTACATCCTCCACACGATCTCCTCCTATAGAAGTCGTTGTGTCTGCTATAACTCAGTCTCTACAACCTGTATCACTGGCTCTGGACCCTCCACCTCTGCCATCTCTACATCAACATGTTGGCCTCTCTCCTCACCACCAGCCTGCTCTCTGGCCTCCCACCTGGCCCTCACCTCTCCACTTGGCACCAACACCTCTCGCACTGCTCTTGCCACCCCTGGTGTGGTCAATCTCACTAGCCTATGTGTTTGCTAGTACCTATCATAAGCTGGCAATGTCCTCAGATTAGCCAATCCTGAATCCCAATTCCACCTACCTGGGGCGAGTCCCTACAACTCTCCCAAAGCTGTGGCCACTAGAATCTTAGCATCCCAATCCCCAACCTCCCGCCGCATCCACGCATGTGTCGTCTCTCCAATAGGCTCCCCTTGTGGCAAACCAAATTGTCTCAATACCCACTCCAACAGGTATCTCTCAATGGTCTCCACTCATCGACCAAACAAATATCAGGCCTACCTATAATACATCAGCTGCTCATGCTCATCCTCCCATGCCTCACACAGTAGCCATGGTCTCCAAATGAAGATATCCATCTCGTCAATCTGCTACCTCCAGAAGCTCACAAAACCAAGCCGCATGTGTGTGATCACACTCTCATATAGAAAAGCATACGACTCCCTCTCATGGTGATGCTGAGTCATCGGTCAGATAATTGGGATGTGCTCCCAAGCCCATACCTATAACAATGTAACACCAGCTAACACGCTACGCCCTCTACGCTAGACACAGTCATGTAAATCATGGTTTAGCTGACCCAATACACATGGACCCCATGCATAACAGATGCCATGCGTAAACATCCCTAATAGTATAGTGCCCCATCTAACAGATATCCCTTGAGATCACCTATCTAGGCAGAGGAAGCCACCAACCAGAGAAGCTACAATCCATCTGATCCTATCACATAGTCTTGGAACATTGGCCCAACGGATCTCATGATCCTCTGTCTGGAGGTCGTCAGTGCAGAATACCTCTCTCATGCCATCCTCACCCACTCTGGGTCGTAGTCAACTCTCTCCCCATCAATTAGGATCTTGAGGATGCGATACACATCCTCAAGTGTCATAGTAGCCTCCCCTATCAGAAAGTGGAAAGAGCAGGTCTCACTGTGTTATCTCTTAACAATAGTTGTCAAAAGTGCTAGATTCACCCTGATGTGTGTCAAATGTGCCACATGCCATAGTCCCATATACTCCAAGAATGCATCCTCCTCCCAATCTATCTGTACCACCTCGTTTGCAATGACATGGTGTCATTCCCTTGACATCAAAGGAGGAAGGACTCTCTGCATCCACAAAACCCACTTGTCAGACATTCTGCATATTCTAGGTCTACTCAAGTAAATAAGGACATCAACAAGTACAAAAATATGATGCAAACCCTAGGTCAACCCTACACATCTCTAACCTAAACCCTAGAAGCACATGTTCCATTCCACCTTGGTCAAACTATCTAAAAAGCTAAAAGCGCCTTGCTTTTCACAAGTGCGCTTCCCTGTTCTACCCAGAGTGCTTTACTATTTACACATAAGCACTTTACTATAAATACCAAGAGCAAATTGATTTACACAAGTGCGCTTCACTGCTAAACCAATTGTACCTTACTACATTGTAAGTGCGATGTGTTTTTTGACAAACCTAAACCAAAAGTGCCTAGCTACCTGACCAATAACACCTTACTGCACTACCAAAAGTGCTTTACCAACCTATCATCCGCACTGCGGCACGTACCCTCAAAAAACCAAGGGTGCTGAGCTTTGACCAAATCCACTTTACTAACCTACTAAGTGCGTTTTAGTATCCCAAAAGAACTTTTCTCAACCACCAAAGGTGACCTGGCATTGCGCAATGCTTTTGACTGAAATAAAACAAAACCTAAAACAAACCCTAGAAAACACCTAGAAACATGACATAAAGGCAGGTTTTTGAATGCTTACCACTGCCAGTGCTCCTGCTGGTCTCCCGTAGATCCACACCCACTCTGCCTGATGCTTATGTAGAGGAATTGGCATGTTTGCAAGATCTCAAACCACTCTAAACAAGGACACTCAACTAAGCAAAGAGGCAAATGGATCTAACTTTTGTGAACTCTAGGTGTGCAAATGAGGTGTGTTGACCCCCTAAGGCCCTACTTATAGTGTCCCAACCCTCATTCTTCCCACCCCATGTCCTGTTTTTCCTCGTGTCTCCAAACTTTTTCTTCATCGTGTCAAGCTTCCATCTATCTAGTCTAACCTCGTCTATCTCAAGCACAATCATTCTAGTCGAGCGTCAACCGAGTTCCTTTGTCACTTCCATGTCTTTCCTCTCGAGGGGGCATCCTATGCCAGCTACACTAGGACAACTAGCTACACTGGGGCATCAAAAAATGTATCATGTCTTCAACAATCATTTTCTTTGACACAACGCTATAAACTGCATTGCATCAAAGAGGGGCAAAATGTAGACACCTAAAAATGACCATGTCATCACATCACTTGCATTTCATCAAATCTGACTAATCACCTGCATTTCAATGTTAATTAAATAATCTAATTATTTAATTAATTTCATCAAAATCATCAAATTCCTCTAAATCTCCTAAAATTGACATTAATTGAATAAATTCTATTTATTTAATTAATTTCATCAAAATCAACTTTATTCATCCAAAATTAAATAATTTCAATTATTTAATTAAATCATTATCGTCTTCCAAAATTCAAATCCACATTAAATTGAATAAATTAATTTATCATTCAAAATCCTCTTATCTACAATTAAATAATTTTAATTATTAATTAAATCAATTATTCTTCCAAATTTAAATAAATCATTCAAATTTATTTAAATTGAATCTCTCTTCTAAAAATAAAATAAAATCAAACATTTTATTTATCTTTCATCATGCAAAATAAATTAAATCAATTTATTTGTTTAATTTATTTAAATCTTCAAATCTATTATATGTCTTCCATCATGCACAAACAATTAAATAAATTTATTTATTTAATTTTCTTTTTTATCTTCCAATTCCTCTAAAAATAAATCTTATTCATCATGCACACAAAATTAAATAATTTATTATTTAATTTTATCTCAAATCATGCAAAAGCAAATTATAAGTTGAGTTAATTGACTTAATCAATATTGTTTTTATCACCAACTCATAAATTAGAAAAAAAATATTCTAATTTATGAAATAAAATCTATCTTTATCACGTCTATTCCATGTCTATTATCAAAAGCAATTATCTTAATAAAAATACCTTTTTGGAGTGACACATGTCGTGTGCACATTCATCATGAGTTATTTGATTTATCTCAACCATCCATTTCATGGAATTATTTCATCCATTGATCGATCATGTCTAGAATCTATATAAATCCCCCTCATCTCCATAACAAATCCTCTTCGATCCTTTATTCTCAGGCATCCCTACAGCGCATTAAGCATTCATCGCATTGTTGAGCACTTCTACCTTTTGAGCACAAACACAATCTACATCCACTTGTTGCAAACATGGTTTCACAATTTGAAGAGCAATCCCCATTCGACCAAAAGATCCAAACAATCAAGGTGATAGCTTCTTTGTTCGTAATTTGATTTATTCATTGATTTGGTTATTGATTAGATAGATCTTTTGATGTTATGGGTAATTGAGTTGTTATTATCATTACTTTTTGATCTTATCATTCAACCTCTCAATTTTTCCTATACACAATTGCTTTAGAAAGTTGATGTATTACTCCCTTTCGAATGGAAAGAAAAAGATACTTAGGTTTTGTATTTTGAAAAAGGAGAGTTAGTTTTACACGATGGGGAGTTAGTTCCACATGCAGAGCAAAACTCGTTGGAAAGCAGACTTGGAGCTCAACTTTCTAGGAGAGACCATTGGGATAGTCATGACGATGGGGAAAATAGTGAACAAAGACATAGCTCTCTCAGGTGCTTGTTGTGCATGAAAGGTACTATTCACAAGAGGTTTTCATCATTTGGGGACATTGAGAATCAGAGAAATGTTTGTAAAGAAAAATTGTGGAGTCTAAAAACAACCGATTCACCATTCCAGTTAGCAGACTTTGCTAGTGATGTAATCAGATATGTATGTCATTTGTTTTGGAGAATAGATTTGCTAGGAGTGGTGACCTACTTTATCTTTGTTTCTGTTTGTAAACAAATTTGTTATTGAATATATATTGGCATGAAGATTATAATAATCATTTGTTAGTTAAAAATAAATGAGAGTCTCTCTCTGTATAAGAGAAAAACAACAGATTAGCATAAAGAGGACATGGACCTGAATGATGTGGCTACAGTGTTCAATTGCTTACTATCTCATTTTGAAAATATTTACTTTCTATTACTTTGTAAGTGAATCATACAAGAAGGAAGAAACATTGACAACCATCGTTGTCTCTGTTTTAGAGGCATAGATTGTCAAACGTGATGCAATGTAATTGTTCTTTAGAGAAATGAAAGTATGATTGTTGTCTAAAACTTAAGAGGGTTTGTAATCAAGGGAGACAGTAGAGCAATATTGTATTGACTTGGGATTAAGCAAGCTCTACATTTTATTGTTCTATCTCCACCAAATTGGTCTTGAAGATTGAGGATTGTCTCTTCATATTATGATTGTCAATAGATACACTATTTTAGGGATCTTCTGATGAATGTTGGATAGCAGTCAATCATTGCAACAGGGTAAACTAATGGTAAATTTGTGTTTTCCAACTTTCTTCCATAAAAAATGTCTGCACTAGTGCAAAGATCACAAAAAATAGCCTAAATAAAAAAATTGCTCGAGAAACGAAGCTAGTATGAGCTAGAATGGAGCCTTTGAAAACTGCCTTCAAATCTACAACTGTCAATGGAGAGGGGGTCTGCTGAAACTTTCTAAAATATGTTCTACAAAATATATAAGCTGCATGAAAAAACTAACAAATACCCAGATGATTTTTCAATGCTATGAACAAAACCCTGAAGGAAATTTTCTTTATGATGTACACAATATATGAATCTAATGTAAAAAAATGTCTCTAAAAAGAAAAAATGACCCCAACAATAAAAAATGGCATGTAAAGGTTGAATCAGCCACCTAAGACAAGAAAAGGCATGTTGCAACCTCCAAGATTGATTAAAACAAAATATATGCATGCCGATTGTCAGATTTGAGATTCAAAATCCTTGTTCGTAGGTATGGCCAATGATCTCCAAAATAAGTGAAATGAAAGCCAAAAAGGACTTTCAAGAGCCCGTTAGATACAACAGAATAGTAAAAAATAATGCTAGACTATCCAAAGATGCTGCAATCACCCAGATATCATACATGCAAAAATAAGATTACTAGATCTTCATTAATCTTTTCTGATTCTCTAGATTGTTCAAAAATGCAAGAGAAGAGCATATGAGATTTTTCAAGATCACTACAAAGAATCTAACCTTACAAAACTCGCTCGGATACCATGTTAGAATCCATAAATCAGATTATAACCAAGAATCAATTGAAAGAGTTAGAAATAAATAATATAAATGTAAAAGCAATTGAAACAGCATAACAACGATACCAAGAGACTGATGTGAAATGCTCAAACAATAAAATAACATCATATAACTATCTCCAATATCAAATGAAATTACAAGTTAGGTAGTGAGTTTATATAGAAAGGAGAGAGGGTGGAGGTGGCAACATGGACCAATAGGAAGTAACCATCTATCGGTCTAAAGATAGCAAAGTATCTTCCCAAGATAGCTAATGGTTGCTCCCTTGTAGTATTGTGACACCTCATAATCCACTCACCTAATTAACCTACTTTATTAACCTAAGCAAGCTTAAATAAATGTGTAGGAAAAATATTATGATAAGGAATAAAAAACCTACACTAACACACCTTACACATAGGAATATTGAATATTTTGTAAAGTTATGATCCATTTCAAAATGGGGTACCAAACTTTGGGGGTTTAATATTTTCCCTAGGTTGTTGTTGTGTGTAACATTGGAAATGCATTTAATATGAGTGTCACATTTGATATGTACATTTAATATTGGGGTTCATGTTTTAGTGATCACATGGCTTAATGGGATCATGATTTAATGTGGAATGCATATTTGGAAAATACATTTAATATGGTAGGTACATTGGAGAAATACATTTAATCATTAAGTGTTTTGTAAAAATATTTAATATGATGTCACATGAAAAAAGTCATCTTGGGCTCTTGGATTGGAGAGAGCATTTGATTTGCCTTGGAGGTTATAATTACTAAATTGGTCTTAGAGTCAAACTTGGGTGCCCACCTTGGAGATGTATTTGGGTGCATTGATTAAAGGTGGCTAGAAAATTTAGTAAATTTTTACACTTATTTCTGTCTTTCTTATAAATAGAAGGCATGGGATGAAGGTTAGACATCATATTTTAGTTGATCATCATATTTTGTATGCTCTTTATGAGTGAAGCTTGGTGTATGCACCTAGAGACTTGAGTTTCTTGTTGATGAGTTCTCAAGGATCATATAGTGGGATGTGTTGATCTCATTTATTCTTGGATTGGTCTCATGAGGAATACAACAATAGTTGCTCATTGCTAATGAAGAAGGTCATACCTTGCATGGTTTCCTCCTTAATTTAGAGTATTGATATCCTATGAGTGCTCAAAGCTTGATATTATATTTTAACTATTTTATTATTGAGAATACATTGTTTTTTGTACTTAGGAGTTTTGGGTTTTTTTCTAAAAGGTTTTTCCCAAGTTATATTGATGTGTCTCTCTTGTGTGGTTGTTCTATTCTTTCTTTCATTATTTAGTGTTTCTACTATGCTAGATGCTATTAGAATTTAAATATATTGGATAACTTGTGGCACCCTTCCTCATATGATTAAGTAAGAAATTATTTTGTATTTCATTCCAATTGGTATTAGAGCTTAGTTTTGAGTTTTGGTACTAGTAATTTTTACATTCGGTATTAAAGCTTGGTTTTAGATTATAAAAGGGGATGCCTTCCTTATGGTATTAATCCTTGTTTGAGTGTGATTCTTTTGTATTTGATCTTGTTTCAAGATACAATTATGAAAAGCACTTCTAGAATGGAGGTGGAGAGATTTAAGGATTAACTTTTGAGCTTAGAAAGCTTAAGATGAAAGGTTTTCTTAGTTATGATGAGTTGATTATAGATCATGTTACAAGTTTCCTTGGAGTTTATCCTCATACTATTGGAGTTGGTCATATAGTGGTTTGGAGATCCTATTTAGTAGTATGAGATAAGTCCTTGGTCATGTGGAGGATGTGGATTTTAGCGTATGGTGACTTGGAGATCCTATTTAGCCTGTTGGATCTTTAGATGTCTATACTTGTAAGTTGTAAATTCATGGTGTGTTTGGATTTACATGTTGGAAAGCTATGATATTTCATCATTCAAAATGTAAATCTTGTGGTCATAGATTTGCGGGTGTTTTGGATGTGTTAATAGATTCATATTTGTGTGGTTTGTTTTATAGGTTTTTTGTTTAAATTTGTAGTCTTTTACATATATATGGAAGATTATTTTTAGATCATAATTTTTTGGATTGAGATAGTTTCATATTTGTATGCATGCTTCTAGCATGGTTGGTTTTACAAGTTTTTTGTTTAAAATCTATGATTTTTTGTAGATCCATGGAAGATTATTTTTAGTTTATAATTATTGAGGGTTGTATGAATGGAGATAGTTTCATATTTGCATTCATGCTTTTGAGCATGGTTAGAGACTTATTCAAGTCTTTAGTTAATGACTTTCAATTGTCTTGTAGTTGAGGATTTTTGGAATTTGGGATTTGATGATGTTTTGGATTTGATTTTCATTCCATGAGACTAATCTACATGGTGTCTTAGTTTTTTTATTGTTATTGGAGTTTTCAATATGCATGTTTTTTGTGGTTCTAACTTGCACATTGATTTTGAGATCTATGAGTTTTGTTTTTTATTTACTTTAGTTTCAATGTTTGGTTCATGTTGGAAATTAAGATCGTAGCTTACTAATCATTACAAATAAAATATAAAATAAATGAAATAAGAATTACATGATGCACAATTTTAACACATTACACAATATATACATGGGGAAAACCCTTCTAGGTAAAAAACTTTATAAAGCATCATTGTATTATAAAACACTTACAAAATTGTCTATAAACTTATAAACATATAAACAACCATCAACATTGCACACAAACAGACCATAAAAACAACACAACTGTCATCCATGACATTTTTCTTCCTCACAAACAGAACAACCTGTTGGTCCCACCACAACTCTACTAGCTCTTTCCATGAGAGTAGGAGTGACTGGGAGAGCACCTCTAGTAAGGGTGTGGTTAAATGTTCTACACTAGAGTCTAACTCACTTACATTGTGCTTGGTTCAATTCTAAACAACAGATTCTCTAATATCTAAGGCAAGATATCTCACAATATCCTTTAAAGTAGTTTTTATAAATTGAACAATATCATTAAATGCTTCCCTTGTAACTAATACTTGGGTGGAAGCATAAAGCCCTATATCATTGTGGGTCATTTTAAAAATATGTTTTGCAAGGATGAAAAGCTGGTAGACATTCAAATTAAGGTTTTTCTTCATTAGAAAAACCTTTCAATGAAGGTCATAGGCACTTTTTTATAACATTAAAACATTTTATGGCCCATTTTTGAAGGTGAACTTCTAATGAAGGACCTTACATTGAATGTCACCTATCAAGAAGGTCCTTCAATCAAAGGTCTTTCATTAGAAGTTCCTTCAATGGAAGGTGCTTATATGATGTGTGGCACTTGTTCCACATGTTAACCTTTTGTTGGACAAAAAATATTAATTTGGGCCACATTTTCCATGATAAAATGAAGTGTCATAACACAACATTTTACATAAATGTATCCCTCAAAGTAAGTTTTTTTAAAAGTATAAGTTTTAATATTTTTATTTAAATATTATATTTATTTTCTAATTTCTAATCAACATAGGTTTTTTACCAAACATAAATGTTAGTGTAGGAATACTAATACTATTACTTATTATTTAAATAAGTAATTATGTGTATATTCCACACATGGCTTTAAGCCACCTTAGGTGGTTAGGTGTCAACTTGGAGAGTTTGACACAACTCTCCAAGCCATGTGTCAACACTCACTTTCCACTGGTACCAATGAGATTTGTAGTTGACTTCTACCACTTCACCCTTTATGTACTCTTCTTTGTTCATAGTTTATGCATTGCAATTCTTATTCAATCTTTCACTCCATTTTGATGCTAGCATTTTTCTTAGTTGATCTTGGCTTAATTCTTTTAATAAAGACCTTTAATTTACATATGGAAAAATAACAATAGAATTAAAAAAATGAATTCCCTCCATATTGATGTCCTTGTTCAACAAAAACAATAATTTGGGTATATACAAAAAATTTGTGGTATGAGGAAATATGTCTAATTTTTTCTATAATTAATCTGAATTAAAAATTAATAATAAATAAAATCTACAACAAAAAAATATGCATGCCCTAGACATTAGTGTTATCGATCCATGTTTAATAAATTATAAAAATATCTTATTTCTAGCTCAAGTTATGCATTACGAGGAAATATTACTCATTATAAATAATATAAAGTACAAAAAATAATTTATTTACAAATATTTTAAAAATGAGATAAATTATTCAAAAAATCTACATAGGAAATCTCATAAATAATTAGTTTACATCATCTTCAAATTCTTAACAATTTCCTTGCTATAATTTACAAAAAACATTTCACTAAAGTGTTGATTTGATTTGCCCACTTAGGCCAAATAGTGAGACACACCTTTATGCTTCCACCCACTTGTTTGGAATTGCATCTAACCTTCAAAAAATGGTGTATTGTTATCTCATATCCCCACACTAAGACACATAATTCACCACTTACAATAAACTATAAAAATTTAGTATAGTATTGTCCACATATATCATTAAGTTCCAACTATTATATTTTGGACTTATATATGATCAAGGGTCATGCATATTATTTTACATAGCTTTGTATATTTTGAAATAGACATAGTTCTTTCTTGGGTTTTTTCACAAGAATGTTCATTTATTTTAACATGGGAAGGATACCAAATAGAGTTAAAAGTGTTTATGTCATCTAACCTATATAAAGGTCAAAGGCTATCTACTGTGAGGAAGTGTTCATACATTGCTCCAATAAAGATTGATATTCTACAAAAACTTTTTGTGCTATTCAATGCAAGAAGATCCATTGGGTATCAACAACTTTAAGAAGTTTGTTTCTTGTGGTTATACCCTCAGTAAATTATTCAAATTTCCAAACCTCTTTGGGATTTTGACAAAAAAATGAGTGGAGGTCATAGACTAGATCTTCAACTTTTGATACTGGAGAAAATTGTTCACAATTTTGAATGCTAAATTCATTATGTGGGCTATGTGCAATTGTTAGAAATGAAGGTAAACAACTATCAATGGAAAACTAATTACAACTATTATATAGATATTTAATTGTGTAGAACCAAAATGGAGATGGTATGAAATCAACACAAAGAAACAAAAGAACATACGATCCAACACATAAAATAGTACGTGGAGAAACCCTTTCAAGAAAAACCTCCACACAAGAAGAGATGCACCAATTTGTATTAACTTCAATAGAGTTTACAATACAACACTCACAATCTCCTCTCCAGTCTTCAATCTTACAGTTCCTGCAATACACACCCACAACCATAATACAATATCCTCTTAATACATTGTTGCCTTCTAGGGAAAAAAACCCTAGCATAACTTCGACTGTCAGATCTATGACTTAATGATGAATGATCTAGATTGACTATGAAATTACAATATTTTACAAGGCAATTTTCTAAAAAAATCTCTCTAGGGGCATCCCCCTAGACCCCTTGACGATAGTAGTGGGGGGCAATCCCCCACACACCCCCCGTCAAGTACAACAATCCAAAGTGTGGCTAAAACAAGATCACTACTAGGTGAATACTTCATCCCTTATGAATGATTTACAAACAATATTAGGAGTAATTAGATACATAGGATTTACAAGGTTAATGGAACCTTAATGCTAACAGTTCAATGAATGACAATAATGTGTAATGAACAAGAAATTTGTAGCTTTACATAAAGACTATTTGTATGACCTTGCATCATTGAAGCTTTATCTACCCCTATGTGCACTAGCTTTTTTGCAATTACAGAGTTATCATACCTCTAATTTATTTCAAAGATTTCTTAAATAGTTCAAATTATAGATTTTGAAATGTCACATTCTCCTTCATTTTATGAATAGATAGTAGATGAGGTTGGTGGACATAGTTTTCGATAGTATACACATGCATAAACCCAAGAAGTATTATTAAACTACTATAAATTCATCTAAAGATAAATCAATAAAAAATTATCATTTTATTTTTTCCTTTACATCCCATTTTGCCACCTTAGCAAGGGAACTTTCCCATTCATAACCATTATTTTTTGACCAATCTTTGTTAGTAAATTTGTGAATGCGGAGAAAAGATAAAAAAATTATATTCTAGTTAACCTATAATAGGACACCCTCTAGTCAAAATATGAAAAGAAACACCCCATTGAACAATTAGTATCATTTGTGTTGCTTCCATCATTTTTTCAAATAGAGATTAATTGCACCTCTACATGCAACAAGCTTCACCTATTTTTCTATGTACACCCATCCTATTCTTGTGCATACTTGACATGAGGGCATTCTTTTTTTTGTTTTCTAGCTTATTAGTGATTTTTCCTCCATCTATTATTTACTTTTCATAAACTTTACCAACATGTTTTTCTGTGGTACAAAATTTTAACTACACTATCTTGTCCCTACCATATTTCTAATTACAAATCTTACACCGACATTCTTTCAAAGGTTCATCTTTGTTTTCATTATCCACTAGTTCAATGAATGGGTACTTTGACACCCAATCAATATGAAAATTCCTTGACATGTCCCACTCACATCTAATTTTTTTATTTTACCTTTATTTTCCCCTTCTATTCATGATGTTTATTTTCATGAATACTTTGTGATATTTATTTATTTATATTGTTACTCTCACTACTTTGGGACTCCTTCAAAATAACATCACCTCTACCATTATCATGCACCTCATTTTGATATTGCTCTACAATAATAACTTGTTTGTCAATAGATGGTCAAACTACTAATTCCAAAGTTTGATCTAGTTAACTATACATGTTACCAAAATATGACAAATTATGTTTCTATGTTTTGATGAGCACCCCTTGCCACTTCTAAGAACTAATCTCTCATGAATCGTAAACTATAAAAAAAGAGACATTTGACAAACAATTTGTCTATAAATTACTATTGTTAATAAGTTAAAAATTAGTTTAAATATGAACCTAGGTAAATATATATTATCATAAGATTAAATCCAAAAATTATTGTTTTTTTTCATGAAATTTTAAGTTCACTATTAAAGACTCACAAGATTCATTATCATCTTTAACAATGAAAATAAATAGATAGATTAACAAAAAGAATCATAGAACAAAAAATCTATCATTTGCATGTTAGTAACTCACTAATGTTTGTAGCTTGTGGCATATGGTATCTAGCTATAGGCTTACCACACTAGTCAAACTACAAAGATTTAAGATACTTCCAGGCTCTAGCCCACACTAGTGACCACCAAAAAAAAGTGTGATGATTGGGATAATATCCATACTATATATTCCAAAATGGATGACTAAAAATATAATTTTAGGTAGGCAATATGCACTGGGCATAGAAGAAACTAAAGAAAGGATGAAAATAATTGAGAGAAAAAGTAAATGTTTAAAAGAATCATTTAAGAGTCTATATGGTATTTATATGAATTCGAATGTGGTAACTCCTATCAGATTTTAAAAATGGTGGATGTACATGTTGGATAACTAGGACTAAGTTCCAAAGCATGGGTGGTGATTTCATGGTGAATATGGCCCCAACAGTAGGGTGGATTTTAATGGTAATGGTGAATATGGTGTATAATTGAAACATGTATCATAAATTCTAGATGATTAGTCATCTACCATGTATAGATTACCATGGCAAAAATGGTTTGATACAAAAGATTAATAAACAATGGGGAGGTGATTCAACCACTAGATTGATTTTTGGTAAATCATGGTGAGTTGCTAATCCTTAGGTTCAATACTATTTGCCAAAAATTACATGGCACTGATTTGAATAATTTGTTATTAAAATAATCATTGCCCTTCACTTTTAAAATTTAAAATTTATTTGTTGTCATCCACTTCACTAGCCATTATAAGCAACTTAACATGCGTTGTTTTGATTTGTAATTGGTTGTTGTAATTAGGGACATTTATTCACTCATTCAAAAAAGATTTAAGACCATATCTAAATTTTAATTTATGAAGGTGGATACAAAGAATTTATCACATAATTAGTTGTCATTTCATCCTAGACACATTAAATGCTTGCTTGTTATTCTCAATACCTTTTCTTAGAATTGTAAAGTTGGTCCATCTAAAGTTAGTCCATCTAGGGCTCTGACCTAGGAGAGCATAAACCTTGTGATCTAATAGATTCCCCAAAGGTGTTTATAAACACCATATGTCCTTGCATCAGCACAAATATCAAGGTTAAGGTGTGAAAAAATTGGGCCAAAATTTGTTGGATCAAATACACACACATCAATTCGGATTTGGATAGAAAATCATGTCCATACTCATAGAGGTAAGGTCTGTAGGCATATCCAAGTGAATTGGAATGCCAAATAATTAATTTTTAAAATTTGAGATCTTCATCACATAGACCCTTAAAAATTTAGAACCAAAACAAATCAATTATTGACATCTAGTACATCATTGATTTTCACATTAAATATTATATTCAATTATTTTAACATTTTCATTCATTTATATTTATGGCAATGATCAGTCCTAGCTTTGATATCTAGGTTAATTTTTATTAATTGAACATATTTGTTTAACTTAGATTTTCTAAGTAGTGTAATTTATTCTCATACAATTTCTAATGCAACTCTCTTTGGTTCTTAATTTCATTATTAGTTCTTAGAAGGAGAATTATAGTAATTATTTAGTTTTTAATGGGGGATTGATTTAAATCATTTCCAACCATTCACAATTCATTTTTTTTTTTTTTTATCAAATTCCACTCCAATATTTGAAATATGAAAATGTCAAATTTTTAATGAATGATAATGAAAAGATATTTTTCTTACATTCTAATTGGATGAAATATTTTTTATCTTGAATTTCATAGCACAATAAGACTAAATTTCAAAACCTACCCTATTTGGCAACTATAATGGGATTGTGTTTTGATGCATGGTGTGTTACATGACATGTCCATTCTGAAACATGTAATGAATGGAAATAAATGGAGCAATTTGGGTCATGTTTAAAAGGTTCATTCTTTGAAATATGTCTTCCATTTTTCCCTACTATCTAACCCACATAAATAGTGAAAGCAAATAACAAAGAGAAAAACAATCATAAAACCATGTTTGACATAGCCTAATGCCATCAATAGATCACACCACATTCCATAGGGTGCATTTCCTTACAAGTCAAAAGAGAATTTTCTTATCATCATTAGAGTCCTACTAAATATTGCATTTTCTCTTAATCAAGCAGAAATTTTGTTGGTATTTTGTGGTTTTTGTTTCTTCTATACCAGCCATACCCACCCATCCATTTACTTTGAAGCTTCAAGCATTCATTGTAAGGGTCAAAACATAGATTTTAGGGCAATCTATGTTGAATTGGAGGCCTTATTTAAGGATCTTAAGAACTTTAGGGATGATTTAGTGGTGAAGATTAGGTTCTTTGCAAATTGCATAGCATGGATTCATAAAGCGTGTTTTTGCTAGCAATGTTGTCCTTCCACAAGAGGCACAAACTTTGTATTTTCCATTGTGTTCTCAATTTCCTCTAGTGTTGCTGGTATTTTGTATTTCCTCTCTCAATCAATGGTGTTTTCCCATTTATTTTATTATTTACGTAGGGGATATTCTTGTGAGCCCTTTTTTGAAGTGTGGATAAGGACACAAAGTCATGTAATAATTAAATCTATCTTTTGTTCCCAAGAACTCTATCTCTATTTCATCGTGCCATCCTTGATAAACTTGGTTGTTCGAAAGCTGATCAGTACATTACAATGCACCCATAACTTGCATTAAGAACTCGCCCACAGTGATAGATTTTTTTTTATTTTTATTTTTTATTTTTTTAGAAAAACATTTTCAAATAAGTGTGTTTCTGCAGTGGTTCATATTATGTGATAAATTTATAGAAATTTAATTGTTAGTTCTGTGTAGGAAGAGTTTATATGGTAAAGTCTAATCAGGCAGTATGGCAGGTCGAAATCAAATCGGCTGGATGGTTGAACATGTTGAAGGAGACAAATAACCTAGTTGAATAGGTCGATGGAGCTGGGTTTAACAGGTCGAACCGAATAGCCAACTATTGTTGTGCCAACGTAAACAGTTGGCACGACAACTGGCTGTTTACATTGGGCGAGTTTATATAGCAGTCAAGTGGGGGTGGGTTTCTATATAAAAAGCTGGCATGGTAATCACAATGGAAAATCTTAAAATACCAGTGCGCTGTAGTCAACACATGGTTTTTTACAGTAGGAGCAGTTCCAACCACTCTACTTAAATATCATCCATTTCACACTTAAATAATTCACTTAACAATGATTACATCTAAGTTTACCAGTACATACATAGAATGAAGTGATGATTCCTGCAGTATAGCCCGCCTGGAGTTTAACAGCAGAGTTGAAGAAGCCGTACATGTAAGCCTCTTTTGACTTGAACCCACTACCTGCAATTTCCCACCATTCAATTCAATTCATATAAAATCTGTTCAAGGATTAGAAAAAAGTTACTCTACTTAAATATCATTGAATTCAACAGTCAATAACAATTTTACACCTCATTTAAAACAAAAAGAATACATTATTTATAAATGACTGCTAATGGCGGGTCTTACCAGATGAGCTATCTAATGTGAGTGTCACAGAGTATTCATCTTGAGAAACATTTTGGTGTTGGCCGCCCCACAGATTGGCATACTCTTCAGAAAACTTGGAAATTCTTAAATACTTAATCAGAGGCACTGTTGGCTCTTGAAGAATACTATCATCATCACAAAAAGCAGCTACAACTGGCGTATAATGATCCCCCATTTTTAGCATTAAAATCATCAACGCTTTCATGTTAAGCTAGAATAAGACTGACATGAGACGGTAAGCCATGTCGAAGCTCTGCTACAGTTTGCAGTATGCTTGGCGTGCTGATATGTTTGCATATCCATTGGTGTTGTGTATTTATACTCATTAAAAGAATCTGATTAGAAGAGATAATCAGATTCTTTTATTCAATTCAAAATTGGCATCAGTTTTGTGTGTAAGGCAAGCTAGTAAATGTAATAAAAAGTCATACTGAATTGTAGACAATTCCCTTTTTTTCCTGATTTAAGCCTTGCTTGTATTTGAAGCGTAATCATTTAAAGCCGGGTGAAACCAACGTTTTTCTTGCTCTCAGTTGTCACCCAGGCCAAAATCTTTAAATAGAAAAACACGACACATATAAACTTCTTTTCTTAACACAACATGCGAAAAAATGATCTCGTCTCATTTCGTCCATTACAATTCTGCTACCGCACGTAATGCTCACAACGAAGACACCCATTCTATTTAAATATGTACTTTCTGCAGTAAAAGAGTCAAGTCGAAACTGAATGACACTTCATCTTTGAATTTTCTATGAAGATTCCATATGCATTTTCTATGAAGATTCCATATGCAATATGGCAACGATTTGAAGGGGAGAAGTTTAAGCCAGCTCTTTGAGGAACTAAGCTTCACATAACAGCGGACTTCTTAGTCAAGATGCATAATAGAAGAGTCAGGAATCGGGTCTAAAAAAAGGATGACGGGGGAGACTGGACCTCGTGACTTTCTTGCCTACAACAGGGTGTTTTAGCCAATCGAGCCAGGACCGAGGCCCCGGCCCTTAATATAATTAAAATTAATATTAGTTAAGTTATTAAATTATAAATGGTAAAAAAATAAAAGAATTAATAATAAAATAGAATATTCAATCTCTCGTTATGGGAAGGTTCGGGCTCATCCCTTGCACAACCCCAGATCATATGTTCGATGGGTTCCTCCTAATGAAGGATGGTTTAAAATGAATTTTGACGGTGCCGCCAAAGGGAATCCAGGGAAATCTGAGGCAAACTATATTGTAAGAAATCATTTAGGAGGGATAGTGGTCTGTATCACCATGAAATTGTCTGACAATACTAACAATGAGGTTGAAGCGCACACCTTTCTACTCGACCTTCAAAAATGTGTGGAGTTGAATTTATCCAGGGTTCACATTGAAGGTGATTCTCAGCTTATAATTAATTCAATTAGAAAGCAATTGACCTTGAATTAAAAATTAGATAACATCTTGAAAAAATGTTGGCAACTCTTGAATCTTTTAGAAGAGTATAAGGTGCCACACGTCTTTCAGGAAGTGAACACAGAGGCAGATTCATATGCCAATGTGGCAATTGCCATGTAGAACAAATTCTTCATCACTAATAATGCAAAAGACTAGGAGATTTGGGAGCCGATGAATCAGTCCCTTCACATGCTCAAAAATGAAAGCTTCATCATGAACAATTAAGCCACGTGGGATAAGTTGGTTAAGAACAGAGGTGGCGACATGAAGGGATGAAGCATTAATGATCTTTGCACTCCACTTGTGTTAGCAATAGATTTAATTTGGCTTCGACTTGCATTTGGAACTACAATGGCAAAAATGGATTCAAGAGGGGGTTTGAAGGCGAAGAAGCGATATATGGCTTTTAGGGGCCCCTTCTCAGATCATAGGTTAAAGACGATCTTCAAGACCCATTTGGGAATCGTTATTCATTCCATTCAGATGGCTCTTGTAGATGCCTTCCTAGCCACTTCGCACAAGTATCAGGTTAACATTGATGTTGTCTCCGCAATGTTGGTTGTTGTTCTATTGGATTTGGGGGAGCCGAAGGAGATTGCTAAGGTTGTAATGGAGGCACTAGTTTACCCTTGTTGGCATGGAGGATTGAAGGAGGTCTTGGATGCAGTAGTGATAGGGTTGGGTTTTGTGACGGATAGAGGCAATTGGTCAGTTATCTATGCCCCTACACTGGACCTGGGCTCCTTATGTTATTGCAGTGGTGGGTCATGATGAAATGGTGAGAAGGAAGATATCAAAGTATGGTACATTGAGTTCCTGAAATTGGTTGCAAACTAGAAGTAATTGAAGCTAGTTAGAATGGAAGGCCACTTTTTTCTGAAATTAGGAAAGACTGATGTTGGATGAAAAACTGAAGATAGTTACACTCAAAATTTGAAGACACAACAAAAACAAGAGTCGTAGTTCTCTGGATCTAGTTTCTAAATTACTATTTTCTTTTCAAAAATGGTTGAGATTAGGGGGTGCAAAAAGGGGGAGCACACAAATTGGTCCTATTTTTTTAAAAAAACATAACATAGCATCTAGTGTGCTCCCCCTAAAATGTTAACATTTTTTAATATTTCAAAAATTGCTTAAGTGAGAAATTAGCTAACACCATGTACTTTATCCCTGATTTTTTTAATAATTTTTTCATGAATAATTGATTTTTTAAGTACTAATTTTTAAAATGGACGCATACTGAAAAATAGAAAATTAAATGTGCTCCCCCCTAAATGGTTAAAAAAAAGTCAAAATACCACACACTAGTTTTTGACAAAAAACAGATACACTAACAAAAGAAATTAAAGATGAAATCCTTAACATACTCAAAACATGAAAAAATATATGGTTAGAAAGCTAAGAGAGACCTTATGTTTATGGTGGTATTTTTTCAACTTGTCATTGAAACATGTGCAAATCTAATGGGGAGCATGCTCTAGATTATGTAATTTTTGTTACAATATGGAAAAACACGTCTTTGGACATCCAAAACATAGTCCAAGTCTTTGGTTTGGAAGCCCAAGGCAAATCCAAGCCAGAGACTTGGAAATTACCAAAGCAAAGCATAATGTGAGCGCATTATAACACACTTGCGTTATGGTGAAATAAAATCATCTCACTCCCTCCCTCCTTACCCATCTCTATTATTCTCTCTCTTCCTCCCCTCTAGGTCTTCTCCCCTCCTCTCTCTCTCACCTCTTTACTTGCTACCCTCTCTCTCACTCTCTACTTCCCTCCCCTCTCTACCTCCTACCCTCTCTCTCACTCTCTACTTCTCTCCCCTCTCTACCTCATACCTTCTCTCTCACTCTCTTCTTCCCTCCCCTCTCTACCTCCTACCCTCTCTCTTAATCTCTACTTCTCTCCCCTCTCTACCTCCTATCCTCTCTCTCTCTCTCTACTTCCCTCCCCTCTCTACCTCCTATTCTTCCTCTCACTCTCTTCTTCCCTCCTCTCTCTACCTCCTACCCTCTCTCGCACTCTCTACTTCCCTCTCCTCTCTACCTCCTACCCTCTCTCTCACTCTCTTCTTCCCTCCCCTCTCTACCTCCTACCCTGTCTCTCACTCTCTTCTTCCCTCCCCTCTCTACCTCCTACCCTCTCTAATTCTCTACTTCCCTCCCCTCTCTACCTCCTACCTTCCCTCTCACTCTCTTCTTCCTTCCCCTCTCTACCTCCTACCCTCTCTCACTCTCTACTTCTCTCCCCTCTCTACCTCCTACCCTCTCTCTCACTCTCATCTTCCCTCCCCTCTCTACCTACTACCCTCTCTCCCACTCTCTACTTCCCTCCCCTCTCTACCTCCTACCTTCTCTCTCACTCTCTTCTTCCCTCCCCTCTCTAACTCCTACCCTCTCTCTGAGTCTCTACTTCCCTCCCCTCTCTACCTCATACCTTCTCTCTCACTCTCTAGTTCCCTCCCCTCTCTACCTCCTACCCTCTCTCACTCTCTAGTTCCCTCCCCTCTCTACCTCCTACCCTCTCTCTCACTCTTTTCTTCCCTCCTCTCTCTACCTGCTACCCTCTCTCACTCTACTTCCCTCCCCTCTCTACCTCCTACCCTCTCTCCCACTCTCTACTTCCATCCCCTCTCTCACTCTCTTCTTCCCTCCCCTCTCTACAACCTACCTTCGCTCTCAATCTCTTCTTCCTCCCCTCTCTACCTCCTACACTCTCTCTCACTCTCTACTTCGCTCCCCTCTCTACCTCCTACCCTCTCTCACTCTACTTCCCTCCCCTCTCTACCTCCTACCCTCTCTCTCACTCTCTTCCCTCTCTACCTCCTACCCTCTCTCACTCTACTTCCCTCCCCTCTCTACCTCCTACCCTCTCTCTCACTCTCTTCCCTCTCTACCTCCTACCCTCTCTCACTCTCTACTTCCCTCCCCTCTCTACCTCTCCTCATCATTCTTCCAATCCAATGAATTTTCATAAATTATATTGTTTCCATTTCATTCTCCCAATTTATAACCTCATCCCTCTTTGCATGTCCTAGTTTTCTTGTTTCGGAGGAAGAGGGAGAGAGGGTGGAGATGGAGGGGAGAGAGAGGGGAGAGATACCTAGTGATTGGGATTGAGAGAGAGTCCTAGTTTTCTTATTTTCATTTCCTTCATTGATAACCTAGTGAGGGAGAAATAGAGTCATCCCACAATAATGGGTTACACTTTTTGGCCAAACTTGACATTGAAATCAATATTTTGAACTAAAGTTTCACTTACTGACACCTATAGCTGCTAAACAATTAGGAATTTGAAGATGATGCGAACTAGTGATTTGTGAGATTTTGTTTGTAGATTCTAAATATATTTTTTTGAAAAAATTTGGAGTTAAATTGTAAAATTTTTGCATCTCTTTTGATAACTAGTTTTTAATAGTAAACAACATTTTTTTAAAGTGTGTATTCTGTTGCACATAACTTTTTTTCTACAAAGGATAAAATTATGATTCTTTTGAATTTAGTTTGGTAACACTAATATCTAGAGGATGCATTTGGTTTCATAACATTTTGTTGAATATTTTTTTAATTAAGTTTTCAAGTCAAACCAATTATAATTTAGACATAGGCATATTCTGTCCAACATAACTTTGTTTTTGTATGTATTAGAATTCAATTTTTTTTTGTTGGAATAAGGACATCAATACCTAGAGGACATATATTTTTTAGAATTTTTTTCTCTATTTTCCTATTTTTTTCGTATGTGTCAAACAAAGACCTTGATGTTCATTGAAAAACCTACATTCACAAGAAATAAAAAATAAATATAATAATAAAATTAAATATATTTAAAATTATACTTTTTGGGAAGCTTATAATAAGGACTACGTACTTACAAAACACAAATTTTAAATGAATTCATTTGATCCCCCCAAAAGGTAAATCAAAAGTTATTTTTTATCAACATTTTGTTAGGTGTAGAGGAGACTCCATTATAGGTATGGTTTAAAACTAGCGGGGTTCTATCCAAGGGGGTTTGATCAAACCCTCTTCAATTAAAATCCTTTAAATAGAACCTTTTAAGGCTTTAATCATTATATTTTCTAAAAATATGTGATTTCAACAAAAATCAGGATGTCCCAAAAAGTGTAACCCATTATTGTAGCAGCACCCAATAGAGGGGAGAGATAGGGAGATAAAGAGTGAGTTGTCCAAAGAGATAGGGAGAGAAATTGATGGGTAGAGGGACAATAGAGATATAGGGAGATAAGGGAGAGATAGGGAGATAGAGGTTTAGGGTTGCTTGGGTTTAGGGGCATTATTTAGGGTTTTGGGGTTTTGGGAGAGAGAGAGAGAGAGGGTTGGTTAGGTTTATGAGTTTAGGGTGAAAGGAAGCTAGGTGTGTAGAAATCGCTTCCTACACTAATATAATGAGGGGAGAGGTATATAAATTCAATTTAATCTTTACAATTACAGTAACATGAAACATATAACAGAGGTATTGCAGCAGTACACATAAAACCAGAAAGAAGACAGAAGAAGAGAGACAAGATATAACATGGGGAAAACCCTTATCGGGTGAAAACCCCCACACTTAGAAACCTGCACAATGTATTATCAAAACTCAATATGGTTTACAATACACTTGCAATGCAAGCTTCAATGGTCTTCGACACTCGTGTCTGGAGTTAGTCTTGCAATATAACAGTACTTGTCAATCACATACATACATCTCCTCCAAGCACCTGTTTATATAGAATATACAAGGCAAAATTAGCTCTATCTTGGAATGGGTGTCCAACTTGGCCTCATGGCCCAAAACCCATGTTTATGGACACTTGGTCAACATTGTAAGATGTATTTGACACTTGTCCACAACTCCCATCCCAAAGAGGTCGCCTATTTCCAAAATGGGCTATGATAGATGCTCTTACAACTCTTACGACTATCATAGAATCTGTCATAGCAGTTACAACTTATAGCTATATGAGAATCTATCATACACAGGCTATAAATAGCATATTTTCTTACAACATGTCATAGTCCACCTTGGGGTGCCCAAAGATGCCTTTTTCAAATATGCTCTTCGACACATGTCTTCACCTATCTTACAAGCTTCTATTTCTGACTCTTACATGTCATAACTTCATCATAACTGTTTTGGTCAACATTCCCTTACACAACATCCAAGATGCCAACACATGGCAAAATACTCCTACCACAAAGTGGGATGCCTATCTCCTTATGTGAGGATAAAATTACAAGTTGTCATCTTCCATGTAGGATGACATATCACCGTGCCACATCCCGCAAAATGACTATGGAATTTACAATTAATTTACATCATAGGCAATGAATAAATAAATACAATCATAAATAATGCAAGGAATTACCAAGGTTGAGACACCTTAATTCCCAACATTCTCCCACTTGTTGAACACCTTGTAAGAGCCAATAGAATAACAAGATTTAACTATTATAGGCTGAGAGGCCCATAGATTCTGAACACCATCTGAACTACTCTATGCTAACTAGTTTCATCAATGCATCTCCAACATTCTTCAAAGTATCTACCTTCTCCAAGTTTACCTTCCCATACTCTACCATGTCTCATAAAAATTGAAACTGAACATCAATATGCTTTGTTCTGGCATGGAAAGTTGGATTCTTTGCAAGGCAAATTGCACTCTGACTGTCACAACTGATTGTAATCTAACCTGCATCAACACCAATATCTGAACACAATCTCTTAAGCCAAATGGCTTCCTTACAAGCATGAGTTGCTTCCATATACTCAACTTCTACTGTGGACAAAGCAACCACAGGTTGTCACTTACTCATCCAACTAATAGCACCACCAAACAGTGTCAACACATAAGCATTGGTGGATCTCCTGCTGTCAATGTCACCTGCCCAATTTGAATCCACAAATCCATGAATATCAACAGAATGTGGAGGTCCTATAACATTACCATGATAGCATATGGAATACTTGGAAGTACCCCTCAAATATCTGAACACTCACTTAACTGCATCCCAATGTACCCATCCAAGATTAGCCATAAATCGACTAAGGATTCCCACTGCTTGGGCAATGTCTGGTCTTGTGTAGACCATAGCATACATCAAACTACCAACAACACTAGCATAAGGTACTCTGCTCATGTCCTCCACCTCATTAGGAGATTTTGGACAATCATTAATAGACAACTTTGTCCCCAAAGAAACAGGAACACACAATGGTCTACAATTTGCCATGCTAAACCTATCCAACACGGTCTTCACATACTTACTCTGGCTTAACCAAAGTTTTATGTTAGTTCTGTCTCTTCTGATTTCCATTCATAGAATGTACCTGGCTGCCCCTAAATATTTCATTTCAAACTGTGCTGACAACTAAGATTTAAAATCAAAAATTATACTCTTACCCTTCCCAATGAGCAACATATCATCAACATATAATGCAACAATGAATATACGATCACATCAAACTTATAATACACACAGTGATCTAATTTTGATCTCACAAATCCAATAGACAACACAAAGGCATCAAACTTCAAGTACCACCTCCTAGGAGACTGCTTCAAACCATACAAAGACTTCTTTAATTTGCAAACCAAATTTTTTTTACCTTTCACCATGTAATGCTCTGGTTGTGACATGTAGATTTCTTCCTCCAAATCATCATGAAGGAAAGTTTTCTTCACATCCATCTATTCTACCTCTAAGTCATAAGTTGCTGCAAGAGATAATAGGAATCAAATGGATGTCATCTTTGCAATGGGAGAGAAGATCTCACCATAATCTATACGCTCCACTTATGAATACCCCTTCACAACCAATCTGGCCTTATACTTCTCAACACTGCCATCTACACCAAATTTCTTTTTGAACACCTATTTGCATCCAACGGGTTTCCATCTAGGAGGGAAAGGCACCAAGTCCCAAGTTTGATTCTTTTCCAAAGAAGCTATCTCATCCTCCATGGCATCCTTCTAGGAACCTACATCTTTCATATCCATAGCCTCTAATATAGTTCTAGGTTCATCACTATTAGTAAGCAAAGCAAAAGCACAACTAGAATCAAGCAATGTATAACCAAACCTCTTAGATTGCTTTCTTAATTGTGTAGACCTCCTCAATAGTTAAGGTTGAGGTTCAGCTTCTTCATCTAATCTTTCAAAGCTAGAAGATCTCTCCTCATCATCAGGTCCAATATTGTTTTTCTATTCAGTCTTCTCAGCGGTAGCAGGAAACTGAACAACATCCTCTTTCTTTTCTTTTTCTTCTGGCTATAAAATAATGGAAGGTGTTAGCTCTCTGAAGATGACACTTCTACTATACAACACTTTTTCATCCATGGGGTCCCAAAGCTTGTATCCTTTCACACCGACACCATAGCCAATGAAGATACACATAACAACCTTGTTCTCCAATTTTGACCGCTTCTCCCTAGGGACATGTGCATATGCCTCACAACCAAAAACACAAAGATGCCTTATTGAAGGCTTTCTACTAGACCACACCTCCATGGGTGTCTTTCCAACAAGAGCTAATGTAGAAGATCTATTTACAAGATAGTAAGAAGTGGCAACAGCTTCAGCCCAAAACTTTTGTTCTAGGCCAGCTCCACTAAGCATACTCCTAGCCTTCTCCATGAAAGGAAGCTAGGTGTGTGTAAATATCTTCCTACACTAATCTAATGAGGGGAGGAGAGTGCAAAATCAAATTTATCCTAACTATTACAGCAACATTGAACCATTAACATGAGATATTGCAAAAAACACATAACAGAGAAGGTGAGATAGAAGAAGAGAGACACAAGATATACCTGGGGAAAACCCTTATTGGGTGAAAAACCCCACACTCCAAAACCTGCACAATATATTATCAAAAAAAATAATGTTTACAACACACTTGCAATGCAAGCTCTCAGGAGTCTTCAACACTTGTTTCTGGAGACAAACTGGCAGCATAACAATACCTGTCAAACCTATAATACATCTCCCTCTTCAAGCACTTGTTTATATAGAATATACAAGGCAATATTGGTCCAAACTTGGAATGGGCGTCCAACTTGGCCTCATGGCCCAAAACCCATGCCTAAGGACACTTAGTCAACATTGTAGAATGTGCCTGACACTTGTCCACAACTCCCATCCTAAAGAGGTAGCCTATTTCCACAATGGGCTATGACAGATGCTCTTATGACACTTACGACCGTCATAGAATCTGTCATAGCAGTTACAACTTACAGCTATAAGAGAATTTGTCATACACAAGCTATAAATAGCATATTCTCTTACAACATGTCATAGTCCACCTTGGGGTGCCCAAATATGCCTTTTTCAAATATATTTCATGACACATGTCTTTACCTATCTTACAAGCTTCTATTTTCGACTCTTACATGTCATAGATTCTATCATAGGAATCCGTCATAACCATTTCCGTCAATATTCCCTTACACAACATCCAAGATGTCGACACATGGCAAAATGCTCCTACCACAAAGTGGGATGCCTATCTCCTCATGTGAGGACAAAATTACTAGTTGTCATCTTCCATGTAGGATGACACATCACCATGCCACATCCCACAATATAACATGGCTGCCCCTAAATCTTTCATTTTAAATTGTGCTGCTAACTGAGACTTAAAATCAAAAATCATATTCTTACCGTTCCCAATGAGCAACATATCATCAGCATATAACGCAATAATGAGAATATGATCACCATCAAACTTATAATACACGCAGTGATCCGATTTCGATCTCAAATAACCAATTGACAACACAAAGGCATCAAACTTCAAATACCACATCCTAGGGGACTGCTTCAAACCATACAAAGACTTCTTAAGCTTGCAAGCCAAATTTTCTTTACCTTTCTCTATGTAATGCTCTGGTTGTGACATGTAGATTTCTTCCTCCAAATCACCATGAAGGAAAGTTGTCTTCACATCCATCTATTCTATCTCTAAATCATAAGCAGCTGCAAGAGATAACACAAATCTAATGGATGTCAGCTTTGCAACGGGAGAGAAAATTTCACCATAATCAATTCCCTCCATTTGTGAGTACCCCTTCGCAACCAATCTAGCCTTGTACTTTCAACACTACCATCTGCACTAAATTTCTTCTTGAACAACTATTTACAACCAACAGATTTCCATCCATCAGGTAAAGGCACCAAGTCCCATGTTTTGTTCTTTTCTAAAGAAGTCGTCTCATCTTCCATGGCCTCCTTTCAGGAACCTGCATCTTTCATGCCCATAGCCTCTTTCACAATTCGAGGCTCACTATTGTTAGAAAGTAAAGCAAAAATTAAATTTTACAGGGCTACCCCTAAATCTTTCATTTTAAATTGTGCTGCTAACTGAGACTTAAAATCAAAAATCATATTCTTACCATTCCCAATGAGCAACATATCATCAGTATATAATGCAATAATGAGAATATGATCACCATCAAACTTATAATACACGCAGTGATCCGATTTTGATCTTAAATAACTAATTGACAACACAAAGGCATCAAACTTCAAGTACCACATCCTAGGGGACTGCTTCAAACCATACAAAGACTTCTTAAGCTTGCAAGCCAAATTTTCTTTACCTTTCTCTATGTAATGCTCTGGTTTTGACATGTAGATTTCTTCCTCCAAATCACCATGAAGGAAAGTTGTCTTCACATCCATCTATTCTATCTCTAAATCATAAGCAGCTGCAAGAGATAACACAAATCTAATGGATGTCAGCTTTGCAACGGGAGAGAAAATTTCACCATAATCAATTCCCTCCACTTGTGAGTACCCCTTCACAACGAATCTAGCCTTGTACTTTCAACACTGCCATCTGCACTGAATTTCTTCTTGAACAACTATTTACAACCAACAGATTTCCATCCATCAGGTAAAGGCACCAAGTCCCATGTTTTGTTCTTTTCTAAAGAAGCCGTCTCATCTTCCATGGCCTCCTTTTAGGAACCTGCATCTTTCATGCCCATAGCCTCTTTCACAATTCGAGGCTCACTAGTGTTAGAAAGTAAAGCAAAAGCACAACTAGAATCAAGTAATGAATAACCAAACATATCAGGTTGCTTTCTTGTTCGTGTAGACCTCCTTAATGGCTAAGGTTGAGGTTCTTCTTCTTCTTCTTCGCTTCCAGAGCTGCTAGAGCTCTCCTCATCATCAAGCCTCACAGGGTCTGTCGGTTCAATCTTCTCAGGGGTAGAAGGAAACTGAATCGCATCTTTCTTTTCTAACTATTCTGGTTGTAGAACAATAGAAGAGGGTGTTAGCTCTCTGAAGATAACACTTCTACTATACAACACTTTCTCAGTCACCGGATCCCAAAGCTTGTATCCTTTCACACCAACACCATAGCCAATGAAGATACATTTAATAGCCTTGTTCTCCAACTTAGACCGTTTCTCCCTAGGCACATGTACATATGCCTCACAACCAAAAACACGAAGATGCCTTACTGAAGGATTCTTACTAGACCACATCTCCATAGGTGTTTTTCCAACAAGAGATGATGTAGGAGATCTATTTACCAGATAGAAAGTAGTGGCAACAACTTTAGCCCAAAATTTTTGTTCGAGGCTTGCTCCACTAAGCATACTCCTAGCCTTCTCCATCAGTGTCCTGTTCATCCTCTCTGTAACTCCATTTTGATGTGGGGTGTATGGAGTTGTCTTATGTCTTTCAATCCCTTATTCCATGCAATATTTATCGAATTCTGTAGAACAAAACTCACCACCATTGTCAGTTCTCAAACACTTAATATTTTTACAAGTCTGATTTTTAGCAAAGGTTTTAAACTCCTTAAACTGAATTAAGACTTCAGTCTTGCTTCTGATAAACTAAACCCATGTCCTTCTACTGTAATCATCTATGAAAGATACAAAATATATAGATTTTGATAACAAAGGAACATTAACAGGACCAAACACATCAGAATGAATAAGATTCAATACACCAGAAGACTTGTGAGAACTAGAGTAAAACTAAACACAATTTTGCTTTCCATAAATGCAATGTTCGCAAAAGTCAAACTTGAGATTACAATCATTTAACCCCTTAACGAAGTTTTTATTTTTTAGGGTATGCAGACCCTTCTCACCAATGTGGCCATAGCTCAAATGCCATAACATAGTCTTTTCAGTAGGAAGCTTAGCTTCCGAAGCATGTGCACAACCATTGGAACCAGTTACAATAGATTTCTTCACTGCATGTTCAGATGGTGGGGATGAAGTGACACCAGCTCATTTCTTTGAGTCAGAAGAACTATTGCACTGTGAAGTGCATGCCTTCAACTGAAACAAAGTACCCCTCCGAGTACCCATCGCAAGCACCATAGATCCTCTTGTCATCTTGCATCCATCCTTCAGAAAGACAACCTGCACACCTACATCATTCAACATACTTACAAAAAGTAGGTTCTATGCAAGGCCTAGAATGTGCATAACTTCAGTGATCCCCTTCACTCATCCATCAGGGAATCAGATTGAGACTCTTCCATGACCAACAATCTTCATATGAGAGTCGTCACCAAGGTACGCCCTTCCACCATCGAACTCTTCATATTTCTTGAACCAGTCTTGATGCGAGGTCATGTGGAATGATACACCAGAATCAATCAACCACACATCATCAGATGCATGGGTGGCGAGGGCTACGATGAAGGCATCACCATCATCTTGTGACTTGTCAGAATCTGAATCAAGATCTTTCTTCTTTATCTTCTCCTCTTTGCATTCCTTTTGGAAATGCTCAGTTTTACCACAGTTCCAACAAAGAGCCTTGGACTTTCCAGGAGATTTAGATCTCCCACGAGATTTAGATTTGCCCTTATCACTTTTCTTGTCCTTCTTCTTCCCTTTCTCCTTGGGTCTTCCACGAACTGCAAGAGCCTCCTTGGCTAATTTAGATGTCTTCCTCTGTATTTCTTTAGATAACAGCAAGGACACCACATCTTCCATCTTGAAGGTGGTAGTGGTGCTTCCCATAGCAATTACAAGATGATCCCATGAATCTGGCAAAGAACAAAGCAGGGTCATGCAACGATCCTCCTCCTCCATTTTCACACCCACAGATGTCAACTGTGCAACGATCATGTTGAAAGAATTCATGTGATCCACAACAAATCCTCCATCTTCCATCTTCAGAGAAAACAACTTCTTTTTCAGGAAGAGTTTGTTCACTAAGGACTTGGCCTAATAAACATCTCCCAACTTCTTCCAAAGATCCTTTGTTGTCTTCTCCTCATGGATGTTTAACAACACAGAGTCAGCTAAACAGAGTCTAATGAGACCCTTAGCCTTCTGATCTTTAAGATCCCAATCATCTTGTTTCATTGCTACAGGTTTTACACCGGATACCATTTCCCATAGGTCACGATCAACAAGTAGGTACTCCATCTTCAATTTCCACAACTTGCAATTAGTGCCATTAAATTTCTCAACCTCTAGCCTTCTGGATGTGGTTGCCATCTCTTTGTTGCAATAAGATATAGAATACTCTACACAATACTCCCACTCAACCTAAGATTAGCTCAAAAAACCCCTACCTAGCAGCTAGAACCAAAAACCGGCCAGGCTCTGATACCAACTGAAAGGAAGCTAGGTGTGTAGAAATCACTTCCTACACTAATCTAATGAGGGGAGGAGAGTGTAAATTCAAATTTATCCTAACTAGTATAGAAACATTAAACCATTAACATGAGATATTACAACAAACACATAACAGAGAAGGCAAGACAAAAGAAGAGAGACACAAGATATATGTGGGGAAAACCCTTATTGGGTGAAAAACCCCATTCCAAAACCTGCACTTGATGTATTATCAAAACAAAGAATGTTTACAACACACTTGCAATGCAAGCTCTTAGGAGTCTTCGACACTCGTATTTGGAGACAAACTAGCAGCATAACAGTACATGTCAAACTTGTAACACATCTCCATCTTCAAGCACCTATTTATATAGAATATACAAGGCAATATTGGTCCAAACTTGGAATGGGCATCCAACTTGGCCTCATGGCCCAAAACCCACACCTAAGGACACTTGGTCAATATTGTAGAATGTGCCTAACACTTGTCCACAACTCCCATCCCAAAGAGGTCGCCTATTTCTAAAATGGGCTATGACAGATGCTCTTATGACCATCATAGAATCTGTCATAGCAGTTACAACTTACAGTTGTAAGAGAATCTGTCATACACAGGCTATAAATAGCATATTCTCTTACAACATGTCATAGTCCACCTTGGGGCGCCCAAATATGCCTTTTTCAAAGATGTTTCATGACACATGTCTTTACCTGTCTTACAAGCTTCTATTTTTGACTCTTACATGTCATAGATTCTATCATAGGAATTCGTCATAACCGTTTCGGTCAATATTCCCTTAGACAACATCCAAGATGCTGACACATGGCAAAATGCTCCTACCACAAAGTGGGATGCCTATCTCCTCATGTGAGGAAAAAATTACAAGTTGTCATTTTCCATGTAGGATGAGACATCACCGTGCCACATCCCACAATATGACAATATGGAATTTACAATTAATTTACAACATAGGCAATGAATTTATAAATACAAACATAAATAATGCAAGGAATTACCAAGGTTGAGACACCTTAATTCCCAACACTCCATCAGTGTCCTGTTCATCCTCTCTACAACTCCATTTTGCTGCGGGGTGTATGGAGATGTCTTATGTCTTTCAATCCTAAGTTCCTTGCAACATTTATTGAATTCTATAGAACAAAACTCACCACCATTGTCAGTTCTCAAACATTTAATCTTTTTGCTAGTCTAATTTTTAGCAAAGGCTTTAAACTCCTTAAACTTACTATAGACTTTAGATTTGCTTATGAGAAAATAAATCCATGTCCTTCTACTGTAGTCATCTATGAAAGATACAAAATATATAGATTTTGATAATGAAGGGATATTAACATGACCATATACATTAGAATGAACAAGGTCCAACACACCAGAAGACTTATGAGAACTTGATTAAAACTGAACATGGTTTTGTTTACCATATATGCAATGTTCACAAAAGTCAAACTCAAGATTACAATCATCTAACCCCTTAATGAGGTTTTTATTTTTCAGGGTATGTAGACCCTTCTCACCAATGTGGCCAAACCTCTTATGCCATAACATTGGCTTTTCAGCAGAAAGCTTAACTTCTGAGGCATGAATACAACCATCAGGACTAGATACAACAAATTTCTTCACTACTCGTTTAGATGGTGGGGATGAAGTGACTTATTCCCTCTTTCTTGAGTCAGAAGAACTATTGCATTGTGAAATGCATGCCTCCAGCTAAAATAGAATACCTCTCCTAGTACCCTTAGCAAGCACCATAGCTCCTCTAGTCATCTTCCATCCTTCTTTTGAAAAGACAACTTGCACACTTGCATCATTCAACATACTTATAGAAAGCAGGTTCCGTACTAAGCCTTGGATGTGCATAACCCCATAGATCCCCTTCACTCGTCCATTAGGGAATGGAATAGAGACTCTTCCACTACCAACAATCTTTAGATGAGAGTCGTCGCCCAGGTACACCTTTCCACCATCGAACTCCTCATACTTAGTAAACTAGTCTTGATGCGAGGTCATGTGGAATGATGCACTAGAATCAATCAGCCACACATCATCAGATGCATAGGTTGCCAGGGCTGCGATGAAAGCATCACTATCATCTTGTGACTTGTCAGAATCTGAATCTAGGTTCTTCTTCTTCTTTTTCTTTTCCTCTTTGCATTCCTTTCAAAAATGCCCATATTTACCACAATTCCAATAGAGAGCCTTGGACTTTCCAAGAGATTTGGATCTCCCACGAGATTTGGATCTACCCTTCTCAGCTTTCTTGTCCTTCTTTTTCCCTTTCTCCTTGGGTCTTCCACAAACTGCAAGAGCTTCTTTGGCTGCCTCAAAAGACTTTCTCTGCATCTCATCAGACAACAATGAAGAAACCACTTCATCCATTTTGAATGTGGATGTGGTGCTTCCAATAGCCATGACAAGATGATCCCATGAGTCCGGTAAAGAACAAAGCAAGGTCATACAACAATCCTCCTCCTCCATCTTCACACCAATGGATGTCAATTGTGCAACTAGCATGTTGAAAGCATTCATATGTTTTGCAACAGATCCTTCATCCTCCATTCGAAGAGAATACAACTTCTTTCTCAGAAAAAGTTTGTTAACCAGGGATTTAGCTTGATACACATCTCTCAACTTCTTCCAAAGAAAGTTTGCAGTAGCCTCCTCATGGACATTTAACAGGATAGAATTAGCAAGACTAAGTCTTATGAGACCCTTAGCCTTCTGATCCTTGAGATTCCAATCAACTTGTTGCATTGCAGCTAGTTTAGTTCTGGTAATAGTTTCCCAAAGGTCTCGGTCAACAAGCATGTCTTCCATCTTGAGCTTCCACAACTCTATATTAGTGCCATTGAACTTCTCCACTTCCATTCTTTCAGATGTGCTTGTCATCTCCTTTTTGTAACAGAAAATATAATACTCTGTACAGAATCCCACTCGACTTGAGATCAACTCAAAAAACCCCTACCCAACAACTAGGACCAAAGGTGATCAAGCTCTGATACCAACTGAAAGGAAGCTAGGTGTGTGGAAATCGCTTCCTACACTAATCTAATGAGGAGAGGGATATGCAAATTCAAATTATTCCTTACAACTACAGCAACATAGAACATCTAAATGAGATATTGTAGCAATACACAAGAACCAGAAAGAAGACAGAAGAAGAGAGACAAAGATATATGGTGGAGAAAACCCTTATTAGGTGAAAAACCCCACTCAGAAACCTGCACAATGTACTAACAAATCTGAAAGAATGTTTACAATACACTTACAATGAAAGCTTCAATGGTCTTCGACACTCGTATCTAGAGTCAATCCAACAGTATAACAGTACATGTAAACCTGTAATACAAACTCCATCTCCAAGCATCTGTTTATATAGAAAATACAAGGCAAAATAGGTCCTATCTTGGGATGGGTGTCCAACTTGGCCTCATGGCCCAAAACCCATGCCTAGGGACACTTGGTCAACATTGTAGAATGTGCTTGACACTTGTCCATAGCTCCCATCCCAAAGAGGTTTCCTATTTCCAAAATGGGCTATGACAGGTGCTCTTACGACACTTACAACCATCATAGAATATGTCATAGCAGTTACAACTTATAGCTATAAGAGAGTCTATCATACACATGCTATAAATAGAATATTCTCTTACAACATGTCACAGTCCACCTTGGGGTGCCCAAATATGCTCTTTTCAAAGATGCTTCATGACACATGTCCTCACCTATCTTAAAAACTTCTATTTCTGACTCTTACATGTCATAGATTTTGACATAGGAATCCATCATAACCGTTTCGGTCAATATTCCCTTACACAACATGGAAGATGCCGACACATGGCAAAATGCTCCTACCATAAAGTGGGATGCCTATCTCCTCGTGTGAGGACAAAATTACAAGTTGTCATATTCCATGTAGGATTGACACATCACCATGCCACATCCCACAATATGACAATATAGAATTTACAAATATTTACAACATAGGCAATTAAATAATAAATACAAACATTAATAATGTAAAGAATTACCAAGGTTGAGACACCTTAATTCCTAACAAGGGTTGAGGATTTAGGGATAGGGTTTATGGTTTAGGGATGAGGGATTAGGGTTTAGAGTTTAGGGATTAGGGTACCATAAATTATAATTAGGGATTACAGTTTATGGTTTAGGGATTAGGGATTAGAGTTTAGGGTTAATGGATTAGGGTTTAAGGTTTAGGGATGTATAATTAAGGGGTACCATAAATAAACTAGAATTTAGGTAGGGTTGGGAAAATTTTGTGAATCATCATGGGCTGGAGATTGGAAATTTTGCTATGTTCAAGTACATATTCAATTCATATTTTAAGGTTAAGATATTTCAAAGAAAATGGTGTGTAAAAAACATCAATGCTCTTCAGCTTATGAATACCAACATTGATATAGATAAAAGATCCCCTTCTTCTAACAGAGTATGCAGTTCAAGTCAACCAATCTGCAACAATTTGTTGAATGAATTGGTTTAATGGGTGTTCCTCCTTCAAAGTTATGCTTGGAGACTTTACACAAAAACTAGTAACTCTATACATTATTTTTCATTCTTTTATTTCCTGTACACTATTAAGAACTTGTAAAATCTAATTATGTAATGTGTTTATGGTAGTGCATTCCTCGTGTATTTGTTTCACAGTTTATAGACAACACAGACGAACATATGGTGTTGCAAGGTCTAGGTGGGCAGGAGTGGGATGTGCAATTAGGGGGTACCATAAATAAACTAGAATTTAGGTAGGGTTGGGAAAATTTTGTGAATCATCATGGGCTGGAGATTGAAGATTTCATTGTGTTCAAGTAGATATCTAACTCATAATTTAAGGTTAAGATATTTCAAAGAACAGGGTATGTGAAAAATATCAATATTCTTTAGCTTATGAATAACAACATTGATACATATAGAAAATGCCCTTCTTCTAATAGAGGATGAAGTTCAAGTCAACCAATGGGCAGAAAGTTATTGATTGAATTGGTTTCTTATGAAGAAAACAATGATGTTGTTGAAGCAACGGAAGAAAATCAAAATTGTAAATCTAATTTAATTGATTTCAACTTTCAAATCAGGCATTTGAATTGTAGCTTTACCAGGAGGATTGGTATAACAAAAACTTAATTTGGTTATAGGCCTTTCTTGAAGAACCCTGGACATTATGGACCCTATCATCTAGAAAATCACATGACAGTGAACTTTGCCCCACCTTTCAAATCAGGTAATCCTTTTAATTCAATGAACATTTTGTGAATCATCATGGGTTGGAGATTGGAGATTTTGTTGTGTTCAAGTACATATCCAAGTCATAATTTAAGGTTAAGATATTTCAAGGAACAAGGTGTGTGAAAAACATCAATGCTCTTCATCTTATGAATACCAACATTGATGCAGATAAAAGATGCCCTTCTTCTAACAGAGTATGTAGTTCAAGTCAACCAATGGGCAGCAAGTTACTGATTGAATTGATTTCTGATGAAGAAAACAATGATGTTGTTGAAGCAATGGAAGAAAATCAAAATTGTAAGTCTGATTTAATTTATTTCAACTTTCAAAGTAGGCATTTGAATTGTAGCTTGACCAAGAGGATTGGTATAACAAAAACTTAATTCTGTTACAGGCCTTTCTTTGAAGAACCTTGGACATTATGGACCCTATCATCTAGAAAAGCACATGATAATGAACTCTACCTTTCAAATTAGATAAACCTTTTTATTCAATGAAAATGAAGTCACAGAATGTAAACCGACCATGCATACTAGTAAGATCAAATTTTCTGCCTTCTATTCTTATTACTCTTACTTTATTAGGAGAAAAGTGTCAAAAAGAATGGGTTTAATTGTAAGCTAACATAAGGCAAAGCAATTTTGTTATTACAGTTTTCTGAGGGATCACTAATAGTCTAATATAATGCAGTCTTCTATAATATGAACATGTCTGCATTTGTGTGAATGCTAAGGTTTAGTAATAGAGTATTAAATCTAAAGTAGAGTTGGTTTAGGGATAGGGTTTAGGGTTGAAGGTTTAACGATTGAGGGTTGAGGCTTTAGGGCTGAGGGTTAAGGGATTGGGGTTTAAGATATAGTGTTGAGTGTCGAGGGTTTAGGGATAGGTTTTAGGGTTTAAGTTTTAAGGGTTGAGGGTTGAGGGATAGGGTTTAGGGTTTAGGGATAAGAGATTAGGGTTTAAGGTATCGTGTCAAGGGTTGAGGGTTTAGGAATAGGGATAGAGTTTAAGGTAGAGGCATTAGGGATAGGGTTTAGGGTTGAAGATTTAAGGATTGAGGGTTGAGGCTTTAGGACTGAGGGTTAAGGGATTATGGTTTAACATATAGTATCAAGGGTAGAGGGTTCATGGATAGGGTTTAGGGTTTATAGATAGGTAGAGAGGTGAGGGGAAACAAAGGTGAGAGATAAAGAGGTGAGGGGAAAGATATAAGAAAATGAGAGAGACTTTAGGGATAGGGTTTAGGGTTGAGGGATTAGGGTTTAGGGTATAGTGTTGAGGGTTTAGGGATAGGGTTTAGGGTTGAGGGATTAGGGTTAAGAGTTGAGGGATTAGGGTTTGACGTTGAGGGTTGAGGGTTAAGGTTCGAGGGTTGAGGGTTTAGGGATAGGGTTGAGGGTCGAGGGATTAGGGTTAAAGTAGAGTGTCGAGGGTATAGGGATTGGATAGGGTTGGAGGGTTTAGGGATAAGGGATTAGGGTTTAAGGTATAGTATCGAGCCTATTGGGGGTTTAGGAATAGGGATAGTGTTTAGGGTTTAGGGATGAGGGATTAGGGTTGAGGGTTGAGGGATTAGGATTGAGGGTTGAGGAATTAGGGTTTAGGGATAGGATTTAGGGTTTATGGTTGAGGGATTAGGGTTTAAGGTATAGTGTTGATGGTTTAGGGATAGGGTTTAGGGTTGAGGGATTAGAGTTAAGGGTTGAGGGATTAGGGTTTGATATTAAGGGTTAAGGGTTGAGGTTTGAGGGTTAAGGGCTGAGGGTATAGGGATAGGGTTGAGGGTCGAGGGATTAGGGTTAAAGTAGAGTGTTGAGGGTATAGGGATTAGGGATAGGGTTTAGGATTTAAGGTTTAAGGATTGAGGGTTGAGGCTTTAGGGCTAAGGGTTAAGGGATTAGTGTTTAGTGATAGGGTGTAGGGTTTAGTGATAGGGTGTAGAGTTTAGGGTTGAGGGGTTAGGGTTTATGGTTGAGGGAATAGGGTTTAAGGTAAAGTGTTGAGGGTTTAGGGATAGGGTTTAGGATTTAAGGTTTAAGGGTTCAGGGTTGAGGCTTTAGGGTTTAGGATTAAGTGAGATCTAGATGGCTAAGGATGGATGGAGAGGTAGACAAGGAGTGACTGAGAGACATAGAGAGGGGAGAGGTAGAGAGGTGAGGGGGAGAGATAAGTGAGATATAGAGAGGTGAGAGATAGAACATGAGCTAATAGAACTAGAGGTGAGATATTGCAAAGGTGCTATCAAAGGCGAGATAGGCACAAATATTTATGGATCAATCTATAGCAGGACAAAATGCGAGCATGTTATAACGCACTCATGTTTTGTCCTACTATAGAAATGGTAAAAAGGCCTAGACCCCATGATCCAGGCCCACATGATCTATTTTCATGCTGATTATGCATCTGTTCCGATAAAAAAAAGTGTTTTCATGCTGTTGGGAAGTTCACATGCACATTTTACACATTCTACCACCTTTGCATGATCTTTCCACCACCTTTTCTACTTTGCCAACTTGAGGAGGAAATAACATAGTTTTCACATCAAATTTGATATATATCTATTCAAGTTTCAATTTTTGTAGTGTTGCAATGTTAATTGTGATTCAATTTTAGGAATTTAACATTATAGATTGGTTAATAGTATTGTTGTTACTAATTATATTTGAGTGTTATTCAATTTAACATTGAAAAGGAAGCAAGTGGTGAAAAACTCAAATTGTTGAGGAGTTTGATGTAAGAAGAAAAAAATACTACATAATTGGGTACTCTCTCCATTCGAATCTCTGTTTTTTAGGTATGTCAAGTCTTTACATGCATGTTCTTTACATTTTCCTCTAGTACCTCCCTGGTTCCAGCCTAACTAAGGTAAGAAGGAGGTATAGATTCAAGTTTTTATATGATAAGTGATTAGATCATATTATGATTTCATTTGATGTTAACTATTTAATGATAGTCATTATGAAAATGTGGTACAAAAGGTATATCTAGGTGTTGCGGGCTTGCCTGAACTAAGAGTGATTTATTGTATAATGGTGATCAGTTGAATGGTAGATGATGTGGTAGTAATGAGTATCATCATGTTGATTTAGATGTTATGATATATATGTATGCGGATGCTTGTATTGTGTTTTGAGCAATGCAAGTACTGAGTATCGACTCCACCTGGACTCACAGGATTGAGTGTACTCATATTTCACAATAGTGGTTATGGAGGTAGTCTATAGGCCCTATTTCCCTAGCCTAACCACTGTACCCTATTAGTGCAGTGTGTTTCATATTGTGTGTTTAACCTCCAGTTGCCCTGCAGTGACATCTGTATGCCCAGTTGGTTTATGAGGTTGCCAATATCTTCTGTTGAGGTTCTTTGTCATAGGTTGTCAGTACCTCATTATGGCTTTGCCTTATTGACTATGTGAATGAGGTTTGCATATGGGCATTTTATTGGTTTGGGAAATTGATTTTGGTATTATTTTATTTACCATAGCTTTGAGCATGACTTTGTAATGTTTTAATTTTAATTTCATTTTGGCATTATTTTTATTAACATTATCTACGAGCTTAATTTTTTTTTAGAGGGTCTTTATTAAAACTCCCTTTTTTACCATATTGTCTTGGGGGGGGGATTCACACACATGAGAGGAAAAAAGAAAGGAAATGACATGCAATTTTTTTTCTAACGGGGATGGTGACCCACGAATGCTGGGGATTTTTTTTGCAGGGGGGAATGGAGAGGCAACTAGGGTTTGAAGGGAAGAGAAAAACAAGGGAGGGCAGCGTAGGAGAAAAGTAAAATATCTCAGGTGAGCCTATCAATTTGCAAATTGGAGGTATTTTCATCAGTCCCTTATTTGTTTTTCTGGCATGAAAACTAAAATCTATGGTTACATTTAATCAAATATGCCCAATTTTATTTCAACTATCTGACAAAATTCCTCTATCATTTATGTTTTAATGGAAGTCCATACCCTTGTTCATAAGCTCCCATGCTGGCACACAGAGTGAGGATGTGGGTGCTGGACTATGGAGTTGACCCCACTCCTTCCAATCGCTGCTACTTGAAAGTTTTAATGCCTTTTCATCAGATCCATTATGTGCATATCCTACGATCATTTACAGTCCATGAGACTGCATTTTCCTTGGTGTGTTGGAAATAGTGGATGTGCCTTCTCTATGCCCCTACAGCTTGCATACAGGTCAACAAGAGCATTTCTACCTATTATATCTAGTGTAAATTCCTCTATTTTTTATGCTTTGATGTATGTCCTTACCCTGTTGTGGGCGGCCCCTTGGGCACAGGTCATGGGATGTTGGCAAAGGTTTTGAAGTTAAGCTTTACATCTTCCAATTGTTGTTGCTTGAAAGATACTAAAGTCTTTTGAACAAAACCACTTTGTGTGAATCCTACCATCGTTGCAGCCCCTGAGATCATTTTTTTCATTGAATTATTTTGTCAACAGCTCTCGTGCTTTGTCATCGCTTTCCATAGTTTTACATACATGTCTACTAGGGCATTTGCAACTACAACACCTGGTACAATTCATTTTCATTTATGCTATGATGTATGTCCTTACCCTATTTTGAAGCCCCCATTCTGGTGCAGCCAGCGTGGATGTTGGCAAAGGTTAGGAAATTGGCTTTACTTCTGCCAAATGCATCACTTAAAAGTTTCTAAAGCCTTTTCAACGAACCCTTTGTGCACACATCCTAGAATCATTTCATTCCATGAGATCACATTTCTATGAGGCATTATCCCAACATCTTACGCCTTTATAGTTGCCAATTACATTTTCTTATAAGTTTCTAAATTAATTTCAAGTTCCCATTTTACATAGGCTGCATAGGAGAATGTTAAGGGAGGCCATCATATTTGGTTCTACATCTATCTTTCACATTTATTTTGAAAGTTTCTAAAATCTTTTCAACAAATCTATTTCATTAAGATCATTACATTCCATTTGAAAGAAACATCTCTTTGAGGTTGACTGTCAACCAGCTCACACACCAGTGTTAATGCTTCCACATTCTTGTTCAGTCTTTCACATTATATATTTATGCCTACCAGTGTGATAACAACTTCATGCTTTGATGCCTATCCATACACATGTTCCAGAGCTCATGGCTACATAAATCACAACCTTTTTCACTACACCTCTTTCTTGATAAAATAGTTCTAAACGACAGTTATCTTGCCTAAATATGGGTACCTTCCAAGCGATGTGTAAGGTAGTTGAAGTTCACTCTACTTAAACATCATCCACTTCAATGGTCAAACAATCAATAACGATTTTACACCTGATTCACAAAAAAAAAAGTGTCTTTGGTTTGTGATTCTGTGTGTCTATTCGGATCTGAATTGTTGTCACATTTTCATTGAAGGGTAATATTTAAATTTAGCTTCAGTTTGCTATTTGGGCTACCTTTTTTTAATATTGTATTTATGAGATATTTATTTGTTGGGTAGGAAAATAAGCTTAAGGAATGGGTTTTGAAGGGAGTTGGGAGTGGTCTTTTATAGGGGCTGGGGCCCAAAGTGGCTGCTAAGATAACTTGTAGAAGATTTCATAATTAAGTGATAACATTAAATTAAACTTGGGGTTGCTCATAATGATACAAGATAATTTCCTATGCTTGTCCATATAAGAGATAGTCTAGTTTCGCATAAGCCATTCCTTCAAGCTATGTGACGACGTTCCCTTATGTCATAATCTATTATCCAGTCTCTATTGTGGTTTCTAAGTAATACCCATGGTGTGGATAGTGTACTCTTGCATATTTGTACTTGTGAGTTTGGTTGTCGTGTTAGCACAGTGTCTTGTGTGTGTGTAAGCCTTCCTCTTCCTCATGTGATTGGTGTTGTTGGCCTTATGACTACCTCCTTTTCATGGGGGAGTGGGCCTTTTTGGACCCACATGGTTGGGTGGTGTGCACCCGCCACCATTTGGGACTTGTGATCCGAGATTGTTTTGACTGCGTAGCGTTTGTCCTTCTTCTGCAGTTATGAGCATTATCTATTCTTCTTTATATCTATGGGTATGAACATGATGTATTTTTTTTTGTAATATTGTATTTATGAGATATTCATGATGTACTCCATATTGGTGAATATTGTACTCTCTTTATTTATGATGTATTCATGATGTACTCCAAATTGGTGAATGAGGTGATCATCATTGGTAATGTAATCTTACTAGTTATGTAATTTACTGATCTTATATATTTTTTCTTTAATTGTTATTAACTCATGTATCTCTTTTGATGCTTAAAAGAAATTACACAATGCTGAGTTGGAGCTTGATCTTTGAAATTCTTTTGATGTTCTTGTATGTTAGAAAGGACAAAATTGCATCTCATCTACTTATGAATGTTTATCCCTTCTTGAGACGTAATTATGTTGTAATACTTATCCTATATTAATGGTTGCTTTTCGACATTTTATGTTGTATTACATCTACTCTTGTAATTTGATCCTTGAAGTGTGTTCCTCCCATGTTTGGGAAAGAGGCCTTCACCTTGTAATGCAATGAGCTATCTTTCGTTTTAGAGATCGATATTTAAATTGTAGGAGAATTTTAATGTGAAAAATAATTTCATTTATGCTATATTGTTTATCTATATGTCAATGCTCTTGCACTCTCATTTAAGTCCCTATGCTATGTTTTCAAGTTGGTTACAAATCCTTATGTCTAGTACCCTTCACTATACTCCTTCATGAGTGAATGATTAAAAGTGTCTATCTTTTTCTCAATAAAATGGTTTATTTTATCCTTAGATGAATGATGTTGTCTTTATTTACTGCTTTACGTATTAAAAAAAAAAATTCAACGCTTTGTGTCAGTTTCTCTTGGGTTGTGATCACCTATCAAGGTGTCGTGTTGGCTTTCTCACACCTTGTTGCCTTCCCCGCCTTTGTGCGATGGGGTTTTAGGGACGGCTAGAAAATTTTTGGTGGTTCATGTCATGACCATATGGGAAATGTGGGCATGACATGTGGTTTTCTCGTGTCATGACCACTCAGTAAAAGTGGGCATGGTATTTCCTTAATTCTATTTGAATTACTTTATCATGCTTTATCATACATGTTTATATCACTTGTATCCAGTATGCATAATAATAGACTATGTATACATATCTTATGTTTATTTAATAGACTATGTTTTAAATTAGTTCATGGTATGCATAATAAAAGATATCTCAAAGGTCAACATTAATTAAAATAGACACATTCCTAATCAAGAAAGCAACCTACAATCTCACATGATGCCATGTATATTTTCTACACTTGGGCTCTTTAATAATTATGTGTAAAAAACAGACCTTAACATACCATGATGTCAAACTATACAAGAATAAATCCTTACAACATAATAAAAATACAATCCCACTATTATCTTGTCATATTAACAAGTTAAAATACAAATGAATAGGTGCCAAGATCATACAAGTATGCACATGACATGATGATTTGTATGCACATATCTTGGGCTAGGGCATTCCTTATGCACCTATTCATGATGATTTGTATGCACATGACACAACAATATTTCAAAATTTCCTAATTGTCCTTTGTTAGCACATGATGGTGGTTACCTTGATTGACTATATACCATTCAATACCCTAAATTACATAGATTAGTCTAATGATTTTTATGACAATCCTAGGTATGTGATGCAGAGGTAGGGTTCAACTCAATCCAAAGGGCTCATACCAACAGTTTATTCAAATTTCATAAGCTTTCATCTCAAGAAATCTCCCTATACAAAGGCACAAAGAGGGTCTTCAATGCTTCAAAACCTAATGAGGTTACTAGAGGTCTTCTTACTCGTCAAGAACTTAGACACAACCATTCTAAACCCTTACTCAAGTCTACACTCTTCAATTGTTGTCTCTTCCTTCACAAGCCACCCAAATCCTAGTAGCCCTAGTACCAACAAAACACCTTCTCAATTCCAAATTTCAACTTCTTGATCTAAACCTTCATCTACACTTTAACAATTCTCTTTCATCAAAACCCTACTTGAAAGCATCACTTTTCACCAAAAGAAGACATGATTTAACAATTATAGATTGTAGTGTTGCAATGTTAATTGTGACTGAATTTTAGGAATTTAATATTTAACAATTCCGAGCAATATATTCATCATAAATAAGTCACTTTTAGTCAATAGAAGCCAAAATACATCCATTTTCAATTATGGATTAGTTAAGGACAGCTAGGTGGTAAATTTGTTGCCATTGGCAACTTCAGAAATTTGGTGTCTTATCTTGTCCTCCTTGGTTTTCTCCATGGATCTCCATCATTGTCTTCATGAATCATATAATTCATCATGTCATAGTGCCTTCATGAATCTACTTGAGTTTGGCATTTCCATATTAATGAGCCTTGACTTTAATAATTGTCTCTTGATATCCCTTCTTCACCCTCTACACTAGTCCAAACCATGCCCTAGTGTGATGTCTCCCACGATCTCAATCACATATCCTTTCATGACTAGATGGTTATCAACAAGTAGTCAACATGAATTCCCATGTACTCTTCACTTGTAGCCTCAATAGGTGACTCTCCTTTGACCTTATCCTCATCTAGGACTGAAGTGAACTTTGTACCATAATGCTTTGTATGGCTGCAGTAACATTGTGCAATAATGTTTTGTATGGTTGCAATAATTTGCTTTGTATGCTTTGTACCTATTTTGGTTGAGTGACATTTACTCTTTTACATGATGATTGTATGTACATTTACTATGAAGGGTTGATGACATATATTTTAGTTATTTGTATGGATTCATTTCTTAGGAACTAATATTGGTCTCTTTATCGTGCTACAGACAAATTCTCTGTCATGCCGAGGAAACGATCAAGAATTAAACCAACAGATGAAGAGATAGAAGCTAAGAATGCAAAGAAAGCAGTGGCTATGAGGGAACTTCATGAGAAGAGGAAATTGGACACAATAAATAAAGACATGCCAATTGAAGAGGAACCGCAACTATCACAAAGAGATATGGCATTGGCGGCACAAAGAGAACGAATGCAAAAACTTCGTGCTATGAGAGATTTGAATACCATAGTTGGAGACACATCCTCTACCACAAGTCAACATGTAGGGACACCATCTACCACATCTCAAGTTGAGAGTACATCATCACTCACATGTGATGAAGGAGGTACACCATCATTCCCACCTCAACCTCAAGGTATGTCATCTATTCCATCTTTGATCGAAGGTATGCCATCTAGCCCATCTCATTTAAATATTAATGAAATTCTTAATTTTGAGATGAATTTACCTAGCTTAACACCACCTAGAATTTTGCATAGAAAGCCAAAGTATTTGATTGATATTAATGAGAATATTTTGCAGCCAATGGAAGGTAAGATTCCAAAATGTACTTGTAGAAGATATGCTCATAAGATTTGGAGATTGTTCTTTGAAAAGTTAAATGAGACTGCAAGATGTCAACTTTTCATTGAAATGATGCGAAGTATAAAGTATAGGTCCATCATGAAGATTATTGGGTTGAGAACATCAGAGGCTTCAAGTGAAAAATCTATTGTCAAGAAGCTAATGAGTGCATATGAGAGTGTGGGTAACACCTCACGCACAAAAGATAGTAATGCAACATGGCGTGTGATTACATCGACTATAGTAAGTAGTCAAATGAGGAAAGCTCATCTCATTAGAAAGACGAGTCAAGAATTGAGAATTAATAGGAAAACTTTATCAAGAGCCGTTGGAAGATGCTAAAGAATTGAGGACACTAATGCCAATGAATTATGGGCATTCTCGGGGAGACTACCACGAAAAGATAAACCAATTGTTGAAGCATTGAGATCACTAATTGAAGAATTTTGGAAGAATTACACAAGGGTATCTCTGAATCAAAGGGATGTGGCAAGAAGGAGAATCGGTAGTTAGAACCATGAGCCACATCCAAAGCATTTTTTGGATATGACTTAAACACAATTTTTTTGTAAATTTCTAGAGAAGTATCCTCAAATTAAAATTTGTCAAAGATATTTTGAAATGCTAAAATTACATATTGAATTTTCTAACCATTTTGATGTTTATCTATCTATATGTTTAGATTTGCATACGAACAATGTTTTGCAGGGTTGTGGCATACGTGCCCCACCAACATCTTCAAGAGACTTCATATCAAGAATTTTATGTGAAAGAGAGGAAGTTCAAATATTCTACAAGAATTTATGCTTGGATGACACATGTCAGCATTGCGGTGGCTTGCAACATATGCCAATATGTGAACATATGGAAAGAACACATGCAGTTAGAAATGAACTAGTAGAGTTTGGCAAGTATAAAATAGTGGCATATAATACCAAAGATGGTAAAGAAGCAAAGAGCTATGAATTGGTTATTGAAAAGATTCCAATGTATCAGTTTATGCCTATATTTCGTGACAGCATAGTGTATGAGTATGCAAGACATGCCCATAGATCTCGATAGTTGGACTTGCAATTCAAGTTATGCAAGGACACATTTCTAGTTGTTAGCATTACTTCAGTTGTCGACTTTGTAGAGAACTACAGTCTATAGCTACAACATGAGGTGCAATTACAATATTACAACTCCACACATGTTTCTATATTTGTGCACATCGCATTCATTCATGTGAATGATAGTATAGAGGATGATAGAAAGATCATAAGGGAGTATCATTTCTATATCATTTATGATCGCACACATTCTACAGAGTTCATGCATGGTTTCTTTCAGGTGTTCTACAATGATTTGGCTAGAAGGGGTATATCATTCAGTTAGCATATCATATGGTCAGATAACTGTGCGTCACAATTCAAGAACTCGTGAAATTTCTATTGTCTAAGCAGGAGGCATAATTTTATAGGTATTTAGCATATGTGGAACTTTTGTGAGGTTGGCATGGAAAGGGGGAGCATGATGGTGCATGAGCATGTATCAAAAGAGCCATATCATGAGAAGAGTTAAAGTATAAAAACAATGCAAAGTTGACAGATGCAAAATCAATCATCGAGTGGTGTAATGCTTCCATGGGTCCAAGTAATGAAGGTAAGTCTTCAGTTCGTAGATTTTTTTGGTTGATAGATGATACTAACATTGCACCATATGAGGACTATTCTACACTGACAGGATCAAGTGAGATGCACTATTTCAGAAGCTCAATTGCAGGTTCATGGAGTATCCATACACGAAAGATGTCATGCTTTTGTTCTTCCTATACAATTCAAGCTTGGGATGAGTGCGAGTCAAAGGAGTGGGTTGATGAATGGTAGTTAAGTTATCTTAGCCCACTTGACACGTATCGACCCCCGACGGTATTAGAACTAACATAGATGGAATCATTAGTTGACTTTGACCACATATTAGATCTAGTTCAACTAGGTAATATATCTATTTGTATAGTTTTTGAAATTCTTAATGTCATCTTACTTTGTAGTGTTTTGTAATGTTGACTAATTTCATCTAATTTGCTACACAAATCAATGTAGGGCCTGTATATGTAGTTATTGTAGATGAAGACAATGAAGAGGGAACATATTATTACTTGTGTCGTTGTGTTGAGGCTAAAAAGAAATTGGAGGCCCCAGTTATAGATGAAGAAAACATCGAGTCTATAGGCTCAGTGGTTATTACTAGAACATGGCTTAGAAGGTACCCACATAAGAGTGTTAATGTTTGGTTGTTTCAAGACTTTGACACGCAATAGAAGATTCTTCATTACTCAAACCTTGTCGTGGCATCCAATGTTCATTTGATACAATATCAAGGTAGACCTTTGAACAAGACCTTGTGGAAGGTGTGTGAGTCTGACCATGAGGCAATACTTGACATAATAAAGAGTAGAGCAGACCTGGATGGTTCATTGGATTAATTTGTAAGTATTCACATTGATTTTGTAAAGTCATGTTACATTGAGTTCTAAGTATGCACATTAATTTGTAAGGTTTGTCTTTTTTTATTTGCTGCTGTATTTTTACACATATACACATTTTTACATTATCATGTTATGCTTCATGGGGTTAGACCTAAGTGATGGATGAAGTTGATCCTAAGAGTAATCTATAAAATCTAGGTAATGTATAAAATATAGGTGTCTCTAGGTGTCTTAGTTTCTAACTAGATAATAGATGTCTCTAATTATGTCTTAGGTATATACGATATGTCAACTAGGTAGATAGAGACTAGAAAAAAGGTATTTAATCTAATCTAGGTGTCTTAGGTAGATACCATATATCAATGACCTATCTAGAGACTAGAATAAGGTATAATCTAGAATGATCTAGGTGTCTTCTATAATTTAATCTAGGTGTCTTAGGTAGGTACTATATGTCAACTAGGTCTACCATAATAGGTGTCTTAGGTAGAACTATAATCTAGGTGTCTAGTTGATTTAGGTCTAGACTATGATAAGGTATAAAGACTAGGTGTCTTAGGTCTACTATGTCTATAAAATCTAGATACATACTATACAATAGGTGTCTTAGGTGTCCTACGTCTACTAGAATACATGTGTCTTAGGTCTTAGGTGAGGCCACATGAGCTTCCACCTTCATGTGGTTGGCCTTGTCAGTATAGAATATTTATATTTCTTGAAGCTAAGGGAAGCTCTTTTTCTTAATAGGAAAACTTTATCAACTTCAATTGCACTAATGGTGTAGGGGCACCCAGGTTGTCATGCCTCCAAGAGGCGTCAAAAAGTGAAATTTTGTTTCGATTGAGTCAATTGTATGTAATAAGGTCTTCTAGGACTATTTCATATGTTTTTGAGTCAGTTTGAGTCATTTGGGGTCAGTTTGAGTCTTTGAGTCTTATTGCAAAAAAGTGTCAATGTTGTCAAGTTGCACAAAGCAACTTTTGCATTTTTGCATTTTTTGTGTCCTACTCCTAATGTGACCAAACTAAAAGTTCCAACGCATCCAGATGGGTATGTTTAGGCTAGGCATGGTCTTGTTTTTCACCTAAACATGTCGAAACAGTCTGAGCGACATTGTACTGACGATATCCCTGAAGAGTCCAAAGTGCAAAAAGATAACAATTTTTGACGAGATTTTACTCAAAAACCATGTCACTTAACAACGTGATCACCTAGGGTTCCTCTACAATAACCTATCTTGATTTTTTATATCTTTGAGGCATTTTCCTGTGGTGAAAGGTTTTCTACTGCCCTAAAAATCGTCAGAAGGAGGTAGTGTAAAGATGCAAAGTGGTGTAACTTTCATCCTGCTCTTGATGCGACCAAACTGACTATTCCAATGTGTCTAGATGGGTATGTTTAGGCTAGGCAAGGTCCTATTTTTCACCCAAACATACCGAAACAGTCTGACCTACATTGTACCGACGATATCACTGAAGAGTCCAAAGTGCAAAAAGGCAACAATCTTTGACAAGATGTTACTTGGAAACCATGTCACTTAGAGACATTCCATCTAAGGCAACACAATCACGTAGGGTCCCTCTACATTAACCTCTCTCAATTTTTTATATCTTTGAGGCATTTTCCTGTGGTGAAAGGTTTTCTGCTACCCTAAAAATTGTCAAAAGGAGGCAGTGTAAAGTTGCAAAGGGGTGTAACTTTTGTCATACTCTTGATGTGACCAAACTGACTATTCTAATACATCTAAATGGGTACGTTTAGGCTAGGCATGGTCCTATTTTTCACCCAAACATGCCGAAACAGTCTGAGCTACATTGTATCGATGATATCCTAGAAGAGTCCAAAGTGCAAAAAGGCAGCAATCTTTGACAAGATGTTACTCAGAAAATGTGTCACTTAGAAACTTTTTATCTAAGGCAACATGATCATGTAGAGTCCCTATACAATAACCTCTCTCAGTTTTTTATATCTTTGAAGTGTTTGCCCGTGGTGAAAGGTTTTTTGCTACCCTAAAAATCGTCAGGAGGCAGTGTAAAGTTGCAAAGGGGTGTAACTTTCGTCCTACTCCTAATGTGACCAAACTGACTATTCCAACACATCCGGATGGGTACGTTTAGGCTAGGCATGGTCTTGTTTTTCACCCAAACATGCTGAAACAGTCTGAGCTACATTGTACCAACGATATCCCTGAAGAGTCCAAAGTGCAAAAAGGCAGCAATCTTTGACGAGATGTTACTTAGAAACTATATCACTTAGAGACATTATGTCTAAGGCAAAGTGATCACGTAGAGTCCCTCTAAAATAACCTCTTAGTTTTTTATATCTTTGAGGTGTTTTCCCATGGTGAAAGGTTTTCTGCTACCCCAAAATTGTCAGAAGGAGGCAGTGTAAAGTTACAAAGGGGTGTAACTTTTGTCCTGCTCCTGATGCAACCAAACTGACTATTCCAATGCATCTAGATGGGTACATTTAGGCTAGGCATGACCCTGTTTTTCACCTAAACATGCCAAAACAATCCGAGCTACATTGTACCGATGATATCCCTGAAGAGTCCAAAGTGCAAAAATACAACAATCTTTGACGAGATGTTACTCAAAAATTGTGTCACTTAGAGACATTTTGTTTGAGGCAACGCGATCATGTAGGGGCCCTCTACAATAAGCTCTCTTAGTTTTTTACATCTCTGAGGCATTTGCCCATGGTGAAAGGTTTTGTGTTGCCCTAAAAATCGTCAGAAGGAGGCAGTGTAAAGTTGCAAAGGGGTGTAACTTTTGTTCTTCTCCTCATGTGTCCAAACTGATAGTTTTCTTGTTTCCATTTCCTTCATTGATAAGGGAGAGGGAGAGATAGAGGGGAGAGATAGGGAGATAGATGAATGAAACCTGGGAGAGAGAGGCAAGAGATAGGGAGATAAAGAGAGATAGATAGGTAGAGAGAGAGGAGATTGATAGGGAGAGATAGAGGAGATAGAGGGGAAAGATAGGGAGATATAGAGTGAGTGAGATGTCCAGAGAGATAAGGAGAGAGACTGAGAGGTAGATGGATGATAGAGATAGGGAGATAGAGTATTAAGGTTGTTTAGGTTTAGGGGTTAGTGGCATTATTTAGGGTTTAGGGGAATGGAGAGAGAGAGAGAGAGAGAGAGAGATCATCCTTCTACAAAATGTAGACGTTTGGATCAGAATGGTAGATTGAGTGAACCCAACTGATAGAAGGAAGGAGCCCATCTTGGCATACCAGGCTTGAGGGGCCTATTTAAGGCCATAGAGAGACTTCTAAAGTTGACAGACAAGTGAAGGATCCTAGATGAACCCCTTTGGCTGCTCCATATATCTCCTCCTGAAGGTCACCATGAAGAAAAATACTCTTCACATCCATCTGATGAACTTCCCAGTGATGGATTGCAGTAATAGCAAGGATAAGTCAGATTGAATTCATCATGGCAACCAACACTGACTTTTAGTCAATCCCAGGAACCTGAGAGAATCCTTTTGTGATCAGGCAAGCCTTGTGTTTATTAACCAACCCATATGCAACAAATTTTTTCCAATAGATCCACTTGCATCAAACAAGTTTTCTTCCCTTAGGAAGTGGGATTAAATCCCAAGTGTGGTTCCTTTCCAAGGAACTAAACTCTTCTCGCATAGTAGTATCCCACCTGAGGACCCCAGAAGCTTCCCTAAAAGACTATGGATCAGAAGCCAAAGCAAAGAAGAAATGAGGAGCTTGCCCAAACTTTGACCTTGTTCTTCTCTCATTTGAAGGATTACCAACCCAATCACCTAATGACTCCAAAGTCTGATGAGCCTGAAGAGACCCAGTGGTAGGAGAATTAAGAGAATTTGGAGGAGAATCGGCATCCTTTGGATGATGACTAAGAGAGGAGGAAGATGAATCTTCATCATCGCCATCTGAAGTGGAGGAAGAAGACTCCTCATTGGGATCAGGAGGATTAAGATCCTTGGAAAAAATATCATCATGAAGTTGAAGGATGGAGAAGTGGTAGAAGAAGTATCCTCCTCAAAACAAACACTCCTCTCAATGAAGAGCTCATGTGTGGTAGGGTGGAGTAGCCTATAGCCTTTGACACCATTTGGATACCCAACAAATATGTAAGGCCTACTCTGCATATCCATAGCCTTGCGTTAATTCTTTGTTGGAATGTAGGCCCATGTAGGAGACCTAAACACTCAAAAGTGCTTGACTATGGGTTTATGACTGGTCCAAGCTTGAAAAGGAGTTACCCCCTTCATAGCTTGGTGAGGAACCTAGTTATGGATATAACATGCACAGTTGATGGCATTTGCCCAATACTAAGGTACCAATGATCTGGAGTGAATCATGTAATTGGCCATTTTCTTCAATGACTGATTCTTTCATTCTGCAACTCCATTTTGTTGTGGACTATAGCGAATTGTGTGTTGAAGATCAATGCCCTCTAAGGCACAAAACTACTCAAACCTCTAGTTGACATATTTCCTGCCATTATCGTTGCACAGAATCTTGACAACCTTCCCAGATTATTTCTCTGCAAAAGCTTTGAAGTCCCGAAAAGACTCAAAGACTTTAGACTTTTGTTTGAGAAAGTATACAAAGGTGTATTGGGAAAGATCATCAATGAATGTCAATACATATCTAGCTCTACTGAATGAAGGATGCTAAAATGGACCAGCCAAATCACTGTGTACTAACTCCATAAGCTGTATGTCTCTCCATGCTTTACCTTTATCAAAGTTTACTTCAGGATGCTTGCTATGAATGCAGCCTTGACAAACTCCATCAGAAAATTGAATAGAAGGCAACCCTGTAACCATTTCATGTTGACTGGGCTCCTGCAAGTAGCGATAGTTCAAGTGGCCAAAACTATTGTTGCCACAAATGGCTCACCTCATCTGAGTGAGTGAGAAATGCAAGTGAAGGAGAATTAGGAACAAAATGAGAAGAGTGATAGAGCCGAGAACTGAACTATCAACTTTTCCTACAATAACTGTAGACCCACTGTGTGGATCACTTATGACCACTCTATCTAGTGTGAATTCAACTCTCTTGTCAGAACTTGTATGGGTGATCTGGTAGATAGATATGAGATTAGTTAACAAAGAAGGCACACAAAGAACATTGTGGAATGTCTCGTAAGTAACGTCAATAGACCCTCTCCCAAGAACTTCTTCTGGTGTATCATTACCCATAAGAATATCAATCACAGAACATAACTCCAAGGATGAGAAAATTTCCTTTGTATTGGCCATGTGGTGAGAAGCACCTGAGTCAATTACCCAACTATCTGGCAGTGAAGCAATTGCAACAAGGGCCTTGCTCTTCCCCTTACTATTTTTCATGTCCTTTGAAGATTCTAAAGAATCTTGCTTAGTTGAATTTAGCACTTTGATATTATTCTTCTCAAGAAGATAAGTGAGATGAGCTATTTTCTTTTTCAAACACTTATGCTCATCATGACTAGCTTTCTTACAAAAGGCACACTTTGTCTTCTCCTTTTTAAAGTTGTTGTCTTTAGAGGAAGACTCGGGAGCTACATTGGTTGCAACTTGTTTTGGACCTTGTTTCTTCTCTCCTTGATCCTTTTGTTTCTTATTTTTCTTGCCATTGCCTTTTTGATCTTTAGTGCCCTAAGTTTCAATCAAGGCATGAGACTTAGAAGGCTTAATAGTGCCCATGTGAACCAATTTATCCTGTTCTTTAGTGAGTTCAATAGCAAATTCATCTAAAGAATGCATTTTGTAGGTAGCCCCAAGAGCACTTTTAGTGGCATAAAATGTAGAAACAAACACTGAGTAGTTAGGACCAAGTTTAGAAAGAATACTTAAGGTCAATTGTGTGCCTTTCTTATCAATCCCACATTGTTTCAACTGCAATCTAATGGCCTTTAGCTTTGTGAATAAGTCTTGTATTGTATCAATATTACATGGATTTAACCCTATTAGCTAATTCTCCAATTGGTGTCCCCTTAATTCATCATGTTTGCCAAAGATATTTTCCAAAGTAGTCCATACATCATTTGGTGTTGTAGCAGATTCAACATGAAAAAGAAGATCAAGAGATACAGACATGCATAGAGTTCCAAAAGCTTCATCTAGCCTATTATGAAATTTAGGCCTTTCTACAATTAAGGTTGGTTAAGTTTCTAAATCCATAGTTACTCGAAATAGTCCTAACTTCTTAAGTTGTATAGTCATCTTGGACTTCCACTCATAGTAGTTGTAGGGTGTTATAACATGCACTATTAATTGATCCATCTTAATTGTAGAAATAGATTGTTGTTATTGTGCATGAAAGAAAGAACACACAAGACACCCTCCTTTTTCACTCAATCAAGGAATCCCCCAAGAAAATATGATTTGAAACTTTATATATTTAGTGCAATTACAATTTCCACCAGCAAGAAATACTAAGTGAACTTGATCTTGAAATGCTATTACAAATCCTCAAAAAGAGTATATGCCAAAAATACAAATTTTGCAAAATACAAAGTGAAATAAACAAACCACTTTAAATAAAATGAACAAACATGCACTTTCAAAAAAGAATCACCTCGATCTGAAGTTTTATGCAAAATTTATGCTTCTTTGAAGTTCCCAAAACAAGAATTGTGCAGTGTCACGACTGAGAACCTACAATTTCTAGAAATTATATGCATCAAAATCAAAAAATGATGTAGGAGCATTCAATACCTCTATAGTTTTGGTTTGTGTTGCTTCATTTTTGGTTTACATTCAGGTGTTGTACCCAAATTTTGTGTGTGTGGTGTGTTTGTTTGGTTTCCTTTGTAGCTCCTAAAGCTTAGAGTCTTATTATTCAACTTCTATTTTCCCCAAAGTCATATGAACATATGACATGGGGCTATTGCTTTAGAAAGTTGATATACTACTCCCTTTCGAATGGAAAGAAAAAGACAGTTAGGTTTGTATTTTGAAAAAGGAGAGTTAGTTTTACACAGTGGGAAGTTAGTTCCACATACAAAGCAAAACTCGTTGGACAACAGTCTTGGAGCTCAGCTTTCTGGGAGAGACCATTGGGATAGTCACAATGATGGAAAAAATAGTGAAAAGAGACATAGCTCTCTCAGGTGCTTGTTGTGCATGAAAGGCATGATTCACAGGAGGCTTTCATCATTTGGGGACATTGAGAATTAGAGAAATGTTTGTAAAGAAAAATTGTGGAATCTGAAAACAATTGATTCATCATTGCAGTTAGCAGACTTTTCTAGTGATGTAATCAGATATGTATGTTGTTTGTTTTGGAGAATAGGTTTTCTGGGAGTGGCGACCTCCTTTATCTTCGTTTCTTTTTGTAAACAAAGTTATTATTGAATATAAATTGGCACGAATCATATAATAATCGTTTATTAGTTAAAAATAGATGAGAGTCTTGCTCTATATAAGAGTAGAACAACAGATTAGCATAAAGAGGATGTGGGCCTGAATGTTGTGGCCATAGTGTTCAATTTCTTACTATCTCATTTTGAAAATATTGACTTTCCATTACTTTGTAAGTGAACCATATAGGAAGGAAGAAATGCTGACAGCCATCGTTGTCTCTAGTTTAGAGGCATAGACTGTCAAATGTGATGCAATGTAATTGTTCTTTAGAGGAATGAAAGTATGATTGTTGTCAGAAACTTAAGAGGGTTTGTAATCAAGGGAGACAATAGAGAAATATTGTATTGACTTCCAGGATTAAGCGAACTCTACATTTTATTGTTCTATTTCCACCAAATTGGTCTTGAAGACTAAGGACTGCCTGTTCATAATATGATTGTCAAGAGATACACATTTTTAGGGATCTTCTGATGAATGCAGGATAGTAGTTGACCATTTCACTAGGTTAAATTGAAGGTAAATTTGTGTTTTCTAACTTTCTGCCATCATTTTTGGTATCAGAGCCCCAAGATTTTGGGTAGGGAAATATGGGGCACAATGTTGCCAAGAAGAATGCAAGGAGGTGCAAGAGGAGGTGGTCGAAGAGGTCATGATGAAGGTGTTTTGGAGATGCTACAAAACCTTACAACAAGATTAGAGGTCATGGAACATGCACTGAGGAGAGGAATACCTATTAGAGATGTAAGTGATAATCAAGAAGAGGAGCAACAAGCTGAAGAGGAGGTAGTTCAAGGTGAAGAAGTGAAATGATTTGAGAGATTGATAAGAATAATCATGAATATGGGAGAAAGGCCAAAAATTGAAATGCCTATTTATTCAGGAAGCCTCAATAGTGAGGAACTCATTGATTGGATCAATGATCTTGACAAATACTTCGAGTATGAGGGTGTACCAGAAGAAAAGAGAGTCAAATTTGCATGCACAAGACTCAAATGCCACACTGCAATGTGGTGGGACTATGTCCAATTGGAAAGATGAAAGAAGAATTTAAAAGAAAATATTTCATCGTGGGATCGAATGGTTACCAAGTTGAAGGCAAAATTTCTTCCGGGGGGTAAGTACAAAAAGTTGGGGGGCCAAAAAGTGGCCAACATTTTTTCAAAAAAAATTATAACGTGCTCATGTTATGGTTTGGTAATGGCGAGCCTAAGGCTCAGCAAAACCAAACCATAACGCGCTCGCGTTATATTGTTATATTTAATTGTATATATAAAAAAGAGCATTTCTACTCATTTGATTTCTTTTATTCTCTCTACACCCATAGCCTGCAAGCCCTAAGGAGCACGCTTGTGTTTTTTAAGACCCAATTTGACACCAAAATCTCATTGATTCATCTCCAAAATGCAACCACGATATCGAGTAGGCCAAAGGAGTGAGTTTTATTTGTTTTTTTGTTTGAATTTATTTCTAAATAGGTAGGTTTGAGTTGATTTTTTATGTAAATTTCCTTAATTGTCAGAAAATGTTAATGCACCTCCTCTTCCTCCTCAAAATCCACAAAATCCTGAATAGGAAATACTTGTTGAAGAACAACTCGAACAACAAACTCCTCCATCCATTCCTCAACATGCCCCTAGAACACAAGAAAATCTAATGGGGCAAATTGGAAACAATTAAAAAGAAATTGAAGACATAATTGCAAGGTTGAAAGATCCTTCAACTTCAACCTTGCATAGATCCATGCTTGCTCAATCTCTCAAATCTATGTTATCAAATGTAGGTTCAATTAGCAAGCAAATATCTAGTTGGTCGAATAAGAGGAGAGAGTTTAGAGAGTATTATGCAGACAAACTATCATATGAAGAAGTGAAAAAGTTACAAATTACAATATTGGACTTGTGTTCTATTTTCACAAACCCACAAACAAATCAACCTCCACCTATTACATGCAAGAGGTTCCCTATCCATTGGTGCAACAACCAAGTGATAATGGACAATTTTGGGTAGAGGTGGTGGATGGTTTTTGACCATCCTCCATGAAACAATAATGAGGTCCCGTAATACTTTTTGAGGAAACTCTACTGTGAGTTTGTCCTTAATAAAGTGCCAAACTATTTTGATATGCGGGTATTTTGGTATGAGGAAACTCTACTACGAGTTTGTCCTCAATAAACTAATTGGTGCCAAACTATTGGTGGTCTATCAAAATAGTTTGGCACCAATTAGACCCCAAGACATGAAATGAAAGAGGGGCATTAGTCTATGACATCTTATATAGCATATGATTGACTCAAACATCATCTAGGTTTTAGGTATTAATTATGGGGACAACAAGTCACCCCTAACCAAAATCTTCAAATCTACACTAACCCTTTCCCCTACAAACTTATGTCAATCCTATTGGCCCAATTTCTTCCATCCCTACATCTATAAGAAAGAGCCATAGTATATCACCAAGAGAGCAAAATCTTCACTGTGATTATGTGTATTATGTGTCTAGTTGTATCATAGTTATGCATTGTTGATAATGAATATCATAGTGTGATTTATTGTGTGTACTTCCATGTTTAGGTGAACATGTGTGTATGTTAAGAACCATGACTTGCATCACTATTCTAGTTTCATAATTGAATAATGTTGTTTTATTTTCAGATGATGCAGGCTGCAGAGACACCTCCGAAGTTCATAGGGCAATGGAGCATGGTGTGTCCATTGCGATTCATAGCTCCATGCCATTGACGAGGGTATGAGGTAGATTACTAAATTCCAATTTACATTCATTGCTATAGTTGTTTATTTTTTAAAAATCAAATGATTATTGATTTGAAGTTTAATTTCTATCTGGATGGTTTCTATAGGACATGACATCACCACAGCCTAATCCTACTACTAAAGAAAATGAAGAGGTAGATTATATGGTAGTGGTAAGTGATTATTTTGTTAGGGTATAAGCACAAACCTGTGTCACACTTTATAAAGGAATCGGCCAATTGCAAAAAAATTTCTAAACTTCGACCTCATAAAAGTGGCATTTATGTTTTGAATTTCAAAATGATGTAAACTAATGATATGTAGATCTCTTGATGAATTTTATGCTTGTAATTTTTCAAAAATTTTAAAAAATTATTTTGACAATTTTTTTATAAATTTAAGAGCAAATTTTGAATTGCTAAAAATTTCAGAAAAAGTGACTTTGAGTCCACGTCACAAAAAAATCAAACAATCTTATGTTTCCCTAATTTTTTTCCCAAATAGAGGAGTTCAATATCTAGTGCATGGAGAAAATAAATTAGTTTTCAATGCATATTTTCTTTGTAATATCGTTTTAAAGTCAGACTTTACAGAATCTGATAGTTTTCATTCCACGTCAACTTTTGTATAATTTTTTTACCATTTTCACAAAACTAATTATACCCTTTTGGAGAGGACTCTTTCCTCTAGTGCACCATGTAATTTTGAACAAATTAGATGTGTTTTGATATTTTTTTTTAAATTTCTAATTAGTATCATCTTTAATTTTAACAACCTACTTACAATAATTTAAAAAAATATATATTAAAACTAATCAAAATATTAAAAAAAAATCATATTTGGATTCTAGACTCAGAGCTCTACAAAAGGGTATTTTTTATTTTTGAAATAATCCATTCGGATTGAAGAAATATTTAGTTTAAGTTGAGAATTTTAGAAAACCCTAGAAAATGAGGAGGTGGCTACCAAGTAAGATGCCATATAGACAGTTTCGGGTGAAAGTATTTGGGGGCAAAATCTTTTTTTTTTGTTTTTAACTGCATGATTTCATTTCTTTTTTTGTTTTTAAATAAATGATTTTGGGTGAAACCATCTTGCCTTCAAATAGACTCACCCGAAAATAGCTTGCCACATATGCCCCACACAACGGCTACATGTATTCGGGAGAAACTATCTCACCCCCAAATAGACTCGCCCGAAAAGGACTCGCTCTAAATTGTTTTATTGGTCCAAAGTGTGACACAACTTTGTGCTTTTACCCATTAAATATTTCATTTTTTATAAGATGTAATTTCTATATATTAATGTCTATACTTTTTATTGTAACAACTATAGATCCACGAAGAACTAAATAGGAGGAACAACCCTCAGGTTCATAGTAGACCGCCCTAATACACATCTCCATCCTCCCGAAGATCAAAGGCTACTCATGATCTATTCCCTTCACCAAACAAAGGGGAATGAATGCTTATTGGGGTCCTTTTTTGTATGCCTATATGGTATTTGTGGATATATATTTTGTATTGCATATAGGAGACATTGTATGCCTATATGGCTATTTTGTATATATGTTATACTTATATCAACAGATATTGATGTATGCCTATATGGATATTTGGTTAATACAAATCTTTTTTATTGATGGCATCCATATTTGCATTATAAATCCACGTTTCAATGGATATTTGTAGATGGTTACTTCAAATATTTAAAGTCCAATTGTATTACATAGGATGTTTGTTGATCCAATAAGCCAACTATTGTTATTCAAGTATCACCTAAACCTCATTCTAGAACTAAAAGATAAAAGTTGTATTTAAAATAAAAATGAATCATCATGTTGAATAGAAAATATTCATATTCTTTATGAGTTGCTCAATTGAAAATATTCAAATGAGTATGCTAATCCATATTCTTTATTAGTTGCTCAATTGAAAATATTTCTTAATTTCTTGTTATTATACCATATTGGGATGCAAAGAGTATGTTTGTTGTTTTGAATAAGTTAGTCAAAATCATATGCTTATGAGCACCTAATGACCATTGTGGTTATTAAATGTAATTCCTCTTGCATATAAGGCGAGGTTATGAGAGTACATTGAATCTTACCTAATTTTAGTATGCAACATAACATTGGGGCTATAGGCTTCCATAAGTCATCAACAATCAAGGTTCAAGGTTGTCATTAAAGTCAAAGGGTCAAGGTTGTTTGTAATTGATGTCAAGGTTGATGCCATGATGTTGATAAGGTGATACAGTGATTCAAGGTAGGTGATGGTCATGAGGTGCATGATGTTGTGAATATGGTTTTCATGATAAGGCCTCTCAGTTCATGTTGATGCCGCACAAGAAAAACATGGTTCATATGATGCAAGGTTCATTTTCATGGTGGATGTGGTTTTCTTCATGCAAGGTTTTGTTGTGAATATGGTTTTCATGATAAGGTCTATCTTGGAAGTTTGATATGATGCAAGGTTCAAGTTCATGGTGGATGTGGTTTTGTTCATGCAATAAGAAGTCAAAGAAGACACAAGATTTCATAATCATAATTCAATGTCATCATCAAGGAGAGTTATATTTATCAAGGGGAGTCATGAGTTTGATTTGAATGTGAAGTTGTTCATGTCTTAGAACCCTAAGCCTATGATAAGTGTCATACTCTAATGTCTTTCTTCTGATGTCCCTGAGATCTTTGAAATGTCCTAGATATCTCTTGATGAAAGTTAGAATGTTTTAAGTCTTTCTTATTGATAGTTAGGGTTTGCATATTGGGCATTAAACCCTAAAAAGAATCTACTTTTCTTAAGACTTTAAAACCCTCAATTGCCCGTAGTGTGTAATGTGCACTTTTGTTTTAATTTAATATTGACTTATAATCACAGTTACTATCACTTAAATCAGCCTACTAAAGGGTCTTTAAGTCATTAGTTCACTGGCCCTTCAACCTAAATCAACTAGCCTCTCAAGTAAACTCTCATAAGCCTGAGTACCAAATTATAATTGAAGGTCATATTTAATTGATATGAGGGTGGGGAAAAGGATTGGAAGGTCAGTATTTAAAAGGAATTTGGAATACAAATAGTCATCTCTATGCGGTTGAATTTGATGGGCATTCCTTTATAAAAGGCTAAAAGACAACTTTATGCAGGATATCATGGTATTTGTAGTGTTTGAAGATTGAAGACTAGTTAGTGTTTGTAGCTTAGACTATTTTGGCATGTTTGGGTGTAAAACAAGACCATGCCTAGCCTAAACATGCCCATCTAGATGCATTGGAACTATTGGTTTGGCTGCACGAGGAGAAGAACAAAAGTTACACCCCTTTGTAACTTTACATTGCCTCCTTTTGATGATTTTTGGGGTAGCAAAAAATATTTCACCACAGGTAAAGGCCTCAGAGATATAAAAAACTGAGAGAGGTTATTGTAGAGGGACCCTACATGATTGCATTGCCTTAGACGAAATGTCTCTAAGTGACATGGTTTCTGAGTAACAGCTCATCAAAGATTTCTTCCTTTTTGCACTTTGGACTCTTCAGGGATATCATCGGTACAATGTAGGTCAGACTATTTCGGCATGTTTGGGTGCAAACCAGGACCATGCCTAGCCTAAACATACCCATCTAGACACATGGAAAACTAGGACTCTCTTTCTATCTCTCTCTCCCTATCTCTCCCCTCTCTCTCCCCTCCATCTCCACCCTCTCTCCCTCTTCCTCCCTCTCCCTCTCCCTTATCGACAAAGCAAATGGAAACAAGAAAACTAAGACATGCAAAGAGGGATGAGGATGAAATGGAAACAAGATAAAACAAAAGTTCATTGGATTGGAAGAATGATGAGAGGAGAGGTGGAAAATAGTAAAATAGGAAAAATTTGGTGGGATCTAAAAGGAAATTGGAAAGGAAAAGGAAAACTAGGAAAGCTAGGAAAAGGAAAAATAAGAGGTAGATAGGTGAGAGAGAGAGAGGGTAGCATGTAAAGAGGGGAGGGAGAGGGAGGTAGAGAGGTGAGAGAGAGGGGGGAAGGAAGTAGAGAGTGAGAGAGAGGGTAGGAGGTAGAGAGGGGAGGGAAGTAGAGAGAGAGAGAGGGTAGGATGTAAAGAGGTGAGAGAGAGAGGAGGGGAGGGAGAGACCTAGAGGGGAGGGAAGTAGAGAGTGAGAGAGAGGGTAGGAGGTAGAGAGGGGAGGGAAGTAGAGAGTGAGAGAGAGGGTAGAAGGTAAAGAGGTGAGAGAGAGAGGAGGGGAGGGAGAAACCTAGAGGGGAGAGACAGAGAGAATAATAGAGAGGGGTAAGGAGGGAGGGAGTGAGATGGTTTTATTTCACCATAATGCGAGTGTGTTATAATGTGCTCGCATTATGCTTTGATTTGGTAATTTCCAAGACTTTATCTTCCAAACCAAAGACTCAGATTGTGTTTTGGACGTCCAAAGATGTGTTTTTCCATATTATAACAAGAATTACATAATTTGGAGCGTGCTCACCATTAGATTTGCATGTGTTTCAATGACAAGTCAAAAAAATACCACCATAATCTTAAGCTCTCTTAGATTTCTAACCATATATTTTTTTTATATTTTGAGTATGTTAAGGATTTCATCTTTAATTTCTTTTGTTAGTGTATCTTTTTTTGTCAAAAACCAGTGTGGTATTTTTGATTTTTTTTAACTATTCATCAAAATTTCAAATAAATTACATTTGTAGAAACTAGACTCCATTCTACACGTATTTAAAAAAAATTGGATTTTTGATTAGTTTTCAAAAACATTAGGGGGGAGCACGCTCAATTTTCTATTTTTCAGGATGTGTCCATTTTTAAAATTAGTAAAAAATTAATTATTCATGAAAAAATTATTAGAAAAATCAGGGATAAACTACATGGTGTTAGCTAATTTCTCACTGAAGTAATTTTTGAAATACTAAAAAAAAGTTAACATTTTAGGGGGAGCACACCAGACGCTATGTTATGTTTTTTTGAAAAAAACAAGACCAATTTGGTGCTCCCACTTTTGAAACCCCTTAATCTCAACCATTTTTGAAAAAAAAAGGTTTATAAACTAGATTCGGAGCATTATGACTCTTGTTTTTATTGTGTCTTCAAATTTTGAGTGTAACTATCTTCAATTTCTCATCCAACATCAGTCTTTCCTGATTTCAGAAAAAAAGTGGCCTTCCATTGTAACTAGCTTCAATTACTTCTAGTTTACAACCAATTTCAGGAACTCAACACCATACTTTGATTTCTTCCTTCTCACCATTTCATCACAACCCACCACTGCAATAACATAAGGAGCCCAGGCCCAATGTAGGGGCATAGATAACTGGTCAAGTGCCTCTATCTGTTACAAAACCCAGTCCTATCACTACTGCATCCAAGACCTCATTCAATCCTCCATGCCAACAAGGGTAAACTAGTGCCTCCATTACAACCTTAGCAATCTTCTTCAGCTCCCCCAAATCTAATAGAACAACAACTGGCATTGCGAAGACATCAATGTTTACCTGATACCTGTGCGAAGTGGCTAGGAAGGCATCTCCAAGAGCCATCTGAATGGAATGAATAACGATTCCCAAATGGGTCTTGAAGATTGTCTTTAACCTATGATCTGAGATGGGGCCCCTAAAAGCCATATGTCGCTTCTTTGCCTTCAAACCCCCTCTTGAATCCATTTTTGCCATTGTAGTTCCAAATGCAAGCCAAAGCCAAAATAAATCTATTGCTAACACAAGTGGAGTGCAAAGATCATTAATGCTTCATCCCTTCATGCCGCCACCTCTATCCTTAACCAACTTACCCCTAGTGGCTTAATTGTTCATGATGAAGATTTCATTTTTTAGCACGTGAAGGGACTGATTCATCGGGTCTCAAATCTCCTAGTCTTTTGCATTATTAGTGATGAAGTATTTGTCCTTCATGGCAATTGCCACATTGGCGTATGAATCTTCCTCTGTGTTCGCCTCCTGAAAGACGTGTGACACCTTATACTCTTCCAAAAGATACAAGAGTTGCCAACATTTTTTCAAGATGTTATCTAATTTCTAATTCGGGGTCAATTGCTTTCTAATTAAATTAATTATAAGATGAGAATCACCTTCAATGTGAACCTTGGATAAATTCAACTCCACACATTCCTGAAGGCAGAGTAGCAAGGTGTGTGCTTCAGCCTCATTGTTAGTATCGTTGGGCAATTTCATGGTGATAGAGACCACCATCCCTCCTAAATGATTTCTTATAATACAGTTTGCCCCAAATTTCCCTGGATTCCCTTTGGCAGCACTGTCAAAATTCATTTTAAACCATCCTTCATTAGGAGGAACCCATCTAACATATGATCTGGGGTTGTGCAAGGGATGACCTCGGACCTTCCCATAAATGAGAGATTGAATAATCTATTTTATTATTAATTCTTTTTTTTTTTTTTACCATTTATAATTTAATAACTTAACTAATATTAATTTTAATTATATTAAAGGCTTGGGCCTTGGCTCGATTGGCTAAAACATCCTATTGTAGGGAAGAAAGTCACGAGGTCAACTCCGACAAATATTTACCACTTTATCTATTCAATGTTGCCTGTAAAATACTATGACATACCTTAGTATAAGTAGATTATATAAAAACCAAATATATATATTAGCATAATCCTATATAAATTTTGACAGTTTGTCCAAAATCTTTCCTTTCATACGATACAGTCTATTTAAAATTTTGATTGTATTTTACAGCAAAAATGGCTAAATACAGCTATACAACTGTCAAATTTAAGCCCTGGACGAGATCATTTTTTCGCATGTTGTGTTAAGAAAAGAAGTTTATATGTGTCGTGTTTTTCTATTTAAAGATTTTGGCCTGGGTGACAACTGAGAACAAGAAAACCTTGGTTCCCACTCAACTAGTATTGTTTCACACGGCTTTAAATGATTACGCTTCAAAAACAAGCAAGGCTTAAATCAGGAAAAAAAGGGAATTGCCTACAATTCAGTATGATTTTTTATTACATTTACTAGCTTGCCTTACACACAAAACTGATGCCAATTTTGAATTGAATAAAAGAATCTGATTATCTCTTCTAATCAGATTCTTTTAATGAGTATAAATACACAACACCAATGGATATGCAAACATATCAGCACGCCAAGCATACTGCAGACTGTAGCAGAGCTTCGACATGGCTTACCGTCTCATGTCAGCCTTATTCTGGCTTAACATGAAAGCGTTGATGATTTTAATGCTAAAAATGGGGGATCATTATACGCCAGTTGTAGCTGCTTTTGGTGGTGGTGATGATAGTATTCTTCAAGAGCCAACAGTGCCTCTGATTAAGTATTTAAGAATTTCCAAGTTTTCTGAAGAGTATGCCAATCTGTGGGGCGGCCAACACCAAAATGTTTCTCATGATGAATACTCTGTGACACTCACATTAGATAGCTCATCCGGTAAGACACCATTAGGAGCCATCTATGATGGAATTTTTTTAAAAACTGGTTATTCTTAAATATCATCTACTTCAATAATTAAAGGTCAGTTTTGGTTAATAAAAATAGGATAAATATTTATCTCTTTTTGTTGTGAATGAGGTATAAAATTACTATTGACTATTGAACTGTTGAAATGGATAATATTTAAATAGAGTTATTTTTTTTAATCTTTGAACAGCTTTTATATGAATTGAATTGAATTGAAAGGTGGGTAATTGCAGGTAGTGGGTTCAAGTCAAAAGAGGCTTACATGTATGGCTTCTTCAATGCTGCTGTTAAACTCCAGGGTGGTTATACTGCAGGAATCATCACTTCATTCTATGTATGTACTGGTAAACTTAGATGGAATCATTGTTAAGCGGACTATTTACTTGTGGGAACTGTTCTTATTGTAGTCAACGCACCCACACTTTGAATTCTTCTGTTGTGATTAACATGCGAGCTTTTTATAGATATCATCTACTTCGCCAGTCAAAGGTTAATTTGGACCAATAAAAATAGGACAAATATTTACCACTTTTGTTGTGAATGAGGTGTAAAATTGCTAGAGTGTTTGACCATTGAAGTGGATGATATTTAAGTAGAGTGACCCACCACCACTTGACTGCCATAGAAACTCTTCCTACACAAACCATATATTATGATACACTGCAGAAACACAATTTTTGAAAATGCTTTTATAGTTTGGTTAAAATTTTTCATCAGTGTGGGCGAGTTCTTAATGCAAGTTGTGGGTGCATTGTAATGTAATGATCAGCTATCGAACAACCAAGTTTATCAAGGATGGCACGATGAAATAGACATAGAGTTCTTGGGAACAATACCTGGAAAGCCTTACAAACTGCAGACCAATGTTTATGGCAATGGTACGGGAGATGGAAATCTCATTGGCAGAGAGCAACAATTTCATCTCTGGTTCGACCCAACTCAGGATTTCCACAACTACGGCATCCTCTGGACCCCTTCTCAAATCTTGTAATTTTTTTTTCTGGCTGAATATTTTATTGGGCTATTCTTAAACATTATCAATTTCAACAGTCAAAGGTTAATTTTGGCCAATAAAAATAGAACATATATTTACCACGTTTTGTTGTAGATGAAATGTAAAATTACTATTGATTGTTTGACCATTGAAATGGATGATACTTAAGTAGAGTGTTCGCAACAGAGATGACAATAAATTTATGAATTTTTAACTTATTGCTGTTTTGATTACAGATTTTTGGTGGATGGCATCCCCATAAGGAGGTTTCCGAAGAAGAAAAGCCTTGGAGTGATATATCCATCGAAGCCAATGTCTGTGTATGCAACCATTTGGGATGCATCTTCATGGGCCACAGATGGAGGGAAATACAAGGCCAATTATACCTACGAGCCCTTTCTCTCCACTTACACCAACTTCCAAACAATCGGATGCAATGGAAAGGATAACTACTGTTCCAAAGTGCTCTTAGATGGCTGTTTGGTTTCCCCTCATCTCAGCAAGCAGCAGATCGTTGATCTGAAATATGTGAGGAAGAATTATATGACATATGACTATTGTCAAGATGTGCAGAGATACCCAAAGGGCTCCATGCCTGAATGCCCAGCATAACCAGTTATTCCTCCCTCAACTTACTCTACAATAAATAAATTTAAAAAAAAAAAAAAAAAAACTAAAAAAAACTTACTCTACAATAAATTGTTGAGATGAAAGTTGAATTGGCCACCATTTCTTTTCAACTTAAATTCCAAATGGTTGGCAAATCATAGTAGGTGAGCTAACCACTCTACACTTTGCCCCGGGCCTGACACTCTGATGATGTTGATCTAGAATGGAACAAATCTTGACTATTGAGGTATATTTTATTTAAATATCAATCATTTTAATGGTTGAACAATCAATAACAATTTTATATCTCATTCAAATAAAAAATGGTAAATATTTGTCTTGTTTTTATTGGCCAAAATTAATCTTTAACTGTTGAAGTGGATGATATTTAAGAACAATATACTAATATTTAACAAGATTAAATGATTATGTGATAAACTTAAGAATTACTTCGTGATAAGTTACTTAAATGCATAATTACAGTATAATTAACTTGTTTAGTCCAGTAATTAACCAATATAAGGATTGACCAAAATAAAGCTCAGGGCCACATGTCGACATTGGGGCAATGTTGTTGGTAAATGACACACACCTTGATTCAAGTTGGTCCTCTTGAATTTATAAAGAAAAACTTCGATAAAGTATTGCATTTTAGTTTTTAATCTGTCTAGCAATTGTAAGAAATGAGAATCTGTTAATCATTTTCCACCGTATTGCATCAATTGATGTGAAGGAAAAAATAACACCTCAAATTTGAGAGCCAATCAACCTCTAAAATTAATAATATTTTATTTTATTTTTTTTAAAGGATGCACAGTAAACTTAAGCTTCATTGATTTCCCTACCACAATAGAGAAGAATTTAGTGGATCAATAACAATTACCACAAAGTAGAAGGTTTCTTTTATAGTGGTAACAATTATCATAAAGTAGAAGGTTTCTTTTATAGTGGGTCCCCTTGTATTAAGCTAAAATTAAATTATTTTCCTTTCATTGAGGTAGAAGAGTTAACTTTCAACTAACTTATAATTATTTAAAAAGATTTGTAAAATAAAATGCATAGAAATAATATGTTTTTGAGTAAGTAAAATAGGCATATAAATGTATGTGCAATCTAATATAGAATTAGCTAGCAAAATTTTTATTAAAAAATACCATACTCACTTTAATCCAAGATATAAATCATTGACACAATAACAATTTACACATTTAATTTGGATGAAAGGTTGATTTCCCTATTAGGAAAGAAACAATACAACTCTTGCAAGAGGCCTAGTGTATGCAAAAAAATTGAAGGCCTCTTACTAACATCAAAAGATAGATAAAATATTTACATGACTTTGTGTCCTTATCCACACTTCAAAAAAGGGCTCACAAGAATATCCCCTCTGTAAATAATAAAGTAAATGGAAAAACACCATTGGTTGAGAGAGGAAATACAAAATACCAGCAACACTAGAGGAAATTGAGACCATAATGGACAATACAAGGTTTGTGCCTCTTGTGGAAGGACAACATTGCTAGCAAAAACATGCTTTGTAAAATCCATGCTATGCACTACAAAGAACCTAGTCTTCACCACTAAATCATCCCTAAAGTTCTTAAGATCCTTAAATAAGGGCTCCAATTCAACATAGATTGCCCTAAAATCTATGTTTTGACCCTTACAATGAATGCTTAAAGCTTCAAAGTAAATGGATGGGTGGGTATGGTTGGTATAGAAGAGACAAAAACCACAAAATACCAACAAAATTTCCGCTAGATTAAGAGAAAGTGCAATATTTAGCAAGACTCTAATGATGATAAGAAAATTGTCTTTTAAATTGCAAGGCAATCCACCCTATGGAATGTGGTGTGATCTATTCAGTGGCATTAGGCTATGTCAAACACGGTTTTATGATTGCTTTTCTCTTCTTTATTTACTTTCACTATTTTTGTGGGTTGGATGGTAGGGGAAAATGGAAGACATATTTCAAAGAATGAACATTTTAAACATGACCCGAATTGCTCCATGTATTTCCATTCATTACATGTTTTGGAATGGACATGCCATGTAACACACCATGTGCATCAAAACACAATCCCATAATAATTTCCAAATAGGGTAGGTTTTGAAATTTAGTCTTATTGTGCTATGAAATTCAAGATCAAAAATATTTGATCCAATTAGAATGTAAGAAAATATTTTTTCATTGTTATTCATTAAATTTTTGACATTTTCAAATTTCAAACATTGCAGTGGAATTTGATAAAAAATAATAATAATGAATTGTGATTGGTTGGAAATGAAAATCAATCCCCCATTAAAAACTAAATAATTACTATAATTCTCCTTCAAGAACTATTGAAATTAAGAACCAAAGGGAGTTGCATTAGAAAGTGTAGGAGAATAAATTACACTACTTAGAAAATCTAAATTAAACAAATGTGTTCAATTAATAAAAATTAACCTAGTTATCAAAGCTAGGACCGATCATTGTCATTAATATAAATGAATGAAAAAGTTAAAATAATTGAATATGATATTTAGCCTGAAAACCAATGATGTGAAATGATGTACTAGATGTCAATAATTGATTTGCCTTGGTTCTAAACTTGTAAGGGTTTATGTGATGAAGATCTCAAATTTTAAAAATTAATTATTTGTCATTCCAATTCACTTGGACATGCCTATAGACCTTACCTCTATGAGTATGGACATAATTTTCTATCCAAATTTGAATTGATGCGTGTGGATTTGATCAAACAAATTTTGGTCTAATTTTTTCACACCTTAACCTTGATATTTGTGCTGATGTAAGGACATACAATGTTTATAAACACCTTTGAGGAATCTATTAGATCACAAGGTTTATCTTCTCCCAAGTCAGAGCCCTAGATGGACTAACTTTAGATGGACCAACTTTACAACTCTAAGAAAAAGGATTCAGAATAACAAGAGAACATTTAATGTGCCTAGGATGAAGTGATAAATAATTATGCAATATTTCTTTTTATCCACTTATATAAATTAAAATCTAGATATGGTCTTAGATCTTTTTTGAATGAGTGAATAAATGTCCTTAAATACAACAACCAAGTACAAATCAAAACAACACGTGTTAAGCTGCTTATAATGGCTAGTGAAGTGGATGACAACAAATAAATTTTAAATTTTAAAAGTGAAGGGCAATGATTATTTTAATAAATAAAAATATTCAAGTTAGTGCCATAATATCTGGCAAATCTAGTATTGAACCTAAGGATTGGCAATTCACCATGATTTACCAAAAATTAAACTAGTGGTTAAATCACCTCCCCATTGTTTATTAATATTTTACATCAAACCAATTTTGCCATGGTAATCTATACATGGTAGATAACTAATCATCTAGAATTTATCATACATGTTTCAATTATACACCATATTCACCATTACCATTAAAATCCACCTACTGTTGGGGCCATATTCACCGTGAAATCACCACCCATACTTTGGATCTTAGTCCTAATTGTCCAACATTTACATCCACCATTTTAAAAATCTGATAGGAGTTACCACATTTGAATTCATATAAAAACCATATATACTCATAAATGATTCTTTTAAACATTTATATTTCTCTCAATTATTTTCATCATTTCTTTAGTGTCTTCTATGCCCAATGCATTATGGCTACCTAAATATATATTTTTTGTCATCCATTTTGGAATGTATAGTATGGATATTATCCCAATCATCATACTTTTTTTCGTGGTCACTAGTGTGGGCTAGAGCCTGGAAGTATCTTAAATCTTGATAGTTGACTGGTGTGGCAAGCCTATAGCTACATATCATATGCCATAAGCTACAAACATTAGTGAGTTAGTAACATGCAAATGATAAATTTTTTTGTTCTATGATTCCTTTTGTTGACTTATCTATTTGTTTTCATTGTTAAAGATGATATTGAATCTTTTGAGTCTTTAACAATGAACTTAAAATTTCATAAAAAATTACAATATTTTTTGGATTTAATCTTATGATGATATATATTTACTTAGGTTCATGTTTAAACTAATTTTTAACTTATTAACAGTAGTAATTTACAGACAAATTGTTTGTCAAATATCTCTTTTTTATAGTTTACAATTCATGAGAGATGTTGAACACAGTTCTTGGAAGTGGTAAGGGATGCTCATCAAAACATAGAAACATAATTTGTCATATTTTGGTAATATGTATAGTTAACTAGATCAAACTTTGGCATTAGTAGTTTCACCATGTATTGGCAAACAAGATATTATTGTACAGAGAAAAATCAGAATGAGGTGCATGATAGTAGTAGAGGTGATGTTATTTTGAAAGAGTCCCAAGGTAGTGAGAGTAATAATATAAATAAATAAATATCATAAAGTATTCATGAAAATGAACATCATGAACATAAGGGGAAAATAAAGGTAAAATAAAAAATTAGATGTGAGTGGGACATGTCTAAGGAATTTTCATATTGATTAGGTGTCAAAGTACCCATTCATTGAACTAGTGGAAAATGAAAACAAAGATGAACCTTTGAAAGAAAGTAAGTGTAAGATTTGTAATTAGAAATATAGTAGGGACAAGATAGTCTAGCTAAAATTTTGCACCATAGAAAAACATGTTGGTAAAGTTAATGAAAAGTAAATAATAGATGGAGGAAAAATCACTAATAAGATGGAAAACGAAAAAAAAGAATGCCTTCATGTCAAGTATGCACAAGAATAGGATGGGTGTATATAGAAAACTAGGTGAATCTTGTTGCATGTGGAGGTGCAATTCAATCTTTATTTGAAAAAATGATGGAAGCAACACAAATGATAATAAATGTTCAATGAAATGTTGTTTTTCATAGTTTGACTAGAGGGTGTCCTATGATAGGTTAACTATCGAATATAATTTTTTTATCTTTTCTTCACATTCACAAATTTAATAACAATGATTGGTCAATAAATAATGGCTAGGAATAAGAAAGTTGCCTTGATAAGGTGGCAAAATGGGTTGTAAAGGAAAAAATAAAATGATATTTTTTTATTGAATTATCTTTAGATGAATTTATAGTAGTTAATAATACTTCTTGGGTTTATGCATATTTATACTATAGAAAACTATGTCCACCAACCTCATCTACTATCTATTCATAAAATGAAGGAGAATGTGACATTTCAAAATCTATAATTTGAACTATTTAAGAAATCTTTGAAAGAAATTGGAGGTATGGATGACTCTGTAATTGCAAAAAAGCTAGTGAACATAGGGGTAGACAAAGCTTCAATGATGCAAGATTATACGAATAGTCTTTATGTAACTTGCTACAAATTTCTTGTTTAGTATACATTATTTTCATTCACTACACGTATCCCACATAATTAATTTAGCATTCAAAATTGTGAACAAGTTTTCTCTAGTATCAAAAGTTGAAGATCTAGTCTATGACCTACACTCATTTTTTTGTCAAAGCCTTGAAGATTTTTTGAAATTTGAATAATTTACTAAGGCTATAACTACAAGAAACAAACTTAGATTAAGGTTGTTGATACCCAATGGATCTTCTTGCATGGACTAGCACAAAAAGTTTTTGTTGAATTTATCAATCCTTATTGGAGCAATGTATGAACATTGAACCTTGTAGTAGACAACCTTTAACCTTTATTTAGGTTAGATGACATAGACACTTTTAACTCTATTTGGTATCCTTCCCATGTTAAAAGAAATGATCACTCTTGTGAAAAAACTCAAGAAAGAACTATGTATATTTCAAAATATACAAAGCTACATAAAATAATATTCATGACCCTTGATAATCTATATCTATCAAAGCAAGCATATATAAGTCTAAAGTTTAATAGTTGGAACTTAATGATATATGTGGACAATACTACTAAATTTTTATAGTTTATTGTAAGTGGTGAATTATGTGTCTTAGTGTGGGTATATGAGATAACAATACACCATTTTTAAAAGATTGGATGCACTACCAAACAAGTGGATGGAAGCATAAAGGTATGCCCCACTATTTGGCCTAAGTGGGAAAATCAAATCAACACTTTTAGTGAAATATTTTTTTGTAAATTATAGCAAGAAATTGTTAAGAATTTGAAGATGATGTAAATTAATGATTTATGAGATTTCCTATGTAGATTTTTTTGAATAATTTATCTCATTTTTTAAATATTTGTTAATAAATTGTTTTTTATACTTTATATTATTTATAATGAGTAATATTCCCCATAATGCATAACTTGAGCTAGAAATAAGACATTTTTATAATTTATTAAGCATGGATCAATAACACTAATGTCTAGGGCATGCATTTTTTTGTTGTAGATTTTATTTATTATTGATTTTTAATTGATATTAATTATAGAAAAAATTAGACATATTTCCTCATACCACGTAATTTTTTTGTATATACCCAAATTATTGTTTTTGTTGAAACAAGGACATCAATATGGAAGGAATTCATTTTTTAAAAATTCTATTGTTATTTTTCCACATGTCAAATAAAGGTCTTTATGTTTGGTAAAAAGCCTATGTTGATTAGAAAATAGAAAATAAATATATAATAATTAAATAAAAATATTTAAAATTATACTTTTAAAAAACTTACTTTGAGGGCTACATTTATGTAAAATCTTGTGTTATGACACTTCATTTTATCATGGAAAATGTGGCCCAAATTAACATTTTTGTCCAACAAAAGGCTAACATGTGGAACGAGTGCCACTTAGGTGCCATATAAGCACCTTCCATTGAAGGAACTTCTAATGAAAGACCTTTGATTGAAGGACCTTCAATAGGTGATATTCAATGAAAGATCCTTCATTAAAGAAGTTTACCTTAAAAAATGGGCTATAAAATGTTTTAATGTTATAAAAGTGCCTTTAATCGAAGGTTAATAACACATGGTGTGTCTATGACCTTCATTTAAAGGTTCTTCTAACGAATAAAAACCTTAATTTGAATGTCTACAACTTTTCACCCTTGCAAAACATATTTTTAAAATGGCCCACAATGATATAGGGCTTTATGCTTCCACCCAAGTAGTAGTTACAAGGGAATCATTTAATGATATTGTTCAATTTATAAAAACTACTTTAAAGGATATTGTGAGATATCTTGCCTTGGATATTAGAGACTGTGTTGTTTATAATCAAACCAAGAACAATGCAAGTGAGTTAGACTCTAGCATAGCACATTTAACCACACCCTTGCTAGAGGTACCCTCCCAGTCACTCCTACTCTTGTGGAAAGAGCTAATAGAGTGATGGTGGGACTGACAAGTTGTTCTATTCGTGAGTAAGCAAAACGTCATGGATGGCAGTTGTGTTGTTTGTATGGTCTGTTCGTGTGTAATGTTGATGGTTGTTTATATGTTTATAGACAATTTTGTAAGTGTTTTATAATTTAATGATGCTTTATGATGTTTCTTACCTAGAAGAGTTTTCCCCATGTAGATATTGTGTACTGTGTTAAAATTGTGCATCATGTAATTCTTATTTCATTTAGTTTATATTTTAATTCTAATGATTAATAACCTACGTGATCTTAATTTCTAACATGAACCAAACACTAAAACTAAAGTAAATAACAAAACAAAACTCATAGATCTCAAAATCAATGTGCAAGTTAGAACTATAAAAAACATGCATATTCAAAACTCCACTAACAAGAAAAAAAACTAAGACATTGTTTGTCATTGATGTCAAAAGGTTTTGTAGGTTTACAAGGTGTTGAAATTGACAGGGGTTGTTCATCATGTTCATGGTTTGATATGATTGATATGATTGTCTCTTGTTTCAGTTCATATATGATGCAATGCATATGTCCTGTGATACAAAGTTGATTGACAAAGTGTGTTTCATGCAGCCATGTTGTTCACAGGTTATCCTCCAATGCAGAGATCATTCTTTTGGGGTCATCAGGACTTTATAGTATGGTTGATCATGTTTAAAGTCTTCATAATTTATATCAGGACATAAGTTTGTCATGGTGACATGATGGTGTTGTTCATTCAATGATATTATTTGAAGGAGATCTTAGAGCTACCACACTTGTTTATTCTCCACTTGGTTGTAGAAGAGTTCATATGACGTTAAAGGTAAATGTGAAGGTTCATGCTTAGGATGATCAAGGTGTAATTCTTCATAATGTGTTACCAAGAGAACTCACGATTGGTCTTCATATGGTTGAGAAGAATTCAATTTGATTCAGATAATGTTGATGTTGATTATGTATTCAATCAGGATCATTATGTTATGGATGTCAACATCATAAATAGTTCACATGTTTCTATAACAAGTCACATCTCAAGGATGCCTTCATTATAATTGCAGAGATTAGTGCAAGTTGGCAAATGGTAGATAAGTTACAAGGAGGGTTTCATGCTTTTACCTCAGTGGCAAAAATTCAATATGTTGTCATAATTAAACTGATAAAAAACATGGTTGGAGATCAATGGAGATTAAATTCATGATATTCATGTTGAGGTTTGCTCAGGAGTTGTTTATTACACACAAACAGACCATACAAACAACACAACTACCATCCATGACATTTTGCTTCCTCACGAACAAAACAACTTGTTGGTCCCACCATCACTCTATTAGCTCTTTCCACCAGAGTAGGAGTGACTGGGAGGGTACCTCTAGCAAGGGTGTACAAAATAAGCATAAAAATTACAATAAGACAACAACCATAACTAAATCCCTATGCTAAACATGGCTCTCCTCCATTGCTCTTCTTAACTTCGCTCTAAATTTGCTCTCAAATTTGTAGACATGCAAGATTCATGAGAAGCTCAATCAGAAGTGCAGAAAAATCTTGAAGATAATGACTATGGATGTAGCTGAAATGAGGCTAGAAGGCTTCTTTTATAGAAGGCTTGAGTTCAAATGAATGGTGAGGATTAAAAGTTTACTTTGAGTGATGTGGACAATTGAGATTGAATAGGGTTTCCCACTCCACAAAGAGACAAAAGTGGGGTTTATTTTATTTTTTTAAATAGAGGAGGAAGTGGGTTTTTAATAAATAAATTCATGATTTATTTAATTAATTTGAAAGAGGGATGAGTGGGAAACTTAATTAAATAAATGTAATTTATTTAATTAAAGGGTGAGGGCTAATTTAATAAATGTTTTATTTATTCAAATTGGAGGAAATAGATAATGGATAATTAAATAATTAAAATAATTATTTAATTATAGATTGGAAAAATAGGAGAAGCGAATTAATTAAATAATTAAAGATTATTTAATTAATAGAAGAATGTGATATTAGGTCTAAGCAATTCGCATGAAAATATCATTCGCTGGCTTAGGACATTTTTAAGTGTCCACATTTTGCCCCTCTTTGATACAATGTCAATCTGGACATTGTGTCAAAGAATAATTCAAAAAATTCTACTTTGGACTTGCCCCAGCATGCCCCAAACAAAGGTGGGATAGCCTGATGCCCCCTCGAAAAATTTGACAAATTTTCAAAAAAATTTGAAAATTTTGGGAAATTTACCGAAAAGTTATTTTAGTAGGTGAAATTGCATTGTCAATGAAAAACTAGAGTCGAGGGGTGATTTGCGCACAAAAATGGGAGCTAACGTGACCAAATTTGAAGAGAAGGGGCACACTTAGGTCAAAAAGGTCTATAAATAAGCCCTAGGGGGGTCAAAATAAGTCATTTGTGCACATAGCCTTTAGAGATCTTAGAAGTCTTAGAGCTTTGAGCTAGGAGTCTGTCATGGAGTTACAGAGATGTCGATCCCAGCCCACCACCATGAGGATACCGAGTCAAGACATACAGACGGCTAGCTAGTTCAGGCACAGCGATGAGTACCCAAACCCTAGTTTGTAATTTTGTCAATTTTCAGTAGATTTTGGGGCTCAAAAAAGAGCAACAAATGCGATGCAAGATTCTGCACTACAACTACTGTCACGAGTGATGTAGGTGTCAAATCCTACCCCGCAAGTGAAATCCTGCAACGCAATTGATTTATTATGACACATTTGTCAATTTTTGTGACACATCTACTTTAGGCAGCTTGCAATTGCTTCAAACGACACATCTAACCGACAGGACGATGTAATTGTAGTTTTATGACGCAATTGTAGGATCCTGTGACACATTTGCAAAAATGCGATGCAATTGTTGATTGTTGTGATGCAAGTGTCATAGTGTGACATGATTGACTATCAAAAAAACTTGCCTAGGGTTTTGACAGAATTTGAGTCTGATAGGTCCGTTTCGGTACTTTGGATGACATGTCATGATAATTTGTGAGTGTAGGTTACACTTTCGCTGATTTATACACGATAGAGTCAGCCATCCTGCTACAGGTTATGGGACCACCTGAGTTGGGAGGAGTGAGACACATTGCACACTCTAGGGTTGTATCATGTTTCCTTCATGCCCATAGTGAGGGAAAATTGGGGACTGTTGGCAGTGTTGGCCGAACAGTGGCACTCGAAGATAAGTTCATTTCATTTGCCCACTGGAGAGGGCACTGTGACCTTGGAGGATGTTTGGTGTATTATGCAGCTTCCTATCCATGGGGAGTGTGTTATTTATGACCCAGAGCAAGGATTGTTAGCCATCATGCATTTGTTTGAGACTGATAGTCTTGTAGAGCTAGGTGTCGAGGATTATGAGATCTGATGGGACACTTTGACTGATCAATACGATAGATTGATTTTGGTTCTATGCACTTGTATCAGTGGCATTGTTATTCTAGATCATTGCAATCATGGCTTCCCTATCGGATAGGGAGAGATGCTTAAGGGGATGATGAAGTAGGATATAGTGTATGTTTGGGGTCCCTGCTCGCTTTCTATGCTATACTTTTAGCTGCACAATGTGGCATACCAAGAGTGTCACTTAATCAGCTATAGGACCACTCTTCTTATGATTTGGGCATGGGAGTGCATTTCTGTGTTTAGGCCTCCTATGACTAGGGAGATAGTTGAGGAGCTGCCATATGTGTATATATATGGAGGAGCCATTGTGTAGGCACAAATCAATGATGTTGGCTTCTAGTAGCATGGGATCAATCACATGGATGTGTTTATATGGAGGCCTTATAGAGATTGTGTAGGCTGGGGCAAAGATGGATATCACCTATCATACTGTCAGCAGACCAAATATCTGATTGGGCACATAGTACAGAGTCAGGACATCATTGAGCAACATTTACCAGAGCAGGTCCAAAGATAGTTTGGAGAGAGGCAGGGTGAACCTGTCAAGATTTTTGAGTTTTCTCTGTCATCTCGAGAGGTACACGACTAGGGACCCATGATCACTATCTAGGTGGCAGAGCAGGAGATAGTGGAATTATAACTTGTGCAATGGGGAGTAGCCACAGATGTTACAGATGTGGACACCACACCTGAGTATGATGCCTCGTGGGCTTAGCATAGGTCCACACCATTTTTACATCCTGATGAGTTGACACTGGTGGAGAGACTAGGCAGAGGTCTGTAAGGCAGATTGTGGGGCAGAGGCCAAGGGAGAGATGGGGGTCGGGGAGGTGATGGTGGTGATGACGATGATGGCAGTGATGGTGGAAATGGTGGTTGAGGAGACAAAGGGAGAGGTGACAAGGGTATAGGGAGGGATGACCGAGGTAGGGGTCCTAGACTCTCTCCTATCCACGAGGAGGGTGAGGCAGTAGTAGAACAAATGTGGCAGAGATGGGGGAGATCAAAGTAGAGGAGGTGGAAGAGGATATAGCTATGGAGGATTTAGGAGGAGAGGGAGGAGATGAGGAGATGGATGCTGAGGAGAGGGTCCATGAGGAGGCCCTACAGGATATCCCTATTAGGGATGTGATATTGGGAGAGGAGGAGGATACCGATGATGCTGAGGACAAAGGAGGTGACCTCCAGGCACAGATTCAGGCACTTCAGGCTTAGGTGTAGGGTTTATAGGGATAGTTGTAGAGTGCATAGGCTCATTTGTAGGGTGCCCAGGGGCAGGTAGTACAACTCACAACAAAGAATGATCTTGTGATCATCATAGCACAAAAGGCCAAGCAATAGAGCATTGATGGCTACTGCTAGTGGTCCCACAACAGACTTAGCACGTGTTGTACAGGGCTAGCTAGGAGGGTGGATACTATAGGGCCTTATATGAGAGTGTCGTACCAGCAGATCAAAGGGCACCCAATTTTTGGAGTCAGAGAAGGACTCACACATGGAGGTCACAAAGCAGTGGTGGGGTCTCTTAGTCGAGGAGGCCAGCTCCTTATGACAGGCAAACTGAGTCTAGAGCAGGCTCAGAGCATAGAGGACCTCCCTCAAGATAGACACCTTTTGGAGGCAGAGACAACACATGCTAGGAATGTTTTTACATAGACGTGATATATTTTTTATTAGGTCTATGAGCTCCCTTTTTTATTGAGCTTGTAAGCTCCATTTTTTACTATCATTTTGATATTGTATTATGACACATTTTTTGATACATATATATATATGAGATTCAGTATTTTGGCAGCCACTACATGATGTGTTATGCTTCTATATGCATGTTATGTGATGGATCTATTTATATGGTGTTATGGATTTATGTTATGCATTATGGATTCATGTTATGATCTATATGGTTTCTATGATTATGCAATGCTTTCTATATAATATGCATTATGAGATTATGATGTATGGTTTATGCATTATGATTTTATGATGTATGATTCATGTGTATACATGTTATGGATGCATATGATATATATTATGGATGCACATTATTTTATGAGATGGTGCTATGCTTATGATATGCCTATATTATGCTTATGCAGATGATAATATGATGTAAATGTGTATGCAGATGATGATTTTTATATGATGTGATGTTATCTATGTTTTTGTATTTTTCTTATGCAGTATGGATGACCTATATGATGATGTTTGTATGATGTTCTAACATGTTTATGTATGCAGGATGATGAAACTAATACATTTGTTTTTTCGTGTGTCATAGCATGCCATCAAGATGACTGCAGGGATGGATAGAAGAAGTGGAGATGCAAGAGGGAAGATGGTTAGAAAGAGATGGTGAATGATCGGATGAGGGGAATGGAACAAGTTTTTTCTTGATAGATCTTGAGCTTGTAATTTCCTTGTACAATTATCATCATAGAGCTCTATTATGACAATGGATAACAAACACCATGGTATGACATAGGCCAAGGTGCAAAATGTGATCCCTTGTGGAACAGGCACATGATAGACAAGGAATGTCATGATGCAAACCAATAACCATGGAACCCTATCAAAATATGTGAGGAAATACCCATGAGGCATTTTAATCCTGATACAAGGAAGTGTTAGATGATCCTTCACTTGCATAGGATGTTTTGATTATACCAAATGGAATCCCAATCACACACAAGGAACTTAGTTGCCCTAGTCATATTGCCAAGACAAATTGCAAACAAAACTCAAAGAGAAAAAGGTCATGATCCATCATCGCTCCTCTTATCGCTTGTGGACTTCCTCAAGGCACATAAGAACAAGACCAAATATCAATCCAATGAAAAGATAAGACATACTAGACCAACAAAGTCAACAGCCATATAGATCTTTTTTGCCAAGTGATGAATGTTTGTTTGATATGATTGTTGAATAGTGCTTGGTTTCGATGAAGAAAACATGTTGTATAAGACGTCAAGTATGGTTTCAACAATGCAACCACATGTATAAGGCAAATGAGATGATTGAGTCTAGTTTCAGAAATGAGACACCTCATATAAGATGCCTGGTCTAACCTTCGAGAGTGCAACAATCTATATAAGATTGATGATATGATTGATCATGTGAAATGATAGTGTCTGGTTTCAAGAAATGAAGCATGCCATATAAGACATAGAGCCTGGTTTTGACAATGCCCCATTTTGTAAAAGACCAGTGATAGCCAATAAGGGTAGTTGATAATGATGAATGGTCATGATTTAGGTAATTGATTTGCTTTGATTGAAGGCTAATTGGATAGCTTGTCTTATTGTTGGGAGATTGTTTAAGCTCAGTTGTCTTGTAGAAGGCAACTAGTTCGTGTCTGATCCAAGTGTCATCCTTAGAAAGGGACAACTAATTGTGTGATACGAGCAATGAATACTTGACTCAACGGGCCCTAAGGGACTAACCTAATGTCTTGGAGGCTCATCGAAGATGGTCTTGCCTATGTAAAGTGCAAAGACAATGTAGTTCGACCATGCAAACTTTTGTGTGACCTAAGACCTAAGGGATTGATGCCTTAGGGGCTCATCGAAGATGGCCTTGCCTACATGAAGTCATAGAGGCAACGTAGTTTGACAAGGTTGACTGACACTATTTATTGCTTTGATGTTTTGGTTGGCTATTTGATTTTTTTGTGTTTGAGGGTATTTGATTTTTTTGGATTTCAGAATGTTTTGATATTTTTTTTGGATTTTTGACATGTTTTGATTTTTTTGGATTTTTGACATGTTTTGAAAGGTGTCCTCCAATATTGAGTCTAGAATCCCACATGAAAACCTAATTCAAGGATTTGCCCCCAGTCAGGTACAAGACAAAGTTATTAGGAAGGCAAAGGGATGGATGGATATGAAAAGTGAAGGACACTAAATGTCAACTATTCTCAGGCCATGAGAAGGATAACAAAGTTTTTATAGCAGTAACTTATGATGTGGATTATGTAGGACTTATGCATAGGTCATGAAGGGCTTAAGCAAAAGACTAGATAAAATGATGGCAGACGATGGAGCAAAGACCAAGTATGCATGGTGCATGTTTGCTAGGTTTTCACCATGGTACTTATCCAAAGTGCCACTGAAGTGGTTTTCACTATTGGACAATTTTTTTGATTTTTTGTTTTTTTCTACTTTTTTGATCTTTTTTATTTTTTTTTATTTTTTAGGTATAGAACTTGCGAAGGTGCATGCTGTTGATTGGCTCTTGTAGTAGTTCACCTTAAGGAGTAGCTAGTTGATAGGCGTCGGATCCATATACTACAGTGATGGCGTAAGGACCCAACCAGTTATGCTCAAATTTTCTCAGCTTCTCTCGGTCTAGCTTATTCTTAGGATTCTCCTTTAAGACCAAGTCTCCAATCTTGAAATGTCAAACCTTGACTTTCTTGTTGTAGCTATGATAGAGATGATTTTGATAGGCTTGCAAATGAACCAATATATATGTCTTCTCTCATCCATCAACTCTAACTCATGTAATCTGGATACTCAATATTCTTCATCATTAGTGAATTGTTGCATCAACACTCTCAAAGAGGGTAACTCAACCTCAATGGGTAGGATGGCTTCAAAACTAAAAACAAGGGAATATGGAGTGGCTCCAGTGGGTGTATGGATGCTAGTGTGGGAAGTCCATAAGGCTGGGTTGAGTTGGATGTGCCAATCATGGCCAATGTCATTGACAGTCTTTTTGAGGATCTTGATGATGGTTTTATTGGACGCCTCAGCTTGACCATTGCCTTCAGGGTAGTATGGAGTGGAAAAATGATGTTGGATGTGGAATCTCTCATACAGCTCATGGACATCCTAGTTTTTGATAAGACATCCTAGTTTTTGATAGGACGGTCGTTATCTATGACAATAGATTGGGGAACACCATATCGGCATATGATGTAGTTGAAAATAAACTTAGCTATCTTCTTGCTAGTGATGTAGGTCATGGGGATGGCTTCAATCCACTTGGTGAAGTATTCGATTACAATAATGATGAATTTATGGGCATTGGCAGAGGTGGGATGGATTTTGGCCACAAGGTCGAGTCCCCACTGAAAGAAGGGCCAAGGTGATGTGATTGGTTGAAGTTCCTGTGCAGGTGTATGTACGAGATCTCCGTGTATTTGACATTGCCGACATTTCTTGACAAAGTTATATGCATCATGTTCTATCATGGGCCAGTAGTACCTAGTTCTTATGTTGATCTTCAGGGGCTATTCTGATTTGATTGTATGCTAAAAATCCATTCATGAGTGAAAGCATTTCGTATCCCGTTGTTAGGTTGACTATGATATCTATATTAGGTAGTGGAAAGTCATCTTTGGGACAAGCCTTGTTCAAATCTCTGAAGTCTTCACAAATTCTTATTCCACCATTTGTCTTAGTGATAGGTACAAGATTAGAGACCCATTCTAGATAATCTATGGGTCAAATGAAACCAATGTCTAATAGCTTCTTCAACTCTGCTTTGACCAAGAGTGCAATTTGTCAATGCATTTTCCATAACTTTTGTTTAACTCTCTTGGCATTCAAAAGTAGTGGAAAATGATGTAGAACCAACTACGGATTGAGTCTAGGAATGTTAGCGTATGACCAAGAAAAATTGATTTACCTTTCCAACAAGAAGGTTGTAAACTCTGGTTTCTCTTGTTATGTCAATGACTCCACAAAGTGGACAATTCTAGGATTGCCCTCGGTGCCAATGTTTGTCTCTATTGATTTATCCACCAGTAGTGGTGACCTCTCTTGAGTCATGGGGAGTAATTCTGACCCTCCATCCTTAGGTGCCTCAAAAAGGTTTTTACCCTTGGATACATCCTTTATTTTTATTCTTTCGTGGTCTAGAAGTGCCTTTTGGTTTTCACCTAGAGACTTATTTTTTATTCTTTTCATTTTCACTTTTGCAATTGAAGGGTGGAGTGGACTCCCCAAAATAGGTTGTGCTATTAAGATCCATGATGTATCCAACTTTGTGATCCCCACTAGGTATGCCTTCTCTCAATCCCATAAACTCAATAATTGCTTTGTCGTTCTTGAATAGATCTAAGCTTGGCGGTGCCTGTTGGTCCTAGTCTATTAATTAGGGGTGGACTAAGCGTAAGTCATCATTGGTGCTCATGTAGCTCAGTGCAAGTGGGGTTATGGTGCTTATAGAGGTATCATCAGGGTCCCAGATGCTAATCTAGGTAGAGCCATCAAGTTGTTTGGTTTGAGTGGGGCTAGTCTCAATGTTTTCCTTTGATGTCTCAATGTCTTCGGAATCGCTTGAGTCATTACCCAATGGAAACTTAGTATGAGGAGAGTTCCCTCCTAATGATGCATACCCTAACCCTTTGTTCTTAGGTAGCCTGCTTGGTTCTATGGGTTCTATCCTTCCATTTTTGTTTGGACCAAGTTCACTATGTCTTGCATATTCTTGTTTCTTTACAAACTCAAAACCTTTCCCATACTATTCAACCAGTAGTTACACAGGGTCAACCACTTCTTCATCCTTATAGAGACATGTAGACACATCCTCATCTATGTATTCCTTGCTTAGTTCACCCCACTTAGTGAAAGTGGTGGGAGCAGTACAAATGGTATCCTTAGGTTTAATTGGGCTTGGTTTTCCATGAGACTTGGGTGATATCGATAGTTTAACAATACAATATGAGCTCTCCATTTTGTACTCTCCACATCCTTTGTCATGAATCTGGACCTTGGGCTTGGAAGGTGGAATGAATGTAGTGGTGGATTTTGATAGCATGGAAGGATCAATATGATGAGATGAAACAGAGGGTGAAATTACCCTGTTAATGGGCACTTGATGTTTAGGTGTTTCTCTCAAGTGGCTACAATATTGGAAAGCATTAGGATTGCCAACTACGATGATTTTTGTGCCATTGTAGGGAAATTTGATGCATTGATGGTAGGTGGATGGCATGGCCTTCATTGCATGAATCCATGGGCAACCGAGGATGAGATTGTAAGGAAGGTCCAGATATAAGACTTGAAATGCAATATCTTTTAAGAGGTGGGCCCAACTCTCACTAGAAGTGAGATCAGACCCTTTGAAGAGCATTCCACATCATCATAGGCCTTTATGATAATTTTCTTAGTTGGGTCTACATAGGCCTTAGAGTATCCCAGTATCATGACCAATTTCAAAGGACATATGTTTAATCTAGCTCCACCATGTACCAAGACTCGTTGGATCTTATGCTTATTTATGAAGACTTCAAGGTGCAATGGATCATTGTGGTTGGGTCTATGTGAAGCCAAGTCACACTTAGTGAATGTAACATGATTAGTGGTAGCTAAGTGTCCTACCATGGCCTGGAATTGGTTAACACTGAGATTCGTAGGGACATAAGTTTCTAACAAAGCTTTGTCTAAGATGGCCATATGCTCAGGAGATAGGCGAAGCAACTCGAAGATAGATATTTCCCAGGGGTCTTTTTCAAATGATCTAGGAGATTGTATTGGGACTTGTTGGTGCCTGCTTAATCAATCAGGTCTCAGGTGCTGAACATGCAGGCACCTTCCCAAAGGTTCAATAAAATTTCTAAGTATTGGAGATTCTCAGTGTTTTTCAACATTATCATGATTTTCTAAGGGAGGGGGTCATCATCATCATCATTTTCCAGATTGTCACCTTGATATTTCTGCGGGGTCATTGAGTTTTCTATCATCAAGATGTTCATCGGGATGACTTCTCTCATTGGCAAAGCTGGGAATTCTACTTCCGATGCCTTGTGTTTGGCTGATGGGATGCTCATCGGGGTGACTTTCTGTGTCAGGCAGACAGGCGGAGGGTTCACCGATGCTAAGGGTCTTACCGACAGAGTGTAGTTTGTATGTGCCATCGGCACGACATGGTGTATTGAGCGGACCGTGGAGTATTAGGCCGACAGGGTTGTTCTTACCGATGGAGCTGCCATCGGAGTGATTGATGTGATCAGCGTGTCTGAGGGGAGTTACTCCGATGTGTTTCGATCTGGCTGATGGAGTTGCCATCAGCATAACATGGCGTATCGGTAGAGGTATTTTTGGTTCCGCCGATGGGAAGGGGTCACCCCAATGGAAGATGCCATTGGAATGACATCGCTTATCAGTGTAGCACTGATATTTTGCTTCGATGTGGTTTGTCTCACCGACGGAGGGTGGTTTGAGGTTTTCAAGGTTGTGTCATCAGTGAGAGTTGTGTGATCGGTGAAGGTTTTTTTTTGTCGCTCCGATAGTCTATGTCTGGTCGACGGAGGTGTTCATCAGGGAAACATGTGATGTCGGCAGGAGGGTTTTCATTTGCTCCGATGGCGGGAGTTACACCGATAGATTGCTAGTGGTTGGCTCACAGGTCACACAGGGTAAAATGTGCGACAGTTTATTTGCATGCAGTTTGGCATATAAAGTGATCAGGGGGATCCATGCTTCAAGAATGTGGGATATTAAATCATGCAAATATGAAGGTCTCCCTGATAGTCTTGGTCATGCCGATGGCATGATACACAAAGCAGAACATGCATATGTAAGGTGCCTACGTGGCACATTTTCGCAGGACAGCGACTTTTCAACGTGGATTTGGTGCCATGGATTTTCAAACGATGGGAGGAATCGACGGCCATGTTTTAAAGTTTGAGTATGGGTTTCCTTTACGTCTTCAGACATGTTTTGAGTGGGAAATTTCCATATGAGCACTACGACAGTTTCCAGGAGAAGATGTAGGTGGTTGAGCCATTAATGGCGATATGCAGAGGCATGGGCCGACGGTCGAATAGCCATGTACCTGATTTATAATGGAGAGCTTTCTAGCAGTGGCACACGGCTCGAGTTCGACTACCCCTTGCCCTTCTCTTGCTCTTTCCCATCTTGTCCTCTTTTACATTTATGTTTTTGCAGTGCCATTTTCTCATACTTTGTATCTGGCAGAATTTTGGTCTTGTCATGTAATAAATGTTGCCAGGTACATAGTTTTGCTATAAAAGGCAAACTGTGTCACTTGTTGTTGTTGGAAACTTGGACAAATTTTGGTGTTGCAATAGGAATACAACTTTCTGGTAATCCTATTTCAAGTGTCTCTAGTAGTTTATGAATTGTATGTTGTATGTATTATGCACAGAATTATCAATTTCATGTTGATTTAAATGACTAATGCTTCATAGCATGTCTTTTGTTATTTGTCTCCAGACTGAATGTGTTTTTCTTCTGACTCTGAACATCTAAGGGGTGTTATAGATTCTAGAATATAGGTTTTATATATTGAATACTTAGTCTTTCACTTCTGCTCAAGGGGTAGATTGAATGTTTTGGACTATGTGTTGAGGAGAATACATTGCAGAAAGGATATTTGTAAGCAGAAATAACTAAATACTCTCTCTTGGGTATTGTCTGTAAGGCAGACATTTTAGAAACCCCTTGAAATATGATGTTTTATGTCTGTGGTAAACATTCACATATATATGTCTACTGACTCCGAGCCCTGGATAGGCACCGATCTGGTCTAGTATCTCTGTTGTAACCCAAAATCCTAGTTTTGATTTCATATATAAATCAAATTAAAACTTTCAATACAACCATTAGGACTGTAGAAATAGTTTAGGACCAAGATCCTCTAATTCACAACTGAACATAAGCCCAAAGCTAGCCCCTTTGCACTTATCCCACAGTTTTGGTCTTCATATAGGAGGATTTATCTGCTTTGTATCAACATCCCAAGACAACCCACAAGCATATTCTCATGGGTGTTGAATAGGGAATACCCCCTAGGTTTTTTAGAGCCTGAAGAAGAAGAGGAGATAAAATAGAGTCTATCTCCTACACTGTTGGCCCCTGGCCTAGAGATCATGTTGATCACTGATGGCTACCTTGTAGGGAACTTTGGGAATGAGCATCCAGTCAGGGAAAAAATCAACAGAAATTGGCAACTCCACTGGGGAATTTGTGAAAGAACCCTGGTTTAAAAGAAAACAATTCCTAGTAGTAGGCGGTGACTCTGAACAATCTCCCAGCCGGTAAAGTAAAATTTGTATGCAAGGGAGAAGATCCCTACATAATCCTTTATTTGAAGAGTTACCAGTAAAAAGAAGGATATGTATAGGAAAAAGGGAACCATCTCGGCCAGTCATGAGGGTTCCCCCAGGAATACTAATATTGCTCAGGACAACCCTAGACCATCAGGACAACATGTACCTTATTTTTCAAATGCAAGAGCTGATATCCAAGGTACATATGAGAGGCAACAAGGTGGAAGCCTAAGAATGAGGTCAGAGGTGCTTCAAGAATGCCCTTTCCTAGATCCCAGTGAAAGATTTGAAGAAGTTGAATCCCCAAGGGATGATGAAGACGATGACCAGAATGGTATGAGACCATCTACCTCCATGCCTAGTGATGAGCAATTGGCTGAAGAAATAAAGAACCTAAGAACTGAATTTGAATATTTACAAGCAGTAAAAATTAGAGATGACATGAGACAAAAGGTACAAGCCTTGAGGACTGCTCAACAGGATGCAACCCCCACCTTGGATAATGTAATTATGATGAGAAATCAGTATATGAATGAGGCCCAACATCAACATAATGATCAAAGATAGAATGTAAATGATGCCAGAATACCATTAAACAATGTAAGAAATCATAATGCAAACAAAAATGCCATTACCAATCAATTTGGTAGACAACCCATGCAGTTGGATAGATTCAGGCAGCTGGTTTTTGATGGTATCCCTGGTTATTCTAACCCCATTGACAAGCATGTAAGGCTTCAAGTGCCAAAGTTTCCAGGAAATAATATTGTGTCAGGGGAGGATCATTTGAAAGCTTTTCAAAATGTCATGGACAACTTTGAAGTTGAGCATGAGGATGTCTTTATGAAGTCATTCATGCAATCTTTGGTTAATGAGGCTAGAGAATGGTACAAGAATATGCCTGAACGGAGCATTTCATCATGGGATGATTTCAAAAGGATGTTTAAGGAGCAGTATGGTGACAAAACTGACCCAAGCTTTTTTGTGAATGAGTTCACTAGTATCACCAAAGGGTCAAATGAGCAGGTTGCAGATTTCAATGCAAGATTTACTAAAGTATTGAACAAATTGCCACATCACATGAGGCCAAATGAACCAATGTGCATAATATTGTATATAAATGCTTTTAATGCCAAAACTGCATATGGGTTAAGAGATAAAGGTCCTGCTACTCTCAGGGATGCTTTCAGGATAGCAATAAATATTGAGAATAATAGGAAAGCATCAGGCAAGACAAACAAGAGGGATGATGTGAAAATTTTACAGAATCCAAACAAGTCTCAAAACACTCAGGGTAGTACATCTGCCCCTAAAGACAAAATTGATAAACTGGCGAATGTTGTTAAGGACCTAAGCTATAGACTGGCTAGAAGTGAAAAAGGGATAGGACTTGATAGGCAAGTTTACCAAAGATAGGAAAAGAGACCATCATTGCATGACATGCCATATAATACCAATTGGCATAATGGTAAGCCTATATTTCCACATAACAACACAAATAAGAGAACTCCACATACCAAGGAAACTCCTGATCCTTTGAAGAAAGCCCTAGATATTGCCGATGATACTCCATGGTGCATAATATGTCAGTTGCCACATTCACAGTCACAATGCATGATTGTCCAGTCTTTGTATGATAATGCTATGTCCTATAATGAGTGCAATGAGCCACATTATGTACAGGATGATGATGTTAATATGTTGTCCATAAGCAGGGAGCATCCTTCTCATGATGCAGTTGAGAGTACAGATGATGGGACTCAGGCCTGTCAGCAAGTTTTTTATGATGAGGATAATGAAGATAGTTGTGTATGCTCAGGGCTCACATAGTTTTTTGAGTAACCTGTAAAGACCTTCTGATGACGAAATTAGGGCTCTCACAGCTGCAGCAGTGACTCAAGTCAAAAGCAATTATAACCTCAGAGGTAAAGCTCAAGTAAGCAGCCCACATCAGCCAGAAGGCATTTCTGCAGGTCAACCAGTGCATAGTCATAAAGAGATTGAACCACAAAAAAGGCGGTGGGGTAATAACAAGCAAAATTTTAAGCAAAAAATAGGTCATGAATCTCAAGGACCAGAAAATAGAATCCCCCAAGTTGAGGATCAAAGCAAAAGTTCCCAAAACAAGAATGATGATCAGGGAGCTGTGAAGATTAAAGTTGGCTCATCTCAAGATAAAAACAAAGCCTTTACACAAGTTACAACTGCGGTACAAAATTGTGCTCCTTTTGATATAGCTCAAGTCTTGTCACAGGGAAAGGTTTCTGTCCCATTAATGGAACTAATGAAGGTTGAAGAAATCAAGAATAGAATAGTATCTTTAATTTCAGGAGTGCCTTGTCAAGCCAAATAGAATGATGAGACTCAAGGTAAGAAGCATGCCTTATGCAATGAAGAAGATGAAGTTCTTGAGGTATATCTGGGGATGACCATGACAAAATGTCCCTCACAAGTGGAACCATTTTATGTCTCCCTGGTTATTAATGGAAAAGTAATTAGAAATTGTATGCTTGACTTAGGAGCATCAACAAATATCATGCCTCTGGCTATCATGCAACAAGCTGGATTGAAAATAGACAAGGCATGTGGAAACTGTTAGGCTATGGATGCTAGAGAGGTACCAATTATTGGAATCCTGATGTGAATTTCAGACTGGCAGCATTTCCTAAAAAGAGCTATGAAATGAACATAACGGTGGTTGACGTCAAGCCACAGTATGGTATGATGTTGTCAAGAAGATGGGCAGCATTGATTGGTGGAAGTATGCAGTTGGACCTGTCATATGCCATGATTCCAATGAGTGGCAGAGATGTTAAACTGATCAGAGAAGAAAGGTCATCAGAGACAGTGGAGGATCAAGAATCAGAGGAGCATATTTGTTTTGTGAACACTGACTGTGATAATTTTAGAGTTGTCTCAGATGACAAAGGAGATGAAAATAGAGAGTTTTGCATTCAAGAGCTAGACCAGCAGGGTCTATGGACCATGTATTTTGATGGAGCTTGTGCAAAGGAAGGCTCTGGAGCTGGAGTTGTATTCCTATCTCCAACTGGTAAGCTCCTAAAATTCTCCTTCTTGCTAATATTTTCTTGCACAAACAACATTGCAGAGTATGAAGCCTTACTCTTAGGTTTAAATATGGCTCTCAAACATGGAATTAAGATGCTAAGGGTATTTGGGGATTCTGAGTTAATTGTGTCCCAAGTTAGAGATAGGTATGCCTCAAACAACAAAAGATTAAAACAATACAAGCATGCTGCCTGGGATAAAATTGAATTATTTGATGCATTTTCAATAGGCTGGGTAGAGAGATCAAAAAATGTCATGGCTGATTTCTTAGCCAATGTAGCAATAAGGCTAGATGATATCACTCTATCAGGCATTACAAATGTTGAAGTTAAAATCAGACCTGCAGTACCAGAAAACATATGCAGTTGGCAAGTGTTTGATGATGACAAGGACTTGTTAAGATTTTTGCACTGCATAGATGAATATGAGAACCAAGAAATTGATTTTCTAAACTTTGTAGAAATTGTAGATGGAAAAGAAACTCTTATGGGGAAAGAAATAATTCAGTTGAAGACTAACAAAATCCCTAGAGGGTTAGTAGCTTTAGAAAGAGCTTTTGATAATAGAGACCAATTGGTCACAAAGACATCTCCAACAAACAAAGATGACTTAGAGGAGATAAATTTGGGGACATCTCAGGCCCCCAAGAAGGTATACATTGGCAAACAGCTCAAACCACACATTAGGAGCATGTTGATTACATTACTGAAACAATATAAGCATGTTTTTGCTTGGTCATATGAAGACCTCAAAGCTTATAGAGAAGACTTATTCCAGCATGACATCCCATTGAAGCCTGGAGCTAAGCCTTTTAGACAAAAGCAAAGGCCTATTAATCCCACCTTGGCTCCAAAAATGCAGGAAGAACTCAAGAAGCTTAGGGAGGCTGGAATAATTGTGCCGATCAGACATTCAACCTGGGTGTCTAACCTTGTCCCAGTTAGAAAAAAGAATGGTGATATTAGACTTTGTGTTGACTTTAGAAATTTGAATGTATCCTCCTTAAAGGATAATTACCCATTGCCTAATATGGAAGCTATATTGCAGAAAGTGACTGGTTGTGAACTCCTATCCATGATGGATGGATTCTCAGGTTACAATCAGGTGAAGGTAAGGGAATCAGAACAATACAAGACTACCTTCACCATTCCATGGGGAACTTATGTATATGTGAGAATGCCATTTGGATTGACAAATGCAGGTGCTACATTTCAAAGAGCAATGGATGTTGCTTTTGCAAGGTTGATTGATTCAATCTTGGCTGTTTATCAAGATGATCTAACTGCCTATTCAAAGAAGGAAGAGCAGCATTGTATGTACTTAGAGTATATTTTCATTAGAGCACTAGAGTATAGCATTTCTCTAAATCTAAAGAAGTGTGCTTTTGGGGTAGTGGAAGGAAAGCTTCTGGGGCACATTGTTTCCAAAGATGGAGTTAGGATTGATCCTGAAAGGGTTGCTGCAATTGATAAGATCTAGATGCAAAAAATAGTAAAAGGAATCCAGTCCTTCTTTGGACAAATAAATTTTGTTAGAAGATTTGTTCCCAACTTTACAGAAACCACAAGGAACATTTCTAAAATGCTGAAGAAGGGTGAGACTGTCAATTGGGAAGGTGAAGCAAGCAGATCTTTTCAGGACATCAAGGAAGCAATAAAGATGGCTCCTATTCTAAAATCTCTTGATTTTTCTAAGCCATTTCAATTGTTTTCATTTGCTTCTTTCCACACTATTGCTGCATGTTTGCTACAAAAAAATGAGGATGGTTTTGAGCAACCCATAGCTTTCTTCAGTATATCCTTGTAGGCTTCTGAGTTAAAGTATGGCATCATGGAGAAACAAGCATATGCAATAGTTAGAGTAGTCAAGAGTTTCAGGCCATATCTGGTAGGATCCCAAATAGTTGCATATGTGCCTCATGCAGTAGTCAAGGATATCTTCACTCAACATGAGGTAGCAGGAAGAAGGTATAGATGGATAAATAAACTGCAAGAGTTCAACATAGAGATACAAATTACCAAATTGGTAAGGGGACAAGGGTTAGCCAAGATGATGGCACAATCAAACTTGGAAGCATGCCAGGTCAATGCAGTCCAAAATGAGATTGTCAGTGTAGCAGAATCCAAATGGTATAAGGGCATCATATATTATTTATAAAACCTGAATTGTCCTTCCCATTTCAGTGATAGTCAAAAGAGGACTTTGAAACTACATGCAATTAGGTATGTTATTGTTCAAGGAGAATTATGCTGGAAGAATCCTGATGGTGTGCTACTAAGATATGTGGATGAAAATGAAGCTAACAATATTTTGAATGACATGCATAAAGGGGTGTGTGATGGACATTATACTACCAAGACAATAGCTGACAGAATCCTTAGGGCAGGATATTGGTGGCCAACTCTCTTTTCGGATGCACAAAAGTTGGTAAGAAAATGTGATCCTTGCCAAAGGTTCTTAGGAAGGCTAAGATATGAAGGTGCATTGTCCCTTAAAACTATAACTGTGGAGGCTCCATTTCAGCAATGGGGAATTGACTTCATAGGGGAAATTACAGAGAAATCAAGTGGGGGGCACAGTTGGATTCTAGTTGCCACTAATTACTTCACTAAATGGATTGAGGCCATTCCAACTAAGAGAGCTACAAGTAAGGTGGTGATGGATTTCATACTGGAAAATATTATTATCAGGTTTGGAGTACCAGTCAAGTTGGTCACAGATAATGCAATGTTCAAATCAGGTGAATTTGTTGATTTTTGCAACAAATATGGAATTAACTTGTCATATGCATCACCATACCACCCACAAGGAAATGGTCAAGCAGAGTCAAGTAAAAAGAGCCTCATGAAAATCATCAAAAGAATGGTAGACAAAAACAAGAGAGCCTGGGATTCAAAGCTAAAGTTGGCATTATGGGTTGACAGGGTGATAGTGAAAAGAGCAATTGGAAGGTCCCCTTTTGAACCGGTATATGGTGCATCAGCTAGACTGCCTGTGAACAACCTCCTGCCAGTTTATAAGTTCATCCATGAAAATGATGAAGAGATTGAAGACTCCATGGCAGAGAGAATAAACCAGCTGGTTGCACTAGATGAGGTCAGAAGAGAAGCTCACCAAACAAACATAAGAAAACAACAAAATGTGAAATATCTATTTGATAAAAGGACTGCAGGAAGGAAGTTTCAAATCAATGATCTAGTCCTTATTTGGAATGCAAGGAGTTAGGACAAGGGCAAACATGGGAGTAATTTCAACCCTCCATCCTTAGGTGCCTCAAAAAGGTTTTTACCCTTGGATACATCCTTTATTTTTATTCTTTCGTGGTCTAGAGGTGCCTTTTGGTTTTCACCTAGAGACTTATTTTTTATTCTTTTCATTTTCACTTTTGCAATTGAAGGGTGGAGTGGACTCCCCAAAATAGGTTGTGCTATTAAGATCCATGATGTATCCAACTTTGTGATCCCCACTAGTTATGCCTTCTCTCAATCCCATAAACTCAGTAATTGCTTCGTCGTTCTTGAATAGATCCAAGCTTGGCGGTGCCTGTTGGTCCTAGTCTATTAATTAGGGGTGGACTAAGCGTAAGTCATCATTGGTGCTCATGCAGCTCAGTGAAAGTGGGGTTATGGTGCATACAGAGGTATCATCAGGGTCCCAGATGCTAATCTAGGTAGAGCCATCAAGTTGTTTGGTTTGAGTGGGGCTAGTCTCAATGTTTTCCTTTGATGTCTCAATGTCTTCAGAATCGCTTGAGTCATTACCCAATGGAAACTTAGTATGAGGAGAGTTCCCTCCTAATGATGCATACCCTAACCCTTTGTTCTTAGGTAGCTTGCTTGGTTCTATGGGTTCTGTCCTTCCATTTTTGTTTGGACCAAGTTCACTATGTCTTGCATATTCTTGTTTCTTTACAAACTCAAAACTTTTCCCATACTGTTCAACCAGTAGTTACACAGGGTCAACCACTTCTTCATCCTTATAGAGACATGTAGACATACCCTCATCTATGTATTCCTTGCTTAGTTCACCCCACTTAGTGAAAGTGGTGGGAATAGTACAAATATCCTTAGGTTTAATTGGGCTTGGTTTTCCATGAGACTTGGGTGATATCGATAGTTTACCAATACAATATGAGCTCTCCATTTTGTACTCTCCACATCCTTTGTCATGAATCTGGACCTTGGGCTTGGAAGGTGGAATGAATGTAGTGGTGGATTTTGATGGCATGGAAGGATCAATATGATGAGATGAAACAAAGGGTGAAATTACCCTATTAACGGGCACTTGATGGTTAGGTGTTTCTCTCAAGTGGCTACAATATTGGAAAGCATCAGGATTGCCAACTACAATGATTTTTGTGCCATTGTAGGGAAATTTGATGTATTGATGGTAGGTGGATGGCATGGCCTTCATTGCATGAATCCATGGGCAACCGAGGATGAGATTGTAAGGAAGGTCCAGATACAAGACTTGAAATACAATATCTTTTAAGTGGTGGGCCCAACTCTCACTGGAAGTGAGATCAGACCCTTTGAAGAGCATTCCACATCATCATAGGCCTTTATGATAATTTTCTTAGTTGGGTCTACATAGGCCTTAGAGTATCCCAGTATCATGACCAATTTCAAAGGACATATGTTTAATCCAGCCCCACCATCTACCAAGACTTGTTGGATCTTATGCTTATTTATGAAGACTTCAAGGTGCAAGGGATCATTGTGGTTGGGTCTATGCAAATCCAAGTCACACTTAGTGAATGTAACATGATTAGTGGTAGCTAAGTGTCCTACCATGGCCTGGAATTGGTTAACACTGAGATTCATAGGGACATAAGTTTCTAACAAAGCTTTGTCTAAGATGGCCATATGCTCAGGAGATAGGCGAAGCAACTCGAAGATAGATATTTACGCAGGGGTCTTTTTCAAATGATCTAAGAGATTGTATTGGACTTGTTGGTGCCTGCTTAATCAATCAAATCTCAGGTGCTGAACATGCAAGCTCCTTCCCAAAGGTTCAATAAAATTTCTAAGTATTGGAGCTTCTCATTGTTGTTCAACATTATCATGATTTTCTAAGGGAGGGGGTCATCATCATCATCATTTTCCAGATTGTCACCTTGATATTTCTACGGGGTCATTGAGTTTTCTATCATCAAGATGTTCATCGGGATGACTTCTCTCATCAGCGAAGCTGGGAATTCTACTTCCGATGCCTTGTGTTTGGCCGATGGGATGTTCATCAGGGTGACTTTCTGTGTCGGGCAGACAAGCGGAGGGTTCGCTGACGCTAAGGGTCTTACTGACAGAGTGTAGTTTGTATGTGCCATCGGCATGACATGGTGTATCAGGCGGACTGTGGAGTATTAGGCTGATAGGGTTGTTCTTGCCGATGGAGCTTCCATCGGAGTGATCGATGTGATCGGCATGTCCAAGGGGAGTTACTCTGATGTGTTTCGATCTGGCTAATGGAGTTGCCGTTGGTGTAACATGGCGTATCGGCAAAGATATTTTTGGTTCTGCCGATGGGAGGGGGTCACCCCGATGGAAGATGCCATCGGAATGATATCGCTTATCAATGTAGCATTGGTATGTTGCTTCAATGTGGTTTGTCTCTCTGACGGAGGGTGGTTTGAGGTTTTCAAGGTTGTGTCATCAGCGAGAGTTGTGTGATCGGTGAAGGTGTTTTTTTGTCGCTCTGATAGTCTATGTCTAGTTGACAGAGGTGTTCATCGAGGAAACATGTGATGTCGGCAGGAGGGTTTTCATTTGCTCTGATGGCGGGAATTACACCGATAGACTGCTAGCGGTTGGCTCGTGGGTCACGCAGGGTAAAATGCGCGACAGTTTATTTGCATGCAGTTTGGCATATAAAGTGATCAGGGGGATCCATGCTTGAAGAATGTGGGATATTAAATCATGCAAATATGAAGGTCTCCCCAATAGTCTTGGTCACGCTGATGGCATGATACACAAAGCAGAACATGCATATGCAAGGTGCCTACGTGGCACATTTTCACAGGACGACGACTTTTCAATGTGGATTTGGTGCCATGGATTTTCAAACGATGGGAGGAATCAACGTGTTGCAAGTATGAGGTGAACCAGTGTTGTCATTGATGTCAACATACTCATATTACATTGACAAGAAGGATTGGATGAGCTGTGTGTTGAGGATATTGAGAAAATTACCCTCAGTCAGGAACAGTGAAGAACAGTGATGAGAAGAAGGCAAATATATTGGATAGGTTGAGTACCGGAGGATGCGGATTAAAGGGTTTGCAGATATGAGTCTTGAGATGCTTCAGTCAAGTTTTCAGAGGTCCGCATGAAGACCTGAAGAAGTTATGGTTGTCTGTGTGGAACCGGTTCCGGCAAGTGCTTAGAGGTGATAGAGGATCACAGAAAGGTCCGGTGAGGTCCAGAATTGTACAATCCTAATCTGCGGATTGGAAAGAGTATTTGGGATGTCCTTGTGATGTGCCATCTCGAGTTGTGTATGATTTGGAGGTCCAGAAGTACCTCTTGCATTATGACAGTGGCGACAGACTGTGTTCTTGAAGTTTCGGATAAGGAGGATAAGAGATTTCAGTAAGTAAAGGAAATGCAGACGTACCTGGTCATTCAGACAGGCTTGTGAAGGTTCTTGGATCATGTTGAGGTTGTGTCATTGGTCCGCATTGATAATGTATGATTTGAAGGTCCGGAAGTACCTTCTACAGTGGCGACAGACTATGTTCTTGAAGTTCCGGATGAGGAAGACAAGAGATTCCAGCAAGTAAAGGAAGTGCGGATGTATCATGACATTCAGGCAGGCTTGTGAAGTTTTCTGGATCATGTTGAGGTTGTGTTGTTGATCCGCATTGATAGTAGAGCCCGGAATTAAAGTTATTCTTCCGGATGAAGTTCTTGCTCTGTTTAGCCAACCGGATGAGTTGTTCATCCTGTGAATGTTCTTGTGGTGGCCGACCGGATGTGTTATTCATCTTACGGATACTCTTATGATTGTTTGCCGACTTAGATGTTTGATCCTAAGTCGATGTCTTGTATAAATAACGGTCTGTGAGTTCATTTCGAGGTGTGGTGTGTGTGGATGAGTGTGGCATAGCGAAGAGAAGTGCGAAAGGCAGAATAGAGGTTTTTGGGCTTAATTGGAACTGATCCAGACATGGTAGAGATGTCATTCTCCAGTTCAAGACTGTGATTTTTATCACTTTGTAGACAGTGTGTCTCCTTGTAGGCAGTGGGCCTCTTTGTGAGCAGTGTGCTCGGGCAGTGAGCCCTAATTGGCATGTGCCATTCATTTTTCTTTATTCTTCTAACAGAGAATAATTCTTGGGTTAATCACCCCGTGGTTTTTCCCTTAACTGGGTTTTCCACGTCAAAATCTTGGTGTTCAATGTGTTGATGCTTATCTGCTCTTGTGTTTATGTATTATGCTTTCATGGATGATTAATTGATATGCTGCTAACTAACAACAAAGAATCAAGTGTTTGAAAGAACAAGAAGTTTTATACAACTGATTCACCCCCCCTCTCAGTTGTATGCCCTAGATCCAACAATTGGTATCAGAGCTAAGTTCCTCTGATAGGAGCTTAACCGCTTGAGGAGATCCAGGATGTCGTCATACAAGAAGGATAGTCCGAAGTTCAATGGAACCAACTTCACTCTCTGGAAAGGTCGCATGAAGTGTCACTTGGAATGTATGGGAAAAGCATACTTGGCTATGGTTTCAAAACCATATGTACCTCCACAAGGTGGTCCGACAACTCTGAATGAAATCACAGAGGCTGAAAATAATCTGCGGACCAAGGAAGCTCTTCTAAGCGCATTGAATGACTCAGATCTCTCGAATGTTATTGACCTACCAACTGCATATGAGATCCTGACTAAACTGGAACTTCTGTATGAAGGAGATGAGTTTGTCAAAAGTGCAAGGTTGCAAAGTCTGAAAGGGAAATTTGAAAGATTGAAAATGAGAGATGATGAAAACATCACTACCTTTATGCCAAGAGTGAATGAGCTGGTATGTGGAATCAGAAATGCTGGTGGAACTTTAGATGAAAATGAGATTGTCTGCAAAATCCTAAGATCCCTTCCTGCTGCCTACAAAATCAAGGTTGCTGCCATTGACGAATTCAGAGCCCACACAACTGTCACAAGAGAACAACTGGCTGGCAAACTAGCTGCATTTGAAATGACCGAGTTTGGAGATGATCCTCCCAAGACTGAATCTGCTTTCAAAGCCAGTGCCTATGTGAAAGGCAAACAGAGATTTGATCCGGGAGAAAACTCATCAAGGAAAATGTCATGGTATGATCAAGCAAGAAGAGACATGGAAGAAGAAGCAGAAACAGCTCAACTTGAAGCCCTCATTGCAAAGAGACTGCCAAGAGGATCCGGTAAGTATGAAGGAAAACTACCCTTTAAGTGTTTCAACTGCAATAAGATTGGTCATTTTGCTTCAAGATGTCTGGAAAGATCTGCAAGGTCTAATACTAACAGACAAAGGTTTCAAAAGAATTGCTATTATGTTCACGAAGAAGATGACAATGAAGGAGTAACAGATGATGAATCAGAACTAGGAAGCAAATCGGGAAATGAGTGGGTGTTTATTGCCATCAAGGAAGAAGATTCAATACTCTCTGAATCTGTCAATCACAAAGTTGTTGAAAAAGCTTTGGCTGCTCAAGTGGAAGAAAAGGATGATTGGGTTATTGACAGTGGATGTTCTCACCATATGACTGGTGACAAGAATAAGTTCTTGAATTTGGAAAGGTATGAAGGAGGAATGGTAAAGTTTGGTGACAATTCTGCTGGCAGAATCAGAGGCAGGGGAACTATTTCCTTCGATGGAAAGAGCAAAACAGGTAACGTACTGTATGTTGAAGGATTGAAGCACAATCTTCTTAGTGTTGGTCAGTTAGTGGACAAAGCCTATGATCTCCGGTTCAAAAATGGAAAATACAGAATCTTTACAAGCTCCGAAACTGAGATTGCATCCGGTACTCAGACAAAAGGTAATATCTTTCATCTGGTTGGTTCGAATAAAAGTTGTTTGTTTTCTCAAATTGATCAGAGTTGGTTATGGCATAGAAGAATGTGCCATGTAAATTTTGATAACATCATCAAGATAAGCAATACTCAGGCCATAAGAGATCTTCCAAAATTGATGAAACCTACAAATAGTTTGTGCAAAGAATGTCAGCTAGGTAAACAAAGCAGAGTCTCTTTCAAAAGCAAAGATCAGTCTTCTATCGGATTGTTGGAATTAGTACATACTGATCTCTGTGGTCCGACAAGAATCAAGAGTCTGCAAGGTGATAGATATTTCATGTTGTTAATTGATGATCATTCCCGGATGATGTGGGTTACCTTTCTAAAAGAAAAATCAGAAGCATTTGAGAAGTTCAAGATCTTCAAAGCTATGGTAGAGAATCAAACCGGATTGAAACTAAAGTGTCTAAGGTCTGATAGAGGTGGTGAATTTACATCTGGTGAGTTCATTGATTTTTGTGAGAAGCAGGGTATAAGGAGACAGTTGTCTGCTCCTAGGACTCCACAGTAGAATGGAGTGGCTGAGAGAAAGAACCGGACCATTCAGGAAGCTGCCAGGACAATGATGTTGGAAGCAAATGTTCCTCAAATGTTTTGGAAGGAAGCTATCAGCACTGCAGTCTACACTCTCAATCGAGTTCAAATCAGAAACAACACCGGTAAGACCCCCTATGAACTCTGGTTTGGCATCACTCCTACTGTGAAATATTTCAGAGTATTTGGTAGCAAGTGTTATATTAAAAGAGATGAAGATCTAGGAAAGTTTGATGCTAGAAGTGATGAAGGAATTTTCTTGGGTTACTCTACTCAAAGCAAAGCATACCGGTGTTACAATAAGAGATTGAAGAAGATGATAGAAAGCACCAATGTGAAAGTTGATGAAGGAATTGAGAAGCCTTCAAGATTTTATGAGTTTGATGAAGATGACCAAGACAGTGTTTAAGGACCTCAATCCTCTCCGGTGAGACAGAGTCAGCCTGATCTGGTAAATCAGGAAGAAAAGATAGGTTTGAATGAGCCTGATCAAGAAGCAGCAGTGCAGGATACTCCCAAAATCCCAAGGTATGTAAGACTGAACCACTCTGAAGATCAGATCATAGGTGACAGAAGCAAAGGTGTACAAACTAGAAGGAATGTTGCTCAAAATCAGGATGAATGTTGTCTGATTTCAAAGATTGAACCTAAAACAATAAATGAAGCCTGCAATGATGAAAACTGGACCAAAGCAATGGAAGATGAATTGATGCAAATTGAGAAAAATCATACTTGGGATCTTGTTCCCAGACTTAGAGACAGGAATGTAATTGGAACCAAGTGGGTCTTCCAGAACAAACTAAATGAAGCTGGTGAAGTAATCAGAAACAAAGCTAGATTGGTCTGCAAAGGCTACTCTCAAATAGAAGGAATTGACTTTGAAGAGACTTTTGCTCCGGTGGCAAGAATTGAAGCAGTTAGATTACTTCTTGCATTTGCTGCCTTCAAAGACTTCAAGGTATATCAGATGGATGTCAAGTCTGCCTTCCTAAATGGTGATTTGGAAGAAGAAGTCTACATTGAATAACCGGATGGATTTCAATTGTCTGATAATGATGATATGGTCTGCAAGTTGAAGAAAGCTTTGTATGGATTGAAGCAAGCCCCAAGAGCATGGTATGAAAGGTTGGATAAGCATCTTGTGCAGATTGGATTCAACAAAGGTACTGCTGACAGTAACTTATATTTCAAAATTGATCATGAAAACATTTTGATTGTTGAAGTGTTTGTGGATGATATCATTTTTGGAGGAAGAGATAGTATGTGCAAAACTTTTGCAAATCAGATGAAAAGTGAGTTTGAAATGTCTATGCTTGGTGAAATGAATTTCTTCTTGGGTCTGCAAATTACTCAAACAAAAGAAGGGATCTTCATTTCTCAGACCAAACATGTGAAAGAATTGTTAAGGAAATTTGGTATGGAAGACTCAAAGCCTATGAACACTCCTATGGCAACCGGATGTAAGTTAAGCAAAGATGATGATTCTCCAAAGGCAGATCAGACAAAGTATAGATCAATGATTGGTGGATTGTTGTATCTCACTCAAACTAGACCAGATATAATGCAGGCTGTTGGTCTTGTGGCAAAATTCCAGGCTGATCCTAGAGAATCTCATGTTATGGCAATCAAAAAAAATTTTAGGTACTTGAAAGGAACAGTTGAGTATGGTCTATGGTATCCTAGAGATCCGGATTTCTCTCTTCATGCTTACACAGATGCAGATTGGGCAGGAGATGTGGATGACCGGAAGAGCACTAGTGGTGGAGCATTCTTTTTGGGGAAGAGATTGGTTTCTTGGCTAAGCAAGAAACAAGATGCAATATCTCTGTCTACAACTGAAGCAGAATACATTGCAGCAGCAGGTAGTTGCACTCAAATCTTATGGATGAAGTAGATGCTAAGAGACATCAAAGTTGAATATGAGGAGCCTATCACAATTTTCTATGATAATTCAAGTGCAATTAATATTTCTAAGAATCCGGTATTGCATTCTAAGACTAAGCACATATCTATCAAATTTCACTTTTTGAGAGAACAAGTAAACAAGGAAGAAGTCAGATTGGAGTATGTTCCCTCCAAGGATCAGATTGCAGATATCTTTACAAAACCTCTTCCCAAGGACTCTTTTGAATATCTCCGAGAGAAGTTAGGGGTCATGGCCCCTCCGGTGATGAACTAAGATGCACTGATGTGCATCAGTCCGGTGGATATCACAGTCATATCTTGTGATCCGGATTGATGATGGGGAGCTGCTACTAAGGGGGAGCAGCTGGTATGATTCTGATGTATTAGAATTGCAAGTATGAGCCCTTTGCCATTGATGTCAAAGGGGGAGAGAAGACATGTGAAAAACAAGTGGTTAATGATCAAAGGGGGAGAGAAGACATGTAAAAAGTTGTTGTTGATAGGGGGAGCTGTGACAGAAAGGAGAAGTTCTTGTCTTGATGATTTTTCACATCATATGTTGCCATCAATGACAAAGGGGGAGATTGTTGCAAGTATGAGGTGAACCAGTGTTGTCATTGATGTCAACATACTCATATTACATTGACAAGAAGGATTGGATGAGCTGTGTGTTGAGGATATTGAGAAAATTACCCTCAGTCAGGAACAGTGAAGAACAGTGATGAGAAGAAGGCAAATATATTGGATAGGTTAAGTACCGGAGGATGCGGATTAAAGGGTTTGCAGATATGAGTCTTGAGATGCTTCAGTCAAGTTTTCAGAGGTCCGCATGAAGACCTGAAGAAGTTATGGCTGTCTGTGTGGAACCGGTTCCGGTAAGTGCTTAGAGGTGACAGAGGATCACAGAAAGGTCCGGTGAGGTCCGGAATTGTACAATCCTAATCTGCAGATTGGAAAGAGTATTTGGGATGTCCTTGTGATGTGCCATCTCGAGTTGTGTATGATTTGGAGGTCCGGAAGTACCTCTTGCATTATGACAGTGGCGACAGACTGTGTTCTTGAAGTTTCGGATAAGGAGGATAAGAGATTTCAGTAAGTAAAGGAAATGCGGACGTACCTGGTCATTCAGACAGGCTTGTGAAGGTTCTTGGATCATGTTGAGGTTGTGTCATTGGTCCACATTGATAATGTATGATTTGAAGGTCCAAAAGTACCTTCTACAGTGGCGACAGACTGTGTTCTTGAAGTTCCGGATGAGGAAGACAAGAGATTCCAGCAAGTAAAGGAAGTGTGGATGTATCCCGACATTCAGGCAGGCTTGTGAAGTTTTCTAGATCGTGTTGAGGTTGTGTTGTTGATCCGCATTGATAGTAGAGCCCGGAATTGAAGTTATTCTTCTGGATGAAGTTCTTGCTCTGTTTAGCCGACCGGATGAGTTGTTCATCCTGCGAATGTTCTTGTGGTGGCCGACCGGATGTGTTATTCATCTTGCGGATACTCTTATGATTGTTTGCCAACTTAGATGTTTGATCCTAAGTCGATGTCTTGTATAAATAATGGTCTGTGAGTTCATTTCGAGGTGTGGTGTGTGTGGATGAGTGTGGCATAGCGAAGAGAAGTGCGAAAGGCAGAACAGAGGTTTTTGGGCTTAATTGGAACTGATCCGGACATGGTAGAGATGTCATTCTCCAGTTCAAGACTGTGATTTTTATCACTTTGTAGACAGTGTGTCTCCTTGTAGGCAGTGGGCCTCTTTGTGAGCAGTGTGCTCGGGCAATGAGCCCTAATTGGCATGTGCCATTCATTTTTCTTTATTCTTCTAACAGAGAATAATTCTTGGGTTAATCACCCCGTGGTTTTTCCCTTAACCAGGTTTTCCACGTCAAAATCTTGGTGTTCAATGTGTTGATGCTTATCTGCTCTTGTGTTTATGTATTATGCTTTCATGGATGATTAATTGATATGCTGCTAACTAACAACAAAGAATCAAGTGTTTGAAAGAACAAGAAGTTTTATACAACTGATTCACCCCCCCCTCTCAGTTGTATGCCCTAGATCCAACACAACGGCCATGTTTTAAAGTTGGAGTATGGGTTTCCTTTGCGTCTTCAGGCATGTTTTGAGCGGGAAATTTCCATATGAGCACTGCGACAGTTTCTAGGAGAAGATGTGGGTGGTTGAGCCATTAATGGCGATATGCAGAGGCATGGGCCGACGGTCGAACAGCCATGTACTTGATTTATAACGGAGAGCTTTCCAGTGGTGGCATAGGGCTCGAGTTCAGCTGCCCCTTGCCCTTCTCTTGCTCTTTCCCATCTTGTCCTCTGCTGCATTTATGTTTTTGGAGTGCCATTTTCTCATACTTTGTATCTCGCAAAATTTTGGCCTTGTCATGTAATAAATGTTGCCAGGTACATAGTTTTGCTATAAAAGGCAAACTGTGTCACTTGTTGTTGTTGGAAACTTGGACAAATTTTGGTGTTGCAATAGGAATACAACTTTCTGGTAATCCTATTTCAGGTGTCTCTGGTAGTTTATGAATTGTATGTTGTATGTATTATGCACAGAATTATCAATTTCATGTTGATTTAAATGACTAATGCTTCATAGCATGTCTTTTGTTATTTGTCTCCAGACTGAATGTGTTTTTCTTCTGACTCTGAACATCTAAGGGGTGTTATAGATTCTAGAATATAGGTTTTATATATTGAATACTTAGTCTTTCACTTCTGCTCAAGGGGTAGATTGAATGTTTTGGACTATGTGTTGAGGAGAATATATTGCAGAAAGGATATTTGTAAGCAGAAATAACTAAATACTCTCTCTTGGGTATTGTCTGTAAGGCAGACATTTTAGAAACCCCTTGAAATCTGATGTTTTATGTTTGTGGTAAACATTCACATATATATGTCTACTGACTCCGAGCCCTGGATAGGCACCGATCTGGTCTGGTATCTCTGTTGTAACCCAAAATCTTGGTTTTGCATCCATATATAAATCAAATTAAAACTTTCAATACAACCATTAGGACTGTAGAAGTAGTTTAAGACCAAGATCCTCTGATTCACAACTGAACATAAGCCCAAGGCTAGCCCCTTTGCACTTATCCCACAGTTTTGGTCTTCATATAGGAGGATTTATCTACTTTGTATCAACATCCCAAGCCAACCCACAAGCATATTCTCATGGGTGTTGAATAGGGAATACCCCCCTAGGTTTTGTAGAGCCTGAAGAAGAAGAGGAGATAAAATAGAGTCTATCTCCTACACTGTTGACCCTGTTGGTGCCTGAATTGACTGTCAGTTAATTTAGCAATTTTCATGCAGGCACCTTCCCAAAAATTCTAAAAAATTTCCTAAGTGTTGGCCCTCCTCAGCATTTTTCAACAGCAGCATCATATTTTCTCTGAGGTGGTCAGCATCATCATGATTTTCTGTCGACCAGATTTGTCATCAGGATTATCTTGTTTCAATATCAGGTGATGTTTGGATATCATCTTGATCCTGCAGTAGAGCTACAGTGCACCCTGATGTTCTTTGAGTTAAAGGGGTCATCATCATCATCCAGTTTACAGTGCATCATGATATTTTGTTTGGGGGGTGATATTCCAAAATATCAGGTTATCTTACTAATATCACCCCGGCGCCTATATGGCGATGATGTCATCCGGATATGAGAGTTGCGCGGTATGCAGACGGGTGATGGTGACATCATCAGGACATGATGATGACGTCATCAGGATTTTTGAAGGCATCAGCGAGACCATGGGCATCGGCAAAGGAGTTTTGTGCTGGCCCGATGGTCTATCTCTGGCCGATGGAGCGGATTGTAAGGTGGGCATCGGCGAGACAAATGAGGTTGGCGGGAGAATTGTGGGGTGTGCCGATGGCTTGGGTCTTGGCAATAGGCTTTGTGCGAAGGATCGTGGGTCGAGCGTGGCAAAAGCGCTCGACGCTTATTATGCATGTGGCCGCGTGTATAAAGTGGTAGGGGGCTCTCCGCACCGTGCATGTGGGATTAATCTCCCTGTATTATTTTGAAACTGCGATGAAGTGCGTTTTGGCGAGAAACGGTTGCGATACACTGTTTGATGTTTTCCCGATGGCTGCGAGGTAGATGGACATTAATGGCGGTTGTTGCTGAAGTTTGGGCGTTGGTGTGGACAGATCTGGTACCCAACTGAAGTTGTACATCCACGGCTGGCGGCTCATGGCTCGAGATCCCTTCTTGTCTCCTCCCCTACCTGCTGTATTCAGTGCATTGAGCGCCATTTTTCTGATACTATGTATCTGGCAGGATTTTTGGTCAACCATGTAATTAATGCTGAGTATGCTTCCCTCTGGCTAGTTTTGAAGATGGAAGTGTTACTCATTTTAGGTGGTTGAAAGTTGAACATTTTGGCTCTGTGATACAATACAGTTGGTTTTGGTTGCTCTGTCCATAAAAACTTGTGAGTCTATGTATCTCTTGTTGTATGTTTTTGCATGAATCCGCTGATTTCATGGTTAATTTTATATGAGAAATGCTATGTTGGCATGTGTTTTGCTAATTCTGTCTCCAGTATTGCATGTATCTTTCTTCTGAGTCTGGATATTTAAGGAATGTTTGAGACTCTAGAACATAGAATTCCTGTGTTGAATGTCTGATCTTTTAACTTCTGCTCAAATGGTAGATTAAACTGTTTTCAGATTGAACATTGAGAAGGGTATACTGCAGTAAGGATGCCATAAGTATAGATAGATTAACACTTTGTATTGGGAGATATCTGTAAGGCAGGTATCATATGTGTCCCCCTGAAATCCAGTTTTAGTTGTTCATGCATATCATTCACAGGCGTATGTCTATTGACTCCAGGCCCTGGATAGGCACTGATCTAGCTTTGTGTTTGTGTTACAACCATGTCCAGCTTTGCATCCAAACTTAAAATCAAAGTCAAAATCTAAAACAACCTTTAGGACATTAGAATTAGTTCCAGGGTCCAAGTCCTCTGTCTACAACTGAAAATAGGCCCAAAGCCAGCCCCTTTGCTCTTATCTTGCAGTTTTGGTCTACTTACAGGAGGACTTATCTGCTTTCTGTCAGCATCCCAGCCTTTGTATGCATATCCCCTTGGATGTTGAGTAGGGAATACCCCCCCTAGGTTTTGCAGAGCCTGAAGAAGAAGAGGAGATAAAATATAGAGTCTATCTCCTATACTGTTGGCCCCTGGCCCAGAGATCCTGTTGATCATTGATGGCTACCTTGTAGGGAAATCTAGGAAGAAGCGTCCAGTCTGGGAAAAAACCAACAGGCCCCTAGCCCAGAGATCCTGTTGATCACCGATGGCTACCTTGTAGGGAACTCTGGGAATGAGCATCCAATCAAGGAAAAAACCAATAGGACTTTGGCTGCGAATCAGAAGGAGTGCTTTGTAAGGTCAACTTAGGTCTACAGGTAGTAACAACACACTTGGGATGAGATTTGATGAAAATCATGGAGACATTATTATCATATGCTCAAATTTTATTGATAGTGTATTCATAAGCAACATGGTTGTAGTTGGGTTGTTCATTTGTCTTAGTCCCAGAACTAGAGGCATTTCCCGATCCGTGGTCTTGTAGAGGATTTGTGAAGATGGTATGATCAGCATTGGAGGACCATTATGGATTATCTAAGACTATGTCACTTCATTCAATATGGTCTTGGATGGTATTTTTTAATTTGTAATGGTTTCAGGTTTTGTGACCTTTTACCTGATGATATTTTCAAAATTCATTGTCATTCCATGAAGGAGGTTTGAAGGCTAGATCATATTGTTTGACCTCTAGAAGTTGAATAAGGTTTGATTGTAACAACTTCTTTAGAATTGACTCAATGGGCTCTGACAAGGGTGTATAATTCCATCTTGGGGGATTGTTTCTCAGGGGAGCTCATCTTTGGTTGTTTTGGATGGCATCGGTTGCTTGTTGTTGAATGGGCAGATGATTGTTTGGCATTGGTGGTACTTTGAGGGTGAGAATGGGGCCATCCTTACTTATTTCTTCTGCATCAACTACCCCATAATTGGTAACATTCTTATTCCTAGACCAAAACTTGTTTTTTTCATTGGAAGTGTTTGGATTGCTTTGATTCTTGTTGAAAATCTTAATCGTGTCCTTAGCAATAAGGGATTTCTCAATTGCTATTCCCTTTTCAACAACATCTGCAAAGGTAGTACAACAATATATTTGGAGTTGGTGTATTAATTCTATGTTTATGTTCTCCACAAAGATTAGGACTAATTGATTTTTAGGTATGTGACATGGACATTTTCTAGCCAAGCTTCTCCATCTTTGAAAGAAAGAGAGGAATGTTTCTCTATCTTTTTGTTTTGTATGGCATAATGTTGTGAAATTTACATCCATCTCAATGTTATAGGAGAAGTAGGATATGAATTTGTCTGCTAATTCGGTCCATGTTTTATCCCTATGGGAAGATGTGCAAACCACTCGAGTGCTTGACCCACAATGCTTCATGGAAACAATCTCATTAGGTATGTTTGGTCGAATGCAAGTTCTAGACACGCAGTATGGAATTCTCGCATGTGTTCTATGGGACTTCATTTTCCTCTATATTTGTTAAATCTAGGCACATTGTAGTTTTGGGTAAAAGGAGGCATATAGATGCTCTTATCAAAAGGATAAGGACATAAATCTTCCATGGAGTATGCTTTCTTTGTAGTGGAGACTTGCATGTTTGAGAATTGTTGTTCTAATGAGAGCATCTTATGTGCTAGAATCTCTACAGGGGATAGTGATGTGTCTATAGCATTTGTAGGTGCATTGTGATAAGGATTACCCATTTTTGAGGTAGTTACATTTTGAAATCCCATGTTTGCAACAAGAGGGTTGGTGTTTGTGTTGAGATAGTTGTTTTATGAAGAGAAATTTTGATTTTGGATGGTGGGTATGTACGTGGTATTTGGAGTTGTGTTTGTGTATTGGAAATGAGATGAGGTATTCATATTGTTTTGGTATTGGAGGGGGTTGGAAGTTGTTTGAAGAGGAATGTTTGGGTCAACTTGTTGTTGTATGGGATTTGAATGGGTGTTTTGATGAGATGTACTAGCACCTTGGTTAATGTTTAGATGAGACACATTATTTTTTGGATGAAGTGGGTCTATGCCTTGATGGTTCAAGTTGTTGTTTGGTTGAGACCCAAAACTTGCATTTGTATTTGGTGTGGTATTATTCCCTTGTGTTTGTGTTTGTGGAGTCAATATGTGTATTCTTCATGTTTTTTTCTTTTGACCTATGGGGTTTGTGTTGGTTGACATTGAAGAAAATGGGTTTGTAAAGTTCATAGGTTGAGACATGACATTTGTATTATTTACTCCAAATGGTGGAGGTACATTGATGGTTGTGGTGTCATGTGAAGTTTCCCCAAAGGGTATGTTAGTGTGCTCTTATGTTGGATTTGTGTGACTAGTTGAATATGTTGCTTGACCTTGACCTTGTGTGGCATTGTTTGGAGACGAACCTACAATCATGTTTACATGAACACCCATGGAGAGTTTGGTTCCATTTTGTAAAAGTTGCATGAGGTATGTTTGGGGATTTACAGCTATATCTCATCTCACATAGTAGCCTAGGATCTTGGGCGGCTTCCTCTATTTCTTGTTGTGTTACCTCTTGTTCTACCTCATGTAAAGTGAAGTTTTCAAAGGGATTTGCCATGTGGGAGTGTGACTTGTGTTGTTTGTTGGAAGAAGATCCAAATCCCATTGTGCTAGTGGGATTGTTGTGGGGATGATCTAAGGAATCCACTCCCTTTCTCTTCCGTTGTGACCTTGTTTCAACCATATAATACTTGCTAGCTTTAGTATGCTAAGGATGACAATGCAACTATGCCTATGCAGTCATGCTATGTTTTGGGATTTTTTGAGGTATTAAGGATGATGAGTGCAACTATGCTATATTTTGGGATTTTTTGGTCATAAGGATGACAAATGCAACTATGCTAAAGTATGGGATCAAAGGTGGAAATGAAACTATGACAATGCTTGAGGCTAATTTGTTATGCAACTTTGAGGATTTGAATAAGAAGGTACTAAGGTAAACTATGATATACTTAAGTGACTAATTGAAAATATCAAGACCTTGAAAGGATAATGCTAAATGAATGGTGATTGATTGAAGTGAGCCTAAACTAGACATATGAGTTTGAGACTCAACTTGTTGATTGATTAAGGGAAGTGGACCTAAACTAGACACATGATTTTGAGGTCCCACTTGTTGATTGATTGTTGAAAGAAATGACAAGGTCTAAGACACTTCAAGTTTGTAACAAAGGTATGATCAAGTGTGACAACTTTTCCTAATTCCCAATCTCAAAGATGGTTGATACTAAAGATGAATTAGAATGACAAATGCTATTTTGGACAATGTAAAGTGAGCTAGGTGAATGCAATGGATGGAGCAAGACTAACTAGGCAATGCAAGCTACCCTAAGCAAATGCAAATGGATGGACTGAATAATACTGACAAGTCTTAGGTTTCACTATATGGTCACTATTCAAAAAAGTTTAGGAATATGGATACTTAGATTTTCCCCTAAATTTGTTGTTTCTAGAAGATGTGTTTCTACATGCCTCAATTGTAGTGCTAAACCTACAGATGCATTACAAAAATGGATAGTTGTGACTCAGAATGTTTCAGTTGTGGGGTTCTGGGTTCTGTCTAACAATTACATTGTAGAAGATGTCAATTGTGTAACAAAATGTCACAGTTGCATTTTTAGAAACCTACAATTGCATCCTACTATTGTTTGTGACCTAAAATTAGGGTTTCTAAGTTTTTTTCTCAGTTTTGGGTAGTATGTTTTGTTGATTAGAAAACACATCAAACACAGAAAACACTTGGCATATAGATTTGGTTATTTTTTACTCTTGACTTTTTTGGAGGTATGGTATTTTGTAAGCCTTCTTCCACAAAGCTCACTTGGCCTTGGTTCACAAACAATAAAACAAGTACAACCTAGCTAGTAGTAAAGGTTATTTACCAAAGTAGGCTTACCTCACCTTTCGGTGATTTTAAATAGGAGTAATTGGAGTGGGTAACAAGAGTAAGCCAAGATCATGGACCATCTTGACACCTCTCAACTTGAAAGGATAAGACCCAATCAAGGAACCATGTCACCTCAACCAAAGACACTACATGGTAAGTAAATTTAAGGTACCATCTGCATTCCTTGCACCACAGTGGTAAATGGCCAAAAAGTCCTAGGCTTCTACAACAATTGGTTCATAGTGGGGGAACTCCTAAGAACACCACAACATAGTAGCAATGGGAGACTGAAATCTCAAACTAGCATCTGGAATCACCCAAGACTGCAAGGACCACCCTATGGCACAAGTGGATTGAGATCACCTTTCAGTTTTTGCCCCTTTGTATAGCTTGCTAGAGATACGTGCTCGTGGTTGAACCCTGGGGTGAACTCCCAGGCAAGCCACCTACTAAAAAGAAAAAGGAAAGCTTTTGTAAATTGTTCTTTCTCTTACACCCAAGATTGTACGTAGCACAAGGAGAGAGGATACTCAAACAATATTGTGTTGCTATGTTCTCTAGGACCTAAGATCATAGTAAAGGGAAGTACTCGAGACATCATGGTGTTGCTTTTTCTAATCACCCAAGACCGCATATAGCACAGGGAGAGGATACTCAAGGCAAACACAATGTGCTATTTCCTAACCCAAGACTCATATACAAGAGAAGATGAACCATAGATGGACACGCTTTCGGTAGACTCACAAATGTGCAAGTGCGCCAAACACAACAAACACTTGTTATTTTTAAAGCACCAAATTGAAATGTTCCTATTGCAAACACAATTTAATTTTAGAGCACCAAAACCAAGTGTTCCTACTTTAAAAAAATACAAACACATAAGGAATCCTGCGACAAATGTATTAGTAGTTTTTATCAAAGTCTCTTCGAGCAGTAGTTTTTGTTGGCAAGAGACATTGCTATGATGAATGACTGAATTTTTTCATTGATGGAAACAAGACAAAGGGATTCCCCCTACAAGGCAAAGAGACTTTACTCTCGTAGATCATTTTGGTCTAACAAAAGATTTTGGTCCGGAAGGCTCAAATGGCTAAGTATGGGCAGTATATAGAGCAAGTGATAATGACTAGGTCTGTATGCCTCCGTAGTTGAAGATAATTATATGTGGTTCAAGTATGTCAGTCATAGATACTTTGTTGATCACATGCTCTAGTGATCAAGTTCTGACTTCCTCTGTAAGTCATATGATGAAGTAGATAAGTCTGGGTAAACAGAGTAAAGATAGGAATAGTGCACAACACTAGAGTAAAAGGGTTTGTATTCCTCCGCTATGGCATATTTTGGTTTGAGGTTCTTAAGGTATGCTAAGAGGACAACGATGAATGTTGGATATTATTTTTAGCATCTCATATGGTCTGTAGTAGAAGTTATGATGTGACAGTTGAATTGGTCAAGTGTGTTCTTAAGGGACAAGCCGACAAGCATGTTAGATCTTTATGTGGAGAAGATATATTGTTTGAATAATCAATCTAAGTGGCTAAATGATTGGTGGTGACCTATATGAAAACTATTAAATGATTGTTTGGGTCTGCATTACAAATTTTGCACAAGTTCAAGCCGACAAGATAAAACATTTGTATACACAATTCATATTTGGCTTGCCGACCTAATAATGAGATAAATCTTGTAGCGGATATATATACTCAATGGATTTTAGTGTTGAAGTGATGTATGAGAATGTGATGTGTGCGGATTCAATGTGTATGCAATCTAAAGCTGAGTTTTGACCAAAAAAAGATAGTAAGGGCAAAAGAGCAGAGTTTATGTAGAGCAGAGCATACATTATGAAGACTTTTGAGTCTTTATACTGATCTGTAAATGTAATTGCACCTTAGAATTCTATAGATGCATTTGTAGTAGTCATCTCCTGGCAGTGAGCCAATCCTTCTTCTATCTTCTATCTTTCTTTCTCTGTGGACAATGAGTCCACCCGCAGTGAGCACTTCTTTGGGTAGTTAGCATTTCTTTGGGTAGTGAGCCCCATGTAATCCAGTATTATTATCATAATATATTGTGAGCTAACACTCACCGTATTTTTTTCCCTTTCTAGGTTTTCCACATAAAAATCATGGTGTCTATGTGTTATGTCTGTATGGTTGTTGTTCTTATGTTTATTCTACTTTCATGTTATTGAATTTGGTAATTGGATTAAGGAACATCAAAATAAGTGGTTTTGTAGAATATTGATTCACCCCCCCCCCCCTCTCCGTATTCTTTGTGTTCAATAATTTGTATCAGACCAAGGTTCCTAGGATAAAGCTTAACAACTTGAGGAAGATCTAGGAAGGTGAACACATGGCAGCAAGAAGATATACCACTTCTGTAGAAACAAGTTATCTAGGTAGCATTAATGAACAACTACAAGCTTCCCTTGAAGATCTGGACAAGTTTGAGGAAAATATTAAAGATTTGGTGGAAAATATCAAAGAAGCTGATGATTGCATTCTAAAACTAAAGGAACAGGTCAAGAAGTCTTGGGATAGAAGGAAAGATCTAAGTGACCAATTAAAAACAACAAATGAATCCATAGATAGTCTATCTATGCTAGTTGAAGAAAAGACAAAGGCTAAAGAACATCTAAATCAGGTTGTAAAGGATAAGACTGAGGAATGTGAAAAGTTGGCAAAAGATGTATTACCTTTGAAGTATGATCTAGAAGCAGAAAATAGCTATAAGGAAAAATTCAAAATAAGCTTTGCAAAGCTTGAGGAGTTGATTGAAAGCCAAAAGAGTTCAGATGACAAGCAAGGCTTAGGATTTGAGAAAGGAGAAAGTTTAAAATTAGGTCAGGCAAACACTGAGTTGAAGCAAAACAAAGGCAACCAGTTCAGGAATCAAAGAAGACCTAGAAGATATCTAGTCAGGCATCCAAATGCTAAAAGTTACCCATCTTTCAATGGCCATTGTTTTAATTGCAATAAGTTTAGCCATAAGGCTACCCAATGTAGGAGTAGAATAAATCAGAATGTTCCATCATTCTCTAGTCAATGTTTCAATTGCAAGAAAATTGGTCATAGATCAAATGAATGCAGAAGTCTGGTAAGGAATGGTTTTTATAATGCAAGGAATACTCAATCATTCAATGGAAAGTGTTTTACATGCAATAGATTTGGACACATGGCTAATCAATGTAGATCAAGAACAAATCCAATCAATAGGAGGAATCAAGGACAAAGGATTGTGGTATGCTACAATTGCAATAAGTTTGGACATGTTGCAAGATTCTACAAAAATAAGAATGAGAAGAGAGACTATCCTACAGAGAAGAGGAAAACAAAGCAAAGAGAAAATAAAGGCAAGAACAAGATTGATCCAGTGGAAATCAAGAAGGAAATGAGAAAGGTGTAGATTAAGCAGGATATAAATAAGGTTGTGAATGAATCCGCACCAATTTTTGGTGCAGATACTTCCTTAGGGAAGTAGATGGTGAGCTCTAGCTTATGGGGAACTGCAATGTAAATCTTAATCTCTTAGCCAGATTATCAGTACTGGGATCCAACATGTAGATATGTTGAAAAGATGCATATGACAGATATTTTAAAAGAAATTCCAGTGAAAAAGGTTCAAGTGTGGAGCATTGCGGAGCAATCCTAATAGACTGTATTCTACAAAAATGTGTTTGATAGCTTTTTCAATAGGAGCATTTATGGCGATTAAGTTAAGACAAATAAAGGATTAAAAAGGTGCTCATTCGATGAAAAATTCATTCTGCATTCAAACTTTCAAGTGTCTAAGGCAAACTGAAGTGAAATTCCAAGTGACTCAATGATTTCCAGAGAAAATCAAGACAAGATCAAAGAAAACCCTAATTCATAAAAAAAGAGGTATTTTTCAGATTTGAAACCCTACTGTGAATTTTTCATTTGAATCTTTGCAAAAAATGGCAACACCACGTGATTGATATAACTGAAAGAGCCCGGCCAAAATTCAAGAAGCACCCATTCAAATCAACAGAGGTCAATCCAAATGGTGCATTTTTAGGAGATTACGTTTGGTGTGATGCATGCAGAAGATGTTAGGGCCTATATTCATGTTGCCCTAGAAGAACATGGAGATAGTCACTTCTCAAATCTATATATAAAACATTTAAGTGGAGATGAATTTGATTTGAAGGAAGAATATAAGGTATTGGAAAAGAAGAAATTTATTTAGTATTTAGATTTTCCAATATTTGCAGAAGATGAATGGGTCTAGTATGTCTTAAGCTAAATTCATGATGAGTTTATGTGGCTTAATTCCACATTCAATATCACCAAAGATGCCATAAGGGCAGTTACAGGTTTAAACCCTACCGATACAGTTCCTATATTGAAAGCTGTGAAAAATGACATAGTGATGAAAGCCACCGTAGCAAAATTTGATAAAAGGGCATTGACAATCAATGGCATTGAAGATCATGTAGTTAGATTTGCATCCATGGTAATTGGCTACAAAGTCTACTTCACAAACTAGGAGAACTCTGTCTCCAGTACTACCATTTATACTGCCTATCAAATGGTTAAAGAAAATGCAGAGTATGACCTATGTGAATTGCTCTGACAGCAGTTAGTGGAGAACCTAAAGAAGACAAAATAAAACAAATATCCATTCAAATTCAGTATGTTAATTATGTGTTTGTTCTTCTACTTTATGCAAGAGTTACCTAGCATGAAAAATCTATTTTGGACTGGAGATAAACCCGTTGCAGTACAGATTAGAAACCAGTTGAGCAGTATAGGAAACACTGATGCACAAACTATAGCCCTATGGGGCTATTTCAAGAACTTCCAAAAAATAATGCAATCTAGAGAAAGGATCCCTAAGACCATTGTGGAGAAATACAAAGATGATATATGCTTTATTGTAAATAAGGATCAATGTATGATGTAGGTTGTGGAGCCCAGAACTGTTTGGATTTTACCAATGGGATATGAAGTTGATGGGAAAATACTCAACAACTATGTACAACATAGGTTGAGTAAACCCAATGACACAAAGGAACCAAGATTTGGTACTTATGAAGAATTGTCTGTAAAAGTGCATGTTGAACTAAGGAATCCTGAAACATAGAAAAAGATGAGGAAATTGGTGGAAGAATATGCCTAGAGCATAGGGGTCACAAAAGAAGAAATTACGAAAACAAGGGCAAGAACATTTGAAAAACTAAAGGAAAGTGAACCTATGAAGGCTCCAGAAGAGCCTAAGAAGAAATCAAAGGAGAATACAACAACAAAAAGGAGAACAGGAGCCTCTAGTGAAACATCAACCACTGCAAAAGAGCCAACATGGAAAAGGAAGAAGACCAAAGGTTAGAGAGTATATGTCAGTGTTGATCCAGTTGATGATGAGGAAACATAAGTAGATAAAGAGGTTAAGAAAATGAAAATTGAGGCAACAAAAGCCTCAAGGAGCAACAAGGAAAAGCCCTCTAGTAAGATTAAAACTAAGAGAAGGCCAAGACATGATGAGTCTCAGATAGGAGAAGCCACTTTAAGTCTTGAAGATGTCCTAAAGGCCATAATAGTTGATGGAAATTTGAAACCCATAGCCCAACTATATGATGAGTATGAGGATCTAGACAAGAGGATCATTGAGACTGTTGTCATTAGATACTTCAACATCTACAACAAAGCCCTTATTGAGATAATTACTAATCTTCTAGAAACCTTGGGCAGTATTATGTTTGCAAGAAAAGAAGTAGCTATGGCAAAAGACATTGAACTCCGTGAGCATACACTGATAAAGTTATGTCTGGAGATCACCCCTGAAGACAAAATAGAAATCTCCAAAGCACTCAGCAAGGAGTTCATAACAAAGAAAAGGATGAATACTCTCATGTCCTGGATGACATTGAGAAAGTAGTGAAGGAGACCGAGGAAATCACTTTAAGAGTGTTAAAGGAATTTCATCTTCCAACAATATATGACAATGAAGAAATAAGTGTTGGAGATGACACATCTATTCTAGATGTGAACATGCCCCAAGGATCAAACAAAGAGCCAAAGGAGAAAGAAGGTCAAGTTCCTACTACTGATACAACTGTCAAGGACAAAATTAAGATAAATCTTCCTCTGGAACAACAAATTGATGATCAAACACTCAAAAAAAGTGAGGAACATAACAAAGCAGATGAATAACAAGCTAAATTAACCCCTACTTTAGAGCAAAATGCTGATGAAATTAAAGATATGGATTTAGATCCTCCAGAAAAAAATGAAGATGAAGTCTCTGATATAGCAAGAGACACTATGGAGTCTGTCAAGGAATTCTTGGAGAGAGTAAAAAAAGTCTTGGATGAGCTTGGGTTTCTGTAGGGACCAATAAACCTGGACTCAATGTCCTCGGTACATAAATTTAAATTGGTATCAATTGTGCAAGCAAAGGCACAGGAAGAAATTTTGAAGTCACGCATATAGGATAGTGAACTGATTGGTGAGGCATCCAACATTTTGGAGAAGCTGATGCCATCATATCAAAAGAACACTTCAATGTCTTTAATAAATCAACTCAAGGGACTCAAACTTTGTAAGTATACATTTTGAATCTTTTGAAAAGTCTACTGAAACAAAAGTGAAGAAAGAGTTTGATGAGAAAATATTAGCTGAGTTGAAGTCCATGTTAGCAAATGATAAAACTCTGTTGGACATTGAAATAAAAAATATATAGAGTACCATCAAAGAAGCCTATGACTTATACAAATTTTGTGTATCATGGCTGGAAGTCACAAAGAAGTTAGGAGAAAAGATCAAGGATCTGGAACTGCAATTGACAAATATCTCTAAGTCATTTGACCCAACAGTTGAGTCAATAAGTTGCAAAGAGATGCAAGTTATCAAAATTCACAATGATTTAAGTGATTTAATGATTAAGAGGGACCAAATGAAAAATAGAATGTGTCAATTGAGAGGATTGATAAGTCCCCAAATAGATTCAATGAATAATCTGGTAGAAGAAGCCTTGAAAGCAAAAGCATTAATTGATGCACCTTCAAACGTGCAAAAGGCAGAAAAATTAGTTTTTCTGGTAAATGATCACAGTCAAATTTTGGAAGGAGCTAAGTGTTGGAATAAGGTGCCATTAACCTTGTAAATTCCAATATTGTATTTTATTCCATTTATTATTTGTTATTTGTAATTACTCATAAGGGAATGAGGTAGTCTCATTGATAGTTGTAATTTCAGAGTAACCGGAGGTAATTCGGAGTGACTTTTACTATTGGCAAATGTAAAAACTCAAAGTAAATGAGGGTAGGCATGCTCCCTTGAGGAATCTACTATTTTTGGCATGAATGACAATTATCATAATGTTTGGAATAAGGTTCCATTAACCTTGTAAATTCCAATATTGTATTTTATTCCATTTATTATTTGTTATTTGTAACTACCCATAAGGAAATGAGGTAGTCTCTGTTAGACGTAGGGCACACAACTGAGAGGGGGGGGTGAATCAGTTGTGTAAAAATTTCTCCAATTTACACACTTAAATTCTCTTAGTGATTAGCAGTATATTAAACATGAAACATAATGCATTCAAATCAAAAGCAGGAACTCATCAACACATAAGATACTAAGATTTTAACGTGGAAAACCCAGTTAAGGGAAAAAACCACGGGGTGATTAACCCAAGAATGTATTCTCTATTAGAAGAATAGAAAGAACAAAATGGCACATGCCAATTAGGGCTCACTACCCGAGCACACTGCTCACAAGAGACTCACTGCCTACAAGAGACACACTATCTACAAAGAAATAAGTATCACAAACATGAACTGGAGAATAGCATCTTCACCATGCTTGAATCAATTCCATTAAGCTCAATACTTCTGCTCTGCCTTTCGCTCTCCTCTTCGCTACCACACTCTCATCTCCACATAGAGAGGCAAATTCAAACTAACTTCACAATCCATTATTTATACAAGGCATCAACTTAGGAATGATCATCTAAGTCGGCAAACATTCATAAGATCATCTGGCAGATGCATAACTCATCTAGTCAGCCTATCTCAAGAAGAACACTATCATACAAAAGTTACTATTCAATTGCAAGCTTCAACTTCAATGCGGACCACCAACACAAACTGGACACGATCCAAAGACCTCCACAAGCTTGCCTGAATCACCAAGAACATCCACACTTCTTCTGCTTACTGAAATCCTTCTCTCCTTCATCTGGAACCTTAAGAACACAGTCTGTCATAACTGTCACAAAAGAATAGATGCTTGCAGACCTTCAAACCACACACCAAAAGAGTTGATACACCACAAAGACTTCCTCAGCACTCCCTTAAATCCACAAAACAAGAAACTTCATTTCCAGATCTCACCGGACCTTTCTTGTTACACACTGTCACCTCTGAACACCTACCGAAACCGGTTTTACTTGAGTGGCCACAACTTCTTCATATCTTCATGCAGACCTCTAAAATCTCTACTGAATCACCTACAGACACATATCTACAAACCCTTTAATCTGTATCCTCTGATAATCATCCTATCTTGGACTTTGTCTTACAGTCATCATTGTTCTTCACTGTTCCTGATTGAGACTAATTTTCTCAATATCCTCAGCTCACGGCTCATCCAAACCTTATCATTAATGCAACAGGAGTATGTTGACATCAATGACAACACCGGTTAGGCCCATACTTGCAACAATCTCCCCCTTTGTCATTGATGGCAACATATGATGTGAAAAACCATCAACACAAGAACTTCTCCTTACTGTCACAACTCCCCCTATCAACAGCAACCATTCATGTCTTTTTTCCCTTTACTACTCCCCCTTTGATCAGCAACCACTTATTTTTCACATGTCTTCTCTCCCCCTTTGACATCAATGGAAAGGGCACATACTTGCAATTTCACCACTTCAAAATCATACCTGCTGCTCCCGCTGAGTAGCAGCTCCCCAACATCAATCTGGATCACAAGATGTGACTGTGATACCCACCGGACTAATGCACATCAGTGCACCTTAGTTCACCGGAGGGGCAATAGCCCCTAACTTCTCCTTGAGATACTCAAAAGAGTCCTTAGGTAGAGGTTTAGTAAAGATATCTGCAATCTGATCCTTGGATGACACAAACTCTAATTTGACTTCATTCTTGTTCACTTGCTCTCTCAAAAAGTAAAACTTGATAGATATATGCTTAGTCTTTGAATGCAACACCAGATTCTTAGATATACTTATAGCACTTGAATTATCACAGAAGATTGTGATAGGTTCCTCATACTCCACTTTGATATCTCTTAGCATCTGCTTCATCCACAAAACTTGAGTGCAACTACCTACTGCTGCAATATATTCTACTTCAGTTGTAGACAAAGATATTGCCTCTTGTTTCTTGCTTAGCCAAGAAACCAATCTCTTCCCCAAAAAGAATGCTCCACCACTGCTACTCTTCCGGTCATCGACATTTCCTGCCCAATCAGCATCTGTATATGCATGAAGAGAGAAATCATGATCTCTAGGATACCACAAACCATACTCAACTGTCCCTTTTAGATATCTAAAAATCCTCTTGATTGCCATGACATGGGATTCTCTAGGATCAGCTTGGAATCTAGCAACAAGACCAATAGCTTGTATTATATCTAGTCTAGTTTGTGTGAGATACAACAATCCTCCAATCATTGATCTATACTTTGTCTGGTCTACCTTAGGAGAGTCATCATCTTTGCTCAACTTACATCCGGTTGCCATGGGAGTATTCATTGGCTTTGAATCTTCCATCCCAAAATTTTTCAACAATTCTTTCACATATTTGGTCTAAGAAATGAAGATTCCTTTGTTTGAGTAATTTGCAGACCCAAGCAGAAATTCATTTCACCAAGCATAGACATCTCAAACTCACTTTTCATTTGATTTGCAAAAGCTTTACACATACTATCTCTTCCTCTAAAGATGATATCATCAACAAATACTTCAACAATCAAAATGTTTTCATGATCAATTTTGAAATATAAGTTACTGTTAGCAGTACCTTTGTTGAAACCAATCTTCAAAAGATGCTTATCCAATCTTTCATACCAGGCTCTTAGGGCTTGCTTTCATCCATATAGTGCCTTCTTCAACTTGCAGACCATATCACCATGATCAGACAATTAAAATCCATCTGGTTGCTCTATATACACTTCTTCTTCCAAGTCACCATTTAGAAAGGCAGACTTGACATCCATCTGATATACCTTGAAATCCTTGAAGGCAGCAAATGCAAGAAATAATCTGACTGCTTCAATTCTTGCTACCAGAGCAAAAGTTTCTTCAAAATCAACTCCTTCTATTTGAGAATTGCCCTTGCAGACCAATTTGGCTTTATTTATGATTACTTCACCAAGTTCATTTAGTTTGTTCCGAAAGACCCATTTGGTTCCAATCACATTCTTGTTTCTAGGCCTGGGAACAAGATCCCAAGTGTGATTTTTCTCAATTTGCATCAACTCTTCCTCCATTGCTTTAGTCCATTTTTCATCATTGTAGGATTCATTCACTGTTTTAGGTTCAATCTTTGAAATCAAACAATACTCTTCTGAATCTTGAGCAATTCTCCTTCTAGTTTGCACACCTTTGCTTTTATCACCTATGATCTGATCTTCAGAGTGGTTTAGTCTTACATACCTTAGAACTTTGGGAGTTTCTTGCACTTCTGCTTCTTGATCAAGCTCATTTAGACCTATCTCTTCTTCCTAATTTACCAGATCAGTTTGAATCTGACTTTCAAAAGAGGATTGAACTCCTTGAACCAGAACACCATTCTGATCATCTTCATCATATTCATGAAGGTTTCTATACTCCCTCATCAACCTTCACATTTGTACTTTCTATCATCTTTCTTAGTCTCTTGTTATAACACCGGTATGCTTTGCTTTGAGTAGAGTAACCCAAGAATATTCCTTCATCACTTCTAGCATCAAACTTGCCTAGATCTTCATCTCTTTTGATGTAATATTTGCTACCAAAGACTCTGAAATATATTATAGTAGGAGTAATGCCAAACCAAAGTTCATAAGGGGTCTTACTGGTATTGCTTCTGATTTGAACTCGATTGAGAGTATAGACTGCAGTGCTGACAGCTTCTCTCCAATAGATCTGAGGAACATTTGCTTCCATCATCATGGTCCTAGATGCTTCCTGGATGGTCCAGTTCTTTCTCTCCACTACTCCATTCTGTTGTGGAGTCCTAGGAGCAAACAACTATCTCTTAATTCTATGTTTCTCACAGAACTCTATGAACTCACCGGATGTGAATTCTCCACCTCTATCAGACCTCAGACATTTCAACTTTAATCCTATTTCATTTTCTACCATAGCCTTGAATATTTTGAATTTCTCAAGAGCTTCTAATTTCTGTTTTAGAAAGGCTACCCACATCATCTGGGAATAGTCATCAATTAGCAGCATGAAGTATCTATCACCTTGAATAGTCTTGGTTCTCGCCGGACCACAAAGATCAGTGTGAACTAAGTCCAATAATCTGGTAGAAGACAGTTCCTTGCTTTTGAATGTGACTCTACTCAGCTTACCCAACTGACATTCCTTGCACAAGTTGTTAGTAGGTTTCACCAATTTTGGAAGATCTCTTACAACCTGAGATTTGCTTATCTTGATGATATTATCAAAATTCACATGACACATCCTTCTATGCCATAACCAACTTTGATCAACTTGAACAAATAAGCAGCTTTTACCAGTACCAACCAAGTGGAAGATATTACATTTAGTTTGAGTACCGGATGTAATCTCTATTCCGAAACTTTCAAAGATTTTGTATTTTCCATCCTTGAATCAGAGATCATAGCCTTTGTCCACCAACTGTCCAACACTGAGAAGATTGTGCTTCAAACCTTCAACATACAGTACATTACCAGTTTTGTTTCTTCCATCAAAAGAAATAGTTCCTCTTCCTCTGATTCTACCAGTAGAATTGTCACCAAACTTTACCACTCCTCCTTCATACCTTTCCAAATCTACAAACTTATTTTTGTCACCTATCATATGGTGAAATCATCCACTGTCAATGACCCAATCATCCTTCTCTTCAATTTGGGCAGCTAGAGCTCTTTCCACAGTCTTAAGATTGATAGATACAGAGGACATTAGATCTTATTCCTTGATGGCAATGAACACCCATTCATTTCTATATTTGTTTCCTATCTATAATTCATCATCTGTTACTCCTTCATTATCATCATCTTCATGTACATAGTAACAGTTCTTTTGGAACCTTGGCTTGTTAGGATTTTGCCTTGAAAATCTTTCTAGACACCTTAAAGCAAAATGACCAATCTTATTGCAGTTAAAACACTTAAAAGGTAATTTTCCTTCATACTTACTAGATCCTCTTGGCAGCCTCTTTACAATAAGGGCTTCAAGTTGAACAGTTTCTACTTCTTCTTCTTCCAAATCTTTTCTTGCTTTTTCATACCATGACAATTTCCTTGAAAAATTCTCTCCCGAATCAAACCTTTGTTTACCTTTAACAGAGGCACTGGCTTTGAATGCAGATTCAGTCTTGGGGGGTCATCTCCAAACTCTGTCATTTCAAATGCAGCCAATTGATCTCTTGTGACAGTTGTATGGGCTCTAAATTCTTCAATGGCAACAGCCTTGATTTTGTAAGAAGTAGGAAGGGATCTGAGAATTTTACTAACAATCTCATTTTCATCCAAGACTCCACCAGCATTTCTAATTCCACAAACTGGCTCATTCACTCTTGGCATAAAAGTAGTAATATTTTCATCATCTCTCATCTTTAGTTTTTCAAATTTCCCTTTTAGACTCTGTAACCTTGCACATTTAACATATTGGTCTCCTTCATGCAAAAGTTCCAGTTTATCCTAAAAGTAGTAATATTTTCATCATCTCTCATCTTTAGTTTTTCAAATTTCCCTTTTAGACTCTGTAACCTTGCACATTTAACATATTGGTCTCCTTCATGCAAAAGTTCCAGTTTATCCCAAATCTCATAGGCAGTTGGTAGGTCAATAAAATTTGAGAGCTTTGAGTCAGATAATGCGCTTAGAAGAGCCTCTTTGGTCCATAGATTGTTTTCAACATATGTGATTTCATTTAGGGTTGTTGGACCACTCTATGGAGGTACATACAGTTTTGTAACCATGGACTAGTATGTCATTCCCATACACTGCAAGTGACATTTCATGCGACCTTTCCAAAGAGCAAAGTTGGTTCCATCAAACTTCAGACTATCCTTCTTGTAAGACATCTTGGATCTCCTCAAGTGGTTAAGCTCCTTTTAGAGGAACTTAGCTCTGATACCAATTGTTAGACTTAGGGCACACAACTGAGAGGAGGGTGAATCAGGTGTAAAACTTTCTCCAATTTACACACTTAAATTCTCTTAGTGATTAGCAGTATATTAAACATGAAACATAATGCATTCAAATCAAAAGCAGGAACTCATCAACACATAAGACACCAAAATTTTGACATGGAAAACCCAGTTAAGGGAAAAACCCACAGGGTGATTAACCCAAGAATGTATTCTCTGTTAGAAGAATAGAAAGAACAAAATGGCACATGCCAATTAGGGCTCACTGCCTGAGCACACTACTCACAAGAGGCTCACTACCTACAAGAGACACACTATCTACAAATAAATAAGTATCACAAACATGAACTAGAGAATAGCATCATCACCATGCTTGAATCAGTTCCATTAAGCTCAATACTTATGCTCTGCCTTTCGCTCTCCTCTTCGCTACCACACTCTCATCTCCACACAAAGAGACAAATTCAAACTGACTTCGCAATCCCTTATTTATACAAGGCATCAACTTAGGAATGATCATCTAAGTCGGCAAACATTCATAAGATCATCCGGCAGATGCATAACTCATCCGGTCGGCCTGTCTCAAGAACACTATCATACAAAAGTTACTCTTCAATTGCGAGCTCCAACTTCAATGTGGACCACCAACATGAACTGGACACAATCCAAAGACCTCCACAAGCTTGCCTGAATCACCAAGAATATCCACACTTCTTCTGCTTACTAAAATCCTTCTCTCCTTCTTCTGGAACCTTAAGAACATAGTCTGTCATAACTGTCACAAAAGAATAGATGCTTTCAGACCTTCAAACCATGCACCAAAAGAGTTGATACACCACAAAGACTTCCTCAGCACTCCCTTAAAACTACAGAAGAGGAAACTTCATTTCCGGATCTCACCAGACCTTTCTTGTTACACACTGTCACCTCTGAACACCTACCAGAACCAGTTTTACTTGAGTGGCCACAACTTCTTCATATCTTCATGCGGACCTCTAAAATCTCTACTGGATCACCTACAGACACATATCTACAAACCCTTTAATCCACATCCTCTGATCATCATCCTATCTTGGACTTTTGTCTTACAGTCATCACTGTTCTTCACTGTTCCTGATTGAGACTAATTTTCTCAATATCCTCAGCTCACAGCTCATCCAAACCTTATCACTAATGCAACTAGAGTATGTTGACATCAATGACAACACCGGTTAGGCCCATACTTGCAATAGTCTCATTGACAGTTGTAATTTTGGAGTAACCGGAGGTAATTACGGAGTGACTTTTACTGTTGGCAAATGTAAAAACTCAAAGTAAATGAGGGTAGGCATGCTCCCTTGAGGAATCTACTATTTTTGGCATGAATGACAATTATCATAATGTTTGGTAAGTGAATCTATGGTAGTTGTAAGTTGTCATAAGATTCTTAGGTTCTATGACGCATATGACGGATATGTTAGTTGTATATTTTCTATATTTAGCCCAAAGTTCCTATCTTGGAAAGATACTCTTTTGTGGAATCTATGATGTTTATGATGCATCATAAGATGTTGTAAGAGGCCAGATTTAGTCTTGGGCACCCAACCTTTGCATGGCTATTTTTGGACAAGTGTAAGATGCTTGTAAGATGGTAATTAATGTTTACAGGTTGGAGAATCTTAGGTGAGAGAAGGTGAATGCCCAGGATGAGTTGGAAAATGTTTCTATAAGTATTTTCCATGTATTCATTACTGTAATATAGATTTTAGGCACTCAGGTGCTGCCAGAATGTTGTCAGATTGAAGACTTGTGGAGAGAGTTGTGTAGTTGATGTATTATACAATCTTGTTGAGATTAATACAAACTTGTGTCTCTTTCCTGGTGGAATTTTTTACCCACAAGGGTTTTCTCCACATAAACACTATGTCATTGTGTGGAGTTCTTCATGTTTGACATCTTTTCTGTAGTGGGTTTTATGTTTTGTTAGAATCTCCATTGGTAATGCACACTTAAGATTGCTGAAATTTATCTTGAATCAGATTTCCATTGAAGTAGTGTTGCTTTCATTTCTAACATTTGGTATCAGAGCCTGGCCAACTTTGAATCTTGGGTGGTAGTGTGGAAGCTATAGCTATAGTGGGAGATTTGGTTGTGTTTGTTTTGCAGATCTTGTGTTGTTATTATGGCTACATCCACCATTGCATCAAGCTCTCGAATGGACATTGAGAAGTTCAACAGAATGGGGTATGAGTTGTGGAAGCTAAAAATGGAAGATTTGTTAGAATAAAGAAACCAATGGTTGGCCGTTCAAAAAGAGAGGAAACCCGATGATGTCTCTCAAGATGAGTGGGATAGACTGGATAAGAAGGCACAGGGAACCATCCGGTTGTGTCTTTCAGACTCTGTCTCGTTGAATGTTGCAAAGGAGGAGACCACACACAAGTTGTGGAATCAATTGGGTGAGATCTATCAATCCAAGAGTATGGTAAATAAACTTTATTTAAAAAGAAAATTGTTTTCCATGAAAATACAAGAAGGTGAATCAGTTGCAAAGCATTTAAATTCTTTTAATTTGTTATTGAGTCAGCTTGATTCCATAGATGTTGAGGTTAGTGAGAAAGATAAATGTATCTTACTTCTTTATTCTTTACCTGAGTCTTGGGAGAATGTTATCCTTTCTATCACTGCTAACCTCGTAGATCTAAAGTTGGATGCTCTTGTTTCAGTGCTACTATCACAGGAATTGAGGAAGAAGAGTTCAGATAGTTCAAGGGATGCTCTCAGTATCAGGGGAAGGGGCTAAGGACAAGTCCAAGGACTGGTCTAAGACCCCTAGTAAAAAGAACAGAGTTAAGTGTTGGAACTATGGTAAAAGGGGACATGTGAAGGAGTGCAGAAACCCCAAGAAACAGTGGGAGAGTGCTTTTGATAAGTCCTCTAATGCAGGTGAAGAAGTTTTACTTTCTGCATGTAATCTTGTTTCTAATTATCACTAGTTGATTGACTCAGGATGCTCATTTCATATGACCCCACATAAGGAATGGTTCTCCACATATGAAGAATATGATGTAGGTAATATCTACCTTGGTGACAACTTTACATATCTGATTGTCAGGAAAGGAAAGGTATTGTTGTGTTTTAGTGATAGGAGGATTAAAACCCTCCCTGGTGTTTTGCATGTTCTTGGATTAGCTAGAAATCTTATTTTAGTTTTGAAGTTGAATGATTTGGGAATGTATGTGACATTTGACAAGCATGGCTATAGATTGGTGAGAGGGAACTTGGTTGTAGCGAAAGGGAAGAGATTCAGCAACTTGTTTAATCTTGAAGCCACTATAGTTTGTAATGCCTCTTATGTTTTTGAGGCTTCTAAAAACACTTGTATGTTGTGGCACCGCAGATTGGGCCACACAAGAAATAATGTAGTAAAAACTATTAAGAATAAAGAATTGTTGGATGGTTTCTCTTATTCTGGTGAGCACTTTGATTTCTATGAGCATTGCGTGTTTGGTAAACAAAACAGAAAGTCATTTCCTTCAGGAAGCATTAGAGTAAAACAAAACTTAGAAATTATTCATATGGATGTGTTTGGACCTGTGGCTAATGAATCTATTAGAAAATATCATTATTTTGTTACCTTCATTGATGATGATCTAGATTTACATGGATTTATTTTATGAAGCACAAATCTAAAGTTTTCACTAAGTTTAAGGAATTTAAAGTCTTAGTAGAAAACCAATCAGAGTTGAAGATAAAAATATTAAGATCTGACAATGGAGGTGAATATTGCTCTAAGGAATTTGATGAGTTTTGCAAGCATGTAGGTATAATTAGATAAAAGACAACTATGTATATATCACAACAGAATGGTGTTGCAGAAAGGATGAACCGACCAATTATGGAAAGAGCCAGAAGTATGCTTAGTGATGCATAGTTGGATAAAAGCTTTTGGGCAGAGGATGTGTGTACTACTTACTACTTGATAAACAAATCTCCTTGTAAGGCTTTTGATTCGACACCTTATGAAGTGTGGACAGGTAAGAAACCTTCTGTTTCACATTTAAGGGTTTTTGGCTATGAGGCTTTTGTTCATGTGCCTAAGGAAAAGTGATCTAAGTTGGATCCAAAGGCTGAAAAGTGTACATTCATTGGATATGGTGATAATGTCAAAGGTTATAAGCTTTGGAATCCACTAACCTACTAGATTATCTTTTCTAGAGATGCTATTTTCAGGGAACTTAGAGCTATTTCTAAACCTGAGTAGCCAAAAGAAAAAGAAGAAAAGGTAAAGAAGGTGCACTTTGATTTAGAGCAGAAAGATGCACCTCAAGAAGAACAAAATGATGGATTGGGGGGTGAAGAAGAAGAAGAAGATTCAAGTAGTTCTGATGAAGATGAGTCTGTTGTTACAGAAGAAGTTAGTGCAAATGATCATGCAAAAGAATGAGTAGAGCCTCTTACTCCACCCTTGAGGAGATCCACAAGACAATAGAATCCAATTGATGGGTATAGCCCACCAGATTTCTGTTGTGTATATGCTTTATGGAGTACTAATGATGAGCCTAGATCCTACAAGGAAGCTATTTCTGTAGATGATAGTGAGTCTTGGTAGTTAGCCATGCAAGAGGAGATGATGGCTTTAGACTCTTGTAACACCTAGGATCTTGTTTGTTTTCCCAAAGGAAGAAAGGTCATAGGATGTAAGTGGGTCTTCAAGAAGAAGTTTGGAGCAAACAGGTCATTAAAGAAGTACAAGACTAGATTGGTAGCCAAGGGCTACTCCCAGAGAGAGGGAGTTGATTTTGGTGAGATATTCTCTCCTATTTCTAAATTGACTTCTATTAAATTTCTTTTATCCATTGCTGTAACTTATGATTGGGAGATTGAGCAAATTGATGTTAACACTGCATTCTTGCATGGAGATCTTGAAGAAGAAATTTATATGCAACAGCCTTCAGGTTTTGAGGTAAAAGGAAAAGAACATTGGGTTTGCAGGTTAAAGAGGTATCTTTATGGTCTGAAATAGTCCCCCAAAATGTGGTATCAAAAGTTTGACTCATTTGTTTTGAAATTAGGTTTTGTTAGATGTGAGGAGGATCATTGTGTTTACATTCATTATGTTGATGATTATATACTGGTTATTGCTTTGTATGTTGATGACATATTGTTTTTTAGCAATACTAAGGGCATGATTAATGAGCTTAAAGCCCAACTTTCAGGTGCATTTGAGATGAAGAATCTTGGTGCTGCAAGGTATATTTTGGGAAGGAAGATCAAGAGGGACAGAGTTAACAGAAATCTTTGGTTGTCACAAAGTAAGTATGTGAATACTAATTTGCAGAGGTTTAGTTTGTAGGATTGTAACCTAGTTAGAGTTCCTTTACCCATTGGTACTAAGCTTTCATTAGATATGTGTCCAAAGACTAAAGATGATTTTGAGGATATGTCTAATGTGCCATATGCTAGTGATGTAGGGAGTTTGATGTATGCAATGGTTTGCACTAGACCAGATATTGCCCAAGCAGTGGGAGTTTTCAGCAGATTTATGTCTAACCTTGGTAGACAGCATTGGAATTATGCGAAGATGGTGTTTAAATATCATGCAGGTACTCCTGATCATTGTTTGGTTTATTCTGGTATTGATAGTGCTGATAAATCTTTGGACATACAAGGTTTTGTTGATGTAGATTGGGCAGGTGACTTAGACAGTCGAAGGTCCACTAGTGGCTATGTGTTTACTCTATTTGGAGGAGCAGTGAGTTTGATGAGTAAGAGGTAGTCCACAGTTTCTTTGTCCACCACAAAAGAAGAGTATATGGCTGCTACTCAGGTCTCTAAGGAGGCCATTTGGTTGAGGAGACTATGTACAAGTATTGGTTTTGATTGTAGGATCATTTAGATTGGTTGTGATAGTCAGAGTGACATCTGTTTGGCCAAGAATCCCATGTATCATGCTCGAACTAAGCATGTCGATGTTCAGTATGAATTTGTTCAAGATTTGGTTGCAAATGGAGAGATTGAGATAAAGAAGATAGATACTCAGGAGAATTTTGCAAATTCATTAATCAAGCATGTGAGCACAGAGAAGTTTGTGTGGTGCAGAGAGGCCATGGACCTTGTTTCTAGTACTTGATTATTTCATATGATTTCCTATGGGTTGATTTACAATGTATAATGTCAAGTGGGAGAATGTTAGAATAAGGTGCCATTAACCTTGTAAATTCCAATATTGTATTTTATTCTATTTATTATTTGTTATTTGTAATTACCCATAAGGGAATGAGGTAGTCTCATTGACAGTTGTAATTTCAGAGTAATCAGAGGTAATTACAGAGTGACTTTTACTGCTGGCAAATGTAAAAACTTAAAGTAAATGAGGGTAGGAATGCTCCCTTGAGGAATCTACTATTTTTTGGCATGTATGACAAATGCCATAATGTTTGGTAAATGAATCTATGGCAGTTGCAAGTTGTCATAAGATTTTGAGATTCTATGACGCATATGACGGATATGTTAGTTGTATATTTGCTATATTTAGCCCAAGGCTCCTATCTTGGAAAGATACTCTTTTGTGGAATATATGATAGTTATGATGTGTCATAAGATGCTATAAGAGGCCAAATTTAGTCTTGGGAACCCAACCTTTGCATGGCTATTTTTGGACAAGTGTAAGATGCTTGTAAGATGGTAATTAATGTTCACAGGTTGGAGAATCTTAGGTGAGAGAAGGTGAATGCCTAGGATGAGTTGGGAAACATTTCTATAAGTAGTTTCCATGTATTTGTTGCTGCAATATAGATTTTAGGTACTCAGGTGTTGTCAGAATGTTATCAGATTGAAGACTTGTGGAGAGAGTTGTTTAGTTGATGTATTGTACAATCTTGTTGAGATTAATACAAACTTGTGCCTCTTTCCCGGTGGAGTTTTTTACCTGCAAGAGTTTTCTCCATGTAAACACTATGTCATTGTGTTGAGTTCTTCATGTTTGACATCTTTTTTGTAGTGGGTTTTATGTTTTGTTACAATATCCATTGTTAATACACACTTAAGATTGCTGAAATTTATCTTGAATTAGATTTCCATTGAAGTAGTGTTGCTTTCATTTCTAACACTAAGAAATGATGGGATGAAGAGATTACACAATTAAAGATTGTGTACAAGGATATTCTTTCACCTACAACTAATTAAGTTCAAGATTGTATGTGTACATATGCGGCAGAGTATGACAGTTTTGCAGTTTTGACACAATCTTGACCCTTGTACATACACCTTTGCCATTGAGGTCAAAAGGGGAGAAGAAGACCAGTGAAAAATGGACAAACACCTAAGGAGGAGAAAAAAAATAGAGTGCATACAGTAAGGGGGAGCAGACAAGCATTTTTCACTAAGTGTTGCCATCAATGCCAAAGGGGGAGATTGTTGGCAAGAGACACTGCTATGATGAATGACTGAATGTTGTCATTGATGGAAACAAGACAATGGGATTCCACCTACAAGGAAAAGAGAGTTTACTCTAGTAGATCATTTTGGTCTAACAAAGGATTTTGGTCTGGATGGCTCAAATGGCTAAGTATGGGCAGTATATAGAGCAAGTGATAATGACTGGGTCTGTATGCCTCCACAGTTGAAGATAATTATATGTGGTTCAAGTATGTCAGTCATAGATACTTTGTGATCACATGCTCTAGTGATCAAGTTCTGACTTCCTCTGAAATTCATATGATGAAGTAGCTAAATCTAGGTAAATAGAGTAAAGACAGGAATAATGCACAACACTAGAGTAAAAGGGTCTACATTTGTCCGTTGTGGCATATTTTGGTGTGCGGTTCTGAAGGTATGCTAAGAGGACAATGATGAATTTTGGATATGATTTTTAGCATCTCATATGGTATGCAGTAGAAGTTATGATGTGACAGTTGAATTGGTCAAGTGTGTTCTTAAGGGACAAGCTGATAGGCATGTTAGATCTTTATGCGGAGAAGAATATTGTTTGAACAATCAATCTAAGTGGCTAAATGATTGGTACCAACCTGTATGAAGACTATTGAATGATTGTTTAGGTTCGCATTGTAGATTTTACACAAATTCAAGCCGACAAGATAAAACATTTGTATACACGGTTCATATTTGGCTTACCAACCTAATTATGAGATAAATCTTTAGAAGATATATATACTCAATGGATTTCGGTGTTGAAGTGATGTATGAGCATGTGATGTGTGTGAATTCAATGTGTGTGCGATCTAAAGTTGAGTTGTGACTAGAAAAAGATAGTAAGGGCAAAAGAGCAGACTTTATGTAGAGCAAAGTAAAAAAAGTAGAGCAGACATTATGAAGACTTTTGATTCTATATACTGAGCTATAAATGGAACTGCACCTTAGAATTCTGTAGATGCATTTGTAACAGTAATCTCTTGGCAGTGAGCCAATCCTTCTTCTATCTTCTATCTTTCTTTCTCTATGGACAGTGAGTCCACCTATAGTGAGCATTTCTTTGGGCAATGAACCCCATGGAAGCGAGCCTTATGTAATTTGGTATTGTTATCATAATATATTGTGAGCTAACACTCACCGTGGTTTTTCCCTTTTTGGGTTTTCCACGTAAAAATTTTACTGTCTATGTGTTATGTCTGTATGGTTGTTGTCCTTATGTTTATTCTGCTTTCATGTTATTGAATTTGTTAATTAGATTAAGGAACAACAAAATAAGTGGTTTTATAGAATACCGATTCACCCCCCTCTCAGTATTCTTTGTGTTCAACAGTTTCTACATAGCTGGAAGCCAAACATTAGTAATAGAAAGCCTCTATCCTACTACATGTAACAAAGAAGAATGAAAAATGACAAATTAAAAAACCCCCTTTCTGTATGACAATCAGATGTAGTGTAGGATGGCCCGAATGCATTATAGGGAGTGGCAATTGTGTTGCATAATGATGTAGGTGCAGTGCACTATCGCATAGTTGCAGTGTAAAAATTAGTGACTGCATCACGAGATCTAACTGTGGCACAGAATCCAGTAATTATGTCATTCTGTTCTTGGAAGTCAAAAACATAGTAAATCTAATAAAAATAGTATGAACCAAAAACCCTAATGTTGTAGAGTCACTGTCAGGATGTTAGAAAGATGTAAATCAATTAGATATCTGTAAACAAAACAACAATGATCCAAGGATTCTTGAAATCTAGCTAAAGACCATGCAAACATGAAACCCTAATGATGTAAACTAATTATCAGAGGGTTAGACAAATAAATAAAGCATTATAACTGATCAGAAAAGAATTCAAACACACTGCAAATAAGATTCAAACAAAAAATGTCTCAAAAGATTTAGAAAACCCCAATGAACAGTCAAATATATTTTTGGAAGCCACAAGTGCATCACAGAATATGGCGATTGTGGTGCAGAAGTTATCGATTGTGATGCTTTGTTCATTGGATATCAAAGAACATGAAAACCTAATAAAATTCAACCCAGGCAGAAACCCTAATGATAAGCATGAAACCCTAATACTGTATAATCACTTTTAAGGTATCAGAAAACATAGAGAAACTAGAAGTTGATCAAGAAGACAAATGAAACCCTGCAAACAATGTTAAACATTAACATGATTTATGTTAAACAACAAATAAATGTGTCTTAGGATGTCGCAGTTGCAGTGTAGAAGTTTGTAGTTGTGGTGCAAGATTCATTGATTGCAGTTCTAGATTTAGCAGATGCGTCGCATTTCCTACAAAACTCTAATTTCATCAATTTACGCAAAACACAGTTAGTTCACATCAGGTTCACCAATGTAGACTAGGGAAAAATGGAATAATAGACCTGAATCATTCATAACAACCACAAACTATATTAATCCAAGCTACCATGTCCTAATCCAACAATGTCTAGTACAAAATAAGCATAAAAATCACAATAAGACAACAACCATAACTATATCCCTATGCTAAACTTGGCTCTCCTCCATTTCTCTTCTTAATTTTGCTCTAAATTTGCTCTCAAATTTATAGACATACAAGATTTATGAGAAGCTCAATGAGAAGTGCAGCAAAATCTTGAAGATAATGATTGTGGTTGTAGCTGAAATGAGGTTGAAAGGCTTCTTTTATAGAAGGCTTGAGTTCAAATGGAGGGTGAGGATTTAAAGTTGACTTTGAGTGATGTGGACGGTTGAGATTGAATAGGGTTTACCACTCCACAAGGAGACAAAAGTTAGATTTATTTTATTTTATTTTAAATAGAGGAGGAAGTGGGTTATTAATTAAATAAATTCATGATTTATTTAATTAATTTGAAAGAGGGATGAGTGGTAAACTTAATTAAATAAATGTAATTTATTTAATTAAAGGGTGAGGGCTAATTTAAATAAATATTTTATTTATTTAAATTGGAGGAAATAGATAATGAATAATTAAATAATTAAAATAATTATTTAATTATAGAAAAAAATAGAGGAAAATAGATGAATAATTAAATAAATAAAATTTATTTAATTATAGATTGGAGAAATAGGAGAAGTGAATTAATTAAATAATTAAATATTATTTAATTAATAGAAGAATGTGATATTAGGGAGAAATTGGCATGAAAATGTTGTTCACAGGCTTAGGACATTTTTAAGTGTCTATAGTCTATAACCATGAGATTCACATTTTGAATGACAAAATATCATAAATTTGAAACATGCAAATCCAAACACACCATGAATCTACAACTTACAAGTATAGACATCTAAAGAGCCAAGGGGCTAAATAGGAGCTCCAAGTCACCGTATGATAAAATCCACATCCTCCACATGACCTAGGACTCATCTCATACTACTAAATAGGAGCTCCAAACCACTATATGACCAACTCCAATAGTATGAGGATAAACTCCAAGGAAACTTGCAACATGATCTATAATCAACTCATTATAACCAAGAAATCCTTTCATCTTAAGCTTTCTAAGATCAAAACTTAATCCATTGAATCTCTCCACCTCCATTCTAGAAGTGATTTTCATAACTATATCTTGAAACAAGATCAACTACAAAAAAATCCCACTCAAACAAGGGTTAATACCATAAGGAAGGCATCCCCTTCTATAATCTAAAACCAAGCTCTAATACCAAATGTAAAAATTACTAGTACCATAACTCAAAACTAAGCTCTAATACCAATTGGAATGAAATACAAAATAATTTCTTAATTAGTCATACAAGGGAAGGCATCACAAGTTATCCAATCTATTTAAATTCTAATAATATCTATCATAGTAGCAACACTAAATAATGAAAGAAAGAATAGAAACCCACACAAGAGAGACACATCAATATAACTTGGGAAAATCCTTCTGGAAAAAATCCAAACTCCAAAGTACCAAAACTAATGTATTCTCAATAATAAGATATTTAAAATATAATATCAAGCTTTGAGCACTTATAGGAGATCAACACTCTAAATCAAGGAGGAAACCATGCAAGGTACGACCTTCTTCATTAGCAATGAGAAACTATTATTGTATTCCTCATGAAACCAATCCAAGAAAAAATGAGATAAACACATCCCACTCCATGATCCTTAATAACTCATCAACAAGAGACTCAAGTCTCTAGGTGCATAAACCAAGCTTCACTCATAAAGAAAATATAAAAGATGATGATCAAATAAAATATGATGTCTAACCTTCATCCCAAGCCTTCTATTTATAGCCAAGAGAGAAATAAGAGCATAAAAATTTGCTAAATTTTATAGCCACCTTTAATCAATGCACCCAAATACATCTCCAAGGTGGGTACCCAAGTTTGACTCTAAGACCAAGAGTCATTATAACATCCAAGGCAATGCCAATGCTCTCTCCAATCCAAGAGCCCAAGATGACTTGTTTGATGTGATGTCATATTAAATATTTTTACAAAACACTTAATGATTAAATGTATTTCTCCAATGTACCTACCATATTAAATGTATTTTCCCACTATGCATTCCACATTAAATCATGATCCCATTAAGCCATGTGCTCACTAAACTATGAACCCCAATATTAAATGTGCTGATCAAATGTGCAACTCATATTAAATGTATTTCCAATGGTTTTTACTATGGTAAGCTACAAAACTAGGGTGCAAATCCCTTTAACAAAAAGCCACAACTGACAGCAAAATAGGCCCCACAAGACACAAACAACAGAAAGACAACACACTAACAAAAGATAAACATAAAATAGTTTATACAAAATAGCCAAAACTATAATAAAAACCTGAAAGAACAAAGGAAAAAAATTACTTGAGAAGTTGGTTGTAGTCCTCCTTGAGGAAACCAAACAACTCATAATTACTAACAACAGTCTTTGAAGCAGAGCCATGCATGGAACCTTCAATGTCTCAGAGCACAATCAAGGAAGTAACAGCTTGATGAGTGAGCTTTGAGAACACAATGGCCATGATTCTCATCTTGTCCTCAAGAGTGTTCATCCTAGATTTCATCTCAACCATCTCGCCTTTGACCTGACTACAACTCCAACACCCATCCTAACTCACAACAACTTTGCCAAAAATCTCCACATCATTCTAATCTAATTTAGTTTCCTCATCCTCCATATCATAAAATGAATTATTGAGTTCCTTGAATAAACTGGCCCCTTCCTGAAAATTAGGCTTCTTCAGAGTGAGTTTAGCCTCTTTAATTTCCACCTCTTCTTCAAGTTTAGAAGTACTTGAATAATCTACTATTTTCACCATAGGGGTTTTTATTCCTGCCAACCTATTCAACCTATAGATATTGGGTCTCCTGGAGGCAGTGCCACTGCTGAACTTCTTACCCTCCTCACAGAATGTACCTTTCTCCTTCAAAATAGTTATCTCCATCTTCTCACAATCCTTACCTTTATGGTTATTTTCAATAGGAGATTCCTCAGCCACCACTTCTGCATACCGGGAAACATAACCCTTATGCTTTTTGTTATTCACAGGCTTAGTAGCCCCAAAAAGACTACCCTTCCTCGTATCCCACTTCTTGTCACCTAAGTAGGAAGGATTGTTTTTGAGATCACATAACCCTTTGGTAGCAGCCTGTTGGGGAGAGTTTCTAGGGGTTCCAACCAAGGTATTAACATCAAGAGGGGAGGATTTAGCAGAACATAAGGCAAGTGTTTCCAATGTTACACACAACAACAACCTATGGAAAATATTAAACCCCCAAAGTGTGGTACCTCATTTCGAAATGGATAATAACTTTACAAAATATTCAATATTCCTATGTGTATGGTGTACAACATCCTTTTCAATAGAAATAAATGTTCAAGATAGAATTGACATGGAATTATGCTAAGGCAACAATGGTTTAAGTGTTGGAAAGCCACAAAGCATGTGAAATTGGAAGTTCAGATGTGAGAAGTGTTGTGCTACCAATTCGTGTGGCTACTAATGGGAACCCGTTTAGGAATGGTAGCCCAAACCAAAATGGGTACCTGTTTTATTTTATCCTTGAGCACCCATTCCTAAATGGGCACCCGTTATTTTCAAAACGGGCACCCATTTCTAGCGGGGCTTTTTTTGTCCACACAACTTCCAAGAAAAGTGGACTCATCTTCTTGCATTTACCCTAACTCTTATTTAAGTTATCTAATCATTAATATAGTCTTACATAGGTATTTAGGTCGGACTAGGTTGCATCCATGGCATAAGTACTTGTTGGAATGTTTGTCATTGATGTCAAAGGTGAGAAGACATATTGTCATTGATGTCAAATAAAGAAGCAAAGGCAAGTTTAAGAAGGGAAGTTTAAGATCAATCTTACAAGGCAATTTGAAGTAGATACATAAGATGAGTTAGAAGTTTAATAGTAGAGAAGAGATATATAAGAGTAGAGGTATAAGGCAAGGGAAGAGATATAAGGCAAGAGTAGAGATATAAGGCATACATTAATAAAGGTAGATATATTAATGTATAGTCAATACGGTGGCTGACTCAAGTTACAAATGGTGAAGATGTAATGTATATAAATTAAAGATTTAATAGAGGCTGGCCTTCTTTTGGTGCCTTTAGTAAAAATTGTTAAATCTTGGAGAAGCCGACTCCTGTAAGTATGAATAGGGTTGACTCACCTTAAATAAGTGTCATTCTCATTAAGGAGATGTTGGGAGATACAAATAAATTTAAAATGAAGACTGACCTCCCTATACATGGAGCGCCATGTATTTATAAGAGACAAATAATATACAAAATGTTGCAATCTTCTTTATAATGCAAGGCGATTAATATATGAAGGGTAGCGACTTTTAAGAGCAGCAATTTATTTAGTAAAGATAGGGATTTATATTAACTAAGGCGATGATTTAGGAAGAGGTATGATCTACTATGAAAAGGTATATTTTTTAAAGAGTTGTTTTCTTATTAAAAGACAACTATTTAGGTTAAAGACACCTCCATTGGTATGTTATAAGAGATTATGAAGATATGTTTTGAAGGCAAGCATTCAATGAATATTATATGAATAAGAGTAGATTGAGAAAGAGTTAAAGGGTAGAAAAATAAAGTGTAACTCAAATTTATATTTTAAGTGTATATGCAGCCCATGTATGAGTAATAAATGCAAATATATATGACAAATATATGTGAAGATTAGAAGCAAAAATCTATGTGAAAATATTGGCGTGATAATGATCCATTTTTTGTGAAATGAATTAGTGCATGATTAGATCAGATTTATGAAAGAAAAGTGTGTATGATTTATAACAGATTTGTGAAGGAGTGGAAGTATATGAATGTGAACCTGATTTGAAAAGGAAATACTTACATGATACATAACCAAAGGTAGTGATCAAACTTGTCATTGAATCAGATTTGAGATAGGATCAGTTTTGTGGTTGGATCATATTTTTGTTTGGATTAGGATTGTGAAAGGAAGTGTGTGATAAGATTTGTAAGGGAAGGTTTGTGATCAGATTTGGAAGAAGGATATTGTGTGAGTTGTAAAATATATGTGAGAGGAAGATCTTATGGAGAAGTAATTGGGTAAGTGCACAAAGATGGGGGACCAAAAGGAGGTCTTAAGAAGCCATTTTTTTTAAAATCAAGAAAGACTAATGTTGGATGAGAAATTGAAGATAGTTACACTCAAAATTTGAAGATACAACAAAAACAAGAGTCGTAGTGCTCTAGATCTAGTTTCTAAACTACTAATTTTTTTCAAAAATGGTTGAGATTAAGGGGTTCAAAAAGAGGGAGCACACAAATTGGTCCTATTTTTTTCAAAAAAACATAACATAGCATATGGTGTGCTCCCCCTAAAATGTTAACTTTTTTTTAGTGTTTCAAAAATCACTTCAGTGAGAAATTAGCTAACACAATGTAGTTTATCCCTGATTTTTCTAATAATTTTTTGATGAATAACTAATTTCGTACTAATTTTTAAAGTGAACACATCCTGAAAAATAGAAATTTGAGTGTGCTCCCCCATAAAAGTTTTGAAAACTAATCAAAAATCTAATTTTTTTTAATACGTGTAGAATGGAGTCTAGTTTCTAAAAATCTAATTATTTGAAATTTTGATGAATGGTTAATAAATTAAAGATGAAATCCTTAACATACTCAAAATGTGAAAAAAATTATATGGTTATAAATCTAAGAGAGCTTAAGATTATGGTGGTATTTTTTTCAACTTGTCATTGAAACACATTCAAACCTGATGCAAAGTAGGCTCTAGATTATGTAATTTTTGTTACAATCTAGAAAAACACATCTTTGGACGTTCAAAATACAATCCAAGCCTTTGGTTTGGAAGCCCAAGATAAATCCAAGCCAAAGGCTTGGAAATTACCAAAGCAAAGCATTTAACACGAAAGCATTATAACGAGAGCATGTTATAATGCGCTCACATTATGGTAAAATAAAATCATCTCTCCCTCCCTCCTTACCCCTCTCTATTATTCTCTCTCTCCCTCCCCTCTAGGTTTGTCCCTACCCTCCTCTCTCTCACTCTCTACTTCCCTCCCCTCTCTACCACCTACCCTCTCTCACTCTCACTCTCTACTTCCCTCCAATCTCTACCTCCTACCCTCTCTCTCACTCTCTACTTCCCTCCACTAGAGATACCTCCTACCCTCTCTCTCACTCTCTACTTCCATCCCCTCTCTACCTCCTACCTATTAGATTCAGGACAGACAACTAAGAGGGGTGGTGAATCAGTTGTCAAAAACTTTCTTCCAATTAAACACTTAAATCCTCTTGTGATTTAGTAGCATATTAATAAATTAATCATCAAAACATAATGCATTAAATAAAGAGAAGAAACACATCAACACATAAGACACCAAGATTTTGATGTGGAAAACCTAGTTAAGGGAAAAACCACAGGGTGATTAACCCAAGATTGTATTCTCTGTTAGAAGAATACAAAGAACAAAAATGGCACATGCCAATTAGGGTTCACTTCCCGAGCACACTGCTCACAAGAAGCTCACTACCTACAAGAGACACACTGTCTACAAAATAATAAGTATCACATACTTGAACTGGAGAATAGCATCTTCACCATGCTTGAATCAATTCCATTTAAGCCCAAAAACTTTTGCTCTGCATTTCGCTCTCTTCCTCACTACCACACTCACATCTCCACAAGACACACTGTGAAATGAATTTACAACTCCTTATTTATACAAGGCATCAACTTAGGAATAATCATCTAAGTTGGAAAACATCTACAAGAACATCCGCAAGATGTGTAATACATCCAGTTGACCAAACTTAGGAAGAACACCATCATCCGGAAGTTATTCTTCAATAGTAAGCTCAAACTCTAATGCGGACCACCAACAGGAACTAGACATGATCCAAAGACCTCCACAAGCTTGCCTGAATCACTAAGAACATCTGCACTTCATCTGCTTACTGAAATCCTTATCTTCTTCATCCGGAACCTCAAGACAACAATCTGTCATCACTGTCACAATGGAATAGATGCTTTTAGACCTCCAAAACACTAACCAATTGAGTTGTCACTTCATATGGACTTCCTAAACACTCCACCAAATCCGTAGAATAGGATGTTGCATTTCTGGATCCCACTAGACCTATTGTGTCACTTTGTCACCTCTGAACACCTACCAGAACCAGTTTTACTTGAGCGGACACAACTTATTCAGATCTTCATGCAGACCTCTGAACTCTTTCCTGGATCATCTTAAGACTCATATCTACAAACCCTTTGAACCGCATCCTTTGATAGTCATCTTATCTTGGATCTTTGCCTTATTGTCTTCACTGTTCTTCTCTATTCCTGATTAGGACTAATTTTCTCAATATGCTCAGCACACAGCTCATCTAATCCTTTTCATTAATGCAACAGGAGTATGTTGACATCAATGACAACACCGGTTAGGCCCATACTTTCAACAATCTCCCCCTTTCTCATTGATGGCAACATATGATGTGAAAAATTGTTTTGACCATCAAGACAAGAACTTTTCTTTACTGACACAACTCCCCCTATCACCAACAACCGTTCACTTGTCTTCTCTTTCTTTACTACTCCCCCTTTGATTAGCCACCACTTGTTTTTCACATGTCTTCTCTCCCCCTTTGACATCAATGGCAAAGGGCACATACTTGCAATTTCATAATCATACCAGCTGCTCCCCCTGAGTAGCAGCTCCCCATCATCAATTTGGACCACAAGATATGACTGTGATATCCACCAGGCTGATGCACATCAGTGCACCTTAGTTCATCACTAGAGGGGTAATAACCCCTAACTTCTCCCTGAGATACTCAAAAGAGTCCTTAGGTAGAGGTTTAGTAAAGATATCTACAATCTGATCCTTGGAAGGCACAAACTCCAATCTGACTTCATTCTTCTTCACTTACTCTCTTAGAAAGTGAAACTTGATAGATATATGCTTAGTCTTTCAATGCAACACTAGATTCTTAGATATATTTATTGCACTTGAATTATCACAAAATATTGTGATAGGTTCCTCATACTCCACTCCGATGTCTCTTAGCATTTGCTTCATCCACAAAACTTGAGTGCAGCTACCTACTACTACAATATATTCTTCTTCTACAGTGGACAGAGATATTGCCTCTTATTTCTTGCTTAGCCAAGAAACCAATCTCTTCCCCAAAAAGAATGCTCCACCACTGGTACTCTTCCGGTCATCCATATCTCCTGCCCAATCCACATCTATATAAGCATGAAGAGAGAAATTATGATCTCTAGGATACCACAAACCATACTCAACTGTCCCTTTTAGATACATAAAAATCCTCTTGATTGCCATGACATGAGATTCTCTAGGATCACCTTGGAATCTAGCAACAAGACCAACAACATTCACAATATTAGGTCTAGTTTGAGTGAGATACAACAATCCTCCAATCATTGACCTATACTTTTTCTGATCAGTCTTAGGAGAGTCATCATCTTTGCTCAATTTACATCTAGTTGCCATGGGAGTACTCATTAGTTTTGACACTTCCATCCCAAATTTCTTCAACAGTTCTTTCACATATTTTGTCTGAGAAATGAAGATTCCTTTCTTAGTTTGAGCAATTTGCAGACCCAAGAAGAAATTCATTTCCCCAAGCATGGACATCTCAAATTCACTTTTCATTTGATTTGCAAAGGTTTTGCACATACTATCTCTTCCTCCAAAAATGATATCATCAACAAATACTTCAACAATCAAGATATTTTCATGATCAATTTTGAAGTATAAATTACTGTCAACAGTACCTTTGTTGAAACCAATCTTCAAAAGATGTTTATCCAATCTTTCATACCAAGCTCTTGGGGCTTGCTTAAGTCCATATAGTGCTTTCTTCAACTTGCAGACCATATCACCATGATCAGATAATTGAAATCCATCTGGTTGCTCAATGCACACTTCTTCCAAGTCACCATTCAAGAAAGCAGACTTGACATCCATCTGATACACTTTGAAATCCTTAAAGGTAGAAAAAGCAAGAAATAATTTGACTGCTTCGATTCTTACCACTGGAGCAAAGGTTTCTTCAAAATCAACTCCTTCTATTTGAGAGTAAACCTTTGAGACCAATCTAGCTTTATTTTTGATTACTTCACCAACTTCATTCAATTTGTTCCAAAAGGCCCATTTGGTTCCAATCACATTCTTGTTTCTAGGTCTGGGGATAAGATCTCAAGTGTAATTTTTCTCAATTTGCATCAGCTCTTCTTCCATTGCTTTAGTCTAGTTTTCATCATTGCAAGCTTCATTCACTGTCTTAGGTTCAATCTTTGAAATTAGACAATATTCATCTGAATCTTGAGCAATCCTCCTTGTTTGTACACCTTTTCTTTTATCACCTATGATCTGATCTTCAAAGTGGTTCAGTCTTACATACCTAGGAATTTTGGGAGTTTCTTGCACTTCTAATTCTTGATCAGGCTCATAATAACTCATCTCTTCTTCCTGATTTACCAGATTAGTTTGAATCTAAATTTTAGAAGGGACTTGGGCTCCTTGAATCAGAACACCATTCTAATCATCTTCATCATATTCATAAAACCTTGAAGGTTTTTCAATTCCTTCATCAACCTTCACATTTGTACTTTCTATAATCTTTCTCAGTCTCCTGTTATAACACTGGCATGCTTTGCTTTGAGTAGAGTAACCCAAGAATATTCCTTCATCACTTCTAGCATCAAACTTGCCTTGACCTTCATCTCTTTTAATGTAACATTTTCTACAAAAAACTCTAAAATACCTCACTGTGGGAGTGATGCCAAACTAGAGTTCATAAGGAGTCTTACCAATAATGCTTCTGATTTGCACTCGATTAAGAGTATAGACTGCAGTGCTGACAATTTCTCTCCAATAGATCTGAGGAATATTTTCTTCCATCATCATCGTCCTAGATGCTTCCTGGATGGTCTGGTTCTTTCTCTCTACTACTCCATTTTGCTGTGGAGTCCTAGGAGCAGACAACTATCTCTTTATTCCATGTTTCTCACAGAATTCTATGAACTCACTAGATGTGAATTCTCCACCTCTATTAGACCTCAGACATTTTAATTTTAATCTGGTTTCATTCTCTACCATAGCCTTGAATATTTTGAATTTCTCAAGAGCCTCTGATTTCTCTTTCAGAAAAGTTACCCACATCATCCGGGAGTGGTCATCAATTAGTAACATGAAGTATCTATCATCTTGCACACTTCTGATTCTTGTCGGACCACATAAATCAGTATGAACTAAGTCCAATAATCTAGTAGAAGACTATTCCTTTCTTTTGAATGAGACTCTACTTTGTTTCCCCAATTGACATTCTTTGCACAAACTATTTGTAGGTTTCACCAATTTTGGAAGATCTCTTATAGCCTGAGTATTTCTTATCTTGATGATATTATCAAAATTCACATGACACATCCTCCTATGCCATAACCAACTCTGATCAATTTGCACAAATAGACAACTTTTACTAGTACCAACTGTTGGTTTTTTTTTTTTGAATCAGCATTAGGGTTTGCCACTTCTAATGCACAGGCAGATTCAGCGAACTAAATACAGGAGGTTGCGTGAGCTGCCTCCCCTTCACTTCTGGTTCTGCCGCACCAAGGGGGGTATCCCTATAACTCAAGATGTAACCTTGACTAGCTCAAAGATAAAAAGATCTAACTTGACAACAACAAGCAGAATACTCTCATGTATGGACCAAGATCTGTATGATAGATCACAAGGCTGGCAACATTCTTGGACATGATGTCTAGTTGGGTATGAGAGCATGCAGGGGGTTCCTAATCCTACTCCTACAACTAACAGGTGGAAGTATGAAATGGTTTAGTTTGAATTTCGGATGCAAAGCTGGACATGGTTGTAACACAAACACAAAGCAAGATTGGTGCCTATCCAGGGCCTGGAGTCAGTAGACATACACCTGTGAATGATCAGCATGAACAACTAAAACTCGATTTCAGGGGGATATACATGATATCTGCCTTACAGATATCTCCCAATAAAGAGTGTTAAGTTATCTCTACTTATGGCATCCCTACTGCAGTATACCCTTCCCAATGTTCAACCTGAAAACAGTTTAATCTACCCCTTGAGCAGAAGTTAAAAGATCAGACATTCAACACAGGAATTCTATGCTCTAGAATCTAAACATTACCCAAATATCCAGATTCAGAAGAAGAATACATGCAATACTGGAGACAGAATTAACACAACACATGCTAAGATAGCATTTCTCATATAAGACTAATCATGAAATCAGTGGGTTCATGCCAAAAACATACAACAAGAGATACATAAACTCACAGGTTAAGCTGTATAGAGTAACCAGATCAGCTTGTTATGAATTACAGAGCCAAAAATCTTCAAATTTCAACAACCAAAAATGAGTCACACTTCCTGCTTATAACAGCCAGGTAGTGTACCACAGCAATTAATCACATGGTTGACGAAAAATCCCGCCAGATACACAGTATCAGGAAAATGGCGCTCAACGCATTACCAGATTGGCGCCCAAACATGAATGCAGCAGGTAGGGGAGGAGACAGGAAGATATCTCGAGCCCTGCGCCACTGTCCGCTGATGTACACCTTCAATCGGGTACCAGATCCGCCCATACCTCTGCAACCTTCGCCATTAATGGCGCACCAACCCGCGGCCTCGGGAAAACGTCAATTCTGCATCGCAACCATTTCCCGCCAAGATTCATCATCATGATATTTCGAATATGCAGGATATCAATTATCCCACATGCACCCCGCAGCAACCTCATTAACACTTTATATACTAGGTCATGAGCATATATGATGTCGGTGCTTTTGCTCCTGACGACACTAGTATAAGACTCCATCATCATCATCCTCCAGCAGCATGATATCTTGTTGCTTGAAATATCACCCTGACGTCAGCATCATATCGCAATATAACCTGCATGATAATTGCCTTCATCCGCACAACCTGATCCATCGGAAGAACATCCTCCTGCTGAGCCTATACCAAAAGTCTGGCCGATGAACATCCTGATGACGTCATCGTCATATCCTGCTGACGTCATCATCAGATCTGCCTACTGCGCACCTCCTCATATCCGGATGACGTCATCATCATATTTGCAAATATCGGGGGATCTCCACAAGATGATCAGTGTTAGAAATATGACACCCCCGGACGGACCTTGATGACGTCATCATCATATCGACATCAGGATGATATTCGGAAGATAACCGGATATTTGGAAATATCATCCTGATGCACAAACATCATGTTGCACTGTAGCTCCACTATAAGATCGGGGCGATAGATGAATATGATGATGCTTGAAAAGATCACCCCCCACTAGATAATGCACGAAGCCGGCAGGCGGATATCTCCTTGATATCAGCATCATCATGATGCTGGAACAAATATACATCCGGGTGATATTCAAAAATGAAAATATCACCCCCTCCTTCGGAAATATCATGATGCAGATAGGCAGAGAAATAGATATCACCCTGACATAAGAATGACGTCAGCATCATCAGGATGATAAAACAACGAACATGAAGTGATACAACATCATCAGGATGATATTGACTAAGATCATCCTGACGTTCAAAATATGATGACCCCAGTGAATATCGGGTCACACTTAGAACTCTTCAACAACATCATCAGGATGATCATAACCAAGATCACCCGATGATAAAAATATCACCCCGGCGAAATACCATGAAGGCAGAAAATATGATGACCCCTACAAGCAACACGGTGATAACTGGAAATATGATGATGATGATGATGACCCTTAAGAAAGAACAAGTCAGGTCGAACAACTCAAAGAATAACCCCTTCAGAATATCGGGGCAACATCATCATCATGTCTGGGCAAGGTGATAATTGGAAGATCACCGGATACTTGAAAAATCACCCCCGCAAGCAAATCAGGGCGCACTGTAGCTCATCAGCAGGATCAGGATGATATCCAAACATCACCCGATAGTGAAATATGATGATCCTGATGAGAAACCGGTCGACAGAGAACATGATGATGCTGACCACCATCGAAGAAAATATGATGATGATGACCTCCTCCTCAAAGAAAATATGATGCTGCAGCTGAAAAATACTGAGGAGGTCCAACACTTAGAACATTTTTTGGATACTTAGGGAGAGTGCCTGCATGAAAATTGCTCAAAAAACTGCCAGTCAATTCAGGCACTAACACTGGCTCTGTCTGGGGACGTGCAGGTGAAAACCTGCAGCGAGAACCAGATCTCTGGGATGCAGACCAGTCCCTTATCCATTGGGCACAGAGTCAAATACTGCACCGACCTGCATCACCAAACACACTTGATGGCCTAAGGCCACCAAGAAAAGAAAAACATGTATCTCCCTTTGTCAAATATCTTGTTTTCATCTGCATGCACTGGGTCAAGCTTGGAGATACTACAAAGATCCACCCACAAACAAATCTTGTCATCTGCATATTCAACCCTCTGATTTGGCTTGTCATCATCACCCTTGTGCAGATAACCCTCAGCATCATGTGACATGTGGGTGCAGAATGTATCAGGCAATGCATACTTATACTTATCATCTATATCATCATCATGCATTGCAACATGATCTCCTAGCTGGACTGAAAATAGGAAACACTCAAAGTCCACCACACAGCTAGGAAGATCAGGGCTCATTGTATTATATGCTGGCACATCAAAAGAAAAGCTTTCAAAATCACAATTGTGCACATCATGTACACAACAACCAGCAGCACCAGGCTGGAAAAGATCAGGCTCTGGCATCTCTCTCAAATCAGGCACATTTTCACAGTCACTTACCTGATGTATGTTGTTTCCTCTTTCATCAGGATGAGAAACAGAATCCAAGCCAAAAATAGTGTCTAGATCCTCACCATACTCAGACAGATCCTCATCACCATATGTGTCATAAATGGGTGACCCAGGTGCATCAGTTTCATCATAGTATGCCATTTGTTCATGGGCAGCAGAGCACACCTCTTCATCACCAATGGATTCACTCTGTGGAGGAGTATCAGCCTGTGTATCATAAGCAAAACAGCCATCAAATGAAAAACAATCATGCTCTGAACTAGCACTTATTTCAATTTCTGACTGCTCTTCATGATCTCCATGTGTTTGAAAGGTAGGCAATGGGTCACACATAGGACTGCTTCTTTGTTTGCTTATATCTTCTCTGTCTTGAGTACAACACTCACAATTGTCTCCACAGGTCCATTCTAAAAATTGCTCATTGCTATCCACAACCTCGTTATTGTTTTCATGGTCAGCTGCCTCATCATTGCAATGGGAATCCTCATTAGTCCTTTCACTGGCATCCTCAACTGGTGAACAATCCAGTTGAGCAGTATTGTTAGCATTATGTTCAAATACAGCAGTCTCAACCTCTATGCTTTTATTTTCATTTTTATCTGCACATGATGCCATAATCATTTGGTCATTTGCAGCTTCATAACCATTTCTCACACCAAGGCCTGGGGAGAGGGGTTTCAGCAGGTACACATTTCTAATTTTTTCTATCTTTTCTATGAACCTGTATGCCATCTGCACACTTGTCACCTTGAAATCCCTCAGTATTGCACTAAAGCCCTCCTCAAAAGCTTCAAAGAATATGCCAACACAGGCTGAAATATCAGGTCTGAAGACTTCTGGGATCTGTGAAAGGGCTATTGCAAACCTATGACTGAAAACAACACATGGCTCTTCATCTTGTTTTCTGATTCTCATCAATCCTGCAACAAGATCAGCCGGTTCTTTTGCAAATTCCTCCTTGAAACAGTCAGCAAGCTCATCCCAACAGGCAAAGGATTTCTTTGGAAAGCTCAAATACCAGTCTTTTGCTTTTGCATCAAAGGACCTAACAAAAAACCTCATCCACATATCCTCATCTCTGAATGAATATTTTCCCATAAAACTTTGAAAATTTTGGATATGTGCATTCCCATCACATACATTGTGACCACTAAATCTAGGCATCTGACAGTATATCCTAGCAGGCATAGTTTCTACTTTATAATCCACCCATGACAAATCCAGTTGGTCATACAAAGGATCAAAAGGGCTGACAGGAGGTTTAGCTTTCTGACAGGCAGACACAACAGGGTTACTGCTTTTTAACTGGGCCTGCTCAGCCTCTAAGAATATCAACCTATTTCTTATCTCTTCTATTCCTTTATTCAACATTTCACCACTGAGTATGGGATAATTCATACTTGGGTTCATAAAAACCCTACTCTTAGACATCCTTTGTCTGTCTAAGACCTAAGGCTTCCCCTGGCATCTAACCTATGCAGTAAAACAGCAAATAAAGGGGAAGGAACAAGGTACCTTTTCTCATACAGATGCAGAAAAATGAACAACACATTTCTGTCACATCACATACATCCATCTTTCATGTGCATTTGGATCTTTTTTGCAGAGTCGCCACCTCTCCAGAGAGGACAAAATTTATAGCAGCTGAAAGCTCATCAAATATGTTTCTGAGTTCATTCCACCAGCAGAGCAAAACTTCACCAGAGACTGCAGGATATCACTTTACATCAACATCCCCAGCGGAGTCGCCAATTTGTTGGTTTTTTTTTTGAATCAGCATTAGGGTTTGCCACTTCTAATGCACAGGCAGATTCAGCCAACTAAATACAGCAGGTTGCGTGAGCTGCCTCCCCTTCACTTCTGGTTCTGCCGCACCAAGGGGGGTATCCCTATAACTCAAGATGTAACCTTGACTAGCTCAAAGATAGAAAGATCTAACTTGACAACAACAAGCAGAATACTCTCATGTATGGACCAAGATCTGTATGATAGATCACAAGGCTGGCAACATTCTTGGACATGATGTCTGGTTGGGTATGAGAGCATGCAGGGGGTTCCTAATCCTACTCCTACAACTAACAGGTGGAAGTATGAAATGGTTTAGTTTGAATTTTGGATGCAAAGCTGGACATGGTTGTAACACAAACACAAAGCAAGATTGGTGCCTATCCAGGGCCTGGAGTCAGTAGACATACACCTGTGAATGATCAGCATGAACAGCTAAAACTGGATTTCAGGGGGATATACATGATATCTGCCTTACAGATATCTCCCAATAAAGAGTGTTAAGTTATCTCTACTTATGGCATCCCTACTGCAGTATACCCTTCCCAATGTTCAACCTGAAAACAGTTTAATCTACCCCTTGAGCAGAAGTTAAAAGATCAGACATTCAACACAGGAATTCTATGCTCTAGAATCTAAACATTACCCAAATATCCAGATTCAGAAGAAGAATACATGCAATACTGGAGACAGAATTAACACAACACATGCTAAGATAGCATTTCTCATATAAGACTAATCATGAAATCAGTGGGTTCATGCCAAAAACATACAACAAGAGATACATAAACTCACAGGTTAAGCTGTATAGAGCAACCAGATCAGCTTGTTATGAATTACAGAGCCAAAAATCTTCAACTTTCAACAACTAAAAATGAGTCACACTTCATGCTTATAACAGCCAGGTAGTGTACCACAGCAATTAATCACATGGTTGACCAAAAATCCCGCCAGATACACAGTATCAGGAAAATGGCGCTCAACGCATTACCAGATTGGCGCCCAAACATGAATGCAGCAGGTAGGGGAGGAGACAGGAAGATATCTCGAGCCTTGCGCCACTGTCCGCTGATGTACACCTTCAATCAGGTACCAGATCCGCCCATACCTCTGCAACCTTCGCCATTAATGGCGCACCAACCCGCGGCCTCGGGAAAACGTCAATTCTGCATCGCAACCATTTCCCGCCGAGATTCATCATCATGATATTTCGAATATGCAGGATATCAATTATCCCACATGCACCCCGCAGCAACCTCATTAATACTTTATATACTAGGTCATGAGCATATATGATGTCGGTGCTTTTGCTCCTGACGACACTAGTATAAGACTCCATCATCATCATCCTCCAGCAGCATGATATCCTGTTGCTTGAAATATCACCCTGACGTCAGCATCATATCGCAATATAACCTGCATGATAATTGCCTTCATCCGCACAACCTGATCCATCGGAAGAACATCCTCCTGCTGAGCCTATACCAAAAGTCTGGCCGATGAACATCCTGATGACGTCATCGTCATATCCTGCTGACGTCATCATCAGATCTGCCTACTGCGCACCTCCTCATATCCGGATGACGTCATCATCATATTTGCAAATATCGGGGGATCTCCACAAGATGATCAGTGTTAGAAATATGACCCCCCCGGACCTTGATGACGTCATCATCATATCGACATCAGGATGATATTCGGAAGATAACCGGATATTTGGAAATATCATCCTGATGCACAAACATCATGTTGCACTGTAGCTCCACTATAAGATCGGGGCGATAGATGAATATGATGATGCTTGAAAAGATCACCCCCCACTAGATAATGCACGAAGCCGGCAGGCGGATATCTCCTTGATATCAGCATCATCATGACGCTGGAACAAATATACATCCGGGTGATATTCAAAAATGAAAATATCACCCCCTCCTTCAGAAATATCATGATGCAGATAGGCAGAGAAATAGATATCACCCTGACATAAGAATGACGTCAGGATCATCAGGATGATAAAACAACGAACATGAAGTGATACAACATCATCAGGATGATATTGACTAAGATCATCCTGACATTCAAAATATGATGACCCCAGTGAATATCGGGTCACACTTAGAACTCTTCAACAACATCATCAGGATGACCATAACCAAGATCACCCGATGATAAAAATATCACCCCAGCAAAATACCATGAAGGCAGAAAATATGATGACCCCCGCAAGCAACACGGTGATAACTGGAAATATGATGATGATGATGACGACCCTTAAGAAAGAACAAGTCAGGTCGAACAACTCAAAGAATAACCCCTTCAGAATATCGGGGCAACATCATCATCGTGTCTGGGCAAGGTGATAATTGGAAGATCACCGGATACTTGAAAAATCACCCCCGCAAGCAAATCAGGGCGCACTGTAGCTCATCAGCAGGATCAGGATGATATCCAAACATCACCCGATAGTGAAATATGATGATCTTGATGAGAAACCGGTCGACAGAGAACATGATGATGCTGACCACCATCGAATAAAATATGATGATGATGACCTCCTCCTCAAAGAAAATATGATGCTGCAGCTGAAAAATACTGAGGAGGTCCAACACTTAGAATATTTTTTGGATACTTAGGGAGAGTGCCTGCATGAAAATTGCTCAAAAAACTGCCAGTCAATTCAGGCACTAACACTGGCTCTGTCTGGGGACGTGCAGGTGAAAACCTGCAGCGAGAACCAGATCTCTGGGATGCAGACCAGTCCCTTATCCATTGGGCACAGAGTCAAATACTGCACCGACCTGCATCACCAAACACACTTGATGGCCTAAGGCCACCAAGAAAAGAAAAACATGTATCTCCCTTTGTCAAATATCTTGTTTTCATCTGCATGCACTGGGTCAAGCTTGGAGATACTACAAAGATCCACCCACAAACAAATCTTGTCATCTGCATATTCAACCCTCTGATTTGGCTTGTCATCATCACCCTTGTGCAGATAACCCTCAGCATCATGTGACATGTGGGTGCAAAATGTATCAGGCAATGCATACTTATACTTATCATCTATATCATCATCATGCATTGCAACATGATCTCCTAGCTGGACTGAAAATAGGAAACACTCAAAGTCCACCACACAGCTAGGAAGATCAGGGCTCATTGTATTATATGCTGGCACATCAAAAGAAAAGCTTTCAAAATCACAATTGTGCACATCATGTACACAACAACCAGCAGCACCAGGCTGGAAAAGATCAGGCTCTGGCATCTCTCTCAAATCAGGCACATTTTCACAGTCACTTACCTGATGTATGTTGTTTCCTCTTTCATCAGGATGAGAAACAGAATCCAAGCCAAAAATAGTGTCTAGATCCTCACCATACTCAGACAGATCCTCATCACCATATGTGTCATAAATGGGTGACCCAGGTGCATCAGTTTCATCATAGTATGCCATTTGTTCATGGGCAGCAGAGCACACCTCTTCATCACCAATGGATTCACTCTGTGGAGGAGTATCAGCCTGTGTATCATAAGCAAAACAGCCATCAAATGAAAAACAATCATGCTCTGAACTAGCACTTATTTCAATTTCTGACTGCTCTTCATGATCTCCATGTGTTTGAAAGGTAGGCAATGGGTCACACATAGGACTGCTTCTTTGTTTGCTTATATCTTCTCTGTCTTGAGTACAACACTCACAATTGTCTCCACAGGTCCATTCTAAAAATTGCTCATTGCTATCCACAACCTCGTTATTGTTTTCATGGTCAGCTGCCTCATCATTGCAATGGGAATCCTCATTAGTCCTTTCACTGGCATCCTCAACTGGTGAACAATCCAGTTGAGCAGTATTGTTAGCATTATGTTCAAATACAGCAGTCTCAACCTCTATGCTTTTATTTTCATTTTTATCTGCACATGATGCCATAATCATTTGGTCATTTGCAGCTTCATAACCATTTCTCACACCAAGGCCTGGGGAGAGGGGTTTCAGCAGGTACACATTTCTGATTTTTTCTATCTTTTCTATGAACCTGTATGCCATCTGCACACTTGTCACCTTGAAATCCCTCAGTATTGCACTAAAGCCCTCCTCAAAAGCTTCAAAGAATATGCCAACACAGGCTGAAATATCAGGTCTGAAGACTTCTGGGATCTGTGAAAGGGCTATTGCAAACCTATGACTGAAAACAACACATGGCTCTTCATCTTGTTTTCTGATTCTCATCAATCCTGCAACAAGATCAGCCGGTTCTTTTGCAAATTCCTCCTTGAAACAGTCAGCAAGCTCATCCCAACAGGCAAAGGATTTCTTTGGAAAGCTCAAATACCAGTCTTTTGCTTTTGCATCAAAGGACCTAACAAAAAACCTCATCCACATATCCTCATCTCTGAATGAATATTTTCCCATAAAACTTTGAAAATTTTGGATATGTGCATTCCCATCACATACATTGTGACCACTAAATCTAGGCATCTGACAGTATATCCTAGCAGGCATAGTTTCTACTTTATAATCCACCCATGACAAATCCAGTTGGTCATACAAAGGATCAAAAGGGCTGACAGGAGGTTTAGCTTTCTGACAGGCAGACACAACAGGGTTACTGCTTTTTAACTGGGCCTGCTCAGCCTCTAAGAATATCAACCTATTTCTTATCTCTTCTATTCCTTTATTCAACATTTCACCACTGAGTATGGGATAATTCATACTTGGGTTCATAAAAACCCTACTCTTAGACATCCTTTGTCTGTCTAAGACCTAAGGCTTCCCCTGGCATCTAACCTATGCAGTAAAACAGCAAATAAAGGGGAAGGAACAAGGTACCTTTTCTCATACAGATGCAGAAAAATGAACAACACATTTCTGTCACATCACATACATCCATCTTTCATGTGCATTTGGATCTTTTTTGCAGAGTCGCCACCTCTCCAGAGAGGACAAAATTTATAGCAGCTGAAAGCTCATCAAATATGTTTCTGAGTTCATTCCACCAGCAGAGCAAAACTTCACCAGAGACTGCAGGATATCACTTTACATCAACATCCCCAGCGGAGTCGCCAATTTGTTGGTTTTTTTTTTGAATCAGCATTAGGGTTTGCCACTTCTAATGCACAGGCAGATTCAGCCAACTAAATACAGCAGGTTGCGTGAGCTGCCTCCCCTTCACTTCTGGTTCTGCCGCACCAAGGGGGGTATCTCTATAACTCAAGATGTAACCTTGACTAGCTCAAAGATAGAAAGATCTAACTTGACAACAACAAGCAGAATACTCTCATGTATGGACCAAGATCTGTATGATAGATCACAAGGCTGGCAACATTCTTGGACATGATGTCTGGTTGGGTATGAGAGCATGCAGGGGGTTCCTAATCCTACTCCTACAACTAACAGGTGGAAGTATGAAATGGTTTAGTTTGAATTTTGGATGCAAAGCTGGACATGGTTGTAACACAAACACAAAGCAAGATTGGTGCCTATCCAGGGCCTGGAGTCAGTAGACATACACCTGTGAATGATCAGCATGAACAGCTAAAACTGGATTTCAGGGGGATATACATGATATCTGCCTTACAGATATCTCCCAATAAAGAGTGTTAAGTTATCTCTACTTATGGCATCCCTACTGCAGTATACCCTTCCCAATGTTCAACCTGAAAACAGTTTAATCTACCCCTTGAGCAGAAGTTAAAAGATCAGACATTCAACACAGGAATTCTATGCTCTAGAATCTAAACATTACCCAAATATCCAGATTCAGAAGAAGAATACATGCAATACTGGAGACAGAATTAACACAACACATGCTAGGATAGCATTTCTCATATAAGACTAATCATGAAATCAGTGGGTTCATGCCAAAAACATACAACAAGAGATACATAAACTCACAGGTTAAGCTGTATAGAGCAACCAAATCAGCTTGTTATGAATTACAGAGCCAAAAATCTTCAACTTTCAACAACCAAAAATGAGTCACACTTCCTGCTTATAACAGCCAGGTAGTGTACCACAGCAATTAATCACATGGTTGACCAAAAATCCTGCCAGATACACAGTATCAGGAAAATGGCGCTCAATGCATTACCAGATTGGCGCCCAAACATGAATGCAGCAGGTAGGGGAGGAGACAGGAAGATATCTCGAGCCCTGCGCCACTGTCCGCTGATGTACACCTTCAATCGGGTACCAGATCCGCCCATACCTCTGCAACCTTCGCCATTAATGGCGCACCAACCCGCGGCCTCGGGAAAACGTCAATTCTGCATCGCAACCATTTCCCGCTGAGATTCATCATCATGATATTTCGAATATGCAGGATATCAATTATCCCACATGCACCCCGCAGCAACCTCATTAACACTTTATATACTAGGTCATGAGCATATATGATGTCGGTGCTTTTGCTCCTGACGACACTAGTATAAGACTCCATCATCATCATCCTCCAGCAGCATGATATCCTGTTGCTTGAAATATCACCCTGACGTCAGCATCATATCGCAATATAACCTGCATGATAATTGCCTTCATCCGCACAACCTGATCCATCGGAAGAACATCCTCCTGCTGAGCCTATACCAAAAGTCTGGCTGATGAACATCCTGATGACGTCATCGTCATATCCTGCTGACGTCATCATCAGATCTGCCTACTGCGCACCTCCTCATATCCGGATGACGTCATCATCATATTTGCAAATATCGGGGGATCTCCACAAGATGATCAGTGTTAGAAATATGACCCCCCCGGACTTTGATGACGTCATCATCATATCGACATCAGGATGATATTCGGAAGATAACCGGATATTTGGAAATATCATCCTGATGCACAAACATCATGTTGCACTGTAGCTCCACTATAAGATCGGGGCGATAGATGAATATGATGATGCTTGAAAAGATCACCCCCCACTAGATAATGCACGAAGCTGGCAGGCGGATATCTCCTTGATATCAGCATCATCATGACGCTGGAACAAATATACATCCGGGTGATATTCAAAAATTAAAATATCACCCCCTCCTTCGGAAATATCATGATGCAGATAGGCAGAGAAATAGATATCACCCTGACATAAGAATGACGTCAGCATCATCAGGATGATAAAACAACGAACATGAAGTGATACAACATCATCAGGATGATATTGACTAAGATCATCCTGACGTTCAAAATATGATGACCCCAGTGAATATCGGGTCACACTTAGAACTCTTCAACAACATCATCAGGATGATCATAACCAAGATCACCCAATGATAAAAATATCACCCCGGCGAAATACCATGAAGGCAGAAAATATGATGACCCCCGCAAGCAACACGGTGATAACTGGAAATATGATGATGATGATGACGACCCTTAAAAAAGAACAAGTCAGGTCGAACAACTCAAAGAATAACCCCTTCAGAATATCGGGGCAACATCATCATCATGTCTGGGCAAGGTGATAATTGGAAGATCACCGGATACTTGAAAAATCACCCCCGCAAGCAAATCAGGGCGCACTGTAGCTCATCAGCAGGATCAGGATGATATCCAAACATCACCCGATAGTGAAATATGATGATCTTGATGAGAAACCGGTCGACAGAGAACATGATGATGCTGACCACCATCGAAGAAAATATGATGATGATGACCTCCTCCTCAAAGAAAATATGATGCTGCAGCTGAAAAATACTGAGGAGGTCCAACACTTAGAACATTTTTTGGATACTTAGGGAGAGTGCCTACATGAAAATTGCTCAAAAAACTGCCAGCCAATTCAGGCACTAACACCAACTAAATGGAAGATATTACCTTTTGTTTGAGTACCGAATGCAATCTCTGTTCCAGAACTTTCAAAGATCTTGCATTTTCCATTCTTGAATCGGAGATCATAGCCTTTGTCCACCAACTATCCAACACTGAGAAGATTGTGCTTCAATCCTTCAACATACAGTACATTACCAGTTTTGTTCCTTCCATCAAAAGAAATAGTTCCTCTACCTTTGATTCTACCAACAGAATTATCACCAAACTTTACCACTCCTCCTTCATACCTTTCCAAATCTATGAACTTATTTTTGTCCCCTGTCATATGGTGAGAGCATCCACTATCAATGACCCAATCATCCTTTTCTTCAACTTGGGCAGCCAGAGCTCTTTCTTCAACTTTATGATTAATAGATTTAGAGGGCTTTAGATCTTCTTCCTTGATGGCAATGAATACCCAGTCACTTCTGGATTTGTTTCCTATCTCTGATTCATCATCTGTTACTCCTTCATTATCATCTTCTTCATGACCATAGTAACAATTCTTTTGGAACCTTGATCTGTTAGGATTTGGCCTTGAAAATCTTTCTGGACATCTTGAGGCAAAATGACCAATCTTATTGTAGTTAAAACACTTAAAAGGCAATTTTCCTTATCCTTATCGGAACCTCTTGGCAGTCCTTTTGCAATAAGAGCTTCAAGTTGAGCATTTTCAGCTTCTTCTTCTTCCATATCTTTTCTTGCTTTTTCATACCATGATAGTTTCCTTGAAGAGTTCTCTCTTGGATCAAACCTTTGTTTACCTTTTACAAAGGCACTGGCTTTGAATGTTGATTCAGTCTTGGGGGGCATCTCCAAACTTAGTCATTTCAAATGCAACCAATTTACCAGCCAATTGATCTCTTGTGACAGGAGTATGGGCTCTGAATTCTTCAATGGCAGCAACCTTGATTTTATATGAAGTAGGAAGGGATCTGAGAATTTTGCCAACAATCTCATCTTCATCCAAGACTCCACCAACACATACTTGTCTTCATAAAAGTAGTGATGTTTTCATCTTCAGATTTTTGAATTTTCATTTCAGACTTTGTAGCCTTGCACATTTCACATACTTGTCTCCTTCATGCAAAGTTTCCAGTTTTTCCCAAATCTCAAAAGTAGTTTGTAGGTCAACAATATTTGTCAGCTCTGAATCAGACAATGCACTTAGAAGAGCTTCTATGGTCCGTGGATTGTTTTCAGCATCTATGATTTCATTTGGGGCTTTTAGACCACCCTGTTGAGGTGTATACTTTGTTGTAGCCATGGTCCAGTACTGCATTCCCATACATTGCAAGTGACATTTCATGTGAATTTTCCAAATATTAAAATTGGTTCCATCAAACTTTGAACTATCCTTGTAGGACAACATCCTGGATCTCCTCAAGTGGTTAAGCTCTTTTAGAGGAACTTAGCTCTGATACCAATTGTTAGATTTAGGACAGACAACTGAGAGGGGGGGTGAATCAGTTGTCAAAAAATTTCTTCCAATTAAACACTTAAATCCTCATGTGATTTAGCAGCATATTAATAAATTAATCATCAAAACATAATGCATTAAATCAAGAGCAGAAACACATCGACACATATGACACCAAGATTTTGACGTGGAAAACCCGGTTAAGGGAAAAACCACGGGGTGATTAACCCAAGATTGTATTCTCTATTAGAAGAATAGAAAAAACAAAAATGACACATGCCAATTAGGGTCACTGCCCGAGCACACTACTCACAAGAAGCTCACTGCCTACAAGAGACACACTGTCTACAAAATAATAAGTATCACATACTTGAACTAGAGAATAGCATCTTCACCATGCTTGAATCAGTTCCATTTAGGCCCAAAAACTTCTGCTCTGCCTTTCACTCTCTTCCTCACTACCACACTCACATCTCCACAAGACACACTGTAAAATGACTTTACAACTCCTTATTTATGTAAGGCATTGACTTAGGAATAATCATCTAAGTCAGCAAACATCTACAAGAACATCCGCAAGATGTGTAATACATCCGATCGGCCAAACTTAGGAAGAACACCATCATCCGGAAGTTATTCTTCAATAACAAGCTCAAACTCTAATGTGGACCACCAACACAAACTAGACATGATCCAAAGACCTCCACAAGCTTGCTTGAATCACCAAGAACATCCGCACTTCATCTGCTTACTGAAATCCTTATCTTCTTCATTCGAAACCTCAAGAACACAGTCTGTCATCACTGTCACGATGGAATAGATGCTTTCAGACCTCCAAAATACTAACCAATTGAGTTGTCACTTCGCATGGACTTTCTGAACACCCCACCAAATCTGCAGAGTAGGATATTGCATTTCTGGATCCCACCAGACCTATTTGTGTCACTCTGTCACCTCTGAACACCTGCCAGAACCAGTTTTACTTGAGCAGCCACAACTTCTTCAGATCTTCATGCAGACCTCTAAACTCTTTCTGGATCATCTTAAGACTCATATCTACAAACCCTTTGAACTGCATCCTCTGATAGTCATCTTATCTTGGATCTTTGCCTTACTATCTCCACTGTTCTTCTCTATTCCTGATTAGGACTAATTTTCTCAATATCATCAGCACACAGCTCATCCAATCCTTTTCATTAATGCAATAGGAGTATGTTGACATCAATGACAACACCGGTTAGGCCCATACATGCAACACTACTCTCTCTCTCTCTCTCTCTCTCTCTCTCTCTCTCTCTCTCTCTCTCTCTCTCTCTCTCTCTCTCTCTCTCTCTCTCTCTCTCTCTCTCTCTCTCTCTGACCTATCTAACTCCTAGTTTTCCTTTCCAATTTCCCTTTAGATCCCACCAAATTTTCCCTATTTTACTATTTTCCACATCTCCTCTCATAATTCTTCCCATCCAATGAAATTTTGTTTTATCTTGTTTCCATTTCATCCTCCCAATTTATATCCTCATCCCTCTTTGCATGTCCTAGTTTTCTTGTTTCCATTTTCTTTATCGATAAGGGAGAGAGAGAGAGAGGGAGGAAGAGGGAGAGAGGGTGGAGATGGATGGGAGAGAGAGGGGAGAGATAGCATAATAGGGAGAGAGAGAGAGAGAGAGAGAGAGAGATAGAAAGGGAGTCATAGTTTTCTTATTTTCATTTCCTTCATTGCGAAGGGAGAGGGAAAGATAGGGAGATAGGGAAAGATAGATAGGTAGAAAGAGAGATAGAGAGGAGACATATAGGGAGAGATAGAGGAGACAGAGGGGAGAGATAGGGAGATAGAGAGTTAGCAAGATGTCGAGAGATATAGGGAGAGAGATTGAAAGGTAGAGGGACGATATAGAGATAGGGAGATAAGAGAGAGATAGGGAGATAGAGGTTTAGGGTTTCTCATGTTTAGGGTTTGGGGTATAGGGTATAAGGGTTAGGGTTTAGGAGCATTATTTAAGGTTTAGGGGTTTTGGGAGAGAGAGAGACAGGTTTAGGGGTTAGGGTTTAGGAGCATTATTTAGGGTTTTATGAGTTTAGGGTTTCTCAAGTTTACCTGGTTTAGGGTTTAGGGGTTAGGGATTAGGGGAATTATTTAGGGTTTAGGGGTTTAGGTTTTCTTGAATTTAAGGTTTAGTGTTTAGGGTTTAGGGTTACTCAGGTTTAGGGTTTAGGGGTTTAAGGTGTAGAGAGAGATAGAGAGAGGGGATTGATAGAGATTGGGAGAGATAGAGGAGACAGAGGGGAGAGATAGGGAGATAAAGAGTGAGGGACATGTCCAGAGCCATAGGGAGAGAGATTGAGAGGTAGAGGGATGATAGAGATAGGGAGATAGGGGCTCGAGATAGGGAGATAGAGGTTTAGGGTTTCTTGGGTTTAGGGTTTAGGGGTTTGGGGTTTAGGGGTTAGGGGTTAGGGTTAAGGGGTATTATTTAGGGTTTAGGGTTTATGGTTTAGGGGTTAAGGTTTAAAGGTTTAGGGTTTAGGGTTTAGGGTTTAGAGAGAGAGGACTGATAGGGAGATATAGAGGAGACCGAGGGGAGAGATAGGGAGATAAAGAGTGAGGGACATGGCCAGAGACATAGGGAGAGAGATTGAGAGGTAGAGGGATGATAGAGATATGGAGGTTAGGGAGAGATAGGGAGATAGAGGTTTAGTGTTGCTCAGGTTTAGGGTTTAGGGGTTAGGGGTTATGGGTTAGGGTTTAGGGGTTTAGGGAGAGAGAGAGAGAGGTTTAGGTGTTGGAAATCATCCAAACAACTGAGAGGGGGGGTGCATCAGTTGTCCCTAAACTTTAACCTTTTCTGAACTTTTTAAATCTTCTTTATAATCATATTAATGATGAAAACATTTGAGCATAAATCAACACATGACCAGAAACAACATGAACACACAACACCAATATTTTGATGTGGAAAACCCAGTTAAGGGAAAAAACACGGTGGGGGTTAGCCCACAAAAATTGTGTACCCTATTAAAAGTACCTAAGAAAATAGAAGGCACATGCCTTTGGGCACACTACTCAAAGCTCACTGCTCAAGGAGAGGCTCACTGCCTATAAGAAATTATGATTTACACAGAGATAATGAACTGAAAAATAGCATCTACATTCATGCCTGAATCAGTCTCTTTGAAGGCTCAAAAACTTCTACTCCTATCTTCAAATTCTTCTTCACTAACTCTCCACTCTATACTTCCTTTGCTCCTCTTCTTTCTCTACTTTGCCTTTTTGATCTTTCTTTGGATTTAACTCTCTTATTCGAGGATGTGTTTCAACAACTCTTCAACAATTATTTATGTCCTTCATCAACCTTGGAATGATCAACAAGGTTGGCTAAACTAGACATGGATCATTATACTGTCAGCCAAACACAACTGAGACTTGAATCTTCTTCTACAACCACGCCACCCTTCATAAAAATGCTCTTAGATCATCCACAACATGCTAGGATCATCCGGTCAGCCAAGACTGGGAAGAACATCAACCTCAAAGAAGAAATCTTCAGACAATAAGATCAAACTTCAATGCAGACCTCCAACATAGTAGCCACATGATCTAGAGACCTCCACAAGCACATTGAAATCATCAATAACATTCAATCTAAACCAAATTACCATAATCATTTGTATCTTCCTCTGGAACCTCAAGAACACTATCTGTCATGACTGTCAAACTAGAAAGATAGCTTATGGACCTCCAAACCATGAACCACTTGAGTTGATATACACTGAATTCCAAACATGCCTTCAAATCCGCAGACCATAGTATTTCACTGTGGAGAGATCCAGACCAACTTACTGTCACACTGTGTCTTCTGAATACTGTAAAATCCGGTTATACTCAGATGGCCATAACTTCTTCAAATCTTCATGCGGACTTCTTAAATCTTAACTGGAGCAACCTCTGACAATCCTCTACACAACCATATGGTCCACATGCATTGATTGTCATTAATTTTCTCAATATCCTCAATAGTTTGATCTTCTATACAGACAACAAAATAGGATACAGTTGACACCAATGGCAACAAGGATATGTTGACATCAATGACAATACCACTTAGGCACATAGTTGCAACATTAGGGTTGCTCAGGTTAGGGGTTAGGGTTTTAGGGGCATTATTTAAGGTTTATGAGTTTAGGGTTGCCCAAGTTTAGGGTTTAGAGTTTAGGAGAATTATTTAGGGTTTAGGGTTTCTTAGATTTAGGGTTTGGGGGTTAGGGGTTAGGGGTCAAGGTTTAAGGGCTTTATTTAGGGTTTATGAGTTTAAGGTTTCTCAAGTTTAGGGTTTAGGTGAATTATTTAGGGTTTAGGCGTTTAGGGTTGCTTGAGTTTAGGGTTTAGGGTTTAGGGGTTAGTGGTTAGGGTTTAGGGGTTTAGGGTTTAGGGTTTAGAGAGAGATAAAGAGATGGGATCAATAGAGATTGGGAGAGATAGAGGAGATAGAGGGGAGAGATAGGGAGATAGAGAGTGAGGGACATGTTCAAAGACATAGGGAGAGAGATTGAGAGGTAGAGGGAAGATAGAGATAGGGAGATAGGGGAGAGATAGGGTGATAGAGGTTTAGGGTTGCTTGGGTTTAGGGTTTAGGGTTTTGGGGTTATGGTTTTGGGGCATTATTTAGGGTTTATGGTTTACGGGTTAGGGGTTAAGGTTTAGAGGTTTAGGATTTAAGGTTTAGTGAGAGAGAGAGAGAGGACCAATAGGGAGATATATAGGAGACTAAGGGGAGAGATAGGGAGATAGAGTGAGGGACATGACTAGAGACATAGGGAGAGAAATTGAGAGATAGAGGGATGATATAGACATGAAGATAGGGGAGAGATAGGGAGATAGAGGTTTAGGGTTTCTTGGGTTTAGGGTTTAGGATTTAGGGGTTTGGGGTTCAAGGGTTTAGGGTTTCTCAAGTTTAGGGTTTAGGGGTTAGGAGTTAGGGGTTAAGATTTAGAGGTTTAGGGTTTAGAGAGAGAGGACCGATAAGGAGATATAGAGGAGACTGAGGGGAGAGAAATAAAAGAAGGTATGTAAGAGAAAGATTCAGGTATGTCATGATGACAAAACAAATGGGTCATAAAAAGGCTTAATATATCAAAGAACTTAACCCCATGGGTGATCATGAGGAAAACACCTACATCAGAGTAGATATTAATTGGATTTAGCAAAAATGTTGATAGCTTAGCTTAGTACGAGCTCACATCATCTTAGATGTGAAATGGGAAGATGGTTGATTCCTAAAGAGAAGTGGGAAAAGAGAATATGCCTATTTTGCAACGAAGACATGGTGGAAATGGAATGACACTTCCTCTTGGAGTGCTATGTGTATACACCTAAAAATGACATGACTCTAGCTAAATAAATATTTATTTCATTTTAAATTCCTCTATCAATAAATAAAAAAATCAATTTATTTATTTGATTCATATTTCTCCAAAAAATTAAATAAAATCATTTATTTAACTAAATCATCCAAATTCTTCTAAAGTCATTCTCAATTAAATAATACCAAATTATTTAATTAATTCTTCTCATTCTCTATATTTAAATAAATCCAAATATTTATTTAAATTGTCTATTTCCTCCAAAATTGAATTAATACCAAAAATAATTCAGTTCATCTATGATCTATGTGCACATGTAATTAAATATTTTAATATTTAAATAGCTAATATTCCCTCACCCACATGTCCTATTATCCTCTAGTCAAATTAGTTAACTCATCAATCAAATCAGTTAACTAATTAGTCATTTCACTTAACTGATTAGTCCATTCAGTTAACTCCCCAATCTATTCTGTTAACTAGTCAATCAACCCAATTAACTCCTCAATCTATTATGTTAACTCCCATATCTCAAAATAGAGCAGGACACTTGTCCTCTCCCTATTCACGCACATCCTCTCAAGTTTCCTCAACCATTGATCTTCTTATTCATTCTACACTATTGATCTTCTTTCTCACAAATCTATAAATAAAACCCCTATTCCTCCATTTGAATCATCCAAGCTTTTATAAACTTACTCTGTAGGAATCATAGCACGCCTTTGGCACAAATCACTCCATAGCTTGAGATCAATTGTCACACCATTATCACCATTATCATTGTATTGTGAAGATCCTCTTCATTGCAAAACCTATCAACAGCCATTCTCCATTGTCATCTTGGAAAAAAATAAGGAAGTGCATCTTCTGAGGGCTTTATTCATACACGAGATCAATTTGAGATAGGCGACCAATGGAAGTCACAGAATAGAAAGGTTTGCAAGGTATTGTATTCTTTGTGTTTGATCTTATTTGTTTCATTTTCTATTGATTTATTGGATTATATTGATATACTGATATTTTTCAACATTTTCTGATAACATTTCTGGCGCCCACCGTGGGGCCCTTGCCCCAATTTAACTTCAAATTTGAGTTTTTGTGTTAGAATCCATACACAGGATGTTTCTATGCATCCACTCACTATTACAGTGTATCTATTCACTGATACTGCACATATGTCAGATCTGCGCATTTATTCACTATTTCGATGCATTTATTCTCTGTTACGGTCCATCTATCAAATCTGTGCATTTATTCACTATTCTGGTGCATTTATCCTTTGTTACGGTGCATCTTTCATATCTATGTATTTATTCTCTATTTCTGCGCATACATTCTCTATAACTGTGCATCTATATCTGCGGATATATTCACTGTACCTGTGCATTTTTCTGCTAGGGTTTTTGATCTATTTCTCAAGGAATTTCTAACACTAACATCATTTGTAGGAATATTCTCAGATCCACCTTGCAGGTTAAGAGCTGGTCAAGCATATTGTTGCATGGTTAACTCTCATCTAGATCTAAATAGCAAAAGAAGTAATTAAGCTTGTTCATACAAATTTTACTTAGATCTAAATAGGAGGGAAGTAATTTGTACTTGTTGCATCACAACTTGAACATAGTCCTAACTAGGAGGATTAAAATTGAACAATTGCTTTCAAGAAGCTTTTTCAAAGTTAACAAATCTTGTGTGCCAGATAGAGTAACTCATTTAGGAGGAAAGAACCAGTGTTTTCTGTGATTTTGGAATGATGATAGGACTATGCTCTCCCCTTAACTGGTGACCAAAATGCCAGAATCATCATTTCGCATGTGTTACCTTTAGAGAGGCATGCCCTTGGAATTCCTTCCTTCTAAGTGGGACGACCTTAAGTGCTAATGGCTAAAGCCAAGTACCTCCAAGTCACTGTAAATAAATTGCATTTGTGATGAAAGTTGCAAGCGACGGGTGCCGTTGTATTACACTGACCAATGTTTCCCCCAAAACCCTGTGGAGCATAACCTCTGCACGCTGGGAAGCCTTCTTATCGAAGTGAATGGTTGCACGTGTAATCACTCGAATGGATGCCTTGACTAAAATCCTTTTGTTATAGTATACCAAAATCCCCTATTCGATGACATAGGAGGAAAACATTCTCCAGAGCCGTCTAACATCATACACTTATTTAGTGTAGAGACAAAAAAGTTTAACTCTTTGGAGGAACTATAACTTGGTATGTGTGAGAAGTGAGTGCCATGGAGGGGAGCTGGTGCTACCAGGTTATTAGCTGTCCACCTTTATGCAAGTAGCTAGTGTAAAAACCAAGTTGGAGCTCATTGAATACTATCATTACCAACCTTAGGATTGTGCTTGCGTTGTAATCAAAAAGTCAAAAATAAAAAAAATCAAACAATCATGAAAATATTCTTTGTGTGTGATGTGTCTTTCTTGCCATAATTGAAGAGACAAATCAAAAAGAGCAACATTCAAACAAAGAACCCAAAAACATTAAAAAACATGCCTTTAACAAGTCAAAATTAGTCAAAATCAAGCAAAATAGATAGATCTACGCATCTGCTTCATCCTGTTACGCATTTACTTCACCCTACTGCGCATATATTTTTTGTTTTGCATTTACTCAGTTCTGCTGTGCTTTTACACAGTTATGCTGTACATATGCTTTTTCACCAGACCTGCACTTCTATTTCCTGTTGCTGCACATTTACACTCTATTCTGGCGCATCTATTTTTTACCAGACCTGTGCTTTTGTTTCCTATTTTTGCACTTATACACTCTATTCTTGCGCATCTATTCTTGCGCATCTGTCAAAGTGAGCACTTCTATACAGTTTGTCAGAAAAACACTTACCTTTTTAGACACTCATTTCAGTCTTATATCAATTTATATTTTCAAATTAACCGTGTAGTCACTTCTCCTGTTCATTTTCGTAGCATACCCTCTTTTTCCATCAGTCACCTCATCAAAATTTCACAAAAACTTCCCAAGAACAAGTCAAAGTATCAAAACCAAGTTACTACAAGGCAATTTTAGATCATTTTGGATTCAAACATCACTAGTAAGTCTCCACTAATAGGATCTATCATCCTTCTATCTCAGAACTTCACTGGTTTGTTTTGGTGCAAAACTAGTCTCTCCCAAGTAATCAAATTTCAACCATCCTTACTTTTGGCTACCATTTTGTGTCGACCAACTTGTTTGAAACCATTGATCAAAGAAAACCCTTGTCCAAATCTTGTCACCACAAGTATCCCCTTAACTACAACTTCCAAATACATCTTACTGAAGCGTCAAATCTCACCCCACTCCATTCCAAATTACATTGCATGCTCCTAATCACAAAAACAAAGACAAATTAAAATGGATGAAGCATACGACAAAATTATCCCATCCCCTCATGACAATGATGAGGAAATGTTTCATGAAGAATTACAAGAAGCTCTCCAAGATATAAAATTCCAACATATGATGGACAAAGTACTCAACCAAGAGCCTAGAAAATTCTTTCTCCACCTAGCAAACCAAGGAGTTAAGCTCCCCAAATTCTTTGACGTCACAGTGTTGAAGGAAACTGAAGAAGAATGAATCCATGAAGATAGCACATGTGAGGAAAGAACCCTTGGCACAGACAAAGGCAAGAAAACTACAGACTCAACCACACATCTATACATGTTGACAAAACAAGTTCAAACCCTACAACAACAATTAGTGGACCTCAAAATAGGGACATCCACTAAACACTATTCGTTGGAGGATATCTCGTCATATCCCTTCAATAAGAGCTTGAACATGATCCCCTTTCCCCTTAGATTTGAAGTTCCTAAATTTGATAAGTATAGAGGAAAGGGTGACCCTAGAGACCATATCCGAGAATTCAACGCCGCATGTCTAGAGGTTGCCCACAATGAAACTTTTCTCATGAGACTCTTCCCTAAATCTCTAGGAGGGCAAGCCATAGAATGATTCTCTTGACTACCCTCGAGTATCCATACCTTTGATGAGTTAGTGAATAAATTTGTCACACATTTCTCTTATAATATCGAACATGAGGTATCCATGCTTGACCTTTGCAACACAAAGCAAAAGAGTGGCGAATCCTTCGCCGCTTTATTATAAAGGTGGAGACAACTAGCAAGTAAGTGCTCCTATAATGTCCCCAAGAAACAAATGACAAAAATGTTTTTCCATAATCTCAATCCCGATCTAAGCTATCAAATTCAAATCCAATGCTCTACCTCATTCACAAAATTCATTGAGATGGGGTTATTCATCGAAAAAGCTATGATCACGAAAGGACAAATAAAATTGTTCAAAGACACTCCTGTTGTGATGTTCACAACACACCCCATTTTACTCCTTAGCAAAATGAGGACCCCTGCTGTTGCTTTGCTTTTTTCGCGTTTGGTTTGTTGTTCTGTTTGGTGGTAAAGGGAAAAGGGGAGTCAAAATTTGCAAACTTTGTTAAAAAAATATAGAAAAATGTATTTTCAGTACCCGTGCATGATATGGTTAGATTCCTTGTGAAAAATGAGCTAGGGTTGCTTTTTGAACCGTCTTAAAATTTGCCATATTTTGTAAGTTATGATTATTTAAGGTCAAATGAACATTCAAATTTGTAGATCAGGTTTTGCATGATACAAAGTCAGTTGTAGGTCCTTCTCCTTGTAGGCATCTGGTTAAAATTTTGAAATATACATATAGGATGGATTTCAGGTTCAAATGAATTGTTGTTTCAGACCCACTTTGTATCTCATGATTGTATGTTTTGCAGGAAATATACAATGCACTTATACAATGGTAGACCCAAAGAGTTATTATACGATGGTAAAACATTATATGTTTGGCACAATATATATTTCATACATACATTATAACATTACAATGAAATATACTTTGTGCAGACATGATGAGGAAGTTGCGATGAATTAAAACATTGTATATTTCCCACTTGCATATCTGGGGATGCAAGTGCTTGCGTTCATCGGCATAACATTTGATATCGGTGGAGTTTGAAATTGTCTCCCCGAAGGCAAGTTTCTCGCCGAAGGATGAAAGGCCATCAGCGAAACAAACAACTATCGGAGTAACATTCTAAGCCTTCGCTGATGGGTAGACTTACGCCGATAGAAGGATATAGAACTATCGGCGAAATGATAGCGATCGGAATGAAATAATAAGCCTTCATCGATAGAGTAATCTAACACCGATGATAGGGCCAAGGGGAAGAAAAGACTTAGTCGATCAAAAGGGGTTGCATATGTATTGCCATCGGTATAACTTAACCGATCGGCCATGTTTGGAATTATCACGCCGACAGTAATGGTTACTCCGATGGGGCCTTGGGTGGTAATCAGTAAGCGTTTGGCTGACAAGTTTGCATTGGCCAAACGATGGCTATCGGTGGGAAATGTTTTGACCACACTGATGGAAAGAGATCAGCCCAATGAAAGAAAAGACTAGGCCAAATGAAAAGGCTACATCGGCATAACATTAGATATCGGTCGAGTTTGAAGTTTTCATGCCGAAAGGTATTATCTCTCCGATGAACTTTCCTCAGGTATAATTTGGCCGATGGTATAGTGATCAGCATAGCTTTCAACATCGGCCCATCTTTTTGAACTTGTGTCGATAGACAGATCTCACACCGATGCAAAGGTGATCGGCATAACGAATGACAATCAGAGCAACACTTTAGACTTTCGCCGATGGGCAGTGTCATACCGATGGGAAGGGAACACAAGCTACTAGGGCTATTTCGGTGAAACGCCGATATAAGACATCGGCCAAACAATGGAAATCGGCCAATCAATTTTTGTTCTCACCAACGGCATATCTCACACTAATGGGTGGGAAAAGGGCAAAGCAATAGAGTTTGAGATCAATTTTTTGAGGCCCAGATGAGTGTTTCTGGTCAGCGATAGTTGACCCGTGGTGTTTTGAGCTTTGTATCTGCTTTTTGAGCACGTTTTTGGGGCATTTTTTGGGCCCGATTTCTCATTTTGCACGGTCACACCTTGATTTAATCAAATGTTTTAGTTTCCTACTGTTTATTTGATGAAATAATACTTATTGCTTGTCTATTTTTGCTGGTTTGCAGTTGAGCGGGGAGCTGAAACTTAATGGCAGTGACATCATAGAGAGGAAGTCAAAACTCAAGAGCAGAGGATGATAAGGATGAAGTGTGAAGAAGTCAAGGGTCTTCACTGATGAGGACAAAATGCAGCTGAAGACATTACTGTAGCAGACCACACAAGTTATTATTGAGCTACTAAGGTTTCAGAAGGGCAATATTTTGCCCAGATTTGATGTATGCTTGGAGGTATTTTTTTGAGAGGCTTGTTCACCAGTATTTATTGTTGAAACCAGGGTTTAAACTAGGGTTTTTTGGGCTGTATTGAGGACAATCAGAAAGTCTATATATGGTGCCTTGATACATTGTAAAATTTTACACAGGGGCTACATAGAAATTTGTAGCAGCAAGAATTTGTAAAAGTGGCATTTTAGTTTAGTTTAGAAGTAGAAGAATGAGGTTGCCGGTGTCTGCAATAAGGAATGCGTGGAACATCTGGCTTCCTTAGTGTATCTGTAAAGCTTGTAAGTTCTCTGTAATTTGATCATTGAAGCTAAGAGTCATTCTGACATTGTAAATCTTATATGACTGTCTGTTTCTAATACAATTGAATCTGGAATTTTGCATCTATCTTCTGAGTGTTTTCCTGCTCTTCTTTGTGTTTGAAACATTTCTCTTAGAGCTTACAATCTTAGGTGTATGTTTGTGAAAATGCTCAGAACATACACTTAAGGTTTTGTCTGTGGATTTGATCAAGTTACTGTATGATTTATAAAGTGTATAACAGAACAATTAGATCTTTTGGTAGAATGAATGGAGTTTAGATTAGATCTTTCTAACTTTTCCCAACCCATTTGAAAATACTTAGCTTAAAACGTAGAAATTTGAAGGAAATTTGTCTCATATTTGAAAGAAGCATGCATAACAGAGTTAAAAGTAGACAGTTTTCATAAATATTTAAGAGGAGAAAGCTGCAATAATCTGAGAAGACTATTTAAAGTTTTGCAGCACAAGTATAAGTTTATGCAAAAGGGATGAACAACATATTGACATTTATTAATCTTTTACATAGTTTGAGTCCAGTAACCCAACAAGAAACCCTAAACTACGTAAGGCCCCTTGAACATTACAGCTTCACATCGACCAATTGAATTTGCCCAACAGGTCAAGACCTAACCATATTAAACTTGGGATTAAGTGAATTTTAACGGATTCCTTCATATCTTTCAAGTCAGTTTTGGTTCATTTTATGTGAATTTTAACTAATTGTTATGATTACATCAAAACAATCGTCAACAACTCCTAATTCAAACTATACCATGGATAAGTCAGAATTATGGACCAAAAACAAGAACATCATCCATGATGGAGTGGTTGATGCTAAAGTAGTTGTTCCTAAGCAACCAATTTTTAATCTCAAAGGAGCATCAAACAATGCAACACCAAGTAAACCTTCGACAAATGAACCAAGACAACATTACAACTTTCCTCCTAGATGAAAATTTACACCACTGGGAGAGTCATATGAGTCTGCTTTGAGAAAGTTATTGGCAAACAATGAGATTACTCTTCCCACCATAAAAGACTATGAACCTCAAGTCAAACCTCCTTGGTGGAAGGATACCGATTTCTGTGAGTACCATAGGGGCAAAGACCATAAAACTAATGACTGTATTCACTTGAAAAATGTCATACAAGACTTATTAGACCAAAATTGTGTGGGCACAAAAGATCATCCCTCTAACGAATCACATGTGGCATTCAAGGATCTGCTCCTTAACCATGACAGGTAAAACACTCATAACAACAACAACAACAACCAAAAAAATCACAATAATGGGAATAATGATGCTAACTACATGAGCATGCCATTCGAGTTCATCGTTAATTGCATATCAGAGCATATCGCAAAAATCAATATGCTCATGTTTAACAAACCATCAGATTCCAATACCAAATCTGATTGCAATATCACCACCCGCAGTGGGAAAGTCACCTTGCACACACTCCCTCCAAGGTTAACATCCTCACCGTCTACCCACCACAAGTACAACGTCATTGGCCAACTACAAAAGACTCCGGCCCATATATCCATATTACAGTTGTTACGTCTATCGCCATCCCACAAAGAGATTCTTGATAAAGCCCTAGTGGAAACCACTATGCCCACGAACTTGGCCCAAGAGAAGTTTCAAGCAATGGTAGGTCATCTTACCTCACCTACCATCCTATCATTCACTGAACATGATGATCTATCTGTATCTTAACCCTATAACACATCATTACATATTGAGGTCTTCATTAATCGACATCGCATCAAAAGGGTTCTCATTGATGGAGGAGCAGGTTTGAACATTTGCATGCTAAAATTAATCCTTACATTGGGGTTCTCAGAAAATGAAGTATATCCTAGAAAGAAGATCACAATAAAAGCCTATGATGAAGAAGAATGGACAACCAAATGAACTGTGGTGTTACCATTAAGAATTGGACCAATGGAGAAAGAAGTTGTTTGCCAAGTCCTTGACAAGGAGCTCGCATATAACATTATCCTAGGTAGACCTTGGATACATGCCATGAAAGTTGTGCCTTCCACATATCATCAATGTATCAATTTCTCTCACAACGGCTGAGAGATCACCATCCAAGGTGACCCTGATCCTTTTCAACACTGTAACACTATTGAATCAAAGCCAGATTTTAGCATCCCTAATAATAGAGCTTCCACATCTTCCACCACCCAGCATGATCCTGGCTCCCAAGCTTCCACATCAAAGGCCAAAGAGTAGAAAGTCAAGATTAAAGAAATAAGGGTAGGAGAATGCTCCATCAAACATACCTTTTGTTTAGCCAAAATGCCTTTATCTCCAAAGTCCTTTGGATGACCTACACCCTACCCAAAACCATCTGCTCCTCCTGAAACTCCCAAAGCTCCCTTTGTCAAATGGGGCACCCTATCAGATGAGAGTAGGGAAAGAGACATTTTGCAATGGCTCTACATAGACGAAGATGACACACCATGAGAAAAACAACCAAAGCTCCCAACAAAAATCTATGGGTGTGGTTAATCCATCTTACGCAGAATGGGCTATGAAGGATAGGGTCCCATCAGCCTGAGAAAAGAAGGAATAACTGAACCCATTCAACCCTCTTCATCCTCATCAGCCCGAGACACAAGAGGGCTAGGATACAAAGACAACAGCAAAGGAAAAGCTAAGGCTACTACTTTTTTTGTGGAACAGATCCATAACCTCTAAGAGGATAGTGATACAGATTCTAATGAGTATGAATGGGATCACCTTTTAGAACATTCCTATGAGGACAAAGGAATTGATACCATTCGCACCTATAGCCCCTATCATGAGGGACAAACTCTAAGGCCTAGACTAGTAGAGTGTGATTCACCCATTCCAGAGAGAACAACTTACAAGGAAGGTCAGAGCTTGCACGAGATAAATAATCTTGTGGAAAGTACCATCACAGATCTTGTCCCTATCACTCCCAATCCTGATCATGTATCTATCCTTACCATCACACCCACAAAATTAGATCAACCTATCGATCACCTCCCCCTGGTACATCCTGAGCTTATCAATTGGGATCTATAGGGAACCCCCCAACTAGACATGTTCTAGAACAACAATGCCTACATTTATTACATGGAACTAAGAGACCACCTACCCGTAGGAGATCATAAAGCTGGCTTTGCCATAGAACTCAATACCACAGCTTATTTTGGAGAGGGTACCAAGCCTTCCAGTTGAAAAAATAAAAAAAATCAAACATGGATGTGATTGTGAAAACCGCTCTGTGGCAGTGTCAGATCCCAAAAAGTAAAAATAAATGACACATCTAATGGTGAAAACCTCTCTGAGGTGCCAGACAATGGAAGGCTTGACACTCACCCCAATTACATGTATCAAGAGAAGTCACAAACTGTGGTAGAACCTACAAAACCTATTAACATCGGCATAGAACGTAACCCAAAGATCATACACTTTGCCAAGTCTCTATCTCCACTAGAAAAGATGAAATTTGTGCCCTTCTTCAAAAAGAAACAGGTCAACTTTGCTTGGTCCTATGCAGATATGCCCAGGTTAGATCCAAACTTGATCTTGCATCATCTACCACTAGATCCTGGAGTTAAACCTTTTAAACAAAAACTCAAGAAAATGCACCCACATGTTCAATTGCTAGTCAAAGAGGAACCAAAGAAGCTACTGGATGTAGGGTTCATCAGAGAAATTGATTATCTGGAGTGGGTATCAAACATTGTACCAGTATCAAAACCTGATGGATGAGTCAGATTGTGTAATGATTTCCAAGATCTCAATAAGGCTTGTCGCAAGGACGATTTCCCATTGCCCAACATTGACATCATCGTAGACTTGACAGTTGGACACACTATTCTCTCTCTTATGGATGGTTTCTTTGGATACAACCAAATTAGAATAGTGCTAGAGGATCAACATAAGATGACATTCACATCTCCCTGGGGTACCTTCTGCTGGAACATCATGCCATTTGGGTTGAAGAACGCAGGCACAACCTACCAACATGCAATGACCACTATCTTCCATGACATGATGCACATCACCATGGAAGACTATGTGGATGACATCCTTGCCAAGTCACTTACAAGGGAATCTCACTTAGATGTCCTTGAGAAAATCTTTCAGCGAATGGAACAATTCAAGGTCTAATTGAATCCAAAAAAATGTGGCAAACTCTTGTGTTTCATAGTATTAGCAAATAGAATTGACGTAGATCCTGTGAAGGTCAAAGATATCATGGAGATGCCACCTCCAAGGAACATCACCCAACTGCGGTCTTTACAGGGCAAATTACAGGCAATCCATCAATTTACCTCACAACCGGTGGACAAGTGTCAACCTTTCACTCATCTCTTGCATAAGAACATCCCATTTTGATGGGATGAGAAGTGTGAAAAAGGATTCCACAAATTAAAGGAGTATCTCATGATTCTACCTATCTTGATGCCACCTATCCAAGGCAAGCCACTATATCTTTACATATCTGCTACACCGACAGCTCTAGGAGCCCTTTTAGCACAAGAAGACTATGAAGGCAAGGAAAGGGCAATCTACTACATCAATCACACATTGGTGGGGTATGAATTGCAATATTCTCAAATTGAAAGATCTTGTCTTACTGTGGTTTTGCTTCCCAAAAAATACGTCGTTACATGTTTGCACATTCCATCAAGCTAATTGCAAAGATCGATCCACTCAAATACTTGTTAAGCAAAGTAGCCCTAACAGGTCACCTAGCTAAATGGGTAATGCTACTAAGTGAGTATGACATAGAATGTGTGGAAAGGAAAGCTATCAAAGTTTAGATCATCGCAGATCAGTTGGCCAAGGCACCATTGTAAGATACCACTCCAATGACATTCAAGTTTCCCAATGAATCAATTTTTAGTATCACAACATATTCATGGAAGCTATACTTTGATTGTTCTTATACAAACCATGGATCAGCAGCAGGAATCTTATTGGTCACTCCTCAAGGCGACACAATACCTAAGTCCTATCGTCTACTTTTTCCTTGCACAAACAACATTGCAGAGTATGAGGCATTAGTCATTAGTCTTAAGATGGTGACAAAGTAGAAAGTGAAAGAGCTACATGTCTATGGAGATTCGTAACTAGTGATCAACCAAGTGAATGATGACTATCAGATGAAAGATGACAAGCTAATACCATACAAGCATATGGTAGATGACTTTAAAGGATACTTTGTGATAATCTCATTTGAGCAGATTCCTCGCATAGAGAACAAAGCAACAGATGCCATGGCAACCATCTCCTTGCTTCTCAAGATACCAGAGAATGAGTCACCTTTTGAGTTCTTGGTGGAGTCAGTCATGCAACTAGCTTATGATATCCCTAAAACACAATCCATTTTCTTCCTAGTCAGATTTGATTCACCCTTGTATGGTAAAATTTACACTTACCTCAAGGATAACACCTTACGAGCTAATTTATCCAACAACCAACGCCAAACCTTTATCCGCCAAACATCTCGTTATACCATTATTGTCGACACTCTTTATCGCCAAGGTCTAGATGGTACTCCACTCAAATGTCTTGAATGTGTTGAATCTCAAACTACCTTACGGGAAGTACACGAAGGAATCTACGGGTCACACTCTAGTGGTCCTACCTTAGCTAAGAAACTCATGTGTTTGGGATACTATTGACTGAACATGGAGACAGCTTCATATCATTTTGTCAAGAAATGCAAACAATGTCAGATTCATGGGAACCTCATCTATGCACCAGCTTAGGAACTGTGACCTCTAATGACACCTTGGCCCTTTTGTCAGTGGGGACTCAACCTTGTGGGAAAAATCCACCCTCCATCATCCAACAACCACAATTTTATTATCACTGCCACTGAGTACTTTGCCAAGTGGATTGAAGTCATGCCACTCACCAGTCACAGGCAAACAAATTGCCTCCATCCTTAATTACCTCATTTGTCGATACGGAATTCCCTCATCCATAGTCACGGATAATGGAAGACCCTTCAAAAACTAGGATGTCCAAGAGCTCTGTGACAAATTCCAAATCCAACATCGATTCTCCACCCCATACTACCCACAAGGCAATGGTCAGGCAGAGGCATCCAACAAAACCATCTTGAAAATCCTCAAGAAAGCTGTCAACGACGCCGACTGTGATTGGCACATGCAACTAAACCCTGCTATGTGGGCCTATTGAACCAGCATATGCACTCCCATAGGTGCCACACTGTATGCCCTTGTCTATGGTTCTAAAACCATTTTGCCCATTAAGGTTGAGTTACCATCTTTGAGGGTGTCATTAAAAGGTCTTATAAATGATGAGGACTACAGAGTTTCTAGACTGCAAGAGTTAGAACTGTTGGAGGAGAAATGACTGAATTCTTTCAACCATCTCAAAGCCTACCAACAAAGAATGTCACAAAGCTATAATCACAGCATCTGTCCAAGGGTCTTTAATGTTGGCAATCTAGTGCTCAGAGAAAATCCCCGCAATCAGTAGGATCAGGAGAAGAAAGGAAAGTTTGAACCCAACTGGCTTGGTCCTTATTTAATCATTGCTGCCTATGGATTAGGAGCATACTAGTTAGCTACATCAGAAGTTGAGTTGTTTGATGACCCAATCAACAGTATGCATGTTCGCCAGTTCTATACCTAGAGAACCCCAATGTAAGGGGGCAAAAGTCAAAAATAGAAAAAAAATCAAAAAAAGAAAAAATAGCAAAAACATCAAAAAAAAAAAGAAAAAACAACAAAAAAATTGTCCTCTAGTGAAAACCTGGTAAGCAAGTACCTTGGATAGATACCATGAAGAAAACCTAGCAAACAGGCGTCACGTGTATTTTGGCTTTCATGCAATAAAAGCAAAGTAGTGAAAACCTGACAAACAAGTGCTCTTTGTGATGAGAACCGCTTCCTCCATCTTTGGGAAACCATCACCCTATGTCCATTCTTCCTACCATCATCTATCATCTGATTGTATCCATTTCACAAACCCACCTAACGATAACCTATCATGGCTTGATACTCTATCAACTTTTTCACCTTACAACCTAAGGTTTATCTAGTACCCTATCCATTGTGTCAGCCTGTCATAGCGTCCATCATCAGTATCTTATCATCCTAAACTACTTTGCCTCTACATCGTTACGTAGGCAAGGCCATCATTGATGGACCCCCAAGGCTACCCATCCATTCCATACCTTGTCACCCATCCTCTGGTCCATCCGCATCCTCACCATTTCCCATTACGTAGGTCTTAGGTCCACAAAGTTTACCCTAAACTACGTTGCCTCTACGTTGTCACATAGGCAAGGCCATTTATCAATGAGCCCCTGAGGCACTAGGTTAGTCTCTTAGGACCCATCCCATCGAGTCTACCATAAGCGTCTCATAGTCTTTCATCCATAATAAATCAATCCTTTGCCTGACTAGGGGCACATCCTTGACCAGGTTACAGAGTTGGATTTTGCAATGCCACATGTTCTAAGCAAGCACCAATAAGGATTGTGATACCTTTCACTAGACACACGCGCTCAACAAAGCACGCTTCCACACAGAAATTTTGACGCAAGACATCAACCTATCCTAAACAAAACAAACAAAGGCCTAAAACACTCCAAATGATTTTATCTAAATTATGGTAACAAGGCACATCTAAGGCAAGAAAGTTTTGTTTTGATTGGTTGTGCCTAAAATCTTAACTTTTGTTATCATGTTTCCTACGCTACTTAGGGATGCCTAAAAACTAGAGATGCTATGATGGGCACATGATTATTTTATTTGTTTGATGCTTGTGGGTTTATCTTTAGTAATGTGAAGCCTTGTTTAAAGACATGATCAAAATAATGATCATCAAGGACATCAGAGGTCTAAACATGAAATAGGTGTAATCCTTGTCTATTGACAAGCAAGAAATACTCAAGTCATCTAGATTCAATTTTGACTAGATACTTGTATAAGCTTTCTATATCAAAATCCATGTAAGCAATACTTAGGTCATCATGGTTTAATTATACCTAGATGCTTGTATTTTCTTACAACACGTTAAAAACACAAAAATACCAAAAAAAATCGCCCAATGATGAAACAAAGCACTTCAAAATACTTGCAAAATCAAGGTGACAAAAATCTGCATCGATAATGTATCCAATTACATTTCATATACCATCCATAAATAAAGATTTTGTTCACAGTACCAGTGTTTGCAAATAAATAAAAGCTTGTGATTCCTTCATTCGCAATTCTTCTATCAGTCAAATTTCTATCTATCATTGTATCTTTCATCGAGTCTCTTCTACATTGATTGAGTACACTAGGACATAACAAAAACATATAGTCATTTTGCATTTCATATTAGGTGAGATAGTCATTTCACTTATTAGCTCATTCGCATACATATAGGTGCATTCAATCATACATATCATCATTTTGCATTTCATATTAGGTGAGATAGTCATCAAATTGATTAAATCATTTTGCATACATATAGGTGCATTCAATCATCCATATGCATTTGTAACAACATAAACATAGATGTATACATATTATCTCATCAGAAAACAATCAAAAACATAGTTGTCAGTAATCATATCATACCATTTTATTTACATAACAGGTGTTGCACATTAGATATCATAACATTGGCATAACATATAAACATAACAAATAAAGTGCATCCATGATCATCGCATAATACAAAATGCATGTAGGCCATCATAACTACATCATCATATATAATCATAAAAACATAAAAATGTCCAAGTGTACAATATCAATCTATCATCCATGAGTCAAATCACAAAGGGTGTATACATACATCAAAATAATAATGATACATGTCTCAGTAGCTATACAAAATAAGAATGCTATATCCATAATCTGGCTATCCATGAGCCATAAAAAATTATGTGTGTACAATGGCAAAATTCTGTACAAAGTCACAGCTAACCCTGCTATCACGGGATGCTGCTCATGACACTATCCCCTCCCCCTCCTCCACCTCGGCCTATCCCAGACTGCTGTGGGCCCATGCCCGAAGCCGCCGACTATGAACTGTCTGCCCTCTGTGAGGACACAGCCACTTACTAGCTCCTACAACTCAGCGCCCTCTCATCTGTTGGCACTGCCCTGTGATATAGCCCTCTATAATACTGAGTCTATGCTCGTGTTGTGGCTAACTCTCCCATCACCTATGTAAACTATGTAACAAGTAGTACTATAGCTGCGTCAGTGCCTAGGGTAGCTATGGTGACATCTCTCTCCCCTGTCTGGCCTGTACCCTAGCCAATACTACATCTCTCTCCCCAGTCAAAGCTTATACCTTGGTCAGTGTGGCATCCCACTCTGTAGTGATGCTGACAATGATCCCCGCATCTCCCTCTCTCCAATCCTCGGTGACTCTCAATTGTGCCCTCAACTATCTCACCCGGCCTCGTAATAGGCCTACTACATCGCCCTACACCTGCTGCTATGGGTTAGGCTAATCAGGTGCCTGTGACACCTACTGCTGCGAGTTAGGCTAATATGATGCCTACAATACCTGTGGAACAACTACTAGTACTATCTACTATGTCACCTGCTGGGGTGGGGCCTACCCCACTCTCTGCCGCTATCTCAGCTGGCTGTCACCTCCTCCTCCACCATCTCCTCGGCCTCCACCATCTCCTTCTCTCCTCCTCCTCCACCTCCTCCTCCATCTACCTCCATCATCCTCCTCTAACTCAACCTCCTCTAGACGAGGAGCTAACTCTCTCAGTCTCGAGTACCTAGGGAATGGGTGCGCAACAAACCACTCCTCAAAATCCTGCTCATCCTTGCATCCACTACCTCCCTCCTCATTGGCCATGCCTGATACAGAATCTATAAAAAGTCTACCCAGGGCTCCTCATAAGAAGCCACATAACCCCATTGCCACCACTCTGCCCAAGTTCTCGCAAACAATGCCTACCCCTGTGGCATAACCTGAATCCGCCCAAACTGCCAAAAGCTCAGGTCATTATCTGCCTCTCCAGAATATGATGGGTCCGCCCAATCAACCACCGCGTCTGAAACATGTATGGCAGCTCATCCACCTCATTGTCCCATACCTCGTACTCTAGGTATGGTTGACACATAACTGTATCCATATTATCAAACTGATGGCGCCAATACACCAACTTACCTAGCCTATGCTGAGTAAGTACACCTGCGTATCCATAGGAGTATGGCTCATCTGGCTACCGGTGAAATATGACAATAGGCCATGTCATTGCAATGTGCTCCTAGGCCCAGAACGGTAACAAAGAAACCCCTGTAGATAGACTCGATGCTCCATGATACACAACCTGATGCATATCATGATAGAGGTGGGCCAACATGCAGACACCCTAAGAAAAATGAGTACCCTCGTCGGCATCCTCTCTAGGGCCTAACCCCATCCAAATACAAATCCATGTGATTTCTGATCGGGGCATACAACACCTCTGATCAAGCCAACTATGATCCCTAGGAAGTAATCATAATAATCATACATGTCCTACCAGCTAATCTCTAATCCCTCTATGTTAGGATCATCAAAAATCCTCCTGCACTCAGCTAGCCCAGCGTCACGCTGAGAGTCGTACTCTACCTGCTCCCCTACTATAGGAAGTCTCAGGATCCTATAAACATCCTCCAAAGTCACGGTGATCTCACTAGTGGGGAGGTGGAATGTCCCATCCTCACTGTGGAAGTGCTCTACCAGAGCAGTCAATAGGCTGAGGTTCACACGAACCTCAGGCAAGAAGCAGACATAGTACAATCCAATCGCTCCAAGCACCAGACAATCCACCTCTGTGAGCATGTGTCATCACTGCATAGTAACTGGGAACCACTCCCGAGACATGAGACAATCAAAAATATCCTCCTGCCATTAACAAGCAAGGCGTCATCCATAAAAGTATCAATGCAAACCTGCTCAACTATCAAACCTATCAACATCACTTACTTAACATATCAAATTCATCAAACCAAGCATATCATCTCTTGTCTAGATTCTATCAATCTTAGAGATTGCTTTTTCAATTGTCGCATCGATCAAGATGCTAATTGAGTTAATTTTGCTAAGTAACTGAGTATCCTAAGAAAATGTGTCATTCTAGGTAGCATTTGCACCGTATAAAAGAAAAGTACAACTTCACAACACATGCGCCACACAACGGACTACATGCGCAACACCTAAACGTATGTGTAGTATCTAAACACATGTGCAGCAACCTAAAACGAATGCGCAGACATTACAAATACGCAGCAAATAGACATATATGCATCAAAATATATCACAAATGCGCTGGACTAACATATGTGCAGCAAAATGACCTAAATGCGCTAAACCACTACAAATGCACGGTTTCAGGGCATAGATGTGCTGAAACCCAAAGCTGCGCATTCACTTCAATAACTCTACCAAGCATTTATTGCACTAATAAATGCACCTAGCCCAAATTTTTTGACATATGTACTAGGGGTCCTACCTATGCTGCTCACTCGAATCGTTGAACCCGCTCAAAACGATGCTCCTCGACCAGAATATCCATCTCTCTGTTGACTCCTCTAGCTCCTGTGCTCTGTAAAGCTCCTAATGGCTCTCACAACAAGACAAGTGTGCAAATGACTAGGATTGTGGACCCAACTTCCATATATAGACATGCAACCCTAGCTAACTGTGTGATGACCTTGACAGCTATCTGTGCCCTTTCTCCTCTGTTTTTCCAAGTCGTAACCCTTCTTTTCCACCATTTCACGCATTCTTTCACCTTTTTCATCATGAGATTGTCTGTCTCATGCCCTCAAAAACTTCTTCCAGTCCAATCTCCCAAGGGGGCATCCCACCATCGTTAAACCTACACCAGGGGCAAACTGGAGCATGTATCAAATCGCAAAAAAAAATATTCTTTGAAACAACATGATAAAACACATTACATCAAAGAGGGGCAAAATGTATACACCTAAAAATGACACGACTCTAGCTAAATAAATATTTTAAATATTTATTTCAATTTAAATTACTCTATCAATAAATAAATAAATCAATTTATTTATTTGATTCATATTTCTCCAAAAAAATTAAATAAAATCATTTATTTAATTAAATCATCCAAATAGCTGATAAGGACATGGTTTGGTGGTTAAGTTGCTCGATTGTAGTGGCGGCCACCAGAGTTCAAACCCCCGCTGGGTCAATGAGCTCGTAGGCTTTATGCCTTTACTGGGCCAATGAGCTCGTGGGTTTGAAGTGTTTTTTCTAGGGGATGAGGTCCCCTGTGTTGTGGCCTCACCGGTTCATTGCTCTGGGCAAAAGCATTCATATGGAGCTGGAGGGCATGTCGCACCAACGTCGCCGGTCACATTAAAAAGTTTACCAACACATTATTGTTTATAAAAAAAATTAAATCATCCAAATTCTTCTAAAGTCATTCTAAATTAATTAATACCAAATTATTTAATTAATTCTTCTCATTCTCTATATTTAAATAAATCCAAATATTTATTTAAATTGTCTATTTCCTCCAAAACTAAATTAATACCAAAAATAATTCAATTAATCCACATGCACATGTAATTAAATATTTTAATATTTAATTAGCTAATATTACCTCACCCACATGTCATATTTATCCTCTACTCAAATTAGTTAACTTATCAATCAAATCAATTAACTAATTAGTCATTTCACTTAACTGATTAGTCCATTCAGTTAACTCCCCAATATATTATGTTAACTAGTTAGTCAACCCAGTTAACTCCTCAATCTATTCTGTTAACTCCCATATCTCAAAATAGAGCAGGACACTTGTCCTCTCCCTATTCATGCACATCCTCTCGAATTTCCTCAACTGTTGATCTTCTTATTCATTCTACACCATTGATCTTCTTTCTCACAAATCTATAAATAAAACCCCTATTCCTCCATTTGATTCATCCAAGCTTTTATAAACTTACTCTGTAGGAATCACAGCGCGCCTTTGGCACAAATCACTCAATAGCTTGAAATCAATTGTCACACCATTATCACCGTTATCATTGTATTGTGAAGATCCTATTCATTGCAAAACCTATCAATAGCCATTCTCCATTGTCATCTTAGAAAAAAGCAAGGAAGTGCACCTTTTGAGGGCTCTATTCATACACAAGATCAATTCAAGATAGGTGATGAATGGAAGTCACGGAATAGAAAGGTTTGCAAGGTATTGTATTCTTTGTGTTTGATCTTATTTGTTTCATTTTCTATTGAGTTATTTGATTATATTGATATATTGATATTATTCCATATTTTTTGATAACACTATGCATATAGCGACATTCATTCTAGTTATGGTGACACTTTGAGAATCACCAACTTAAGCACGTTGTTTTAGGAGGCAAGGTTGGGCAAAACTGCTAACCTCTTGATCAAAATACATAGCAGAAGGGAGGATCTCAAGAAGAATTTACAAGCATCTTAGTGTGTGGTTGTCTTGTTTTTGACGTGGTTGTGTGCGGTTTTCTGGGTCCCATAGACTGCTATAGCCTCGTGGACACTATTAATTTTTTTCATTTATTCATAAGGAATTAAAACCTATGTAGACATGTATAAAGAAATGATGCAAGCTAAAGGAAATACGAATGCTTGTCTAGGAAGTATGAGAACAGTATGGAATTCTAAAAAGGTTGTGCATCTAGTAGAAGAAATCCAAAGCATATGAAATGATTAGAAATGACTTGCATTAATTCAAGGTTTAAGCTTTCACAAGCCATCAAAGGAGAAATATTGCATACAAGTTTAAGAGGAACATAACAAAATAAAATCTAAAGCAAAAAATTGAATGGTGGGATAGTATGATAGATGGTTACATTATTATAAAGAAGCTTGTACCATAATTTTTTAAGGGATTCACATAGGAAACAAGCTTGTGTCCAAGCCAAAGGATTCTTATGAAAAGGAAGAAAAACCTTACCATTTTAATGAAACAGAAACTAATGCACAATTACTATTAGTATTCGTAACCAAATGGAAACTAAATATTTAATTATTGACTAAATTTTATCATTTATTATGGATTATGTAAAATAGCTATTTAACTAAAATAGTTAAATTTTAAACTAATATTAATCATAAGTGTATTTAGAACTTACAAATCATAGATGTTCGAATTTTGTAGAAAGTAGAAGAGAACTTAAATGCAAAAATTCATAATAAAACTAACAAATTAATTTTACTACTAACTACAACTATAATCAAACAAAGTTATCAAATTCATTCCTATGCCTTATGCCTACATTAGTAAATAAGTTGTACCTATGAGTTTGCAACCCTCTTCTTTTAAAATTTTACTCTTTTGCCTCCAAATTTCTCCAATGCATAATGGTTTTATGAACTCCTAATTTATAACTCTTTTTATTTATTTATTTATTTTTTAAAATTTATTTTATTTTTTCTTCTTTTTGTTTTAAAACAAAAATCAAATTTGGATAAGAAGATATATTAATTTATTATATTTATATTATCAAATATCATCCAATGAAATTTTTATTTAATTAAAATAATTTATATAAGAAAATCGTGAGCTTTAATTAATTTTTATTATTTTCTAATTTACAAAAAAAAAAAATCCTTATTCCCTTAATATTTTTTATGCATAGATTTTTATTTATTTATATATTTAAAAGAGATTTATGCAATTTTTTTCCTTTTTCTTTTAAATTAGATTATTTATTTGTTTTTTAAATTAAATCATTTATTTTTAATTTTTTTCACTTTTATTTTTATTTTTATCATTAGATTAATATTTAAAGTAAGTGTTGCCCTTAAGGGCACAATGTGGTGATGAGTTCACTTGGTTGTGGTGATCACCACCAAGGTTGAAACCCCTGCTAGGCCAAAGAGCTCGCAGGTCTTGTGCCTTCGTTGGGTTGTCATGCTCATAGGATATGTGCCTTCACAAATCCTTACTGGGTTGGCGTACTCATAGGCTATGGGCCTTCAATGGGCCAACGAGTTCGTGGGTTTGAACTGGGGTGCTAATGCCCAGGCAATAATGCCTTGAGAACTGAGACCCACTAGTAGTGGTCTTGGCAATAAATCCATGGGAAGAGATCCCTCATAAGAGTCTCTCTGGGCTCAGACTAGGCTAAAAACTGGAGTAACCCCAATCAAAAAATTATTTTATTGTAAGTGTTTAATAAATTTAATTAAACCCTTTATTAAATTAATTACACTACAAGACTTATATCTGTGAAATTATAAAGAATCCATCATTGTGATTAATTATGCTCTTATCATAATTATTAAGACAACTAAATTAAAGTTCAAAGAAGGGTTGTGACATTGTAGGTCATCATATCATCCCTAGTCAAATGATAGGTAGAGGTGATCAAAAAGTGCTTGGAGGGTTATCTTCGATGTTTTTCTTTAGATAAACAAGAGAGATGGGTGCAATTGTTGTTACTACAATATGGTGGTACAACTTTTCTTTCTCAACTTCATCAAAAATGTCTCCATTTTTGGCACTATATGGGTACCATCCACCATCAACCACCTCTTCACTGCAAGCTGAAAGGAAGCAAGGTACGCAAAAGTGCTTCTTACACCAATCTAATAAGGGGAATGTAGTGAAAATTTTTAGATCCTTATAATTACAGTTATGTTAAGCATGTAACACAGAGATAAAATAGAAAACAACAATACATAGAATGCAAGTGACACAAGATGTACGTGGGGAAAACCTTTTCAGGTCAAAAACCTCACACTCCAAAACCTTCACAATGTATTATCAAAACTGAAATGGTTTACAATACACTTACAATGCAAGTTCTTCCAGGAGTCTTCAAGTGTCCTTTCTAGAGTAATTCCGGTAGCATAACAGTTCCTATACAAACACTATGCATACTACTACTCCAAGCACCTCATTATATAGAGTTACAAGGCATAAATGAGAAGATTCTAGAGATGGGCGTCCATCTTGGCCACATGGCCCATTTCCACACCCATGGACACTTTTCCAACATGCATACACCTCTCTTACATCCGTAATACATGGCAGATCTGACTTCCCAATGTGGAGCACTTCAACTAAAAATGGGCTATGACAGATGCTCTTATGCATCTTACAACTGTCATAAAATCTGCCCAACATAACAACACTTAATGTTGTAAGAGAGTCCATCATGCAAGACTAAATATAGCATATTCCTCTTACAACATGTGATAACCTAACTTGGGCACCCAAAGATACTTTCCTCACATGCAAAGATGCTCTTTGGCACTTGTACTCACTTGTCATAAGAATCTCTATACTTAGCTCTTACATGTCATAGATTCCATCATACAAAATAACTTCTTCCACATACCACAAGATGCCGACACATGGCATATTAGTGCCACCTCAAATGGGACATCTAGATTCTCATGTGTTTGACTCGACCATCCAAGTCACATTACAAGTAGGATGACATGTCACAATGCCACCTCAAACTAAATGACAAAACATGATGTACAAGTAAATACAAATTAGGCCAATAAGTAAATTGATGCAGAGGCATCCACACTATAACCTTCGCATATAGCATGAATGTCTGCTGACCAACCTCATCATCATCATCTTCGCCATCATCATCATATTCCCTACCAACATCATCATATTTCGGCTTTACTCTGTCAGCATCATGTTTCCGAAAACCAACAGCATCATCATATTGCGGACACTCGCAATCATCCTCCTGCCGACTATTGTTCACCTCCGCTTTCCTTCTAACATCATCATCATGATGGTCAGCGGGCGCACACATCCTCCGGTTGCACTGTTCATCAGGCGCCGGACTCCATCGTCATCATCATATGCAACACTTCCTTCGTCAGCAGGATATTCAACATCCGGTTGCTCCAAATATCCTGATGACGTTCACCTTCAGCAGCTTACCTTCGACGCTCCACTACCCGATGATACAAGCAACAGCATCATGATATAATTTATCCGGTTCTCTTCGAAACCTCCTGATGATGATGTTAACACAACTTCCTGCTACGGACTTCCGCCGATACCTTAGCACCTTACGACAGCAGGATGAACTCGCACAAGGGGATATCTCAATATCCTGATGACGATGACGTCATATCCTGATGACGATGACGTCACCCAATATCCTGATGACCTCTTCAACACTTAGCCAAAAACACGAACTTTCTTTTCCGCATCTACTCGCGATATGCGGATGTTTGGCACTTCCGATATGATGATCCTGATGCCGATACGCTCCTCGGCTCCTCCTGCTGATGACCACCCCGACGAACCCGCACTTCATGCGCTCAACTGCATCATGTTCATCTTCACTTATCCGGATGATGATGTCTAACCCGACTGCAGGATATTTGCAGAAATATCCTGATGATGCTGTCTTCACGAACTTCTTCACTTAGCGAAATCTCACTTCGCCGATCCACCAGGGATGACCCGATCCAACTCAGGGTGATCTTCCAACTCAATCAGCTTATCAACTCGACCTAGCACATGAGGATGCTAGGGTCTTCAACATCTCTTGACCGCGATCCTGCACACCTGCATGCAAACAGAAAACAACCTACAATCTAACCTACTGTACATTGCCATTCCACCGATCAGACAGATCAACCGGTGGAATGGATCAGGAAATCCATGCAGTCTCTCAAACCAGCAAATCAATCAAGTAATGGAATGCAACCAGAGCAAGAACACAAACAGGATCACTTTATTGATTTCAAAGATGCAATACAATATGATCAACCTCTCTCTCTTAGGTTCACTCTCTACAACTAGCTTGATCGATGATATCTGTCTGCCCATTCAATATCAACCGATCTCATGCTTATAAAGATTTCCCTATGAGTACTACTGACCCAACTCCAAGCGGCTGGGAACTCTCCAGGCGGCTGGGAGATCCCACCGAACATACATCATGACAGCTGTTATAACTAACTAGCTAAAAATAGCAAAAGCCTGGTCAGCATGATCCTATCCTGATCAGCATGACCTTATTACATGCAACTGGTCTTAACAGACCTTCTTGGAAACACAAACAAGACCTAAACTACTAACTGCCTCATGAAGGCCAGCTGTCAGGTAGGTGCTCCTGCACCATAAATATCAATGCTAGGAAATTGCAAATGTTGAGACACCTTAATTCCCAACATTCTCCCACTTTTTGAACACCTTGCAAGAGCCAAAAGAATGACAAGGTTTTAACTGCTAGGGACCAAGAGGCCCATAGACTCCAAACACCATCTGAACTTATCTGTGCCCACAGGTTTTGTCAATGTATCTGCAACATTCTTCAAAGTGTCTACCTTATCCAATATCACCTTCCCATCTTCTACCATATCACGAAAAAATGATACTAAACATCAATGTGCTTTGTTGTGGCATGGAAAGTAGGATTCTTTGCTAAGCAAATTGTACTCTGACTATCACAACAAATAGTAATATGTTCTGCATCAAAACCAATATCTAAACACAACCTCTTAAGCCAAATGGCTTCCCTACAAGCATGAGTATTTGTCATGTACCCTGCTTATGTCATGGACAAAGCAACCACAGGTTGTTGCTTACTCATCCAACTAATAGCTCCACCAAACATAGTGAACACATAAGCACTGGGGGATCTCCTGTTGTCAATGTCACCTGCCCAATTAGAATCCACAAATCCATGAATACTCACAGAATGCTAAGGTCCTATAGGATAATCATGATAACATAGGGAATACTCAGAAGTACCTCACAAATATCTGAACACTCTCTTCACCGCATCCCAATGTACCCATCTAGGATTAGCCATAAACTGACTAAGGACTCTCACAGCTTGGGCAATGTCTGGTCTTGTAAAGACCATGGCATACATCAAACTACCAACCACACTAGCATAAGGCACTCTACTCATATCCTCTATCTCAGAAGGAGACTTTGGACAATCACCAATAGATAACTTTGTCCCCATCGTAATAGGAATAGTCAATGGTCTGTAATCCACCATACTGAATCTCTCCAACACAGTGTTAACATACTTACTCTGGCCTAACCAAAGTTTTATGTTTGCTCTATCTCTTCTGATCTCCATCCCCAGAATGTACCTGGCTGCCCCTAAATTTTTCATTTCAAACTATGCTAACAACTGAGACTTCAAATCAGAAATCAAACTTTTACCACTCCCAATTAGTAACATATCATCAACATACAATGCTATAATGAGAATATGATCATTACCAAACTTGAAATAAAAATAATGATATAATTTCAATCTCAAAAATCTAATACTCAACACAAAGGCATCAAACTTTTGGTACCACATCCTAGGAGACTGTTTCAAACCATACAAAGACTTCTTTAACTTGTAAACCAAATTTTCTTTACCTTTTACCATGTAGTGCTCTAGCTGTGACATGTAGATTTCTTCCTCCAAGTCACCATGAAGGAAAGTTGTCTTCACATCCATTTGTTCCACTTCTAGGTCATAAGTTGTTGCAAGAGATAACAGGAACTGACTAGGTGTTATCTCTGCAAAGGGAGAGAAAATCTCACCATAATAAATTCCCTCCACCTAAGAATACCCCTTCACAACCAATCTGGCCTCATATTTCTCAACACTACCATCTACGCCAAATTTCTTCTTGAACGCCCATTTGCAACCAACATGTTGCCATCCATTGGGCAAAGGCACCAAGTTCCAAGTTTTATTCTTTTCCAAAGAAGCCATCTCATCTTCCATGACCTCCTTCCAGGAACCTGTATCTTTCATACCCATAGCCTCTCTCACAGATCTAGGCTCATTAGTGTTATAAATCAAAGAAAAAACACAACTAGAATCAAGCAATGAATAACTAAACCTCTCACATTTCTTCCTGATTCATGTGGACCTCCCAAAAGCTGAGGTGGAGGTTCTTCTTTCTCTTCTAAACTTTCAGAGCTGCTAGAGCTCTCCCCATCATCAGGTCCAACTAGATCTTTTGATTTAGTCTTCTCAGGGGTAGTAGGAAACTGAACCACATCCTCTTTCTTTTCCTTTTCTTCTGGCTGTAGAACAACATGAGGAGTTACCTCTTTGAAAATAACACTTCTTCTATACAAGACTTTCTCATCCATAGGATCCCAAATCTTGTATCCTTTCACACCGACACCATAGCCAATGAAGATACACTTATCTACCTTGTTCTCCAATTTTGACCTCTTCTCCTTAGGCACATGTGCATATGCCTCACAACCAAAAACACGAAGATGTCTCAACAAAGGCTTCTTACTAGACCACACCTCCATGGGTGTCTTTTAAAGAAGCACTGAAGTAGGAGACATGTTAACCAGGTAACAAGCAGTGGCTATAGCTTTAGCCCAAAACTTTTGTTCGAGGCTACCTCCACTAAGCATACTCCTAGCCCTCTCCATCAACATTTTGTTCATTCTCTTTGCAACTCCATTTTGTTGAGGGGTGTATGGGTTTGTCTTATGTCTTTTAATCCCATGTTCTTTACTATACTTATCGAACTCTACCAAACAAAACTCACCACCGTTGTCAGTTCTCAAACACTTAATATTTTTACAGTCTAATTCTCTACAAAAGCTTCAAACTCTTTGAACTGACTAAAGACTTCAAATTTTCTTCTAAGAAAATAAATCCATGTCCTCCTACTATAATCATCAATGAATGATACAAAATATAATGATTTAGAAATCAAAGGAACATTCACAGGACCAAACACATCAGAATGGATTAGATCCAATACACCAGAAGACTTATGAGAACTAGAGTAGAACTGAACATAGATTTTCTTTCCATATACACAATGTTTGCAAAAGTCAAACTCAATATTACAATCATTTAACCCCTCGACGATGTTTTTATTTTTTAGGGTTGTAAGACGCTTCTCACCAATGTGACCAAGTCTCTCATGCCACAGCATTGTCTTCTCAGTAGGAAGTTTCATTTCCAAAGCATTGGCACCCTTAGGTACCCATAAAGCACAACCATCAGAAGCTGAAGCAACACACTTCTTTGTTGTTGGTTCCAATGATGAGGATAAAAAATCTGAAGCTCTTTTCTTCAAAATAAAAGAACTATTGCACTAAATAGTGCATGCATCTACCTGAAATAGAGTACCTCTCTGAGTACCCTTAGCAAGCACCATAGCTCCTCTTGTCATCTTACATCCTCCATTTGAGAAGACAACCTGCACACCCTCATCTAGTGCAGTTAAGGTAGGAGGGTCCGATGAGGGACTGTCCAACCTTGCAGCCTTAAACTATTAATAGCATGACTAATCAGAGATGCAATGGAAGTAAATAGCTAATAACAGAAAGAAAGAGTCATTCTTACACTCATGACACAAGATTTATCCTGGGAGAACCCTAACAGGGAAAAACCCAACCTTCAAAGCTCATTCCACCTATATTATAACTTCAAATCAAATTAAACATGCCACTCGGGCTTTTACAGATGCTAGGCCATAGCCCAGGATTACAAAAGATTCATATAACAACACTCTCATGATTTCCTTCTTATGCTTATCAATTCTCTGCTCTACAACTTCTTCTCACTGCTTTGCTCTCTGTTTCAATTATGCTTCTTCTTTGGATCAAAACACTTATCATTATGCTTCATAACTTCATACACTTGATCAATTCATCATTGGTGCTTTGTAACAAATCCTTATCCTTCATTTATATGCTCCGCAAGCCTTCAAATCATTATCAAGTTGGCCTAATTACAACGACTAGTATGAAACGTGTGTACATAGATAGGTCAGACCTAAACATAAAGTATTGCTCCGCAGATACATAGAATTTCATGCGAATCTCCATGAAGGCTGGCCAGGTCCTATAATTCATTGAATGATGATCCTTTTAGCTCCAGAAGTCATGGATTTGCTCTGCAAGCTAATTAGACTTCACTGAACACTGTCGGCTCTGCTGTTTGAAAACTGATAAAAGCAGGTAATCTTCTGATAGTGATATCTTTCTGGAATCAAACCCAAATGATCAAAATTTTGTATATGTTGTAAATAACTATGTCTAGATGCTAAGTCCAACTCCATAGCCTCTAATATACAAATGTGGTAAAATGCGGTATTCTCTAAGGTCACACTCTCGATACTCTGCAACTTCACTGTCAACTGTCTCAATTGTTCTAAATACTTCTAGATGCTCCTGCATTAGACTCTCAGGGTTAATTGAAAAATGAGCCTCTTCAATTTGGTTTCTATTATGCCAAAATCAATGTTGTTTCTTTGAATAGGTTTAGCGATCTGTTCACAGGTACTTGCAACTGCCTCAAGGTCGGCAGTCTATTCAATCCACCCTGCAAAAATGCCTTAAGTTCTTCTAAGTTTGGCGTTCTACTTGCAAGCCTTGCACTCCCTCAATGATTAGTGGTCTGAGCAAGTCTTCTCCGCAAGCTGCCTCAAATTCTTCATCTTGTCATGGTCTAGGTTAGGTGGTCTACTTGCAAACCTTGCACTACCTTAATGATCGGCGGTCTGAGCAAGTCCTCTCTGCAAGCTGCCTCAAGATCAACGTTTGCTTCAGCCAATTAAGAGTCAATCAATACATACAAGCATCCTCTTAAACGATCAATTACTCCTTTGATACAGTCAATATAATACTGAGTTCTTTCTATAACACTGTCTAATCCCTGATTCTGGATACAATTTCTTTTGCACTCATCAGGATCTGACAATTTCCTCTCTGCATACACTTTTCTTTTACTCATCTTTGTTTCTTTATCCATATTTCCTTTACTCTGGTGCACAAACTTTCTCTTTCGGTAGAATATCTTGTCATTCCCTCTTTCTCTGCCACATGAACTTCTCTTTTCTGTTATGCTTCACACTTGTTCACACAACTTCATTTCTCAGATGATTTCACACAAACTTTCTCTTGTTATGGTTTCTCAGATGTTTAGTCTATAACATAACTTTTCTTAATATCAATTCTTCACCTTCTTCTAGTTTCTCTATTAGACTCAATGATTCAATAGGTTCTTCTTCCTCCTCTACATAAATTATCTCTACATCATTTTCTTTTGGTTCCTCTATCAAACTTAGTGATTCAATGGGCTCTTCTTCTTTTGCATAAGCTACCTCTGTATCATTTATTGTTTCCTCCTCATTAGTCTCTCTGGTAACAGGTTCTTTGTGACATTCCCTGCTTGATTCTTATATCCTCCAAACTTGAAAACATGTTCTTATGAATGGTCTTCTATCAAATCCTCTTTCATGTCTTCTGTAACCTTCATTGTGATAAGACTTGTGACTCCTGTCATCTCTCCCTCTATAGTTTGAATTATTGTTCTTGTTCTGCTCCACATAAGCTCTTCTCTCTCTACAACCTGATCCATATCCTCTTTTCTCTCCAACATGTGAATGCTTCCATCTATACAACCTTCTGACCATACAAGTAACATGTTTCCATTTTGCTCCATCAATCCATCCATAATCCATCTGCATACAATCTGTCAGAGGTTTTATTCTTCTCATTTTAATCCAACACATCTTTTTAGAATGATTCCTTAATCCATAGTGCTTACAAGGGTATAGATCCCAACACAATTCCTTTTCATGTCCATATCTATTACAATGTGAACAATACATACCTCTTCTTCCCTAATTTAATTTGTTTAAATTTGCTATAACATCCTTACCTCTGTCATATCCAAGGCCTTCACTTCTTGATCTTATTACTGGTTCAATAGGTTTTGTAATTCCTTGCTGATGCTTTCCCAATCCTTGTCCTTCATATCCCGGTCTCTACATGATTTTGAAACCAATACCATCACCAACAACTACGGGTTTTGTTACACTGTCATCTTCAATCTCACTGTCTAAAGAAACTTCTGCATCATTACACAAATCATTAGTATCACAAGAAACATCACAATGTTTAGGCTTAGATCTCAGATTTTCATTCTCTCTTTTGCATTCTACCAGTGACTACTATAACTGATTAACATGTTCCTCCAATCTTGATATTTCACTCCTCTATAGACTGTTCTCCTTTTTCAATTCTTCCAAACTTTCTTCAAGATCTTTGTTCCTCTTTTCCACTTTTCCAAACAACTTGAATCCTTCCTCTAATTCTTCAAATCTCTTTTCGACATCCTCAAATAACTTTAGCTCTGCCTCTAAATCTTCATTCCTCTTTTTTACATTTTCCAATTCTTCTTAAAGAGCATCATATTTGTCTTCTCCTAGTTCTTTAATCCTCTCCAATAATTCTAAATTACACTTCTTGATTTTCTAACAATTCTTCTTCCAAAACATCTCTTTCGCGTATTAGGGTTTCATTCTCTTTCTTCATCCTTTTTCCAATCTTCCCCATTAAAAAAATAGATAAACAACTTAATTTGAAAAGCTTACCCAAATCTTTCTTTCTTTGATGTTCTTCAGTGATGACTCTTGTTACTTCTAGGGTTTCACACTTTTATTCAACCCTTTCTCTTCCCAATAGATTCACAACCATCCCAGCAGATTCACAACCATCTCTGATACCACTTGGTGCAGTCAAGGTAGGAGGGTCTAGTGAGGGACTATCCAACCTTATAGCCTTAAACTATTAACACCATGACTAATCAGAGATGCAATGGAAGTAAATAGATAATAATAGAAAGAAAGAGTCATGCTTACACTCATGACACAAGATTTATCCTGGGAAAACCCTAACAGGGAAAAACCCAGTCTTCAAAGCTCATTCCACCTATATTATAACTTCAAATCAAATTACACATGCCACTCGAGCTCTTACAGATGCTAGACTGCAGCCTAGGATTACAAAAGATTCATATAACAATACCTTTCATGATTTCCTTCTTCTTCTTATTAATTCTCTACTCTGCAACTTCTTCTCACTGCTTTGTTCTCTATTTCAATTATGCTTCTTCTTTGGATCAAAACACTTATCATCATGCTTCATAACTTCGTACACTTGATCAATTCATCACTAGTGCTTTGTAACAAATCCTTATCCTTCATTTATATCCTTCGCAAGCCTTCAAATCATTATCAAGTTGGCCTAATTGCAATGGCTAGTATGAAACGTGTGTACACAGATAGGTTGGACCTAAACATAAAGTATTGCTCTGCAGATACATAGAAATACTTCATTAAATGATGTTCCTTTTACCTCTGCAAGTCACAGATTTTCTCTGCAAGCTGATTAGACTTCACTAAACATTATTGGCTCTACTCTATGAAAACCAGTAAAAGTAGGTAATCTTCTGATAGTGATATCTTTCCAGAATCAAACCCAAATGATCTAAATTTTGGATATGTTGTAGATGACTACATATGTCTAGATGCTAAGTCCATCTCTATAGCCTCTGATATGTAAATGCAGTAAAATGTGGTATTCTCCAAGGTCGCTCTCTTGATACTCTACAACTTCACTATCAACTATCTCAATTGTTCTAAACGCTTTTGGATGCTTCTGCACCAAACTCTCGAGGTTAATTGAAAAGTGAGCCTCTTCACTTTGGTCTGTATTATGCCAAAATCAATGTTGTTTCTTTGAATAGGTTCAACGGTCTATTCACAGGTACTTGCAACTGCCTCAAGGTTGGTGATCTGTTCAAGTCCACCCTGCAAAACTGCCTCAAGTTCTTCTAATTTTGGCATTCTACTTGCAATCCTTGCACTGCCTCAATGATCAATGGTCTGAGCAAGTCTTCTCCACAAGCTGCCTCAAATTCTTCATCTTTCCATGGTCTAGGTTAGGCAGTCTACTTGCAAGCCTTGCACTGCCTCAATGATCGACGGTCTGAGCAGGTCCTATCCGCAAGCTGTCTCAAGATCAATGTTTGCTTCAGCCAATTAAGAGTCAATCAATACATACAAGCATCCTCTAGAACAATCAATTACTCCTTTGATACAATCAATACAATACTGAGTTCTTTATGCAACACTGTCTAATCCCTAATTTTGGATACAATTTCTTCTACACTCATCAGGATCTCACAGTTTCCTCTCTGCATACACTTTTCTTTTACTCATCTCTATTTCTTTATCCATATTTCCTTTACTCCAGTGCACAAACTTTCTCTTCTGGTAGAATATCTTGTCATTGCCTCTTTCTCTACGACATGAACTTCTCTTTTTTGTTATGCTTCACACTTGGTCACACAACTTCATTTCTCATATGATTTCACACAAACTTTATCTTGTTCTAGTTTCTTAGATGTTTAGTCTATAACATAACTCTTCTTAAGATCAATGCTTCACCTTCTTCCAGTTTCTATATTAGACTCAATGATTCAATAGGTTCTTCTTCCTCCTCTGGATAAATTATCTCTGCATCATTTTCTTCTAGTTCCTCTGTCAAACTTAGTGATTCAATAGGCTCTTTTCTTTTGCATAAGCTACCTATGTATCATTTATTGTTTCCTCGTCATTAGTCTCTCTGGTAACAAGTTCTTTGTGACATTCCCCACTTGATTCTTTTCTCCTCCAGACTTGAAAACATGTTCTTATGAATGTTCTTCTATCAAATCCTCTTTCATCTCTTTTGTATCCTTCATTGTGATAAGACTTGTGACTCCTGTCATCTCTCCCTCTGTAGTTTGAATTACTATTATTGTTCTGCTCCACATAAGGTCTTCTCTCTCTACAACCTAATCCATATCCTCTTTTCTCTCCAACATGTGAATTCTCTAAGACCATTCTCACCAATGTGACCAAGTCTCTCATGCCACAACATTGTCTTCTCAACAGGAAGTTTCATTTCCAAAGCATTGGCACCCTTAGTTACCCAGAAAGCATGACCATTAGAATTTGAAGCAACACACTTCTTTGTTGTTCATTCCAATGGTGAGGATGAAGAATCTAAATATATTTTCTTCAAAACAAAAGAACTATTGCACTGAACAGTGCAGGCATCCAGCTAAAATAGAGTACCTCTCCAAGTACCATTAGCAAGCACCATAGCTCCTCTTGTCATCTTGCATCCTCCATTCGACAAGACAACCTGCACACCCACATCTGGTGCAGTCAAGGTAGGAGGGTCCAATGAGGGACTGTCCAACCTTGCAGCCTTAAACTTTTAACAACATGAGTAATCAGAGATGCAATGGAAGTAAATAGCTAATAACATATAGACAGAGTCATTTTTACACTCATGACACAAGATTTATCCTGGGAAAAACCCAGCCTTCCAAGCTCATTCCACCTATATTATAACTTCAAATCAAATTACACATGCCACTCGAGCTTTTACAGATGCTAGGCTACAATCCAAGATTATAATTTAGATTCATATAACAACACTCTTTCATGATTTTCTTCTTCTGCTTATCAATTCTCTGGTCTGCAACTTCTTGTCACTGCTCTGCTCTCATTTTTAGTTATGCTTCTTCTTTGGATCAAAACACTTATCATTGTGCTTCATAACTTTGTACATTTGATCAATTCATCACTGGTACTTTGTAACAAATCCTTATCCTTCATTTATATCCTCTACAAGCCTTCAAATCATTATCAAGTCCGCCTAATTACAACGGCTAGTATGAAATGTTTGTACATGGATAGGCAAAGCTAAACATAAACTATTACTCCATAGATACATAGAACTTCATGCGGATCTCCATAAAGGTCGGCCAGGTCCTATACTTCATTGAATGATGTTCCTTTTAGCTCCACAAGTCACGGATTTGCTCTACAAGCCGATTAGAGTTCACTGAACACTATCAGCTCTACTCTGTGAAAACTGGTAAAAGCAGGTAATCTTCTGATAGTGATATCTTTCTGGAATCAAACCCAAATGATTTGAATTTTGGATATGTTATAGATGACTATGTCTAGATGCTAAGTCCACCTTCACAGCCTCTACTATGCAAATGCAGTAAAATGCGGTATTCTCCAAGGTTGCTCTCTCGATACTCTGCAACTTCACTGTCAACAATCTCAATTGTTCTGAATGCTTCTGGATGCTTCTGCATCAACATCATTCAACTTACTTACAAAAAGAAGGTTTCATGCTAAACTAGGGATGTGTAAAACTCCATTGATCCCCCTCACTTGTCCATCAGGGAATCAGATCAAGACTCCTCCATGGCCAACTATCTTTAGGTGAGAGTCATCACCCATATACACCTTCCCACCATTGAACTCTTCATACTTTTTGTAACCAACCTCGATGTGAGGTCATGTGGAAAGAAGCACCGGAGTCTATCAACCACACATCTTCCGATGCATGGGTGGCCAAGGAAGGAACAAAAGCATCACCATCGTCTTGTGATTTGTTAGAATCGGAGAAGTTCTTCTTTTTCTTCTTCTCCTCCTTACACTTCTTTCAGAAGTGCCTAGATTTACCATAGTTCCAATAGAGTGCCTTGGACTTTCCAGGAGATTTCGATCTCCCATGGGATTTAGATTTGCCCTTTTCATCTTTCTTGTCTTTATTTTTCCCTTTCTCTTTGGGTCTACCACAAACCACAAGAGCCTCCTTAGTTAACTCAGAAGATTTTCTCTGCATTTCTTCATATAACAATGAAGACACCACTTCATCCATCTTGAAGGTGGTTGTAGTACTCACAATGGCCATGACAAGGTGGTCCCATGAGTCTGGAAAAGAACAAAGCAAGGTCATACAATGATCTGTTGAAATACACAGGACAATTGAGAGGGGGGTGAATTAGTTGTCACAAAAACTTAACTTCATAAGCCATCAACTACTTAATTACTGATAATTAAATTTAACCATGAAAGCATGAAACCATAGACTTAATCACAATCACACATTCAATATAGTAGACACCACATTTTTACATGGAAAACCCTAAAAGGGAAAAACCACGGTGGGTGTTAGCCCATAGAAAATATGAGTTATAACAATGCCAAAAAATAGAGGCTCACTATCTACAGGGCTCACTGCCCAAATTTCTCACTACAAAGAACAACTCACTACCAAAGGGTGGCTCACTGCCAAGGGATGGCTCACTGCCAAATATGGTGAATTGATTAAATAACATCTACTCCATTCCTAGGTTAAGTTCCATTGAAGCACAATATAACTTCTCTGCTTTTCTCTTTCACACCTTCGCACTTATCTCTTCATATTCGCACTCTCATACACTTTTTCACAATTCATTACAAGTATTTATACAAGTCATCAACCTTGGAATGTACATCAAGGTTGGCAATACATTCATCAACCGTTGGAACAATCTCTAAGGTCAGCATTACAAAAACATGTACATAGAAATAGGTCTGGACCTAATACAAAAATTAGCTAAGGGAAAGATGTAAATATGTATGTTGATCATGCCATGCCTTAGCTAGGACTCAAACACAATTCTTCACACCATGAGATGCTTCCACAAACTTCAAGGCATCTCCACAATTAGTGAAATCAACCAAGTCAACCAAGACTAGTGAGAACACTAGGTCTGCTAAGAACATTCTTCATCCACGATCCAATTTTCTCTTTGCAGACCAATCCAAAGGTAGGAACATGATCAAGAGACATCCATAAGAACATTGTAATCACTAGGAACAACCTGTAACATCACTTTCCATAAAACTCTAGATTTATCTTAAGAATATAACTTAAACAAGTTATTAATTAAGAATGGATTACAATATTCAAAATTTGAACATAAAGAAACATATTATTTTCCATCATTGAAGCATGTTAATCAAATCAAGATATAACATAGCTTATGATCTAATAAATCATTACAATCTTTAGTAAACATCCATCACTAATCAAATATGAAATATGCTCTAGGCATCATTGTAAAAATTTTACATTACAATAGACCAATTGGTCAAAATACAAACACTGTTTCTGGAACCATTGACATCTGTCTTCATAAGCCTCGACTTGTCTCATGCTTGAGAAGGAGAGCATCATCCTAGTGCTTTTCATCCAACCATGGACCTATAGTCCCCCACTCATCTTCCTAACTGGAAGAGGCCCTACCCTTCATGGAAAGGTTAGACATTGGAAACCAATTAGATAGCCATCTAAGTAACTAGTGTTGTGTCCTTCCTATTGTCTCATGGTCACACACTATAGATCCACTCTAACTTGTATGACGCTACTGGAGATACTAGGCCATCTGGATCACTGTGCTCCAACAATGCATGCAAAGATGGATGCATTACTTTGGCAAAAGTTTTCATACAAAGACGTTACACAATGAACATAGTCATATATCCACCACCCTAACTTGACTTATAAGATGTCATGTCCTACAGTCAGTTCTTAACAACCTTGTCCTTTAGGTCTAGTATGAGTGTGGGATCAATTTGAATCACAGTCCAAACTGGAACATTTGAATCCCATCAAAGTTAATTATAACAATATAGGTTACTTTAGATATGCGGAACTAGTGACTCCACGTCACCTTGCTCCATTCAATTCATTTCAATTTCAAACTTCATGACTGTCTTGGTCTCCCATGTGTTCATATTGATAGCATTCACCACATATGATGAAGTCAATTCCATGATACTAAAGGCATACTTGCCTTAATAAACATATTAGTTTCTTAAGGGTTAATAGCTCTTATTTTCCAAATTAGCTCATGGGTTATTCACCAACCCAATAGTTATAAGTAAAAGAATTTATAACTCATAACGTTATTTGTTAAGTCATAATTTAGTCCCAAATAGATCTATTCTATAATCTATTATAAACTTATTCTCAACTATCTCATATAGAGACTATGATCATACTCCTTCATAATTGAAGGTTCATTTAACATACATAATAGTTTTAATAGCTCAATTTGTAATTCATTGTCACCTACTCAAGTAAGCCCAAATGGGTTTTGTTTGGGTGTTAGATATACACTAATTTATAATTGCCTTCCCAACATTGTTTACAGTCAATGGATTGTGTTTAAGATATTAAAATCTTCCACAGTTATTAATACAGTCAAGGGACTACATGCCAAGTAATGATGCCTACATGGCTATCAATACAGTCATATGACTGTATCATTATCAAATAACACATGGATTCATTCTTTACTCCCTTCGAGAGCTCATAGGCTCGGCCCTTGTCATCATACGATGTGGGTTAAACACAAATAAAAAGAATACATACTCAGCCACTGTGGCTTTGAGCTCCATTTATCATAATGTATCATACATTACAGTAAGGCCAATTCAAAAGACTCAAGGCTCATTCAAGAAAGAGACAATCTTTACAAGGCTCGATTGAGCATAATTTCAAGAATAGATATTTAGTTTCCTAGCTCAGCTCACAGCCTTGAGCAAGTTTTCAAGAAGTTTAATAAATACATTTCTACTTGGCTCACATCCTAAGAAAGTTTTAAGACTTGTTTAAATATTTTTTTAGCTTAGCTCACCGCCTTGAGCATAGTTTCAAAGTTACTATGTCTAACAAACTCAGCCCATGAGGCTTTGAGTATAAACACAACTCAATGTTTGTCTTAAAAGGGTTTGGCCAAATGGCACCCAAACCATAGCATATAAGTTATTTGAAAACAAGGATGGCTCGGTTGACTGGCCTAATGTCACGACTCAAAAGAAATTTTAACAGCATGCCTGGCACGACCTTGCAATCTGTGTGCCTCATATTGTTAATCAATAACAAGAAACTTCATGTTTCCCAGTTACTTGAGTTGAGCAATAGATCGAATCTAGTCCCAATTATGCGAGTCTTTTCACTGCTTCCAGTTTCCTCTTGTCACTGTTCCCCCTTGAATAGTTACACCACCTAATTTTTCCCAAAAAGCCAACCTTCCTATATTTCTCCGTGAAGTCTTTTTCCTCCTTTTTCTCTCCTTCAAAGGAGAGGCTAACACACAAGATAATTGATCCCATACATGCTGATATTGGCTGTCAACTACCTTACCACTCGGTAGTACCCCTAAAAAGGTGGCCCGATCCTTGAACATCATGGGATGGTTGAGCTCGAGGCTCCCATCGACCTTCATGATTGACTAAAACCACTAAAGAATATTCCATCGAGTATAATTATCAAAATAAGTAAATAACAATAATATCATTATGGGTAACAACCTAATAAGAGGTTTCATCCTTGATAAAGGATTATCACAAGGAATAATATTCATAAAAAGAATTCACATTAACTACGTCGACTATCGGGGTCAAGTGATACTCCCCCAAAATTGACTATTCCCAATAGTTGAAAGACTTGGAATAACATAATGACCCTGAGAACAATAAGTAAGAGAGACCTCCTTGTCTCTAAATATTATTCCCTCAGCTAGGAATGATGTTCCCAAAACATCGTCTGGTCATCACGACTTGTTGAAACAACTTCATCGACAAAAGAATAAACCAAGAACATAGAAACAAAAGACAAGAGACATGACACGTGTCAACTTACGAATGGTTGAGAAGGACATAGGAGTTGATTACTCAGATGGCTAGTCAACTTATGTTATCACAATGTCTAACCCCTTCATCCAGGATGATACTCTCCTTCCTTCTTTGAAGGACGTTCATTTCTCCTGTCACACTCAGGACCACAAGATTACAATCAATGCATCATTATCAAATCTCATAATAAAAAATCATTTAATTTACAAAACTATTTAACATATGTTGCTACTTCATAACCAAAAGTTAAATTAGATGTTTCCACAATATCAAATCAATTAACTATGATTAATCCTCTTGATTATCATGCCAAGTTATTGATTAAGTCTAACTTGTAAATTGGGGATGTAACATATCTCCCCCATAAGAATCATCGTCCTCAATGATTATTTGTCTTTAAAACAAACCAATATAATATGAAAAAGTTTTCAAAACATAATATCAAATGTCTCAAAAAAGATGAGGAAATCTAGCATAGAAGTCATCATAATTTTCCCAGGTGGCATTTTCCTCTGAATATTGGTCCCACTGGACCTTGCACTGTGTTATTTCCTTATTATGTTAGCGTAGCTTATGTGTTTCGAGAACCTTGATGGGCTCGATCACCACCACTCCTGGGTATTTCACCTATAACATATTCCAATCAAGAATAGGAATCTGATTATTAGCAGAATTAAACATTTTCAAGTAAGAAACATGAAACACATTATGCATCATGGCAAGTGCTAGTGGTAGACCAATTATGTATGCCACTAGGTTGACTTCTTCTAGAACTTCAAATGGCCCCACATATCTTGGTGCCAGTTTGGATATTTTTCCAAATTTGATGGAACTTTTCTGGGGTTTTACCCTAAGGAGAACTTTATTTCCCACAGTGAAGTGCCTTTCAACGTGCTTAGCATCTGCATAACTCTTTTGTCTATCATTGGATTTTTCTAATCTCTTTTTAATCAGATGGACTTGTTCTTCCATCTTAGATAAAATTTCTAGACCAAGGCTAACCCTATCTTCAAGCTTATCCCAGCTTATAAGGGTTTGGTACTTTTGCCCATATAATAAACCCGTTGGGTGTTGGTGTTCTGCCTTCACCCTTTGGCATTCAATACAAGTAGCCACAAAATTTGTAGCATCCCTTTTCATTCCTTTCCAAAAGTATAAAGGTTTCACATCAACGAGTAACTTGGTTACTCCAGGATGCCTAGAATATGGTGCAGAATGAACCTCTTTCCAAACCATATTCCTTAACTCTGCTGATTTAGGTACATACATCCTTCCTTTGAACCTTAATAACCCATCTAGTTAAGGGTTGAATCCTTCATATTTTGGATTCTGTGAATCTTTCTCAAGGGCTTGTTTTACCTGCTCGTAAAACTCATCTCCTTTAGATTGTTGTAACACCCGATTTCTAAAATTAGAATGTATAGAGACCATAGAGGAGAAATGCCTTCTCCTACTTAAAGCATTTGCCACTTGGTTCTCTTTTCCCTGAATATATTTAATCTTGAAATCATAATCCGAGATAAATTCTAGCCATCTTCTTTGGCGAGCATTAAGATGGGGTTGAGTGAACAAATATTTAAGTCTTTGGTGATTTTTTTTCAACTCAAGGTTTTCCAAGCAGATAATGTCTCGACATTTGAAGTGCATGCATGATTATTGCTAGTTCTCACTACAACAAATCCCTATGATTAGATCCCTTTTTTTCTCCATTTTTTACTTCCACCCACTGTTTTAATGTATTTTTCTCCAATTTTTTGAAAAAGTCAGCACTATTTATCGGGATGGCGCTATTTTTGACATTTTTTGCACCAATCAGAACAAGTAGGCACTAAATTAGGCACAAATTAGTGCCTAATTTAATGCCTTATGTAGCACCTAATTTAACGACTGATATAGCACTTGATTTAATGAATGATTTAGCACATGATTTAGCACCTCATTTAGAGTCTAATTTAGTGCCTAATTTAATGCCAAGTTTAGCACCTAATTTATGGTTACTTGGGTTTAGAAGTATTATTTAGGGTTTAGGGTTTATGGTTTTTTGGCTTAGGGGTTAAGGTTTAGAGGTTTAGGGTTTAGGGTTTAGAGAGAGATAGAGGACCAATAGGGAGATATAGAGGAGACCGAGGGGAGAGATAGGGAGATAGAGAGTGAGGGACATGGCCAGAGACATAGGGAGAGAGATTGAGAGGTAGAGGGACAAATGCAATAGGGAGAGAGGGGAGAGATAGGGAGATAGAGGTTTAGGGTTACTTGGGTTTAGGGTTTAGGGTTTAGGGGTTTAGGGTTTCTCAGGTTTAGGGGTTAGGGGTTAGGGTTTAGAGGTTTAGGGTTTAGGGTTTATAGAGAGAGAGGAATGATAGGGAGATATAGAGGAGACTGTGGAGAGAGACAGGGAGATAGAGAGTGAGGCACATGGCCAGGGACATAGGGAGAGAGATTAAGAGGTAGAGGGATGATAGAGATAGGGAGATAGGGGAGAGATAGGGAGATAGAGTTTTAGAGTTGCTTGGATTTAGGGTTTAGGAGTTTGGGGTTTAGGGTTGCTCAGGTTTGGAGATAGCTAGATAGAGAGAGATAGAGGAGATAGAGGGGAGAGATAGGGAGATAGAGAGTGAGCGAGATATCCAAAGAGATAGGGAGAAGGATTGAGAGGTAGAAGGATGATAGAGATAGGGAGATAGGGGTTTAGAGTTTAGGGGTTAGGGGTTAAGGTTTAGGATCATTATTTAGGGTTTATGGTTTAGGGTTTAGAGGTTTAGGGTTTAGTGTTTAGAGAGAGAGGACCAATAGGGAGATATAGAGAGTGAGGTACATGGCCAGAGACATAGGAAGAGATAGGGATATGGAGAGTGAGGGACATCACTAGAGACATAGGGAGAGAGATTGAGAGGTAGAGGAACAATAGAGATAGGGAGATAGGGAGATAGAGGTTTAGGGTTGCTTGGGTTTAGTGTTTAGGGTTTAGGGGTTTGGGGTTTAGGATTTAGGGGTTTAGGGTTTCTCAGGTTTAGGGTTTAGGGGTTAGGGCTTAGGTCTTAGGTGCATTATTTAGGGTTTATATATGTTTTAGGGGTTAGCCTGAGTTAGGGTTTAGGGTTTAGGGGCATTATTTAAGGTTTAGGGGTTTAGGGTTCCTCAAGTTTAGGGTTTAGGGGCATTATTCAAGGTTTATGGTTGCATGTCAAAAGTCTTCTCCCTCTCTATCTCTCTAGTCACTCTCTATCTCCCTATCTCTCCCCTTTGTCTCCTCTATCTATCCCTATTTGTCTCCTCTATATCTCTCTCTACCTAGCTATCTCTCCCTATCTCTCTATCTCTTGCCTCTCTCCCCCTATCATTCCTATCTCTCCCTTCTATTTCTCCCTCTCCCTTGTCGATGAAGGAAATGAACATGAAAACTAGGATTCTCTCTCTCTCTTCCTCTTTGTCTCTATCTGTCTCCCTTATCAACAAAGCAAATGGAAACAAGAAAACTAGGACATGAAAAGAGGGATGAGGATATAAATTGGCAGGATGAAATGGAAATGAGATAAAACTAAAGTTCATTGGATGGGAAGAATGATGAGAGGAGAGGTGGAAAATAGTAAAATAGGGAAAATTGGTGGGATCTAAAGGGAAATTGGCAAGGAAAAGGAAAACTAGGAAAGCTAGGAAAAGGATTTAACTAGGAGGTAGATAGGTCAGAGAGAGAGAGAGAGTTGCTTGGGATTAGGAGTTAGGGTTTAGGGGCATTATTTAGCATTTATGAGTTTAGCATTGCTCAAGTTTAGGGTTTTGTACATGTCCTGGGACATAGGGAGAGAGATTGAGAGGTAGAGGGATGATAGAGATAGGGAGATAGGGTAGAGATATGGAGATAGAGGTTGAGAGTTGATTGGATTTAGAGTTTAGGGGTTTGGGGTTTAGGGGTTTAGAGTTGTTCAAGTTCAGAGATAGCTAGATAGAGAGAGAGAGGAGACAGATCGGGAGAGATAGAGGAGACTGAGGGAAGAGATAGGGAGATAGAGAGTGAGTGAGATGTCCAGAGAAATAGGGAGAAGGATTGAGAGGTAGAGGGATGATAAAGATAGGGAGATAGGGGAGAGATATGGAGATAGAGGTTTAGAGTTGATTGGATTTAGAGTTTAGGGGTTTGGGGTTTAGGGGTTTAGGGTTGCTTAGGTTTAGGGTTTATGGGTTAGGGGTTAGGTCTTAGGGGCATTATTTATGGTTTATGGTTTAGGGGTTAGGGTTTAGGGTTTAGGGGCATTATTCAGGGTTTACAGATCTTCAAGGATCTAGATAGTGTGGCTATACACATTGCTACACATGTTGGTGTCTAGTTAGACACATGGAACATCAACAACCACATATTATGCTTCCATACATATGTGCCACCTAATGACATTTATACTACAAAACATGATCATATAATTGGTACTGTATGTGTCTGACACATGGTGATGTCCACATATGCCACATGCCACAATGATCTAGTTGGCACCATAAAAGTTTGAGTACATTTGTTCTCATCCTATCCATATAAGAAATGCACCATACATGTTGGATACTTGTCAACATCTACATGGAGCATAACTAATGGTATTCTTGAACAAATGCCTACTTTGTACATTTTGTAGAGTAAAAGAGGTATAACAAATTTTCATCTTACCTCTTTGTATATTTCCTTTGTTCATTTTAAATAGAAGTGACATATATGTTAGAACCCTTCTATATTTGAATGTGTTTTGGTTTACATGTCTATTTTCCTTTATGTATTCTATGATCTTATTACATTAATAGATAATGTAGGTTTGTCCCTTAGTTCACCTTGGGAATTAGATTAAATAACATCTGAAGTTGACTGTAAATTAACAACATGGTGAGCATTTTCTTGATTTTCTTTCTTATTTTGACCCTTTTGAAAAATAAATTTTCCTATTGAAATTTTGAAGGATGAGATCCATATTTAAGTGCATTAGACTTAAGAAGTTTCAATTCAATGTTTCTTACATTTGCACACAAATCCATGGAAGAATAATAGTTGTTTAGGTACATTGTCTCAGCTTGGATAGTAGGTAATAAGCCCTTAACAAATATTCTTTGCAATTCATCATTAGGAATTTGATAGTGTATCTTTGTTGACAAAGTTTGAAATCCAATAACATAATCATGATTGCACTCATTTGATCCTTGTTTACATCCTACTAAATCTAAAATTGTAACCTTTAAACCTATTAAGACCTCCCTGAATTTTCTTCATCCTATTTGGTTTGATGCTCTCCTTTTCCTTCAATCTATCTTGGAACCTATACTTTTTCCAAAATGCTCTAACATCTAGTCTCTGGAATATATATCATGGCCATTGTGAAACAATATTGACTATTTTTTACTATATGAGTGTTTTTGTTTATTACCGCTATCCCGCAAGTTAATTGAATATCTTTTGTGGTTATGTGAGAACAAGAGGAATGAAATATGGCACATACCGCATTCCTGTAGAGCATAAAAGAACAGGTTGTGGCTTGGCAATAGGAAGCAATTGATATGAAGAAGCTATCGCTACCCCATGGATGGTTCATCTCACGCTTGTAGCTTGGCAGTGTTTGGGTGTAGATAGTCTCTTCCCACAGTCCCACAGAGGTTTGAAAAGTAACTGGCAGCATTGCAGTAATAACATCAAGAGGTATCACTTACCGCTTCCCTGCAAGGGTTTCAATCGAGGCCTATGATAGAGCAGTAAGAGGAGAATGTAATGAGTTTTTGCCTCGCCATCCCACGACGGTCATTCATAACATTTGTAGGTGGGCGGTAAACATAAGGACATCAAGTAACAATTTCCCGTAGTCCTGCAAGGGTCAATCTAAGAATTTACGGTCTGGCAGTAAAGGATGAAATAGAAGTGTAGTGGCTGTAAGCCCCCGCTATCTCGCAGCCAGTCTGGGTGAGCCTTGCGGCAACATGGTAAAGAAAATAAATAGCTTGCACATTCAATGCAAGGTTGTGGTTATCAAGAATTGTTGTCAAATATTGATATGCATACCCAGTCATTAAATCAAATCAAATCAATGGCCAATATTTGAAAGGAATTGAATGCTGAGATTTCATGATCTCATGGCATGAACCAGAGTAATGGTGATATGATGAACTCCTTGGTTGAATAAGATTCAAAGATTTCTTGGCATTTTCTCATTTCAGAGAATTCAGACGTAACTTGGAGAAGGTGCAACTCAGCTCAGTGTGTTTCCTACAAACTGTAATTGACCGGGTAAGTTCATTCCTACACTCTTTGATTAGAAGTTGGCATATATTTTGCTCTATTTTTTAGTTGTTGGTATAGTAAGTTGAATTTTGAAAAACCCTAGCCTATTCAAGTCATTAAACATGGCACCCAAGAGGTTTGAGTCTACCAGTAAAGGTAATGAGCCTATAGTTCCCAAGAAAAGACCACTTCAACAATCTCTTCTAGAAGTATTGCCTCAGTCCATAGACAAGGGTCCAAAGAAGATGTTCAAAGACATAGCAGAAGGGTGTCGGGATGCTACAATCCCTATCTCTGGGTGGGATTTGTTTTGGTATTTTTATGCAAAAAAGGATGGCAAGGGACCAATGGTAAATACATGGAAATTTGATTTGGCAAAGTTGGTGGTGCCCGTTGTATTTGTGGATGTGGAATTGATTAGGGCACTAGTACAATATTACCATCCTACTACTAAAACAATCAGAATGCCAAATGGATTGTCATTGGTGACAGTAGACAAGAATGCAATTGTTGACTATTTGATGTTGAACAAGCAAGCTCTCACTCAAGTGGATTTGTAAAGATTTGAATGGGATTACACAATCTTAAGGAAAACAGTTAGGAGAGATGAATTGCCAATGTATATGAGAAGGGGGGCCAACAACAGAAAAATTGAGACACCATCAAATGATATTGAGCCTTTTCCTGTGGAAGAATTTGTTGTATATTTCAAGAGAACCTATTTTACACAGTGCCAAGTCTTAGGAATTGATGCACAAGGAAGAATGTCAACTAGCTTAATGATGATGGCTAAGAAAATACAACATCTAGAGGTGAACGGTGAATACAAATTTGCATCTCATATTGAGAAAAAACTACATGAAGGATTCTTGTGTGTGAAGGAGAACAAGCAACCTTTAGATTTCAAATTATATTCTTTATTGTGCCACTTGATTATGTATCAAAACAGAGGGAGATGGTCAAGAAAAATGGATATGAGTATGGTTGATGAGAAAGGAAAAAGATTGTCAACTTAGTATTGGTGTTATAAGTGGGATTCTTGTTGCCAGAATAGTGACTACATTGTATTTCATGATTTGTTTGTTGTCAAGATATTGAATTCTCTTGGTATCTAGTTTCCTAGGTTGACTAAGGAAGTCATAGTAATGCTGAGGCCGCTTGCACACAAACTAGAGTAGGTCCACAACTGTAATTTTGTTGACTAGTTTTTTATGTCAGATCATACTATAATTAGAGTGTATGGTTGCCCCCAACCACCTCACATATTGCCAAAATTTGTATCAGATAGAATTGTATTCATGGAGTTTATGTGGCAAATGATGTGGATGGAAAATGAGGTAATGAAAAGACAAAAGAAAGGTACATTTCTACCTGATGCTACAATTTTTGGTGATTAGTCTATTGGCTCTGACACTCTTGAAAATTTGCAAGCCTTTTTAAAGGCGAAATATTCTTTAAAATTGGGCATCGAGAGGAATTGTGACCCTGAGGGTCATGTGACCCTGAGGGTCATGTGAATCTTGTGAGACAATCAATTATGACTAAAATGGTCGTATCCCATCAAGTCCTATTTGATGAGGATGTGATAAGAAATCTTCCCACTTTTGATGAGATATATAGTAGGAAGAGAAAATGGGATATCTTGAAAAATATTGAAGATGAAAAGAAAAAGTAGAATCCCTTATTTCTTGGATTCTTTATTGAAGAAAAAGACCCTCTTAAGAGAATTGATGTAATCATTGATAATTTTGAAAGTATTTATGGTAAATCTGAGAAGTAGCCTCCTAAGGCTACTAAACTTCCAGTGAAAAGGTCTATAGGGATTGAGATTCATGAGTCTTCTCCTGATGTTTTGTCAGTGCAAGATCCACAGGTCCCAAAATCACCACCAGCAAAGAAGAAGAGGAAGAGGTATCTCCACTTGTCCCCTATGAAATGACTGAAGAGGTGGGGGATACTGATGAGGTGGCTAACATCTTGAGGCACATGGGAGATGAGCAAGAGGTTGATCAACCATTGGTTGGTCAACCCACTGATGCACATAAGCCTGAGGCTAGGAAGGGTGACCAAACCCAAGTTGAACCAGAGTTGGAGGAGGATGAAATGATTATAGCATCCATGAGGTTCATAGAAGATGACAACTTCATCAAAACTCTAGAGTTTAAGGATTTTTGGCTGAAAATGAAAATGAAAGAATATAATGAAAAAGTGGCAATAAATAAAATGGGTGTTGATGAAGCACGACATGATCAAATCATTACACAAACTTTCAAATATTTGAAAGTAGATGAAATTGATGTGAGTCCAGAGGAGGCAAGACAAATGGTTTTGAAATGTAATATGCTCATCATCCCTAGCCTTGAATTGAAAAAGGTGTTTTTGCTTGACCAAGTTAGAAGTTAGGATGATCCACAACTTGTTTCAGAATTTGATTATGAAGATGGCATAAGTGGATGTGGTTTTAATCCAAAGATAGAGACCCTTGCAATTTGGACTACTCAAAAGAATACAAGCAAACCAATATTGCTTGATATTGTTCAAGAAATGAGGGGTACAACTATGGTAAAGACTTTTCAAGATACATCAGCAACAGAAGCAGCTGCTCTCAATGTTTTTCCTGCTATGTTTACTCATGTTGTTGTGAAGAGGTTAGAACAAAGGCTAACAGATTATGAGCAAACTCAGAAAGTAATGAATGATGAAGAAAACAAATTGTATTTTGAAAATGTGAAATTAAAGAAACAATTGCAAGCTGCGAATTCTTCTCAAGGTCAAGTCATTATACCCTATCAGCCCCCTATGCCACAAACAACTAGTGATGTCACAATGTCTACTGAAGAATTTAATGCAACAAGATTGAAATTTGAAAAGGAAATTGAAAGTTTGAATAAACCAAATGAAATGACAAAGAATGAGGCAAAGATGAAAGTTTTTGAAATTTTTGAGAAAATTTTGGAGCATAGAGTAAATTGGTTGTGGATAAGCTTGGGAGTGTGCATGATTGCTACCCTTTTTTATCTCAGGCCATTGAGCAATTGAAGATAAACTTTTCTATTTTGGACTTGTTGTTTAAAAAATGGCAACCTTATCATCACACTTTGGTTACAATGTGCTTAGTAGTGCAAAGGAATCCTGATGCTCCTACAACTTTGAAGCCCACTGAGCAAATGGTCAAAATGATCATTGATGAATACCAGTATGTGAATGGCAAAAGCTAGAAGATGAAAGAAAAGGTTGAATGTTTTACTACGTTTAAGCATAAATTTATTCCTTTCATACTGACAGAAGAAGAGAAAATCAAAAGTCTTGACACATGGAAGATAGAATTTGGCCAAACAGTATTCCAAGTTATGGATTTTTTGAAGAAGGATGGAGATGTCAGCATTCTCAATTTCAACATGATATTGGACCGAGTAATTGCCTTGGATGCTGGGTACGGAAAATTTGTGATGGATGTTAGAGCTTTGCTTGATAAAACATGGAAAGATCACCAAGAGAACTTGCTTCAGATTCAGACTTACCAATGGCCTAGTGATTTTACAATATATAAATGGGAGGAGAAATATCTTAGAGATGAATCATCAACAACACAGGTTTAGGTGCAAAGGAGAAATGAGCCATATACTGGCAATAAATAGCACCACCACATCTTGAATGCTCTCCTTTTGTCTCTTTATGTTTTCTTCATGTTTTCAAAATGTATTCAAATATATTTGAAAATCTAAATTGGACTTATAAAAGGCAAATATTGTAATATCAAGGGTTAGGAATACAAAGAGCCATTTTGAATGTGAAAGGTCTAAAGCTTGTTGCTTCCTTTATAAAAGGAAACCAAGACCTTATGGCTTGAAATCTATCTGGGATTTTGATTTTTTGAAAGAGACATTGCACTGCCTGTACTTTGAAGAAAATCAATATAAAAGCTTCTATTCTCTGGTGCTCAACTTTTGGTTCTCATTTGTTTGTTGAATTGGATTGCTAATAATTTATCTGGTTGTCTCCAATTTACTTTTTCTTTGTTATTCAAATCGACCTATCAAGTATATTGTTGATTTTGTCAAAACACATTTGATGTTTCTTGTGTGGTTTTCTTATTGGGCTCCTTCAAGAAAGGATTAATATCCTATAGGTGAATCACAGTAACTTTGGAAAGTTAAATTGGATTGTTAAAGAAGAACCTGATAACTTACATATTTGTATGTCTATGCAAGTCATAGACCTAGAATTGCCAAAAAATCAAGTTGTGACTAAAAGGGAAGCACATATTCTTCTTAGAGTGAAAATTCTGCAACCCAAAGGTAGGCACCGATCATTCCCTTTTAAAACTCATTCCCTTGTATATATTTTCAAAATCTAATTTCATTTTTCTATTTTAGGAGTAGGGTTTAAAGATTTATAGAAAACATTAATCCAAATCATATGCCAGATTGGGTTAAGTGAAGTGGATGATTTAATTGATAAAATTACATAAGCTCCTTAATCTGTTCTGAAGTCACCAGAAAACTTGAAATTAAAGTGTCATTGGTGAAACAAGGTAACACCCACCTAGGCTTGAATAGAGCCTAAAGTGTAGAGAATTTTGATTAATCTGATCAATTATGTTAGTTGGCCAAATTCACATATAAAACCTAATCATAAGATTTGACATATCTTTAGGGTTTTATAATTTGGAAATTTGAGTACCAACAAAACAAATATTGACATTAAAGTGATGTACAAAAGCATTGGCCAAATCATTGAAGGAATGAATAGAACTATGAGGAAGAGAATAAAGCCATTCAATTGCATAATCCTTTTAGTTTCTAGGGAAGAGCTTTGTAAAAAGTTTATCATCATAAACATAATCAAAACAAACTCCCAATTGTGTCATAAGGACCCCTTTACCACTATACATTACAAAACTAGGGGCCACCAAACAAACTAGAAATGGATAAGAAATGACTCAAATGAAAGTGGATTATGCTTGATTTCTTCTATGATATCCTTTGATTACTAGGGGTAATGCATCAACTTTACTTTGCATCTCATCAATTCTTTTAAGGATGACATCTATGTTGGAAGGATGTACATTAGGAGTTATGATTAAAATGGGAGTAGAAGTGGCAACATGAGATAATACGTGGAGTGTAGGTTGATTGCGGGACAAAAAATGAAGTTGGAATGACAACACTAGAGGTGGGAACATGAGTAGTGGGTGAGAAGTAAACACAATCAGGGGATGAGTGGAAGGTACAATATGAGAAGTAGGTACAATGAGAGGATCAATGATAGGAGCTATGAAAAATTGATAAGAAATACAGAGAAGAGAAGAAATATGTGGCTTGGCTAATGCAGGAGAAGATGTGGAAGGAGGCACACTAGACAAAGAGGCTTGTGAAGGAAGGGGAGGAGACACACTATTTAAGGAAATTGATGAGCTTATCCTTTGACCTATATCACTTAATACTTCCATCACATAAGGATTATCCATTAACAAGTTATGAAGAACATCAATCAAATTTGAATAATTAACATTATTGCTCAAATTTGTAAAGGTCCGATATAAGTATTTGTGTAGTAAGATTCATGTCTTGCCTATCCATATGTGTAACATGTGCATCATGATGAAAAACATCCTCCCCATTAAAATATGTAGTAGTCATCAAATCCTATCGTAACTTCCTCGCAATGAATCGAGGCCATTGTAGAGTTAAGCCTAAGGTTTCTTCTTAGTGCGAAATGAGGATTAGGTTGAGACCTTGACATTCAAGAAAAATATAAAGCAATGAAAAGGAAATTGCATCCAAGTAATCCTAATTTTTTCTGCCAACAATTCATACCAAAGATTGAACAATTTAAGGATATCAAGCAATAGGTAATTTGTATCGACACAGATAATATTACTAAAGCATTTCAAAGTTTAGGCCATAAGAATCATCCTTTTTTAAACATGGATTGCAAATAATTCTAAAAATTTAGAAGTCTTGGTCATTAAAATTATTGTCTGCTATAATGTCATCCAGTGTATCATTGTCAATGTTCATATGTTCTTTCAAATATTTAATATTATCATCATCCTCATCTTGACCTGCATCATCTTCATCATCATTAAAATTTGACTGTAGACCATCTATATTGTTACCAGATGTATTTGGATCATCATTTTCTATACCATCCATATTGTTGTCTTCCATAAAATCATCTAGGTCTGGATTGTTCTCTTCTTGTGCCTGAACATAACCATCTTCAACATCATCATGGATGTCAATTTATTTGATGTTCTCTAATCCCTCTCTCATTTTGTTGGCCATCATTGTTTTTCTCAGTATCCACTAATGCATCACCAAATACATGCCTTAATCTTGGATCATAATGTTTGACAACTATCCATTTCGGGTCCAAAATATCTTCATAGAAAAATACCTGCACATGAACAACATACATATATTAGATGTATGGTATAACAATTTTATTGATTTATAAACACATGTATATATTTGCAATAAACTATGATTTAATAGATTAATGATCACTACCACTTCTTGTTTGAGTTAAAGAAATGCCTGCTCACAATGAATTGGTAGAACATAAGGCTCCTTATCCTCCGGTAGGAAACATGAGGAATCTATAGAAAACAATCCACTATGGGTATCATGTCTTTGTGTCCTCTCAAATGATTCATACCATCTACACTTAAAAATACAACATTTAAAAGAGTGGTAATCCAACTCAATAATTTCTTACATATTTTCCCAACATATTGTAGATTGCCTTCAATTATATTATTATCTTTTGAGCTTGATCAACTGGATTGCTTGAAGTCAACCACGATGCCACAATCAAAGGATCGTCTCTTTACATCTACACTTTCTACATGATAATGTCAACCATATGCCCACATTGTTGGATATTTCCTCACCTGTGAAAGACCATTTATTTCAGTGAAAACAAATATAATGACAAATATTAAAATAGTTAATAGTGTCAAAACTATAAGGAAACAACATTTTGTAAAATTCCAACTATACCTTTCTTTCACATCCTCTAGACATGTTGGTTTCATCTTCTGTTATGTTTGAATCTATACCTACATCTTCTATTTGATTTTGAATTTGTTCAGTAACCCATTCTAGTGTGTAATATTTGTCCCATTCCCCAACAAGATCAGTGGGAAGTGGAGTATTCCTTGGGTTCGATCTCTTAAACTATCTCCTTGCTTCTGACACTTCTTCTCTCTTTTTATCATATAGATCAATCCATTTGTTCATAAAGTCCATGTGGTACAAAATGAACTTGTCAAGTATAGCACTTTCGTCTACACCTATTACATGTCAACATGCTTATTTCAAACTCCAAATGTCATGTTAATTTGACAAATAAATTACAGAGTAAATTAATGATTGCAAGAAAAACAACCACACTGATCATGAATTTACTTACTAATTTCTACTTGAACACCATTAGATTGTGGTTTTTCTCCATCAATAATATTTGGTGCTCATTCTTCATCCCATAAGCATGGCCCATCTTCAAAATCCTTACCAAGGAATTCACACAGGAAGAAAAATGCTTCATTCAATACATACCCTTCAACCTTGCAACCCTCTGGATGTGCCTTTTGTCAGACATATCTTTTTAGAGTTTTCATTTACATCTCAAAGAAAAACATCCACCTCGTTGATACGACACCCACCAATTCAATGTCATTGACTAGGTGTATAAGTAAATGGACTTGTAGGTCGATGAAACTTGTAGGGAGCTCCTTCTCAAATACACATACAATTTCTACAATTTCCTTCTTCCATTTTGGCACTTCACATTCGTGGATCTCCTTGGAGGTCACCCACCTAATATAAGAATAGTAAATTAGTATGAACCTTTAGTCAAAAATTAAAATGCAATATAACATCTCTATGTCTTCCACACATGAACATTTCATATAACCACATACCTTGTAAATGCTAACAATCGACTTATGGCATTCCTTAAGTCAACTGTAAGACAAGAATCCCCCCTAATTGCCAATGGCATGATATGCTATCAAACACATTTATGAAAAGGTCATTAGTATTTTTTTCTCACACAACAAAATATCAAAATATATTTAGTACTTAATCAATTTTACCAGTAAATGTTAAATGATGATATATAATACCTTCATAAAATTATGAAAATCATGTGTTTTAAATCCTGTGATATGTCCATCAACTATAAAAGCTTTAGCCAATGATGACCCATAACCAATAGGTGTCCTTATTGAGTTCAGATGACATTTTTTAGTTGGTATAGCTCTTTTTTTTTCAAAATCCATGGAGCATCTGCATATGTTTCATTTTCCCTGTTTGGCCACAAATGTTTTCTATCAATTTTGGTACACGAAAGAGAAATATCTCTCCTTGAAGACAGCATGTCCTTCTCTTTGCCTGGTATATGTCAAAATATAGAATCTGGGAAATTTTTGAAGATGTGCATAGGATCTAATAGGTGAGATATTAATAGATCCTTCCAGTAAGGGAGCTCATAAAATATGGATTTCCTTTTCATTCCTTCTGGCATATTAACTACAACTTGTTTTGGTTCTTCAATTGAATCACCCTGATCAAAAAAATACTTCAAAGATTTCAATTCAGCATCTTCATACTTCTTAAGACAATCACCTAGACCCATACTCATGGGAGGGCCTCTATTTTCAACTTTTCCATCAAATTGATTCTTCAAGCGATTTCTAAACTTATGATCTAGTGGTAGAAAAACCCTGTTGTTTATGTAAATAAATTTATGTAGATCTTTAGAATACCGCCCTTGAAATTGATCTGTACATCTTGGACATGCAAATATCCCCTTTGTTTGAAGCCCTACAATTCAATAAGTAATGTTAATAACATCAAAAAATAGTATAAAACTAAGTATGAAAGTTGGGATGAAAATAAATTATGAGTGTAAATACGTAAATATTTATCTTACCAGAAGAAACACCAAGTCCTAGGAAATCATGAATAGTCCAACATAGCACACCATACAACATGAAGGACCTATTTGATGGGGGACGTGGTATGTCATGCATTCTTATGCATTTCCATAGCAATTGCATCTCATCAATAAAAGGCGCAAGATAAACATCCATGTTTTTATCTTGATGTTTTCTTGGAACAATGAGAGTCAGCATAAGGTGCTCCTATCTAACACTCATCCATGGGGGAATGTTGTATACTATCAATCCGACTAGCCAAACACTATAATTTGAGCTCAGAAAAGAGAATGGACACACTCCATCAATTGTAAGACTAAACCTGATACTACAGGGTTCATCTTTGAATTTTCTTGGCCATTTTTCCTCTATGTTTCATTGCTTTGCAGTCAGTCAGAATTCACATGAATCCATCTTTACTCATATTCTTTGCATGTCATTCCATCAATTGTGCAAGTGACTTGCAACAAAACATTCGTTGAAGTCTAGGTATAATTGGCATGTGAAGTAAAACCTTCTTTGGAACTGTAGGACCTTGTACATCTGTACGATATCTCTTCTCTTTGTATACAAGGCATTCTACCTTGTTTTAGTATTCATCTCTGTATAAAATGTAATCATTTTTACATGAATGAATTTGCTTATATTCAATCTCCTACTCAACCAACAACAAACATTCCTCTCTGCAAGTTGATGGTAACACATTCTCTTCAAGGAATATTTTAGTTTTTAGTGCCCTGTAAGATTGGCAGAGATTAAATCAATTGAATGTTTGACTTATGATGAACATGTTTGATATGTCAGTCTATACTAGGACTGTTTATATACAATATATGGTTTTAAAATCCCCTTAAAGAAATATAAATGAAGTTGATGAATGTTTACGAATTATGTACACCAATTGACAATGCAAAGTAAGAAATAGATTTCAACTCACTTCATTAGGGTAGTGAATCCTTTGTCTAACCACCAAATAGTGACTTGATTTCTAATAATATTAATGTACATGCCAGTTTTGAGGTTCTACTCAAGCACCCAATTTGAACACGAGTGTCTTTGTTTCTTTCTTGATGGAGTCTTTTAGGTTGTTATCATCAACATTACGTTGGTGGTAATTACCCCTGCTATCATCGTTACTATCAACCATATGATCATTATTGTCATCATTGTTTCCATCCCCAAAGAAATTTGTAAGCATTTCATTAAATCCTTCTTCATGCATTGCATTTTCACTATCATGATCATCATCATTAAGGCTAGGTGGCATGTTATCAATGTATGTGGATCTCATCATCTCTTCAAATTTCTCAGCTGGTAGTATTCTCTTCAATGTTACTCTTTTCACCCTAGTATGGTTTAAAGGATGGTTTGAATCATCCCGTCCAAATCTTAATAACCTAGTTGGATCTTGGGTATTAGTATGTGTTTCATCAACATCTTCTGCCTATCAACAAATGAAAGCATTATTTAATGTTTGGCAACAATTGGATAAATCATAAATGTATCAATTTTAAAGAAATATAATCAAATATGGCTTAAAAAATAAAAATATAAATTGTATGAACATATATACATCAATTGAATAATGGAATAATATTTTATAGACTACCTTTTTTATACAATAATTTAAATAAAACACAATTTTGACAACATAGTTTATAAAACATCAGTCCACACTCATTTATTATTCTTTGGTTTTCTGCCCTTAAGAACATCCTTTAGGAGACCTTGTTCTTCCCTCTTCTTTTACGCAGGAGTGCATTTTAAGAAGGGGTAATCAATCAATAACTCATCCCCAATGGTAAGGTCCATAATAGCCTCAACCATTATCAATCTATCAAATTCTCTTTCCATATCTCCATCTTTATCATTTATAACCTCAACAAATTGACAATTCAGTCTTACAGTAGGGTCCATTCCCTTACTACTATTTATAAATCCTACAATATTTTTGTGTGTGTATGCACATCCATCTATATACATAAGATGACCTCTATTCATTTCTTTTCCACTTTCCAATTGGAGACGATGTGTATACATATTTGAATTTAGACCATATGCTGACATGCTAGGCTTATATTCTGCTAGCCTTCTCCATTCACCACTGTAATATGATGGACCATAATATGGCATTAATCTCCTAGTGGTTTGTTCTGAATTATTTCTATGTTTAGATCCCACATGTACATTTTGGACAATAAAGAGGCCTAGATTCTCTCCATGAATATTGGAGGGTTGTATCATGTAGTTGTATCCCCAAAATTGAAACACCTCATACACTCTAGGTAGTTGTTGATCACTAGGCCAAGCGCAATATAGTCGACGATCAAATGTCTCTTTGTAAATTGATATCAAACTCAGGGGCAGGTCATCATCTCCATCACATTCATTCTCATAGGGTATGTAGTCCACCTTCCCCTTGTCTTTAAGAAAATTATGCATCTTTAAACCGGTTCTTGTTCTATTGCTTGTTTTCATCAATTCCTCATCTTCCAAGCTGGTATATTAGCACATATTTTTGTTAGATGTATCATCTGATAAATGATCATTTCCCTCTAGGCTAGAAGTCAGTGATCCAAGAAACTTTAAACCAAGAAATTTATCCTACATGTATCCATTAAAAGAAATAGTTATTTAAATAATATAAAATAATCTTTAAACGAAGTATACATGTTATTTATATCAAATTAGAAAATTCCTTACCATAATTCCTATTGGATTTGAATCAATTGTAGGAGGCATACTACCGACTGAAAGTTCATCATATATGTAATGTCTTTGTACAATCACTTGTTTGAATTCTTTCTTTCCACGACATACAGAACATCCACAAACAACAAGTTTCTGAAAGTAGTCATCCCATGTACTATAGTCCTGACCAACCTCTTGTTTAGTGCAATCATTTGTTGTGTCTGCAGAATCCATTATCATATCCTCTTCCACCTACTGTTCTCTACGTGATTTAACAGTTTTAGGTCCATGTACATATCTTTTTCTTTTGCTAGTTGAACGCTTATGCTCTACATTTGCTCCAATCTCCATCTAAAATAATCAACAACATGCATTAATTTATGTCAAGATTGGATAATACACTATAAATTTCAATAATACTTTGAAAAAAGATGGATGTATCACAAAATGCCATCAGATCATTTTTTCCTAAGTTAAGTCAAAATTTGAGTACCTGATGTCCCACTTCATTTGTTGTGTCCTCATTTGATATGACACGATCTATTGCCATGGCCTTGTCTGGCCCCTATAATACACAACATAGTAAATAATGTTTAGTACACCAATTATATCATTTCAACGAATATGCTATCCAACACAAAACCTCACTTTAGTCATATATTTGACATATTGATATCATGTTTTGGCCATCCTAATTTTCAAACTTTTCCCTTGATCATAGAATCACATTTAATCACCATTCCTATGCATTTTCAACCAATAAGTTTGACCTCAAAGGCCTCATGGAGAGAAAAATGACTTTATCTCCTCTATGTTGTAGCATTTGTGAATTCATAAACACCTTCCTCCTTTGGTTGAGGTTGCTTTCTCTTCTTACCTCTATTGTATCTATAGGTTTCGTTGTCATATCTATTTCCACCCACTTTCCTCTCTATGATTTAGTAGTTTTACGCCGTCCATGTCCTCTCTCCATGGCCTCCTCTAGATCATGTAATACACAACAATGACAATAGTCACATAACAGTTGTGCACCAAGAGAATATTGTTACAATTATCTTGTTAATACACTCGCTATCACAACCCAAAAGGTCTATCACAACCCCAAAGGTCTATCACAAATGTTATTAGGTTAGCCAAACCATAGATCCAATATTCACCATCATATGAATATCATAATTAAAATTGTAGAGGTTGTCATACCATGAGGCATAGGTAACAACTATAGGAGGTTTAAAAGAAACACTAGAAACATTAAATTATTGTCATAGTACACCTAGGATAGCTAGGTATGCATCTATAGAGTTATTACTATAAAATTGTCTCATTAATCTTGTGACCAAGTTAAGTCACTATCATAGTAACAATGTAGTTAGTCATCAATCAACATGTTATCTTTGCATTTCAATGAGATCAGTTCTTGAAAAATGACAATCCAGAGGTTAAAGAGACAAGTTGATACCTTACCCAAGTTGTCATGTTCTTGAAACCTTGTCACTATAAAGAGGAGATATCTAGAGAGTAATGTCACAAGGACATAACCAAGGCATGCACTATCATGAGCCATAGGGACAACTTACTACACCATCCAAAACTCCATTTAAACCAGTTACTATCAATAATTAAAATTATTGGGGACTGTCATTAAGAAAACACCATGCATAGGACTATCATAGTCAAAGTGGAGAAGATTGTCTAGTCATTTTATGACTGTCATAATAGCTAGTGGGTTAGTTACCATGCTTCAACCTAAAATAGGTTAATGAGAACGTAGGAATGAAAATCACAATACCATAAGCATTGCCATAAGCTGTCAATATAGTCCCAATATCATGTCATGATAGTAAGAGAAGAGTTGTTTGGTTTTTCCAAAGCCATATCGCTTGCATAAGGATTGTCACCAACCATCTATGTAAGGTCATGAAAGAGTGAGTCATTATTGAGCTAATCATAAGAGAAGCATGAAGTCAAAATGCTATCATAGAAACAAGATATAGTTACTTATTATAAGGACAATCCAAATTTGGTGAGGTTGCTACAAGCAACCAAATTTGGCATTCCATTAGATAGTGATATCAACTTCCAAGAAAAATACATCATTTTGCACTGATAGGAGCTAAATTAGGCACACTTTACACCACCTTTTGTACCTCAAAAAGATTACATTTAGGCCTAAAAGTCAGTGCTACTACTCCAACTATAGCGCTGACTAATGGATAAAAAAAATTAAAAAATTCCTGCCTGCACATACCCCAAAAAAAACACAAAATAAAACTTTATTGATTTTTGGTGTTCATTTTGTGTTTGGATATCGAGTGTTTGGCATGCAGAGATCGAGCGTTTGGGTTTTTTGTGTTTGCCCTTATTTTGGGCAGATCCTTGGTAATGGTGGGACCTGTATTCCAACCACAATTTCCTTTCCATTCCTAAAGCGCATACTCACTTTCTTACATCTCAAAAGTCCTGAGTTCAAGCCACGACAACCTTTTCTTCTAGATATCCCAGCCTTTCAATTCATGTTGCTCTTCTTCTATTCATTCCAGGTAAGGGCATCGCCTCTCTTTCATCTACTCTTTTTTTCCCGTCAGATGTCCAATTCGTTTGGACAAATACGGGTATTGTAATATTCATAGGGCCTATGTTGAAGATAATTCTAAGCAAGGCTTTTCATAATAGATGACAAATTTCCACATTCCATAATATTATAAATGTGTGCTTCAAGATTAAACTGTGTGAATCAGATATCTTAGCATTTGCTTAAAGGAAATTGTTGTCTATCTTGATATGGATGAAATCACATTTTGCCACTAGTTGATAAAATTTCTCTCTAGCTTTATTTCAATTGATGTATAAGATTACTTTCTTGCAGTAAACTTACAGAGGAAAATAGCTTCATGATTTGCTCTACTTGAAGTAAAGGTCAAAAACCTTGACGAATACAGAAAAATTGGATGAAAACTTTCATACATGGCAGTGTGTACTTCATTTGCCTCCACAGACTGGATGAAAATAATTTGCCCTAGGTCACCTCAAAATGTCAAGCAATAGAGGGAAGAGAGCAAAGGGAGCAGACTCTGGCCACAATGAGGTAAATCATTGTCAATTTATAGATTTGTAAATGTTTCCATTGTTTCTTTCATTTTTAGTTTTTAGTTTTTTATTTCTAAATTTAAAAGAAGAAATTTATTATATATATATATATAGGGACATGAGATTGAAAAAGATAAAGAAGCATTGGCTTCCATATTGGGGGTAGAGGCAGTGAACAAATTGAATGGTGTGGACTTGACAATGCTTGTCAGATACATAGAAAAATGATCTAGTAAAGCCCCGAAAACATTGCAACCAAATCAATAGTGTCAAAGGGAATCAATTGATTCCCCAACCAGTCCTGGATTGAGAAAAAGATCTAGGAGGAAATCAATAATAGTAACCTCTAAGAATGTGGAACAAGGAGCAGAGGCTTCCAATGTCCCAGCCACTCCTAGTACACAGACTTCTTCGACCACCATGCCATGTTTTGCATCTTGCATTGGTACCTACGATACCAAGATAGAATACGATGTGGTTTTAGGGGAAGTCTGAATGACAGATGCTAGAAAAACATTTGTGAATAGGTTGAAGGAATCATGCCTTCAACCGTTCAAAGACCATCTACATTTTCCATTCTCAAAGATACCCATGCACCTGCAAAAAGCAATTATCCACGACATGGAGAGTAAATTTGGCACAGGTTGGTCTGTAAAGAAGATAAAGCTACGAATGTCTCAAAACTACAAGAGATTTCGGTACAACCAAACAAAGAAGACAAAAAAACTCCCTCCCAAGGTAAGGCTCAAAAAAAGGCCAATTGATGTAAGTTTGAAAGTATGGAAAGAGCTTGTAAAATCATATGAGAAGTCTGATGCACGAAGGAAGTCTGGTGAGGAGAGTACATAGGTTGTTGAATTTGCTCATAAGATTATATCAAATTTATTAAAGGATTTTTAAATTTTATTTATGTATAGTTAAATTGAATTAGTATATGTTTCAGGACAAGACCTCCAAGGCTAGGCTTAACAAACTTCGTGCCACGCATCACAGTGGCCAGAAAGGTTTACAAGCCTTGATCTGTACATTTGTAAGTATATTTAATAAGTTAAATAATTTTTTTTTCCTAGGAAAAAGTAAATGATTGCATATTAATTAGTTTAACCAGTCCATGTGCCATGTTTTGATAGGAGAAATATGGCCGGCATCCAAGCTAATTTGAAAAGGAAATGTTACAAAGCAAAAAGTGGACCAATTTTGTAATCTGGATGGAGAACGAGGTATCAATAGTTGACTTTCAATAACTTAGTTGGATATTGTTGTATTAATATGTCAATTTGTATTTCTTGTGTTGAGTTGTTTATTGATGCGTAGGATGAGTTCTAAAGTGCTTCTCTATTGGCCCTAGATCCCACTCAATTGTCCCATTATTTGCAATCCTGGATATGTGCACATGTCCTCCTAGTTACCTTATTGCAGTGTTGAGATTTGAACTTCAGTCACTCTCATTATGAATGCACCTTTTTACCTTTACAGAACAATCCTTGGACATTTTTCACAATAATTTAATCCACAATGCTCGACAACTATAAGGGCAATCACTTATATACAAACGTGAGTTATGTGAACAAGCCACTGAATCATCCACACATTTGTTTATATTGCATTAATGTATAGACAAAAAATCCTTTATTGAATCATTAGGCAGTGATAGAACTTATGAAAATGATAAGTCCCTTATCAAAGGCACGTCATTGAACATTCCAACAGTTGCAACAATGTAGGGCAATCCTTTATCTTGTGATCAGCATCATAATAAGTATACATTGGAAACTTTGTGCAACTACGTGAGGTATGCCCAAATTCTCCACACTAGTAGAAATAGATTCCTCTATTGCATACTCTACCATGGCCTCCTTGATTTTCTCCCTGCTCCATATATTATGGCTCCTAATAGAACAACACCATCTATTGTGGTTATGACTGGGGTTGCATGGTTGTGTTTAATTTTGTTTTCCTCTTGCCTTGTGGAGGACTTGTACTACTTTGTAGGTGGTAATGTCATGGGTGGATGTGTGACAAAGCTTGCACTAGTAATTGATAGGAACATCCTTTCACTTTTGTAGTAGTGGACAATTTCATGAGTCTCATGACATATGGTGCAATTAGGTATGTGTTGAGCAAGAGGGAACTATGTGGCATTAATAGCTTGAGCTGGACTACCACTACATAGTATGTAGTTGTATACCCCTTAGTGTGGCACTTTGTTCATCATAAACCACATTGATTAAGAGTTTCACTTGCAAGTTGTGTTATTTGTATGACCATTTTTCCATTTGTTCTTTTAGGCATGTAGTAGAATCATATGTTGGAGGCTCCCCTAATTCTTATAATATCAACACAACTTTTAAGGCAACTTTTTAATTAGGGAGAGTGAGCTAAACTAGTTCATGTTGGATATGTGCAATTAGCCTACCAATAAATCATTCCTTCTAAATTTCAACATTTTATAGTTGGGTCAATCCTTAACACCAATTCTTTAGAGCATTGATCATACCTACACACAATCTCTCCCGCTTGTTGCCTTATTTCCTTTAATGCCACAATATTACAATGCACCATCTTAGGGAAATTGAAATTGGGAAAGAAATCTCTTAGCAGTTTACCAAGATCATTCTTGGTGCCATTAGGATCATAATGAGTATACTAGTCTTGTGCTAGCTTACAAAAAGTCGTTGCAATTAACCTAATCTTGTGGTCATTATCCACAACATTTTGTGTGTGCCATGTTATCTCATATGCTTAAGTTTGACGGGCTAATAATGAACAACAAACCCTTGTTTGCCTTCCTCCTTATGACTGATCCCATTTTGGATTCCTTATGAAGTCAGGGTGATTTGAAGGAAGATCAAAGTTGCACTCCAAGTAGATGTGTGGATAAAGAAGGGCTTAGCGGAATATGGAAACCTTTAGATTTTTTTATTTTTATTTTTTTCATTTCAAAACTATTTGTTTTTTTTCTTTTCTAATGAACATTTATTCAGAAGCCCTTTCCTTCACCCAAATCTTCAGTTTTAAACTCACTTGCATGGAAGATGCATTAAAGGTATCAATTATATATGTTCCATGATTTAAATCCATTATTTTGTGGTTCTCAGTATGATAGAAAGAAAGATGGTGTTGCTTCTTAGACTTGTTGCACACCTTGGACTAGGTCAACAGGCTGGTGGAATGGTATTTGAGGACACAATGGTTCTCATATCAGATTTTTTTGTAAGGAATTAATTTAAAATGGTCTGAGGCCTAGCTTTCATTCCAACCTAGGATTCCATCACAATAATGCCATATTACAGTCTTCAAATATGTATATAGTTTATGTGTATGGTAGCAACCATTTAGTAATAATTCCTCACACACCACACTGTAACTGAGATGTGTGAATGCCCTAAAACTATACAGGTTCAGTCCAAACACTATCATAAGATCATGCTTGATAAGATCATGGATACATCATAGTTTAGGTGTGGGTAGGACTTCCTTAGTGTAGCCCTAACTATGCATTGTAGTAGAATCATTATATTGACCATTCTAGGTTTGAACTAGCAGGGACAATGGAGTTTCAAGACCCTTGCCATCCAAGGGAAGGTTGATATAAGAATTTTGAGGGACCTAGGGTAGTGACAGTCATATAGGACTGGGTTTGTGTTATGTTTGGAACCCATAAAGTCTTGAGGTCTTCTTAGAGGGGTGATATGTGACTAGGGTATGAAGGCTAGGAATTTGTATGTAATCTTAAGCCCTCCTTTTGGATTTTGTTGGAAGCCTTCTTCACTGATACATAAGGATTGTCAAGACTCCTATGATAGTGCATTAGAGAGTCATTGAAATCACAAATGAGATAAATGTTATTAGGCCATCACCCATTGGAGAATGGATTGTCATAAAGAACATGACAGTGTTACCTTGTCATAGTCACAAAGGGGATAGTCTTTGTGGTGGTAATTATAGTCACTAAGTTTACATCCACCTTCCTAGAGTCTGTAGAAATCCCTGAAGTTGGATATGCCTATTTTAAAGATCTTTCCATGAGTATTCTCCACGCTTTTACCCCCTAATGATCCAAAGATTGAATATAAAGGTGTGGAAATTATTTACTAACCTTACTACTGTCACAATCAATCTTCTAACATGCAAGACAATCATGAGGTTTTTCTTGTTTTATTCAAGATTTATATAATCTTCCTTATTGATAAGATGGGGGTCTACTATTCCCAAATTTTTTACAACAAAATACCAATGGAGACCTCCCCAATCCTCATCTCAAGTTTTAAATGCACAGTGAAATGATGGAGGACAATCATAACTGTCATAATAGTACATTAGCATTTTTTGTCTCAAGGTGGCCCTTGAGACTGCCAAGGGGATGGATATAAAGTTGGGATTATGGTTTTTGTTTAAAAGCCTTGTGTCATTGACCTAATATTTATTTGTGGCAAGGATCCCAATAGTCTAAAGATTACAAATTGTTGTCAAGAAGGGACTATCATAGTTAAATGTGGTACAGTGATACAATTTCATCTTGGTTGTGTATTGTATAAATCTCAAGATATTTAGAATACATGGGGGTATTAGGGTGTGGTATCACTATATGAGTAACCATCAAGTGATTTCTTCAACCCAATCTTGGCCTATATAGTACCTAGTGTGAAGAGAAAGAGTGTTGTCCAAGAACCTTATTACGGTCACAAATGAGGGTAGTCTTAGCTATTGTAACCATAGTTGGAATCCCTTGTTTTTACCATAGCATATGTGACCTAAAACCATGACTCTATGAGTATGAGTTGTTTGAAACTCCTCTGAGAAGATCCCACTATGGGAATGAATCATAATTCAGTGTTAAATAGGATTGTTGTCATTACAAAAAATCTAGGGTAGTCATTGTATCCTCTCATTGCCATCATAGAATTAATGCAACTATAGTTTTAAATACCAAAGAGATGGAATTGATGGTAACCATAAGGTCTGTGTTGACTAGTCTCAATCATCCATCTCTTGATGGTAAAAAATAATATCCCAAAGGAGATACAAATGCAGACACAAAATAAGACCACTTTATATTCTTCTATTTTAGAGGACTGTCTCTACATTGCTGGTCCAGATTAAGGAAGATATGATTTAAGAGTTCATTGGATTTGATGGCTACAAGCCATTCATCAAATCCACACAAGGTGGCATGGTCAGGTTTCTGAATGCTTAAGTCCTCCTTTGTCAGATGTTGTAGTTGCAACTACCTTGTTAGACATGTATGCAAAATGTGGAAGCATAGACTGGGCACGTGAACTATTTGACAGAATGCCTCAAAGAAATGTGGTCTCATGGACTGCAATGACTACAAGATATGCACAAAATGGATTTGTTGAAAAGGCTTTAGAAATTTTAAAGCAAATGCAATTGGCTGGTGTAAAGCGAAATTCCACAACATTTGCCAGCATCCTCCCTGCTTGTGTCAAAATGGGAGCTTTAGAATAGGGTATGGACATCCATCAATACATAAAGGATAGAGGAATTTTTTCAGATGTTGTAGTTGCAATTGCCCTGTTAGACATGTATGCAAAATGTGGAAGCATAAACAAGGCACGTGAAATGTTTGACAGAATGCCTCAAAGAAATGTGGTCTCATGGACTGCAATGACTGCAGGTTATGCATAAAATGGATTTGTTGAAAAGGCTTTAGAAATTTTAAAGAAAATGCAATTGGCTGGTGTAAAACCAAATTCCACAACCTTTACCAGCATCCTCCCTGCCTCTGTCAAAATGGGAGCTTTAGAATAGGGTATGGACATCCATCAATACATAAAGGATAGAGGAATTTTGTTAGATGTTGTAGTTGCAATTGCCCTGTTAGACATGTATGCAAAATGTGGAAGCATAGACAAGGAACGTGAACTATTTTATAGAATGCCTCAAAGAAATGTGGTCTCATGGACTACAATTATTGCAGGATATGCACAAAATATGGAATCATAGACAAAAAATGTGAACTATCTGACAGAATTCCTCAAAGATATGTCATCTCATGGAATGCAATGATTGCAGGATATGCACAAAATAGATTTTGCAAGGATGCTCTCAAAATATTTGGATTAATTAACCACTATGGAACATATCCTAACATTGTAATCTTTGCTTGTATTCTAGGTGCATGCAACCATGCAAGTTTAGTGGATGAGAGTTGTACCTACTTCAATCACATTTGTAACCCTTATTACATTACACCTACAATTGATCATTATGTGTGCATGGTTGACCTCCTTTCCCATGCTGGCTATCTTGAAGACACCCTAAAATTTATCTTTCTTTCTAAATCCCCAAATTTGCCCGCTCACATTGAAGACCTGTGAGCGGGAATAGGGCTAACATTTTTTCTTTCTAAAACCAGCCGGATAACATATTTGCTAACTTTATTTTTTTTCAAACAAAATAGACCTTTATCTTAAGGTTACTCATGAACCTTAAGATAAATAATTATTGAAAAAAAATTGTGCATTCCTTAATGACATGTAAGAGAATTTAATCAACTGCTACTTAAAAACTCTTTAATGTTTCTATCTAATGCTGGTTATTAGATTAATAGTGAAAAAAAACATACATGGACCAAGAAATTTGTGGCACTTAAGTTTATGTAATAGAATTTACAGTTGATAGTTAAATTGTATAACAAATTTTTTTATGATCTTTGCTAACATTTATTAGAATTGTTGCATGTTTTACATTATTGGAATGACATATTAGCTGTAACTTTTTTGAAATTTTATAATGGTATGTGCACTTTGATATGATGTAATATGATTATGGTTTTGTTTCATACATTGTAATATTAGATATATAATAGAAAAATAAATTATTGCATGAAATAAATAATAACTTTTCATTTTAAATTTTTTGTTTTGCAAAACATGGGTATTCCAGAAGATCAAGGTGATCCTGATGATATAGATCTAGATTATGTTGGTTCTGGTACAGATCACATGGCAAAGGATGATGATGTCATAGATACAGAAGACATCGAGGCCGATGATGATGATGATGACGATGATGACGACGACGACGACGACGACGATGATGATGATGATGATGATGATCACGATGGTGATGATGATGATGAGGTAGTTGCTGGTAGTAGCCAGTGACATTCATGATCATATAGACTGCATCATGGATCATTGTTGATATATCGTTATGATGCCTCTTTTCATGGTTACTATCATATGTATCATTTTCATGGCCTACAGTACCATATTAATGAGTTGTATCATTTTGACTTATATCATTTGGACATGTATCATCTTGACTTGTATCATTTTGAGTTACATAATTTTTATCATTTTTACTTATATCATTTGTACATGTATCATTTTGACATGTTATTGATCTACTGGCATATTTGACTTTCACTTGTTTTAGTTATATTTGATGATGATCTTATCAGTATTAACTTGTCAATTTATATATATTGAAAGTGGTCGATGATTTTTGGATGGATATTTATTACGTATGATGATTTTAATTTACTGCTTAAGATGGATGTTGTCAAATTCAATTAAATTATAGATATTTGACTCACTTGTTTTAATTATAGGATCATGTTATAATAATTATCTTATTATTTAATCATATGAGTTAAATAATTAAATTACTTACTCTACAATCATATGAGTTATTTAAGAGGCATGATATATTTAACTAATTAAATTGAAATAAAACATATTAAATTAATAAATATAAGTAAAACAAGAAGCATTTTTAGAAGCAAAAAAGGAAGCAACAATGGAAGCCAAACTAGAAGCAAACTAGAAGAAATCTTGGAAGCAAAACTTGGCGTTATTTAGGAAGCAAAAATAGAAGCAATTCAGGTAGCAAACAAAGAAGTAATAATGGAAGCAATTTTAGAAGCAACAATAGATGCAATAATAGAATCCATATTAGAAGTAACAAAAGATGCAAAAATGGAAGCAAAATTGGAAGCAACAAGCAATGTTATATCGGAAGCAAAATTGGAAGTAAAATAGGAAGCAAAACTAGAAGCAAATGTGAAAGCAAAACCAGAAGCAAAACTAGGAGTAAAACTAGAAGCAAAATTAGAAGCAAAACCAGAAGCAAACCTAGAAGCAAAATTGGAAGCAAAATTGGAAGCAAAAGTGGAAGAAAAACAAGAAGAAAAATTGGAAGCAAAATCGAAAGCAAACCTGGAAGCAAAACTGGAAGCAACATTCGATGCAACAAGTGATATTATATCAGAAGCAAAATTAGAAGCAAAACTAGAAGTAAAATCAGAAGCAAAATTGGAAGAAAAACTAGAAGCAAACCTAGAATCAATACAAGAAGAAAAACCAGAAGAAAAATTAGAAGCCAAACTGGAAGCAACAAAATCCAGTGCTAAACCCCGTGCTAAACCCAGCGTAAACTTGGCACTAAATCTGGTGCTAAACCTGATGCTAAACTTGGTACTAAACTCGGCACTAAACCCAGCGCTAAAGTTAACACGCATTTTGGCGCTGAGTTTTACACCAGCAGAAGTGTCCAATTCATGAACTCAAATGCACTAAATTTTGGTGCTATTTTAGGCGCTAATTGCCTCTTTTGTTGTAGTGTCTAAATCATGTGGGGCATAGTTCTATTCATAGTTTTTTAGTTTGTGTGATTCATACGCAATAACATGTCTATCTTGGACTAGTACACCACCTAAGCCTTCCCCTGAGGCATCGGTAATGACTTCAAATTGACCATCCGGGTCAGGCACTTTTAAAATTAGAGTTGAAGTTAATTTTTCCTTTAGCAGGTCAAAGGCCTCCTGGCACTTTTCTGACCACTCAAACTTCTTGCCTTTTCTTTGCAAGGAAGTTATAGGATAAGCAATGTTAAAGAAGTTTTTCACAAACTTCTTGTAATAACCAACAAGGCCCATAAAACTTCGGACCTCATGAACATTTTTCGGTCCACGCCATTTAGAAATAGCCTTAATCTTAGCTAGGTCTACATCTATTCCTTTAGCTGAAATTATATGACCCAAATATTGTACTTCTTTCTAAAAGAAGGTACACTTAGAGAGCTTGCCATAAAGTTTATGCTCTCTTAATCTCTGAAGAACGATTCTCAAATGTTGCACATGTTCTACTTCATTCTTAGAGTAGATTAAAATATCATCAAGAAACGCCAAGACAAACTTGCCCAGGCAGTCTCTGAACACATTGTTCATAAGATTCATAAACGCTACAGGGGCTTTTGTCAACCCAAAAGGTAGGATAGTGAATTCATAATTTCCATATCTGGTTCTAAAGGTTGTCTTATGGATGTCTTCATCCTTCACCCTCAACTGGTGATATCCCGATCGAAGATCAATCTTGGAAAATATTGTTGCACCTCTCATTTGATCAAAAAGATCATCGATGCGGGGTAGAGGATACTTGTTCTTGATGGTTATTTTATTTAACATGCGGTAATCTATACACAACCACAGAGTGCCATCTTTCTTTTTCACAAAAATGACAGGTGCTCCCCATGGCGACACACTGGGTCTAATCAACACTTTATCCAGTAGCTCTTGCAATTGAGCCTTTAACTCCATTAATTCTATTGTGGTCATCCTACAAAGATCTTTAGAAATAGGTTCTGACCTAGGTATAATATCAATGGAAAAATCAAAAGCCCTCTTAGGGGGTAACACTAGTAGTTCATCTGAAAATACATCCTTGAAATCTCTGAGGAGGGAATGTTTGTCCATATCTAACCAATCCTGACCTATGGACTCCTTCGTCCCTACTTCATTAAGTTTATGGGATTCATAGAACATCAAGTCATCTTGGAAATAGGTTTCCTTTGTTTCTTCTATTTTATCCATCTTGACAACAAAAAGTTGGCATCCTTTTCTCTGTGCCCTTTTTATTTGCAAGGTGGAGATTTGCCTCAGTTTAATTTCTCCAAGTTTTCCTTGAATATGGACTTGGTTTCCTGGATCATCCAAACAATCTACTATCTTAGCATAACAGTCTACTTTGGCTCGATGTCTCCATAGCCAATTTATTCCAAGGATAACATCATACGAGCCAAGTGGGGCTACATATAGATTTACTTCAGTGGAAAAGTTTGGAAGTTCAACCCGAGCTTCAAATAAGAATTGCTCTACCTGAGCCTTGGTGTGATTTGGATAATCTATAGACCAAGTATTTGCCATGAATCCTACTTTTTTAGGAATCTTATTTACAATTTTGGGAGAAATGAAACATTCTGTGGCACCTGTATCAATTAAAACTGAAATAGGAACTCCAAATAAAATACATGTTGTCTCTACTGGAGCTATTTGATACTCAGCTTGATGGTTATCCAAGGCTGCATGGATACATTGTTGCAACACCACTTGCTGGGAAGGTAGAGGATTCCCTCTTGATTGCACTCCTTGTGATTTGTTGGGACACTAATTGGCATAGTGATCTCTGCCACAAGTAAAGCATCCTCCAACTAGTCCCCACCTCTCCTGAGGTTTGCCAGAATTGTTCCCATTCTTCTTGGAGTGGTTCTTCCCCTTTTTATCTCCCTTGGATTCATTTTGTTTATTTTTAGCCCCTTTATCGGTCTTCTTAGTATTATCCTGTTTCTTCCCCTTCTTCTTTGAGGGTTGAGAAGATTGAGACCAATTGTATCTCTTCCTGTTCCTTTCTCTATAGGCTGATATAGCCTTCACATTATGTTCTTGCCTAATGGCCTACTTATAGACCTGTTCCATGGTTGTAGGGCCATGAACATTAACCTTGCCCCCAATCTGGGCATTTAATTCCATGATAAACTTCTAGACCCAGAACTTCTCATCATGTTGATACTATGGCACATATTTCAGTAATCAGGTGAATTTCTCCCAATACTCATTTACAGTCATATCAGCCTGTTTCAAGTTTTGGAAGTCTATGAGTTTATGATCATAGAATAGTTGAGGCAACCATCTTTGCCTAAATAGTTCTACAAACCTATCCCAAGTAAGGCTTGTAGACCTCAAGCCTAACTCAATCTTTTTGTTCATCCACCATGTGGATGCTTCTCCTGTTAACTAAAATGCTCCCTAGACAGCTTTAGTAACTTCATTATAATTTCTAATTTCAAAAATACTTCTCCATCTCCATAAGCCATGCCTCCGCAGCATCTCTACTTACAGATCCATTAAATTTAGGTGGCATGACCATTTTCATGTCATGAGACAGTTCCATAGCCATAAGGCTCCTTCTACCCCCCATCATGTTTAACCACAGAGTTATTTTCTCCGTGATGGCTTTGGGTGGAGTCATTATGGCATTCCTCACCATCACCCCCATCATAATTATCTCGCCTGTCTTCTGACTGGCCTCCCACTTTATGTTCGAGGGTTTCTACCCTCGCGCTATTTTCTTTCAACAAAGTCAAGATTTGGTCTAATTTAGACTCGGATTGCCCTAAAGGTGCTCCTTCATCTCAACTATCCTCCATTCTGGTTCCAACTTGAACCTTTACTGCAATTTACTTCTTCCTAAAGTTTGCAGATTAAACATGGATTAGTTTTCCATGCCATATAATTCAATTATTTCACAAATCTATTCACATTCATGTAATCTTTAACAAGAAAGGAAAGATTGTCAAAACTTTTCCATTGCATTATTTTTCCATTGGATTACATATAATCCACAAAATTACAAAATTGTATTTACATTTGCTCTTGCAAATCATTTACAATTGGGATAACTTCCCATTATCATATTTTATTTTTAGTCTTAGGAAGTGAGGATACACATTGGTATTCCTTCACATCCTCCATTGGTACAATACACTCATTATGGTCATTTTTCTCAGCTGGTACTATAGGAGTAGAGGGTGGCACTGATGTTCTAGTAGAGTTTAGGGTAGCCATTTGATCAGCTTTCCTTAACTCTTGCTTGATGTGTTTCACTGCATCATAGAAAGTTTTCTCATCAGATAACCATGCACCTACCAAGCATCCAGTCTGTTCAAGTTTCTCCTTCATGAGGGCTCGTTCCTTCAAAATATTTTGATGGAGTAGGTAACATCCATGTTTCATTACCTTCTTGCGAGGTGTGGTTCTAATTTTTACCATTCTGGCATTGAACATCCAATCATTAGAACACTTAATTTTGGATACATTAATCATCAAATAGTGAGCTCATTAGGTCCATGTGTTGAACCCAGTAGCTCTAATACCATATGTAACATAACTTTCCATAAAACTCAAGATTTAACTTAAGCATATAACTTAAACAAGTCATGAATTAAGAATGGATTACAATATTCAAAATTTGAACATAAAGAAACATATTCTTTTCCATCAATTAAGCATGTTAATCAAATCAAGATATAACATAGCTTAGAATCTAATAAATCATTACAATCTTTAGTGAACATCCATCACTAATCAAATATGAAATATGCTCTAGGCATCATTGTCAAATTTTTACATTACAATAGACCAATTGGTTAAAATGTAAACACTATATCTGGAACCATTGACATCTGTTTTCATAAGCCTCGGCTTGTCTTGTGCTTGGGAAGGAGAGCATCATCCTGGTTCTTTTTCTCTAACCACGGACCTGTGGTGCCCCACTCATCTTCCTAACTGGAAGAGGCCCTACCCTTCACGGAAAGGTTAGATATTGGAAACCAATTGGATAGTCATCTAAGTAACTGGTGTTGTGTCCTTCCTAATGTCTCACGGTCACACACTATAGATCCACTCTAACTTGTATGATGCTACTAGAGACACTAGGCCATCTGGATCACTATGGACCAACAATGCATGCAGAGATGGATTCATTACTTTGGCCAAAGTTTTCATACAAAGACATTACACAATGAATGTAGTCGTATGTCCACCACCCTAACTCGACTTACAAGCTGTCATGTCCTACAGTCAGTTCTTAACAACATTGTACTTTAGGTCTAGTATGAGTGTGGGATCAATTTGAATCTGTTATCCTCAAATTTAGTTGCTCTCAATTTGTAGGATGACCCCTACGAAACTTGTTCATTTTGTAGCCTACAACTCTAAACACAAAAAATGAGGTGAATCACATTTGCCCTTGTGCGTGGTCTCCTAGCCTCAGAACATCCTTTCAAGCATCAACTTGTATCAGTTTCTTGAATTTTGCAAAACAAGTCTAATTGAAAATTCCACTTTTTAGGAGTTAGTAAAATTTTGTCATATGCACTAGCAGCGATTTTTTCCTCCATTGCATCTTTATATGCACTAGCGGTGATTTTTGTCTCCATTGCATCTTTATATGCACTAGCAGTGATTTTTCCCACCCATGCATGTTGGTCCCTTTGTCACATGCAAGGGTGGCAATTTTTGCCGTTTGTGCATGTTAGTCTCTTTATCACATGCAAGGGTGGCGATTTTTGCTGCCATGCATGTTAGTCTCTTTGTCACATGCAAGGGCGGCAATTTTTGCCGCTCGTGCACAAAAGCAATTTCCTCCATATGCAAAGGCAGTAAAATTTGTCACCCATGCACTCACTCCCTAAAAAAATTTTAACTCTAGGAAATTTTTCAAATTGTTATCCTTAGCCCAATTTTGCTTCGTTCTTCGCTCTAATTGCACTCTAGCCCCTCAAAGCCCATGCAACTGCTCAGTTCTCTTTTGCTACTGCAATTTCCAATCAAAGAGACCAAAAATTTCTTTCCACAATGAAATGATATAGGCATTCAATAACATGATCCAAGGGAGTTCGAAGATCAAGCTTTCTCAGTGGCTTCTATGGATAAGTTGTCGACTACACGATTGACCTTGGACATTCTCAAGGTATTTCTGGACAAACATGTGAAGGCTACTACCTCTGTGAAAGATTCAATAGCAAGGACTCGTGTCATTTCTAAGAACACTATTGGCTTGGACAACCTGAAGATGCAAACAGTGATAACAATGTATGAAGGTTCTCTCAAGAAGGATGTTGATGGGAGTTGATTCAAGTGTTTCATGCCTTAGTTAATTTTTATAAATATTTTCATATGTATTTTTCATTTGGTTTTGGACACTTTTACATGTACTTTTCTCATATGTAATTACATGTAAAAACATAGGAAGTCCCAACTCAATAAGGACTCCTATTTTTGAATAAGTCAAAGTAGTTAGGTTTTTCCTAAATTTTCTCAAGGCCTCTCCCTATAAATAAAGAGGGCAACTATTGTAATTTTATATCTTTTAGTTATTGAAGTGAAACTCTGCCAAATTGAAGAGCATTTTGAGACTTTGTGTTCAAATTGTAAATCATATTTTATCAAGTGAATAGAAAAGAAAGCAATCATTCAATCTTTGCATTGGAATAACTTGTGGTGTATTGGAAAGTGTTCTTATGTCCTTTTCCTTATACTATCTTATCTATTTGATCAAATTGTAGTGTGAGTTTGGGTAATCTAGGAGATGTTTTAAAGCTAATTTTGGAGACTTTGTGCTGCAATATTATCTTTGGGTTTGTGATTTTATGTTTTTGAGTAAAAGATATTGGAAAGACTTTGAGCTACTATTATCTTTTATGATCCTATGTTTTCATCATAATATTCAGTGAAGACTTTGGGTTGCACCTTATCCTATTCGGTTCTAAATTTTAAATCAGCAAAAAGAGCAACGATAGACTTTGTGCTTTCGTGAGTTTCTTGGTTATTTTGATTTGTATTGTGAAATTGCTATTTTAAATTGTAAACATCATTTCTGACAAAAGAGAAATGGATGATATGGATTCACCCTGAAGATTAGTGTTAGAATAGATAAGTTTGAAAGTAGTTAAAAAAGGGAACCTCCCCTTGCTGAGAGGAGAGAAATTTCTCATTATAGTTGTGGTGATAGAACCATTTTGCCATTAGTTAGTTAATGACAAAATATTCACCCAACAGAATCACAATCCAAATTGGAACATTTGACTCCCATCAAAGTTAATTATAATGTAATATAGGTTACTTTAGATATGTGGAACTAGTGACTCCATGTCACCTCGCTCTGTTCAATTCATTTCAATTTCAAACTTCATGACCGTCTTGGTCTCTCATGTGTTCATATCAATAGTATTCACCACATATGATGAAGTCAATTCCATGATACTTAAGGCATACCCTGCCTTAATAAATATATTAGTTTCTTAAGGGTCAATAGCTCTTATTTTCCAAATGAGCTCATGGGTTATTCACCAACCCAATAGTTATAATAAGTAAAAGAACTTATAACTCATAACGTTATTCATTAAGTCATAATTCAGTCCCAAATAGATCTATTCTGTAATCTATTATAAACTTATTCTCAACTGTCTTGTATAGAGACTATGATCATACTCCTTCATAATCGAAGGTTCATTTAATATACATAATAGTTTTAACAGCTCTATTTCTAATTCATTGTTGGCTACTCAAGTAAGCTCGACTGGGTTTTGTTTGGATGTTAGATATACACAGATTTATAATTGCCTTCCTGGTAATCTTTATAGTCAATGGACTGTGTTTAAGATATTAAAAGCTTCCACAGTTATTAATATAGTCGAGGGACTGCATGCCAAGTAATGATGCCTACACGGCTATCAATACAGTCGTATGACTGTATCAATATCAAATAACACATGGAGTCATTCTTAACTCCCTTCGATAGCTCATAGGCTCGGCCCTTGTCATCATATGACATGGATAAAACACAAATGAAAAGAGTACATGCTCAACCACTATGGCTTTGAAATCTAGTTATCATAATGTATCATACATTACAGTACGGCCGAGTCAAAAGACTCAAGGCTCATTCAAGAAAGAGATAATATTTACAAGGCTCGACTGAGTGTAATTTCAAGAATAGATATTTAGTTTCCTAGCTCGGCTCACAACCTTGAGCAAGTTTTCAAGAAGTTTAATAAATACATTTCTTCTCGGCTCATAGTCTGAGCAAGTTTTAAGAAGTTTAAATATGTTTTTAGCTCGGCTCACCACCTTGAGCATAGTTTCAACAATTACTATGTCTAACAAACTCAGCCCATGAGGCTTTGGGTATAAACACAACTCAATGTTTGTCTTAAAAGGGTTTGGCCAAACGGCACCCAAACCATAGCATATAAGTTATTTGAAAACAAGGATGGCTCGGCTAACTAGCCTAATGCCATGACTCAAAAGAAATTTTAACAGCATGCTTGGCACGACCTTGTAGTCCGTGTGCCTCATATTGTTAATCAATAACAAGAAACTTCATGTTTCCCAGTTACCTAAGCTAAGCAATAGACCAAATGCAGTCCCAGTTCTACGAGTCTTTTTGCCGCTCCCATTTTCCTCTTCTCACCATTCTCCCTCAAACAATTATACCACCTAATTTTTCCTAAAAAGCCAACCTTTCTGCATTTCTCCCCAAAGTCATTTTCCTCCTTTTTCTCTCCTTCAATGGAGAGCCTAACACACCCAAGATAACCGATCCCATACATGCTGATATTGGTTGTCAACTTCCTTACCACTCGGTAGTGCCCCTAAAAAGGTGGCCCGATCCTTGCACATCATGGGATGGTTGAGCTCGAGGCTCCCACTAATCTTCATGATCTACTAAAACCACTAAAGAATATTCCATCGAATACAATTATCAAAATAAGTAAATAACAATAATATCATTATGGGTAACAACCTAATAAGAGGTTTCATCCTTGATAAAGGATTATCACAAGGTATAATATTCATAAAAATAATTCACATTAACTACGTCGATTACCAGGGTCGAGTGATACTCGCCTAAAATCAACTATTCCCAATAGTCAAAAGACTAGGAATAACATAATACCCCAAGAACAATAAGTAAGAGAGACCTCCTTGTCTCTAAATATTATTATCTCTCAGCTAGGAATGATGTTCCCAAAACATCATCCGGTCATCACAACTTGTCAAGACAACTTCATCGACAAAAGAATAAACCAAGAACATAGAAACAAAAGACAAGAGACATGACACGTGTCAACTTACGAATGGTTGAGGACATAGGAGTCGATTACTCAAATGGCTAGATAACTTATGTTATCACAATGTCTAACCCCTTCCTCTAGGATGATACTCTCCTTCCTTCTTTGAAGGATGTTCATTTCTCTTGTCACACTCAAGACCACATGATTGCAATTAGTGCATCATTATCAAATCTCGTAATCAAAAATTATTTAATTTACAAAATTGTTTAACATTTGTTTCTACTTCATAACCAAAAGTTAAATCAGATATTTCCACAATATCAAATCAATTAACTATTACTAATCCTCCTAAATATCATGCCAAGTTATTGATTAAGTCTAATTTGTAAATTGGGGATGTATCACAACCGCACGATCTCTAACCACTCTATCAAGAAGATTCTTCAAACCGGAGCTCAAGAACAACACTGTTAGCTACTGTCATAAGGAAAGGATAGCTTGTGGACTGCCAAATCATGAACCATTGTAGTTGAAAGCACTTATCATCATTTCAGACTTAACTCTAGAACTGCAGACCAAAATACTTCAATGCAGAGGAATGCAGAGCATAACACTTTCTCCCTATCAGCACCAAACATGTACAGGAAAAGCAATTTTCACTCTGGTGAACATAACTCACTCAAATCTTCATATCAGATGCTCAAACTTGGAGTATAACATCTTTAGATAGACTTCTAAATAACTTCCAATCTGCAAACAAAGATATTCATCCTACATGAAATGCGGAGCAATCTTCTAGACTATTCTTCAGTATGAAATATATTGTTTCCACTACAACTCACTGTTTCTACCGGAGGAGATAATTTTCTCAATATGCTCAACATCAAGATCACTTACATAAGTAAATACAAAGCATCTCACTTATTACAAGAAAGAAACAAAATAAGAGCACAGTTGACACCAATGACAATATAGATATGTTGACATCAATGACAACACCGATTAGGCACATACTTGCAACATGATCCTCCTCCTCCATCTTTACACCAATGGAAGTCAACTGTGCAACTAGCATGTTAAAGGTATTCAAATGATCTGTAACAGATCTTCCATCTTCCATCCTTAGAGAATATAGCTTCTTCTGCAAGAATAACTTGTTTACTAGGGATTTACCTGATAAACATCACCAAGTTTCTTCCATAGCTCTTTCATGGTCTTCTGTTCATGAACATTTAATAGGATGGAATCAGTCAAATAAAGTCTCACAAGACCCTTTAGCTTTTCAATCTTTGAGATCCCATTCTTCTTGAGACATTGCCGTTGGTTTTGTGCCGGATATAGCTTCCCATAGATCTCTATCAACAAGCATGTCTTCCATTTTGAGTTTCCACGACTTTAAATTGTTGCCAATAAACTTTTCCAATTCTATCCTTGTAGATGTGCCTGCCATCTCCTTCCTACAACAAGATCACACAATACTTTGCACAGACTCCCTCTCAATCGAAGATCAGTACAAAAAACCCTACCCAACAACTAGGATCAATGGTGATCAAGCTCTAGCTCATTTCCACACCCAAGGACACTTGTCCAACATGAATACACTTCTCTTACATCCATCATACATGGAAGATTTGACTTCCCAATGTGGAACGTTCCAACTAAAAATAGTCTATGACAGATGCTCTATGCATCTTATAGCTGTCATAAAATCTGCCCAACATAACAACACTTAATTTTGTAAGAGAATCCGTCATACAAGACTAAATATAGCATAGTCCTCTTACAACATGTCATAACCCAACTTGGGCACCCAAAGATGCCTTCCTCACATGCAAAGATGCTCTCTGACACTTGTCCTCACTTGTCATAGGAATCTCTATATTTGGCTCTTACATGTCATAGATTCCATCATACAAAATAACTTCTTCCACATACCACAAGATGCCGACACATGGCATATTAGTGCCACCTCAAATGGGACGCCTAGATTCTAATGTGTTTGACTTGACCATCCAAGTCACATTACAAGTAGGATGACATGTTGCAATGCCACCTCAAACTAAATGACAAAACATGATGTGCAAGTAAATACAAATTAGGCCAATAAATAAATATCAATGCTAGGAAATTGCAAAGGTTGAGACACCTTAATTCCCAACACAAGTACACCCAAAAGTTTGAATAGTTCAAGAGTGCATCCAACATCAATAAGAGGTACTTGCAAGTCTTAGGGAGAACTTGGCAATGACACATAATAGAATGAAACAAGCAGATCAACACCACATTGAAAGGAATTTTGAAGTAGGAGATTAGGTCTTTGTGCAATTACAACCATATAAGCAAGTGTCACTGGAACAACATAAGAAGGATAACAAGTTTGCACCCAAGTATTATGGTCGTTATAAGTTTCTACACAGGAATATCAATGTAGCATACAAATTGGAGTTACCTATGTCAACCAAAATACATCTGATCTTCCATGTTTCATGCTTGAAGAAGGTTGTCATTGAACATAGATTCACAACCTAGACTAAGTCTCTAGAGCTTGATGAGGAGGGCTTAATGATTTTGGAACCAGAGGGAATCCTTTAAACACACACTAAGAGGTTGCAAACAAGGGTGATCATAGAGTATTTAATCAAATGAAAGAATTCTCTAGTTGAAGATGCTACATGGGAAAATGAATATTTTGTGCAAAAGCATCCATAGTTGATCAAAGTTGAGACCAATGCTTCTTTGAAAAAGGAGCATGCTATGCCCTTAACCTATTGATTGTGTTGGGATATGTGTAGCCAACTTTTGGCTAGCATAACCCTTAATTAAGTTATATAATCATTTATATGGTCTTATATACATGTAGTTAAGTTAGCCTAGGTGGCATCCAAGGCATATGTATGATATGTATATGAGTTAGTGGTTAGTTTATGATCATCGTATTACGAATTGTATTCTCAAATATTATATGCAACATATTTTCTATTATATTCTTCACTTGTGTATGTTATTTCATTACAAAATAAATACAAACCCTCTTTACCCCCACCTAACATTTGAAACAATAAAAAATAAAAAATAAAAACACTAAACTAGAAATAATGACTAAAATTTTTATAAATTACTATTTAAAATTGACTATTTTAATTAGGTCCTTGAAATTAAAAATATAAAATAAAAATAATAATTAAATATTATTATTTTATAACTTTTAAATTTATAACATTATAATTTTTAATATTTTTTCAGTGAATTATGGCCTAGGGGGCCATTCTTGTAAAACAGAAGATCAAAAAACTAGTAGAGAAAGGTTGCTCCAAAGGAGGGCCATAAACAAAATCCCATCTTGTGTAGTTGTATTACATACTTATGTTGTTCTTTACATAAAAACATAGTCTGTAAGCTATATCATACCTATAATTAAACCCTGATTACATAACCAGTCTCAAAAAAGTCTCATCTGAACATATCTTCATTTCACTCCATATCTCCACCCGCTACTCCACTTGCTCCAGCTCCAAGACCCATCCAGATGGCATGAATAACGGTTCCCATGATCTTCTTTAACCTATGATCTGAGATGGGGCCTCTGAAAGTAATCTTCCGCTTCTTCACCTTCAAAACCACTCTTGAATCCATTTTTACCATTGTAGTTCCAAATGCGAGCTGAAGCCAAATTAAATCTGTTGCTAATGCAAGTGGAGTGCAATAATCATTAATTGTTCATGATGAAGCTTTCATTTCCAAGCGTGTGAAGGGACTGATTCATCAGCTCCCAAATCTCCTAGCCTTTTGCATTATTAGTCACGAAGTATTTGTCTGCATGGCAATTTCCACATTGGCGTATGAATTTTCCTCTATGTTCGCCTCCCGAAAGATGTGTGACATCTTATACTCTTCCAAAAGATTTAAGAGCTACTAACATTTTTTCAAAATGTTATCTAATTTCCAATTTGAGGTCGACTGCTTTCTAATTGAATTAATTATAAGCTGAGAATCACCTTCAATGTGAACCTGGATAAATTCAACTCCACACATTTCTAAAGGCTAAGTAGCAAGGCTTGCGCTTCGGCCTCATTGTTAGTACCATTAGGTAATTTCATGGTGATAGAGACCACCATCCCTCCTAAATAATTTCTTATAATACAGCCCGCCCCGGATTTCCTTGGATTCCCTTTGGCGGCACAATCAAAGTTCATTTTAAGTCAATCAAGAGGAACACATCTAACATATGTTATGGAATTGTGCAAAGGATGAACCCGAACCTTCCCATAAACGAGAGATTGAATATTCTATTTTATTATTAATTATTTTAATATTTTTTTTCCATATATAATTTAATAACTTAGCTAATATTAATTTTTATTATATTAATAACAAATTTTTTAAAAATTAAACTTAAAAAATTAAAAAATAGATTACAATTTTAAAAAATCAAAATTTAAAACTTCAAAAATTAAAATAACAAAATTTTAGATTTTAAAAATAATAATCTAAAATTAATTCAACTTAAAAAATTAGTAAATATTAATATTAAGAAATTAAAATCCCAAATGGTGTAAATCGGATGGTTGAGGCCACGTGCAAAACTCACTTTAAAAATTAATAAATATTAACATTAAGAAATTAAAGGTTCAGGGGTAGACAACTATCTCTAAATATTGTGTTGAGTGTTTTTTCATATTTTACATTTCGACTACTCTGATTTGTGGAACTCTGGATCGATTACAGATTAGCCGGCTGTTTAACAACTTACCGATTTGTTAAGATTTATCATTTCCACTAGGACAAATAATTATTATTTTTTATTATAAATAAAGTGTAAAATTAGTATTGATTGTTTAACCATTAAAATAATATTTAAATAGAGTGGGTGTCTTTCTTATCAGCATTACTTTGCGGTAGCAAAATTGTAATGGACGAAACGAGACGAGATCATTTTTTCGCATATTGTGTTAAGAAAAGAAGTTTATGTGTGTCGTGTTTTCCTATTTAAAGATTTTGGCCTGGGTGACAACTGAGAGCAACAAAAACGTTGGTTGTCCCCACTCAACTAGTATTGTTTGGCGTAATACTCACACGCCTTTAAATGATTACGCTTCAAATACAAGCAAGGCTTAAATCAGAAAAAAGGAATTGTCTGCAATTCAGTATGACTTTTTATTACATTTACTAGCTTGCCTTACACACAAAACTGATGCCAATTTTGAATTGAATAAAGAATCTGATTGATTAAATTGCCTGCCAGTCTCTTCTAATGAGTATAAATACACAACACCAATGGATATGCAAACATATCAGCACGCCAAGCATACTGCAAACTGTAGCAGAGCTTCGACATGGCTTTCCGTCTCATGTCAGCCTTATTCTGGCTTAACATGAAAGCGTTAATGATTTTAGTGCTAAAAATGGGGGATCATTATACGCCAGTTTTAGCTGCTTTTGGTGGTGATGATGATAGTATTCTTCAAGAGCCAACAGTGCCTCTGATAAAATATTTAAGAATTTCCAAGTTTTCTGAAGAGTATGCCAATCTCTGGGGCGGCCAACACCAAAATGTTTCTCAAGATGAATACTCTGTGACACTCACATTAGATAGCTCATCTGGTAAGACACCATTAGTATGTATGATGCATTCTTTTTATTATGAATGAAGTGTAAAATTGTTATTGACTGTTGAATTCAATGATATTTAAGTAGAGTAACTTTTTTCTAATCCTTGAATTGGATGGTGGATGATTGCAGGTAGCGGTTTCAAGTCAAAAGAGGCTTACATGTATGGCTTCTTCAACTCTGCTGTTAAACTCCAGGCGGGCTATACTGCAGGAATCATCACTTCATTCTATGTATGTACTAGTAAACTTAGATGGAATCATTGTTAAGTGGATTATTTAAGTGTGAAATGGATGATATTTGAGTGGTTGGAACTGTTCCTACTGTTTTAAGATCTTCCATTGTGATTAACATGCCAGGTTTTTACACAGAAACCCACCCCCACTTGACTGCCATAGAAACTTGCCCACTGTAAACAGCTAGTTGTCACGCGACTGTTTAGGCATTTTTGACCCTTTTTAATGGTGACTATTCTATTCAACCTGTTAAACCCACCTCTGTAGACCTATTCAATCACGTTATTTGTCTCCTTCGACATGTTCAACCATCCAATCCATTTGATTTCAACCAGCTGACCGTTTTACAACGTACTGTCTGATTAAGCTTTACCATATAGACTCTTCCTAGACAAAACTAACAATTAAATTTCTATAAATTTATCACATAATATGAACCACTGCAGAAACACACTTATTTGAAATTTTTTTTGGGGTGGTTTAAGTTTTTAATCAGTGTGGGCGAGTTCTTAATGCAAGTTGCGGGTGCATTGTAATGTACTGATCAGCTTTCGAACAACCAAGTTTATCAAGGATGGCACGATGAAATAGACATAGAGTTCTTGGGAACAATCCCTGGTGAGCCTTACAAACTGCAGACCAATGTTTATGGCAATGGTACGGGAGATGGAAATCTCATCGGCAGAGAGCAACAATTTCATCTCTGGTTCGACCCAACTCAGGATTTCCACAACTACAGCATTCTCTGGACGCCTTCTCAAATCTTGTAATTTTTTTCCTTTGGCAGTTGTTATTTTTAAACATCATCCATTTCAAAAGTTAGAAATCAATTTTGGCCAATAAAAATAGGATATATATTTACCACTTTTTATTGTGAATGAGGTGTAAAATTACTATTAATTATTTGAAATAGAATGTTCATAGCAGAGCTGACAATAGATTTACAACCTAACATGCTGCAATTTTTAACTTATTGCTGTTTTGATTACAGATTTTTGGTGGACGGCATCCCCATAAGGAGGTTTCCAAAAACAAAGAGCCTTGGAGTGATATATCCATCGAAGCCAATGTCTGTGTATGCAACCATTTGGGATGCATCTTCATGGGCCACAGATGGAGGGAAATACAAGGCCAATTATACCTATGAGCCCTTCCTCTCCACTTACACCAACTTCCAAACAATTGGATGCAATGGCAAGGATAACTACTGTTCCAAAGTGCTCTTAGATGGCTGTTTGGTTTCCCCTCATCTCAGCAAGCAGCAGATAGTTGATCTGCAATATGTGAGGAAGAATTACATGACATATGACTACTGTCAAGATGTGCAGCGATACCCAAAGGGCTCCATGCCTGAATGCCCACCATAACCAGTTATTTCTCCCTCAACTTACTCTACAATATCATGTTAAGATAAAAGTTGAATTGACCACCATTTCTTTTTAATTTAAATTCCAAATGGTTGGCTAACCATATTAGGTGAGCGAACCACTCTACACCCTGATGCTGTTGATCTAGAATGGAACAAATCTTGACTATTGAGGTGTACTAATATTTAACGAGGTTAAATGGTTATGTGATAAGCTTCACAATTACTTCCTGATGAGTTGATTAAATGCATAATTACAGTATAACTAACTTGTTTAGTCCAGTCATTAAAGAATATAAGCATTGACCAAAATAAAGCTCAGGGCCACATGTCGACATTGGGGAAATGTTGTTGGTAAATGGCACACACCTTGATTCAAGTGTTGATCCTCTTGACTTCATAAAGAAAAGCTTCGATAAAGTATTGCATTTTAGTTTCTAATCTGTTTAGCAATTATAAGAAATGAAAATAATTAACACCTCAAATTTGAGAGCCAATCAACCTATAAAACTAATAATATTTTATTCCTTTTTTTTAAAGGATGCACGGTAAACTTAAGCTTCATTGATTTCCCTACCACAATAGAGAAGAATTTAATGGATCAATAACAATTACTACAAAGAAGTTTTCTTTTATAGTGGGTCCCCTTGTATCAAGGGGAGTCTAAATGATTTTCCTTTCATTGAGGTAGAATAGTTAACTTTTAACTATCTTATATTTATTTAAAAAGATTTGTAAAATAAAATGTACAAAAATTATATGTTTTTGAGTAAGCAAAATAGGCATATAAAATGTTTGTGCAATCTAACATAGAATTAGTTAGCAAAAAATTTATTAAAAAATATGATACTCACTTTAGTCCAATATATAAATCATTCACACAATAACAATTTACACACCTAATTTAGATGGAAGCTTGATTTTCTTGTTAAGGAAGAGACAATACAACTCTTGCAAGAGGCCTAGTGTATGCAAAAGAATTGAAGGCCTCTTACTAACATCAAAACATAGATTTAATTATTACATGACTTCATGTCTTTATCCACACTTCAAAAAAGGGTTCACAAGAATATCCACTATGTAAATAAAGTAAATGGAAAAACACTATTGATTGAGAGAGGAAATACAAAATACTAGCGACACTAGAGGAAATTGAGACCACAATGCAAAATACAAGGTTTGTGTCTCTTGTGGAAGGACAACACTACTAGAAAAAACATGCTTTATGAAATCCATGCTATGCACTACAAAGAACCTAGTCTTCACCACTAAATCGTCCCTAAAGTTCTTAAGATCCTTAAATAAGGCCTCCAATTCAACATAGATTGCCCTAAAATATATGTTTTGACCCTTACAATGAATGCTTGAAGCTTCAAAGTAAATGGATGGGTGGGTATGGTTGGCATAGAAGAAACAAAAACCACAAAATACCAACAAACTTTCTGCTTGATTAAGAGAAAATGCAATATTTAGTAGGACTCTAATGATAAGAAAATTATCTTTTAACTTGCAAGGCAATCCACCCTATGGAATGTGGTGTGATATATTGAGTGGCATTAGGCTATGTCAAACATGGTTTTATGATTGCTTTTCTCTTCCTTATTTGCTTTTACTATTTTTGTGGGTTGGATGGTAGGAAAAATGGAAGACATATTTCAGAGAATGAACCTTTTAAACATGACCCGAATTGCTCCATGTATTTCCATTCATTACATGTTTCAGAATGTACATGCCATGTAACACACCATGCATCAAAACACAATTCCATTATAGTTACCAAATAGGGTAGGTTTTGAAATTTAGTCTTATTGTGCTATGAAATTCAGGATAATATATTTCATCCAATTAGAATGTAAGAAAAATATGTTTTTATTATTATTCATTAAAAATTCAACATTTTCATATTTCAAACAATGCAGTGGAATTTGATAAAAAAATAATGAATTGTGATTGGTTGGAAATGAAAAATCAATCCACCATTAAAAATTAAATATTTACTATAATTGTCCTTCAAGAACTAATAGTGAAATTAAGAACCAAAGAGAGTTACATTAGAAAGTGTAGGAGAATAAATTACACTACTTAGAAAATCTAAGTGAAACAAATAGGTGCAATTAATAAAAGTTAACCTAGATATCAAAGCTAGGACTGATCATTGCCATAAATATAAAAGAATGAAAAGGTTAAAATAATTGAATATGGTATTTAGCATGAAAATAAATGATGTGAAATGATGTACTAGATGTCAATAATTGACTTACCTTGGTTCTAAATTTTAAGGGTCTATGTGATGAAGATCTCAAATTTTAAAAATTAATTATTTGTCATTCCAATTCACTTCCAAGGACATGTCTTTAGACCTTACCTCTGTGAGAATGGACATGATCTTCTATCCAAATCTGAATTGATGTGTGTGTATTTGATCAAACAAATTTTGGCCCAAATTTTTCACACCTTAACCTTGATATTTGTGCTGATGTAAGGACATACAATGTTTATAAACACCTTTGGGGAATCTATTAGATCACAAGGTTTATGCCCTCTTAGGTCAGAGCCCTAGATGAACTAACTTTAGATGGACCAACTTTACAACTCTAGAAAGAAAAAGGATTGAGAATAACAAGAAAGCATTTAATGTGCCTAAGATGAAGTGATAACTGATTATATGCTAAATAAAGGCTTTTATGTTTGGTAAAAAGCCTATGCTGATTAGACAATGGAAAATAAATATAATAATTAAATAAAAATACTCAAAATTTTATACTGTTAATAAAACTTACTTTGAGGGCTACATTTATGTAAAATCATGTGTTATGGCACTTCATTTTATCATGGAACATGTGGTCCAAATTAACATTTTTTGTCCAGAAAAAGGTTAACATGTGGAACGAGTGCCACATAGGTGACATATAAACAACTTCCATTAAAGGAACTTCTAATGAAATACCTTTGATTGAAGGACCTTCAATAGGTGGCATTCAATGCAAGGTCCTTCATTAGAAGTTCACCTTCAAAATGGGCCATAAAATGTTTTAATGTTATAAAAAGTGCCTTTAATTGAAGGTTAATAAGACATGGCATGTCTATGACCTTCATTCAAAGGTTCTTCTAATGTTTAGAAAAACCTTAATTTGAATGTCTACCAACTTTTCACCCTTACAAAACATATTTTTAAAATGGCCCACAATGATATAGGGCTTTATGCTTCCACCCACGTAGTAGTTACAAGGGAAGCATTTACTGATATTGTTCAATTTATAAAAACTACTTTAAAGAATATTGTGAGATATCTTGCCTTGGATATTAAAGACTATGTTGTTTAGAATCAAACCAAGCACAACACAAGTGAGTTAGACTCTAGCATAGCATATTTAACCACACCCTTGCTAGAGGTGCCCTCCCAGCCACTCCTACTCTCGTGGCAAGAGCTAGTAGAGTGGTGGTGGGACCGACATGTTGTTTTATTCATGAGGAAGCAAAACGTCATGGATGGCGGTTGTGTTGTTTGTATGGTCTATTTGTGTGCAATGCTAATGGTTGTTTATATGTTTATAAGTTTATAGACAATTTTGCAAGTGTTTTATAATATAATGATGCTTTATGAGGTTTCTTACTTGGAAGGGTTTTCCCCATGTATATATTGTGTAATGTGTTAAAATTGTGCATCATGTAATTAGATTACTTCATTTATTTTATATTTTTTTGTAATGATTAGTAACCCACGATCTTAATTTCCAACATAAACTGAACATTGAAACCAAAGTAAATAAAAAAACAAAACTCATAGATCTCAAAATCAATGGCAAGTTAGAACCACAAAAAACATGCATATTCAAAACTCCACTAACAAGAAAAAAAACTAAGACACCATGTAGATTATTTTCATGGAATTAACATCAAATCCAAAACATGTCAAATCTCAAATTCTAGAAATTATTAACTACAAGACAATTGCAAGTCATTAACCAAAGACTAATGAATAAGTCTCTAACCATGCTCAAAAGCATGAATGCAAATATGAAACTATCTCCATTTGTACAACCCTCAATAATTATAATCTAAAAATAATATTCCATGGATCTACAAAAAATCATAGATTTTAAACAAAAAAATTGTAAAACCAACCATGCTAGAAGCATGCATACAAATATGAAACTATCTCCATCCAGACTATCCTAGGAAATTATAACCTCAAAATAATCTTCCATAGATTTGTAAAAGACTACAAATTAAAAAAAAAACTATAAAACAAACCACACAAATATAAATACATTGACACATCCAAAACACCCACAAATCTATAACTGCGAGATTCACATTTTGAATGATAAAATATCATAAATTTGTAACATGCAACTCCAAACACACCATGAATCTAAAACTTACAAGTATAGACATCTAAAGAGCTAAGGGCATAAATAGGAGCTCCAAGTCACCATATGATAAAATCCACTTCCTCCACATGACCAAGGACTTATCTCATACTACTAAATAGGAGCTCCAAACCACTATATGACCAACTCCAATAGTATGAGGATAAACTCCAAGGAAACTTGCAACATGATCTATAATCAACTCATCATAACCAAGAAAACATTTCATCTTAAGATTTCTAAGCTCAAAATTTAATCCATTGAATCTCTCCACCTCCATTCTAGAAGTGCTTTTCATAACTGTATCTTGAAACAAGATCAACTACAAAAAATTCCCCCTCAAACAAGGGTTAATACCATAAGGAATGCATCCCATTTTATAATCTAAAACCAAGTTCTAATACCAAATGTAAAAATTACTAGTTCCAAAACTCAAAACTAAGCTCTAATACCAATTGGAATGAAATACAAAATAATCTTACTTAATCATATGAGGAAAGGTGTCACAAGTTATGCAATATATTTAAATTCTAATAACATCTAGCATAGTAGTAACACTAAATAATGAAAGAAATAATAGACCAACCACATAAGAGAGACACATCAATATAACTTGGGAAAAACCTTGTAGAAAAAACCCAAACTCCAAAGTACCAAAACCAATGTATTCTCAATAATAAAATTGTTAAAATATAATATCAAGCTTTGAGCACTCATAGGAGATCAATGCTCTAAATCAAGGAGGAAACCATGCAAGGTATGACCTTATTCATTATAAATGAGAAACTATTGTTGTGTTCCTCATGAGACTAATCCAAGAACAAATGAGATCAACACATCCCACTCCATGATCTTTCATCAGCAATCAACTCAAGTCTCTAGGTGCATACACCAATCTTAACTCATAAATAACATACAAAAGATTATTATCAACTAAAATATGATGTCTAACCTTCATCCCAAGCCTTCTATTAATAGGCAAGAGAGAAATAAGAGTGTAAAAATTTACTCTAGCCACCTTTAATCAATGCACCCAAATACATCTCCAAGGTGGGCATCCAAGTTTGAATCTAAGACCAAGAGTCATTATAATCTCCAAGGAAACTCAAATGCTCTCTCCAATCTAAGAGCCCAAGATGACTTGTTTCATGTGACGTCATATTAAATATTTTACAAAACACTTAATGATTAAATGTATTTCTCCAATATACCTACCATATTTTAAAATGTATTTTCCCAATATGTTCCCAATATGCATTCCACATTAAATCATGATCCCATTAAGCCATGTGCTCAGTAAACTATCAATCCCAATAGTAAATGTACTTATCAAATGTGCCACTCATATTAAATGCATTTCCAATGTTACACACAACAACAACCTCTAGGGAAAATACTAAACCCCCAAAGTGTGGTACCCTATTTTGAAATGGATCATAACTTTACAAAATATTCAATATTCCTATGTGTAAGGTGTACAACACTATTTTCAATAGAAATAAATGTTCAAGATAGAATTGACATGGAATTATGCTAAGGAAACAATGGTTTAAGTGTTGGAAAGGCACCAAACATGTGAAATCGGTAGTTTGGTTATGAGAAGTGTTGTGATACCAATTCTTATGGATTCTACATTAAAATAGAAAGATTTTATGCAAGGGTCATTCAATGCAAAAGGATTTGTCACATTACTATTTAAAAGGGTGACTTTGGAGTTAAACTCAAAAAATTAAGCTTGCAAAAGAAGTAAAACTCTAGCATTATTATCTTTGAGTGTTTTCACTAAGGATTTAAGTGTGGGTGTGATTAAGTAGTAATGATAGATCCATGATATACTAAGCACAATCAAGGTAGTGACAAGAGTGTGTTGTGCTTTCCTAGCACACTCCCTTTGAGTTATCCATACTAATATAGATGGATTCTTCAAATCCTATTTAGAAAATTTTGTTGAACTTTAGATCCCTTCCAAGTTTTATGGGGTTCCCTTTCTTCAAGTTCCAAACTATTCTTTGTGATCCACATGAATCAATGGTTGAGATGTAAATGTCTTGATGGCTTGGGGATCCTTCCCTTAGCCATGATATCTTGGTGTCATTCATGAATTCTTATTCTAAACTTGTGTTTGTCCTTGGCTTGTCTAAAAAGCTTTCTACATCATATTCATCAATTCCAAAAATTTCCTTTGTGTGTGAACCTCCTATTCACATGGGTCCTACCTCTTTCTATTGATTGGCTTTGCAACCCTTTTTCATCCTTGTGGTGACTCAACAAGCCAAAGCCCCACAAGCCATTCATTATCCATCTAATGATGTGAGATGTTCTTCCTTAATATGTTGATGTCATGGCAGGTCCCACCTCTTTACTCACCTTTTTTTTCTTTCAGAGACTCTCACTAACTATGGTCATGCTAGCATCTTCTCAGATGTGTTAGTTGTTGATACTCTACATAAATGTAACATTGTCACTACCTTTCACATCATCCTCTTTTATGTGCCATTAGGCCTAACCCCATAGTGATTCCTAGTTTTGAATGCTTCCCCATGAACTTTTTGAGTGCCTATCACACTAGCATCTTTTGGATCACACTTGTCATTTATTCCAGAGCAACATCTAATGGTCTAGAGCTCATTAGTCCTTCACATTGTCAAATAAAATCAAACCCCCTCTTTTGAGAATCTTTATGAAAAAGCAATTTTCCTTCTAAATCTCTATTCCTGCTTCTAACAAGTGTGTTTGACCCTTCTAGTCAATTGATGCCAATCTAACATGGTGAATGTCACCTCATGTGTAGCACCTTCTCTACTATTTGCAACAACCATTGATCATAAGCTACCATCCAATATTTATTGTGGTCAACTAGGATTCATTATTCATTGGATCACATGGGTCCTCTACTCTCAAAAATAACAAGTGGTACATGCATTTAAGGGAAGCCATCATGGTTCTAGTTATTTTTGGAGAGAATTTATAACTACTTGTGCATGTAGTCTCTCACTTGTCAATAAGTATCATTTGAAGACTATCTAGCAGATACTGTGGCTCCTATGATATGTGTCCTCTCTCTCTTATTATTTATTGTTTTATAAATTATTTCCAAGCTCTATTGGTTGCAATTGCACAAGGCTTCTTTGGGTTGTATAAATAAGGGTTATGCCCTCTTGTAAATATCTATTATTTTTCTAATATAGAATCATCTTTTAGCTTTTTGTACTAAAGAGTTAATTGTTCATGGCCTATTAACTTGTAGGATTGTGAGTGTGTTTTAGCATTTTGTATTTGCTACTACTTGTCTCAAAGAGAGTTCCCTATTAAATATTGTGCATATGTGTGTGCTCATCTGATTATATCTCCCAAACTGAAGTGGATTATCTATTTACATTAAATGCCCATTGGCCATATATGTTAGTGTCATTCTATTATAGGTATGTTTGTGTACCATAAGTTGAGGTAGCCCCACGATAGGTATATGCATGTTCACAGTGGAGAGTTGGTTGTGTGTTATATATTTAATGGTCACCCTTCTTAGAACTCCTTTTCTTACCTTATTTATTTCTCTAACCCCATCTCTCTCCTAACCCTTATCCTCCTTCTATCCCTTTTCCTTTACTAGTTATACATGGTAGGCTATTCCACATCATTTGTAGTGGTAATGCATTATTAGTTGGTTTAGTGTAAGCTATAGAATAGAAGAGAAAGTGGCCTTCTCTAAAGGTTCTCACATATTTATTCAAAATCAACTATTGATGCATGAGTTCCCTACTTATTGGAGCTTCTCAAGTACTAGAAAAATCATGGAGGTGTAAGAAACACATTGTCATTGTATCTAGTAAATGGTGGTCATGTACATAAGGCTCAAATGCCCAATGGGATAGGTGTCCACTTTCTATGGGTGTTAGGGTTTCTTCTTGCTCCTTTTTTGTGAGATCTTTTCCCCTAATGTCTATAGTTTAAAATCCACCACAAAGAGTTAACTTTCCAGCATGCCCAATGGGACTTGACTCAGTCTTCCCACTAGTTCTGATACTCAAATTCATATATGTGCTTTCATTGTGTTCACACTTTCACTAACTACTCTCTTTGGTCTTAGTGAAGATCAAGAGAGCTTCTCATTTTAAAGATGTGTATATTCACCTAACAACTCCATTTCTCTAACTCTCCTGCAAATTGTGTGCCCTTGTATAAGATAAATCCTAATTAGCCCATAAGTGAGTGAGAGAAAGATTCCTAGGAAATTTTGAACCAAAAGAGATTTTTCCTCTAAGGAGAAATCCTAGACAACCACCTCAGGTCTAGGTCCAACACCTCTAGCCCTAGTACTTCCTTTACAACCACCTATGGATTTCTTGCCAAGGAATGAATCTTTATCCATTGGGATAATGGTGGCCCTCTCAGACTTGTCAATGGAGGTGAGCTACCAACTGCTCCTATGAAGGTCCTTTCCTTGTTTAACAAGGAAGCATTCATCACTCCAAAAGAGCACATCAAGGACCTTGGTAATGTATGTTCATTGCACCATCTTACCAATGAAAATATTGCTTAAGAATTGACTTTAGACTAGTTTCATGCCCTTGAACCTAAAAGTGTTTGAATTTGGGGTGGTCTCATAAGATTTTTCTATAGACATTCCAAGGAAAGGGGAGATTCTATTTCATTGCTAGAACAAATCTCTCACATAAAGAAAGCCCCCATTGAGTCCCTCTTTTACTTCAATTTATGCTTCTAGAGGACTTAGGAAATGATTCCTTTAGGAGCACAGTGGTCCATAGGTATTGTTTTTATATATCATCTTAGAGCCACCAATACTAACCTTTGTCTAATGATTCAAGAATTAGGAGCCACTAAAATCAATGGTGTCTTTGATCTATCCCTCCAAGCTAAGAACAACTTGATCCTAGTTGAAAAGATTACTCTAAGATCCACTATGCCCATATTCCAAAATATTTATCCTCCCTTTCCACTTTAGCCACTTATTATTTCTGGAGGTAGGTGCAATGTCTCACTCTCAACCTAATACCTACTCCCTTGGCTCCTCCTAGGGAGATGCTATCATATTCTCATCCCAAAAGTGCAAAGTTCAATAAATTTTGTTGGAAATGGTGTAAGGTATTGCCAACAAGTTCACTACCATGGAAAGACACCAAGGTCAACAACTATGAGGATATCAAACTAGAAAATATTAAGGCTACCCACCAAATTTTTTTAATCATCCCAACAATATCCTACCCAAGTTTCTCCTCCTTCCTATCCATGATTTGATCTATCTCCACCAAGGAATAAGGCCATCCCAATGTTATTGCATTGATCCCATTACAAAACATGATGGAAAAGGAAACCTCAATTCTCAATTACTAGTGCACCCTTTGCAACACTAGACATTATCTAATCACTAGTGTGCAATACCAAGAACACATTCAAGTTTCTTCAAAGGCTCTCACCATGCAAGACCTTAGATACTCTACTCTAGTAAAACAATCTCTTGAAGGGTCTCCTAATACCTTCAATGAAACTATGGTTAAGTGCACAAAGATGAGGGACCAAAATGGGGTCTTAAGTTGCCACTTTTTTTTCTGAAATCAGGAAACATTGATGTTGGATGAGAAATTGAAGATAGCTACACTCAAAATTTAAAGATGGAATGAAAACAAGAGTTGTAGTGCTCTAAATCTAGTTTCTAAACAACTAATTTTTTCCAAAAATGGTTGAGATTAAGGGGTTAAAAAAGGGGGAGCACACAAACTGGTCTTGTTTTTCTCAAAAAAACATAACATAGCGTCTAGTGTGCTCCCCCTAAAATGTTAACTTTTTTTTAATATTTCAATAAGCACTCTAGGGATAAATTAGGTAACACCATGTAGTTTATCCCTAATTTTTTTGATAATTTTTTAATGAATAATTGATTTTTTAATAATTTTTAAAGTGGACACATCCTGAAAAATAGAAATTTGAGTGTGCTCCCCCCTAAAATGTTTGAAAACTAATTGAAAATCAATTTTTTTTGAATTCGTGTAGAATGGAGTCTAATTTCTAAAAATATAACTTATTTCAATTTTTGATGAACGGTTAAAAAAAAGTCAAAAATACTAGACACTAGTTTTTGACAAAAACTGGACACACTTACAAAAGAAATTCAAGATGAAACACTAAACGTACTCAAAATGTGAAAAACAATATATGGTTAGATAGCTAGCAGAGATCTTAAGATTATGGTGGTATTTTTTTGAGTTTTCATTGAAAAAAATGCTATCCTGATGGGGAGCACGCTCCAAATTATCTCCAGATTTTGCTAAAAAATAATAAAAACATGTCAAACAAAGCTGAGCATAATGCGAGCGCGTTATGTGAAATCAATAACGCGAGTGCATTATAATGCGCTCGCATTATGATGAGTATAACTAGAAATACACATGCCAATTGCATTTGCTTGAAAGTTTCTAAAGCCTTTTCAACAAATCTATTTTTTGCATATCTTGCAATCATTGCATTCCATTATAGAACATCTCTTTGAGGTGTTACGTCATACAATTGACATGCCTTGTCTATGCTTCCACACTTTACATACATGTCTACAAGGGTCATTGCACTTCCTATCGTCTCTTTCACTCTATTTCTCTCCCCTCTCTACGTCCTACCCTTTCTCTGAGTCTCTGCTTCCCTCCCCTCTCTACCTCCCACCTTCTCTCTCACTCTCTTCTTCCCTCCCCTATCTACCTTCTACCCTCTCTCTCACTCTCTACTTCCTTCCCATATCTACCTCCTACCCTCTTTCTGAGTCTTTGCTTCCTTCACCTCTCTACCTCCTACCTTCTCTCTCACTCTCTTCTCCCCCCTCCTCTCTACCTCTTACCCTCTCTCTCACTTTCTACTTCCCTCCCCTATCTACCTCCTACCCTCTCTCTCAATCTCTGCTTCCCTCCCCTATCTACCTCCTACCCTCTCTCTCTTCTTCCTTCCCATGTCTACCTCCTACGGTCCTCTCCCACTCTCTACTTCCCTCTTGTCTCTACCTCCTATCCTCTCTCTCACTATCTACTTCCCTCCCCTCTCTATTTCTACTCCTCATTCTTCCCATCCAATGAAATTTCATAAATGATCTTGTTTCCATTTCATCATCCCAATTTATATCCTCATCCATCTTTACATGTCCTATTTTTCTTGTTTCCATGTTCTTTGTCGACAAGGGAGAGCGAGAGGGAGGAAAAGGGAGAGAGGATGGAGATGGAGGGGAGAGAAAGGGGAGAGATACCTGGTGATAGAGAGAGAGAGATAGAGAGTCCTATTTTTCTTGTTTTGGAGAGAGAGAGAGAGGGTGGGTTGGGTTAATGAGTTTAGGGTTGCTTAAGTTTAGGGTTTAGGGGAATTATTTAGGGTTTGAGGGTTTAGGGCTACTCAGGTTTATGGTTTATGATTTAAGGGTTAAGATTTAGGGACGTTATTTATGGTTTAGAGGTTTTGGGAGAGAGAGAGAGAGAGGTTTAGAGTTGCTCAGGTTTAGGGTCATTATTTAGGGTTTATGAGCTTAGGGTTTCTTAGACCTTTAGGGTCATTATTTATGGTTTATGAGTTTAGGGTTGCTCAAGTTTAGGGTTTAGGGTTTAGGGTTTAGGATTAGGGTTTAGGGGAATTATTTATGGTTTAGGGGTTTACGGTTGCTCAAGTTTAGGGTTTAGGGTTTAGGGGTTAGGGATTTAAGGTTGCTCAGGTTTAGGGTTTAAGGGTTAGGGTTTAGAGAGAGAGAGTGTGTGAGGGGATCGATAGATATTGGGAGAGATAGGGAGATAGAGGTTTAGAGTTGCTTCCAGGGTTTATGGTTTAGAGGTTTGGGGTTTAGGGTTGCTCAGTTTTAGGGTTTAGGGGTTAGGGTTTAGTGGCATTATTTAGGGTAACTTAAGGTTTATGTTTTAGGGGTTAGGGGTTAAGGTTTAGAGGTTTAGGTTAGGGTTTAGAGAGAGGACTGATAGGGAGATATAGAGGAGACCAAGGGGAGACATAGGGAGATAGAGGGTGAGGGACATCACCAGAGACATAGGCAGAGAGATTGAGATGTAGAGGAATGATAGAGACAAGGAGATTGGGTTTAGGGTTGATCAGATTTAGGGTTGATCAGGTTTAGGGTTTAGCCCAGTTAGGAGTTTAGAGAGGGACAGATATGGAGATAGAGGGTGAGGGACATGGCCAGAGACATAGCCAGAGAGATTGAGAAGTAGAGAGATGATAGAGACAAGGAGATATGGGTTTAGGGTTGATCAAGTTTAGAGTTTAGGGGTTAGGAGTTTAGAGAGGGAGAGATAGGGAGATAGAGGGTGATGGACATGGCCAAAGACATAGGCAGAGAGATTGAGAGGTAGAGAAATGATAGAGACAAGGAGATAAGGGTTTAGGGTTGATCAAGTTTAGGGTTGATCAGGTTTAGGGTTTATGGTTGGTATATATGATGTATAGAATGGTGTAAATCACTAACATACTGGCGCTTATGATGTTCTAATGGCTCCTGTGGCTAGCAAAGGGTAGAATGACACCTGTGACTGGCTAGGTGTAGAATGATGTTTGTGATTGATAGGTAGGTGCTACTAAGGAGCATATTGGCACATACGATATACAAAATGGTGTAAATGACTAACAGATTGGCACTATGATCTTTTAATGGCTCTTGGTGAGGTATTTGTTTGATTTTGATTATTTTTGGGATCATTTGAGATGGAGCTTAGATTGATTTGGGATGGAGTTGAGATGAAATGGATTTGTTTAGGGATGATGAGACATGAAAAGGACTAGATTAGGAACGATTTGGGAATGACTAGAATGGTTTTAGGGATGGTTTGAAGTGGTTTAGTGCTAATTAGGGAATGATTAGAATGATTTACGAATAGTTTAGGGATGGTATTTGAGATAAAATCTAGGTTGATTTGAAAATGATTAGGGATGAAGTTAAATTGATTTGGATGTGATTTGGGATGGTGTGAAGTGGTTTAGGGATTATTAGAGATGAAATTGAATGGATTAGGGATGATTTGGGATTGATTAGGAATGAACTTGGTTGGAATGAAAGTCTAATGTTTTCATGAATTTTCATGTTATAGAGATTAGGAGAGATAGGGAGATAGAGGTTTAGGGCTGCTTCTAGGTTTATGGTTTAGGGGTTTAGGGGTTTAACCCGTTGCTCATTTTTAGGGTTTAGGGGTTAAAGGTTAGGGTTTAGGGGCATTATTTATGGTTTAGGGTTTATGGTTTAGGGGTTAGGGGTTAAGGTTTAGAGGTTTAGGTTTATGGTTTAGGTAGAGAGGTGAATAGGGAGATACAGAGGAGACTGAGCCTGGGAGAGATATATTTGTCTCCTCTATCCCTCTCTCTAACTATACCTACCTCTCTATCTCTCTCTCTCTCCCTATCTCTCTATCTTGTTAGATCACTTTCAATCCCCTCTCTCTAACTCTACCTTTGTATCTCTCCCTCCCTCACTATTTGAGGTTTACATGAGTTTAGGGTTTCTCAAGTAAATAGGGTTTAGGGTTTTGGGTAAGGGTTTAGGGGAATTATTTAGGCTTTAGGGGTTTAGGGATGCTCAAGCTTAGGGTTTAAGGTCTAGGGGTTATGGTTTAAGGTTTATGAGTTAGGGGTTTAGGGGTTTAGGGTTGCTTGATTTTAGGGTTTAGGGGTTATGGGTTAGGGTTTAGGGGCATTATTTAGGGCTTAGGGTTAATGGTTTAGAGGTTTAGGAAGAGGGGAGAATAGGGATCCCTATCTCTATCTCTCTGGACATATGGATCCCTATCTCTTAATCTATCCCTTGCTACCTCTCTCTCCTCCTCTTTATCTCTATCCCCACCCTCTACCTCTTGAAATCTCTCTCCCTATGTCTCTAGACATCTCTTGATCTCTTTCCATAACGAGCTATCTATCCTCATAACCCCGTCTCTTAATATACCCCTCTCTACCTCTCTCTCTGTATTTCCCTATCTATCTCTCCCTTGCTAGATCTATCTCCCTATATCTCCCCTCTCTCTATATAAGTATCTCTATATTTCTCCCTCTATAGACCCCTTTCTCTATCTCAATCCCCATCTCTCCCTCTCCCTATCTCTATCTCACCTATCCTCTCTATCTCCATGTCCCTCTCTATCTCTCCATGTCTCCCGATCCCTCTCTATATATAGGATAGAGAAATGAAGAGAAAGAGAGAGAGAGAGAGAGACTCTCCCATGTAGATACAAGGTTACCTTTATGTTATCATGCTTCCCAGAATGTGATCGTGTTCTGGGAAGCATGGAAAATGGTAAAAAAGCATGTGGGATCCGTGTTTCAGACCCCACATGACTGTTATTCCTACTTTTCACGAGTATATCAGACAAAAGAATGCTTTTCATGTTGTTTGACTAATTGAGAATCATTTTTATATGAATCCACCACCTTGTTTTGTTTTTTCAACGTAGAAGAAGTGATTTTTCATGTTTTTGGAGAAAACTTGATTATTTAAACTGAAAGTTTCATGTTTCATGTGTGATTTTGTTTCAAAGCTAATTACCATTGATATATAGATTGAATTTGATGATATATGTTTGTTTTTTTCCATAAATTTTACTAATCATATTCTAGAATTATATAGAATTCATAATCAAACTTGCGAAAAATAAGAATTTGAGGATTTTGAAGCCATCTTTTGGAGAATTGGTCAACTATAATATCGAATTCTAAGGTATGTTCAATTTAAATGTCCATTTTAATTCACATATCAAATACTTCATAAAATAATTTAAGTGAACAATTGTTTGTCATACTCATATTTGAGTATTCGAGTGTATACATGGAGCCAAAATTGATTTTGGAAGACTTTTAATTTTTTCCCTAGGATGATATAGAAGGATTTATTCCTTAATACATACATAATTCAATTCATTTAATAGAACCATGCATGAAATGATAGTTTTCTTACAAAAATGGAGGAAATGAGCACCACAACCTATTTGACAAATTGTTACAACTCACTTTGATACAACTCAATCCATAAAAAATATGATGGAGATTATATACAACATAACAAAATTTTAGAGAAGAGAGTTATATACAAATATGTATGGACATACAAGCATCATGACACAAGATGATACAAAGGGAGTTACAAGGAGATAAAACACTAAAAAGGAGGTTTTCATGACTGTAGGACAATCACAAGTCTATATAACAGTCCACTATCATAGTCATGACCATCATGAAGTTGTTTTTAATTTATGCATTACTTAATCTGTCTTTGATCTTTTGTCACGAGTATCTAGAAGGTTATCTTCAATGGTTAATGTTCTTTTGACTATCACAAAGTTTTTGGACTAGTTTAAGACTATTGGGACAGTCAATTTATGTTTATTATAGTCCCCTTCAATGGCATTCATTTTGTCATCCTTCAAAATCACCTCCATACAACTCATATATGTAAAAAATTAACCATATAATTCATGATTTCCAAACCTAAAATAGTGATTTAATACTCATATAAGAGTCCAAACAATGGCCTTCAAGGCGCAAGACAGTTAAAAGCAGTCAAGGTGATGTTCTTAAGAGTTGATAGGATCAAAGGGAGGCTTAGTATTAGAGATATACCTTTACATAGCACAATCTCTCAACACCTTATGGTCTCCACAAACTCTCTCAACAAAAAAGTTTCACAAACAACTTGATTTGTATAAATTTTCACAAACTTGTGTTCTAGATTGGCTTCACAAACTCTCACAATGACCCTTTAATGAATTAGGTCTCCAAGGTCTACAACTTGCACTCAAGGATTCAGACCTTCACATGGGCTTGATGAGGCATCTAAAAAGATTAAGTTCACCAACCAAACACAACCAACCCTAATTTCCTTCTATGGTTTCAAACCCAAAACTTAATCAATGTTTTGAACACCCATTATCAAGTTACATCACATATCTCAAACTCAACCTTGACTTCTTTGGACTATGTGCCTCAAAAATGACCTTTTTTTGTTGTCCTAAAAGGGCTAATTAGGCCTATATTACAAAGGAACTAGCCTTTAAACTTTCCACAGACCCCTAAACTTGTTGGGGCGGCATTCTTCATGTGTCCAAACCCTCAAAAACCTCATTTGTTTAAGGAGAAACATTCACCTACATACCAAACCACAAAACCCTTAGTTTGGGCAAAATTGAGGAGGGTTTATTGAAAATAATGGTTCCTGACACTTTCTCCTCAGACCACTACTTTAGACACCTTAGAATACACCTGCACATGCTCACAAAACCATCAAGCAAACATTTTCTTTTGATATTTTTTCAAATACCCTCTTTAGTTCCTCTTTCCCACATGAAAACACTCTTTAAAACCCTAGGGCATCACACTAAAACCACACCAACTGATCTTCTCTGCCTACCAAATCATGAGAACACTTAGATTACTCTTTGAAGAGTCATTCCACCAAGATAAAAGTCATGACAGTAGGTGGAATGACTAAAACACTGTTTAAACCCCAACCAGAGCCCTCACTGGCCTTATACAGGCAGTTTGAGAAATTTGGTTAAATCTCCCTCTAAACTTAATGAAAACCTCTCAAACTTGACTCAAAATAAATTTAACACATACCCCTAACACATCAAATGAATTTTAAGTCTAGACAATACCGTACAGGGCTGTAGTACAGTCTGAAATAGAGAAAATGTAGATAAAAACGTGGTTACAACAGAAAAATAGAGTAAATGTTGTTCTTTCTTCATCAAAATTCGTGTCTTCTTCCTTGTGTCTTTATTTGGAGACTTATTACATCATTTGTCAACCATTTTCCAACTGATCCAACCACATTTTTGGAGGATATGACCATTGGATTTGTTTTAAAATGGACAAAACATGTAATTTGCATAAACAATATTATGACACTTGACAAAACTTAACTACTTGACCCCCCTAAAGGACTCTAAGACATACAAATGGTCTTTTATAGACCTTATTACATCAAAATAGGATTCCACACATGGAAAGAAACATTTGAACTCAATTACATTACATTTTCCATAATTGGCCTTAAGGGACTAGGTGCTCCTACACCATTTATGACTTTGTATGTTTAAGTGTATACTACATGACTTATATGTGTGTTCAAATGCATACTCCATGACTTATGTATGTTCAAGTTATCTTGATATGAGGTGTCTTATTCAAAAGTTTGTAAAACCTTGTTATTCATTCTAACTGTGCTATTCATTGTCATTATAAAATTTCTAATTATCATTGTCTTATTCTTCATGCTTGTAGAAATCATCATCATGCCAAGGAAATGAGCAAAGACTCTAACACCAGAAGAGCATGAAGTTGAGAATGAGAGGAAAAGAGAAAGAATGAGGTGAATTTAGGAAAGTAGGAAATTGTCAACCATACAAGAAGACATTCCACCATTGCCAATTGAAGAGGAATGTGACACGTCTAACAAAGCTAAGAGAGAGATGGAATTGGCAGCACAAAGGGAATGAATGCAAAACCTCTGTGCAATGAGGAAAGTGAATCTCCAAGTTGGAGGCACTCCATCATCCACAGGTCAAATTGAAGGAACATCATCATTAGCTTCTCAAATTGGAGACACTCCATCTTTCACAGGTGAAGTAGAAGGCACATCTGCATTTTCTTCTCAAGTTGGTGACATGCCATCATTCACACCTCAAGTTGAAGGTACATCATTTTCAACCTTTCACCTCCAATTGAAGGTACGTCATCTATCCCATCTCAAGTAAATATTGAAGAAATTCCTAATGTTCAATCTACTTTACTAAATAAAACGCCTCCTAGAATTTTGCATAAGAGGCCTAAGTTTCTAATTGATATTGATGAGAATGTATGGGAGCTCCTGCAAGATAAGATTCCCATGCACACTTGCCAATGATATGCAAATAAGATATGGAAATTATTCTTTGAGAATTTAAATGAAACCAGAAGATGTCAACTCTTTTTTGAACTAATGAGAAATCTGAAATTTAGGCCCACTATGAAGATTCTTAGCCTAAGAACATCGAATGCGTCAAATAAAAAATCAATTGTCAAGAATCCAATGAGTGTGTATGAGAGTGTGGGTTCCACCTCATGCACCAAGGATAGTAATGTCACACAACATGTCATTACATCAACAATTGTAAGCCAACAAACAAAAAAAGCTCACCTCATTAGAAAGACAAGTCAAGCATTGAAAATAAATAGAAAAACTCTAATGAGAGTTGTTGGAAGACGTCAAAGAGTTGAGGATCCAAACACTAATGAATTGTGGGCATTCTCTGGGAGACTCCCACAGAAAGACAAAGTTGTTGTCGAAGCTTTGAGATCACTAATTGAAGACTTTTGGAAGAATTACACAAGGGTATCTCTGAATCAAAGGGATGTGGTAAGAAGGAGAATTGGTAGTCAAAATCGTGAGCCACATCCAAAGTATTTTTTGGATATGACTCAAACGCAGTTTTTTGGTAAATTTCTAGAGAAGTATCCTCAAATTAAAATTTCTCAAAGATATTTTGAAATGCTAAAACCTTTCTTTGTCAAAATAAATCACACACGCACTACTTGTTATTATAGATTACATATTGAATTTTCTAACCATTTTGATGTTTATCAGTCTATATGTTTAGATTTGCATACTAACAATGTTTTGCAAGATTGTGGCATACGTGCCCCACCAACTACCTCAAGAGACTTCATATCAATGATTTTATGTGATAGAGAGGAAGGCCAAGTATTCTACAGGAAATTATGCTTGGATGGCACATGTTAGCATTGTGGTGGCTTGCAACGTATGCCAATATGTGAACATATGGAAAGAACACATGCGGTTGGAAATGAACTAGTAGAGTTCAGCAAGTATAAAATAGTGGCATACAATACAAGAGATTGTAAAGGAGCAAAGAGGTGTGAATATGTTATTCAGAAGATTCCAATGTATCAGTTTATGCCTATATTTCGTAACATAGTGTATGAGTATAGAAGACATGCCCATAGAGCTCGATGGTTGGACTTGCAATTCAATTTATTGAAGGACACATTTCTAGTTGGTAGCATTGTTTCAGTCATTGACTTTGCAGAGAACTACAGTCTACAGCCACAGTGTGAGGTGCAATCCCAATATTATAACTCGACACAGGTTTCTATATTTGTGCACATCGCATTCATTAATGTGAATGATAGTATAGAGGATGACAGAAAGATCATAAGGGAGTATCATTTTTATATAAGTGATGATCGTACGCATTTCGCAAAGTTCGTGCAAGGTTGTTTTCAGGTGCTCTACAATGATCTGGCTAGAATGGGCATATCATTCAGTCAACATATCATATGGTCAGATAACTGTGCATCACAATTCAAGAACTCATGAAATTTCTATTGGCTGAGCAGGAGGCATAATATTATAGGTGTTCAGCCTATGTGGAACTTTTGTGAGGCCGGGCATGGAAAGGGGGAGCATGATGGTGCAAGAGTGTGTATCAAAAGAGCCATAGCATGAGAATAGTTAAAGTATAAAGACAATGCAAAGTTGACAAATGCAAAATCAATCATCGAGTGGTGTAATGCTTTGATGGGTCTAGGTAATGAAGGTAAGTCTTCAGTTCGTAGAGTTTTTTGGTTGATAGATGATACAAACATTGCACCATATGAGGACTGTTGTATACTGACAGGATCAAGTGAGCTATACTCTATCAAAATCTCAATTGCAGGTTCATGGAGTATACATACGTAGAAGATGGCGTACTTTTGTTCTCCATGTACAATTCAAGCCTAGAATGAGTGCGAGTCAGATGAGTGGGTTGACGAATGACAATTCAGTTATCTTAGCCCACTTGATACGTATCGACCCCCGAAGGCACTGGAATCGTCAGTTGATTTTGACCACATATCAGATCTAGTTCAACCAGGTAATATATCTACTTGCATAGTTAAATTTGAAATTCCTAATCTTATCTTAAACTTTGTAGTATTTTTGTAATGTTGACTAATTTCATCTAATTTGCTGCACATATCATTGTAGGGAATGTTTATGCAGTTATTGCAAATGAAGATAATGAAGAGGGAACATATTATTATTTGTGTCATTGTGTTGAGGCCAAAACAAAATTGGAGGCCCTAGTTACAGATGGAGAAAACATTGAATACCCTATAGGCTCAGTGGTTGTTACTGGAACATGGCTTAGAAGGTACCCACATAAGAGTGTTAATGTTTGGTTGTTTGAGGAATTTGACACACATCAGAAGATTCTTGATTACTCCAACGTTGTCGTGGCAACCAATGTTCATTTGATACAATATCAAGGTAGACCTTGTGGAAGGTGCGTGACTTTGACCGAGACCTAGCACTTTTCGAGTTTACTGATAGCTTGCAACCCAGAATGACTGAGACACTTGGCACATGAAATGAGACCTCCCCTAACATTTACCCACCCACCTCAATGTGTTGGCACAGTCCGTTCGGCCCCACGATGAGCAGAATAAAAAATATGGCACCTGCAACCTTTCCATTGCATAAAACTGAAGCATTTTGCAAGAATGCGTTTAATTCTAGCACGGTCAAACGGACAAGAGTTGAATGAAACCAAGAGAGGTTATTGTATATGGACTCCACATGCACCTGTAGGTCCAAACAAAATGTTCCCAACTGCCATGAATTCTGAGAACTGCCCCATCAAAGATTGGTAGTTTTTTCATCTTAAGGTGCTTAAGGGACTTTGCTGGTAGCCTGCTACCCCGAATGACTATGATGCTTGGTACACAAAATGAGACCTCCCATGGCAATTACCCACCCACCCTAATGTGTTGGTGAAGTTCGTTCGGCCCCACGAGCTATGGAATACAAAATGTCACTCCTAGCACCTTTTCACTGCATGAAACTGAAGCATTTTGCAAGAATGCATTTGATTTTGGCATGGTCAAACGGACTGGAGTTGACCAAGACTGAGAGAGGTTATTGTGGATGGACCCCACGTGCACCCGTACATCTAAACAAAATATTCCCAAATGCCATGAATTCCAAGAACTACTCCGTCAAAGTTTGGTAGTTTTTTTCATCTTAGGGATCTTAAGGGACTTTGTCGATAGCCTGCTGCCCCGAATGACTGCGACACTTGGCACACAAAATGAGACCTCCCCTAGCATTTACCCACCCACCCCAATGTGTTGGTGAAGTCTGTTCGGGCCCACGAGCTATGGAATGCAAAATGTCACTCCTAGCACCTTTCCACTGTATACATGTTGACAATTTTTGTAAAATGAACTCAAAATGACTCTATTGACCTTGCACATGGTCTATTATGACCTTATTAGACCAAATAAACTAAAAACACCCAAAAAAACCTATCATTAGACCTCATTTGACCAAACTTGCAAAAAAAATAAATTTGGTGCCCCTACACCAAATTGGCAAGTGTAAAGCTGATGCAATGAGGAGTTGTTGGACCATTCAACAAACTCAATTACATGTGAATAAAACAACCTTCAAAGTGCCTAGTCTCAATCTTCATACTTTTCATGATTCAATCAGGCCTAATCTAGTAGGATAGTAGACCCTATTTTGGGGGTTTTTCTCTCAAAATTTCCAAAAGACCGCCAAAACTAAATACAGATTTAGATACCCATTTCTAAGTTACATAACATATCTCAAAACCAATAGTGACTCCTTTGGACCATGTACCTCAAAAATGGCATTTTTCGCTGTCTAAAATAGGCTAATTAGGCCTAGTTTGTGAAGAAACATACCTCTAAACATCCAACAACCACCTAGACTTGATGGCACAGCATCTCCCATGTGTCCAAATTCTCAAAACCACAATTAGTTTTAGGAGAAACCCTCACTAACATACCAAACCCCAAAAATCCTTAATCTAGGCCAATTTGAGGAGGGTTTATTGAAACTCTACCTTCCACACACTCTCAGACTTTGCCAATACTTGGAACACTTCAAAAATGGTCTGGCTATGCTTTAGGAACCATCTCCCAGTACTTTCCAACCTTCTTTTAACAAACCCTAGCCTAAAACCACCCTTTCTTGCTTGGAAACAAGGCAAAACTTGCCTAGGACAACACCATAGTTTGGTCAAACTCCATCTCCTACTTCCTTGACTTCATGGGCATCTAAAACACATCCAAACCAAACCATTCCACTGAGTTACAGGTTCATGCATCATGTGGAATGGTCTAAAACATCCCTTTACACACGCAAACCCTTGTTTTGAGGGTTACATAGGCAATTTCAGAAAAATGAAGATATCTCACTCAAAACTCAATGGTTTCTATTCAAACCAAGTGCATTTGAAAGTTAAGACATACCACTACCAGTTCCAATAGATTTTAGCACATGGCTGGGCCATACAGGGTCATGGTATAGCTTGGAATAGTGTTTTTGCAGAAAAAATTAGAAAAAACTAATTTTTTATTCAAATTTTGTCATACAAAACTCATCTCCCTTCTCTCCTCGGGGCATGTGAGGGATTTATACATGTTTTAAGTAGTTTAAAATGACCTAGAACTGCCACAACCAACCAAATGGTCATTTTCCAACTCTCCAATACATGTATACATTGCATTTTCAAAACAACCCTTAGAAACCTTTCAATTACATGACTTTTATTTGACTAAACATGACTCAACATGACTCCAAAACATACAAAATTGGTCATATTGACCTTATTACATGTATCATGGTCTACAATGACCTTATTTGATGCAAAAAGACTCAAATTACTTAAAAATATCCTAGACTCAACCTATCAAGACCTTCAAATGAGCCAATTTTGTAAAAGATGGTGTTGGTGCTCCTGCACCAAAAGCCAAATTCTAAAACCTTTGAAATGGTATCTTTGGAACACAGTATAGACATCCATCAAAGCATAAATCATATAGGAATTTGTCAAATGTTGTAGTTGTAAGTACCCTTTCAGACATGTATGCAAAGTGTGGAAGCATATACTTGATGAACATGAACTATTTGACATGATGCCTCAAAGAAATGTTGTCTCATGGAATACAGTGATTGCAAGATATGCACGAAATGGATTTGTTGAAAAGACTTTAGAAACTTTCAAGTAAATGCAATTGGCACGTGTAAAGCAAAATTCCACAACCTTTGCAACATCCTCCCTATTTGTACACCAATATAGAATGTTTGGAACGACTTGTCAACATCCATCAAAGCATAAAGGATATAGGAAATTTGTTGCATGCTATAATTATAGCTGCCCTTTGGTGTAGGGACACCTAGCCAATTTCATGAACATGATCAAATGATGAATTTTGATGTGTTGAGTCATTTTGGCATTGTAATGAGATCATACTAGACCACTCCTGATCTAATAAGGGTCATTGTTGCAAGTATGGGCCTAACCGGTGTTCTCATTGATGTCGACATACTCCTGTTGCATTGATGTCAAGGATTGGATGAGTTGTGTGTTGTGGATATTGAGAAAATTAGCCCTATCAAAAACAGAGAAGGACAGTGAAGACAGTGAAGTTCTATGAAGCAAAAATCCCATTCAGTTGAAGATCAAAGTATGCACATCAAAGGGTTTGTAGATATGTGTCTGAAGGTGCTCCAGCAAAGATTTCAAAGATCCACATGAAGATTTGGAGATGTTATGGCCATATGAATAAAACTAATTTTGACAGTTGTTTAGACATGACAGAGTGTCACAAATAGGTCCGATGAGATCTGGAAATGCAATATCTTGTTCTGCGGATCTGGTGGCATGTTTGGGAAGCTAATGTGAATTGACAACTCAATTGGTTCGTGGTTTGGAGGTCCACAAGCAATCCTTCTAATGTGACAGTGATGATCGACTGCATTCTTGAGGTTCTGGACGAAGATACGAATGATTTCAGTAAGCAGAAGTGGTGTGGATGTTCTTGGTGATTCAAGCAAGCTTGTGGGGGTCTCTAGATTGTGTCCAATTTGTGTTGGTGGTTTGTATTGAAGATTGAGCTCATAATTGAAGATTTACCTTCGAGTGATGGTGTTCTTCCTAATCTTGGCCGACTAGATGATTTGTGCATGTTGCAGATGATCTTGAAGATGTTTTGCGAAGCATGGCATGTTCCTCGAAGAAGATTGAAGTTCCAGATATGTGTGGCTGACAGTGTAGTGATGCGAATGAAGTTTTTGTAACAAGTCAAGTTGTATTTTTGTAATTTCTTTGTAATAAAATAAAGTATGTGTTGTGCCGACTTTGATGATCATTTCAAAGTTGATGTCATGTATAAATAAGATTTGTGAAGTCATTTAAAAGAATCTATTGTTGTGATGAGAAAGTGGTAGAGAAGAGGAATGAAAAGCGAAGCAGAGGTGTTGAGCTTAAATGGAACTGTCTCAAGCATAGTGAAGATGCTAATCTCCAGTTCAAGTATGTAATATTTATAGTCTTTTGTGAATAATGTGTCTCCTGTAGGCAGTGGGCCTCTTGTGAGGAGTGTGCTCAGGCAGTGAGCCCTAATTGGCAAGTGCTATTTTATTCTTCTTATTCTTTTAACAGAGAATACAATCTTGGGTTAGTCACCCCATGGTTTTTCCCTTAACCAGGTTTTCCACCTTAAAAATCTTGGTGTTATATGTGTTGAATGTGTTTCTGCTCTTGAGTTATTGCATTATGCTTCCATGATTGAATATTTGTTATGCTATTGAAATATAAGAAGGTTTTAAGTGATTAAGGAATAGAATTTTGGTGACAACTGATTTACCACCCCCCCACTTAGTTGTCTATCCTAAAACCAACAATTGGAGTTTAGGAGGTCATAGGCTGCAAAAGTTGTCAAGTTGCAAGAAAAGTTGTCAAGCAACTTTTCTTGCAACCAAATGGCTAATAGTTGTCATAGTTGTTTAAATTAGTGGTTGTGCATCCATTTTGATGTAATAAGGCCTATGAGGGTCATTTGTCATGTCAAAAGGTTAAATATGTAAGTTTTTCAACAAGTTGTATATGTTGTGAAAAAAACTTGTCAATATGGCAAACGTGCAAAATTGCAAAAAATAAGGCAGCCTATGTGTTTTTCATCTCTTTGACAGTGCACTGATGAGGGTTTTGAAAAATGGTTAAATAACGGTCTTGAATAATTATGCTAATGAGTGATTCAATTCGTATAGGACCTAACTCAACCTCTAGAGTGCAATTTTTAGTTTAGGGGTCAAGAATAGTAGTTGATGCTTTGTAAAAGTAGGCTAATTAGGCCTCATATACAAATTACCAGTCCATTTTTGAAGGGAATGTTCCAAAACAACACATGGTGCATTTGAGATATGTTGTAAAACATCCAAATAGGTATCCTAATCTATCCTTTGTGTCATAGGTCATGGATCAGTAAGTTATGTTCCAAAAATCAATTTTTTGGAGGGCTACTAGCTTGTAAGGGCAATTTATGAGGAAGAATAACCTATATGCAAAGTTTATGTTCTTTGTGACCATGAATGGTCTTTTTATGTCACATTCATCATTTCAAGGGTGTTTCATGAGTTGGTTTGCAGAGATTGAGGTTTTGAACCAAGTGTTGGGTTTGTAGTCTTGATTGAGTTCATGTCTAGTTGAAAAAGGGTTTGGGGTCTTAGCCCATTGTCGTGAAATGATGCAATTGGGGTACCTACACAACCCTACCAACCTTCCCCATTCACTACCTTTCACAAAAAACAAGGATTATGGAGACTTTCATCACAAATAGGCCTCAAGCCTTGTAGCCCTATTTTTGGGTCTAACAGAGGTTTTCTTTCACATGGGACAGAATCTTGGCAAGGTAAGAGTAGTTTTGAGTACCAATTATCCTCCTTGTCAACATATCAAAAATGGGACATGGGTTGTTTTGGACAGGAGGCTCCAAATTCATGACATTTTAGTTTGAGACTAGGCCTAATTAGGCCTCCTTTACAAGGCAACTACTATGCCAATGCAAAGGCCTTTGAAACACTTGTTAAGGCACTATTGTATGGACTGCACACTCTTTTTGCCTAATACATGGTCATATTAGGCCATTGCATCCTCATACTCTGTTATATTCTTATTTCCTGACCTAGGGCTTATTGGAAACAGTGATCCTACCTTATTCCATCCAATTCCACCAATCTAGAGTGATTAACTTTGTGGAATGGCAAAGAAATACATAGTTTTTAGCCTCAAAACCCTAGTTCAGGGTTTTATGATAGTTTCCAAAAAAATGTGATTTTCTCCCTCCAAATGCAATGAAAATGCCTCAAACAAGATGCAAATGAAAGGTCATTCACTCCCCTTCACAATGCAGGTGGTTTTAGACCATGGCAGTACTATACGGATGAGCAGTATGTCCTAAAACAGTCAAATTTTAGGAAAAGTAGCAGAAAACTCAGTTTTATTCAACTTTGCCCTTCAAAACCTTCTTCACCAACCCCTCCTCGATGTGTGTGAAGGTTTTTATACATGTTTACAATAGTTCAAATTGATCATAACTAACTTTCAACCTATTTTATCATTGGGTAACCTCCTTAATAACATGATTTATTAAGTTGACAAAGCAACTTCTTACCACTACTTGCATTATTCAACTTTTTGTTTGACAACAACATAAAACATGACTCCAAACACAAATGACATTGGTCATTTGATATTATTACATGCAAAATGATGACACAAGACCATCAACTTGTCCTATGATGTCCTAGGACCTTGTTATGACATGCTCCTAGCCAAGATTGGCTATGGCTAAGGTGCTCCTGCACCATGAAATATGTTTCCATGGTGTTGAGTCATCCTCCTTACCTACTACATCACCCTTGTAGACATGTATACAAAGTGTGGAAGCATAGACAAGGCACGTGAACTATTTGGCATGACGGCCCAAAGAAATGTCACCTCATTGAATGCAATGATTGCAAGATATGAACAAAATGGATTTTTTGACAAGGCATTAGAAACTTTCAAGCAAATGTGATTGGCAAGTGTAAAGCAAAATTCCACAACCTTAGCCAGTACCCTCCTTGCCTATGCCAAAATGGACATCCATCAAAAGGATAAAACATATGGGAATTTTGTTAAATGTTGTAGTTGCAACTGCCCTCAAAGACATGTATGCAAAGTGTGGAAGCATAGACAAGGCACGTGAAATGTTTTGCATGACACCTCAAAGAAATGTCGCCTCATGGAATACAATGATTGCAAGATATGAAGAAAATGGATTTACTGATAAGCCTTTAGAAAGTTCCAAGAAAATGCAATTGGCAAGTGTAAAGCCAAATTCCAAAACCTTAGAAATGGTATGTTTTGAGCACGGTATAGACATCCATCAAAGCATAAAGGATATAGGAATTTTGTCAAAAGTCGTAGTTGTAAGTACCCTGCAAGACATGTATGCAAATTGTGTGGAAGCATATATAACGAACATGAATTGTTTGACACGATGCCTCAAATAAATGTTGTCTTATGGAATGCAATGATTGCAAGATATGCACAAAATGGATTTTTTATAAGGCTTTAAAAACTCTCAAGCAAATTCACAAAAATAAATTTCAACCATTTACGAAAATTTTGGCATATCTAAAACCAAATTGCACAACCTTAACCAACTTCCTCCTTGCCTATGCTATAATGGGATCTATAGAACATGGTGTGGACAACCATCAAAGCATAAATGATATAGGATTTTTGTCACATGTATTGTATTTGTAAAGTTGCCCTTGTAGACATGTATGGAAAGTATGGAAGCATAGACAAGGCACATGAACTATTTGAAATGATGCCTCAAAGAAATGCATAGTCCCACAGAATTCAATGATTGCAAGATATGCACAAAATGGATTATTTGAAAATGATTTATAAACTTTCAAGCAAATGCAATTGGCACTTGTAATGCCAAATTCCTATAACAATAATTGATTATCATATTAAATATTCAATATAAACTATCATATACATAATTTCATGAACATGACATCTAATTTATATAAAAAGCCATATAGGCGTGTCGAAACAAAGCCATACATGCAAATATACAAAAATATACATTGGATTAACATGCAAAAGTATGTATACAAAGCCATCTAGGCATACAAAAAAGTTTCAAAAAACTAGTTTCCTATGGACTTTTAGGAAATAATCAGAGGCCCTTCTTTGACTATGAAGATGGAGAGCTAGTCAGTGACACATCCTCTCTCTACTGTCGAGTAGACCTCTTCGAATAAAGTTCATCCAGCTGCACCTATTAATACAAACAAACAATATGCACATTAGTATAGAAAATGTATGAAATATATAACATCACATATGTAATTAATCACTTACTGCCAATCGATGATCACTCTCCATCATCTTGTCTCTCTCTTTGTCCATAATTGGACGGACTGGAGTTGTGACCTCCTGTGAGAAGCATCAAAAAGTAGAATTGACTAAACATAAATATCATTTATGTACATCAAATGACATGAGATAAAAAAAGAAATACAAAATTATGATATTTTCATGTTATTGGCTTATACCTCAGTCAAAGAATTTGCAGACATCATGACTGCATCAATGCCTATCTGTGCTGACTCACGAAGATGAGGAGGAGTCTCCACTATATTCAGCATCTGAAAATCAAGTTCAAGATTATTGAAACAAAATAAATACACAACATTATTTTAAAAATGCATAATGATTAGAAATGGTTAAATTTACCTTTGTAAAAGTGGTTGTTTGGCATCCAGGGGACCAAGGAAACCATGGAGGTGCTGGTGATTGTCGAAATCATCAAATTGTCACCAAATAATATTACCATTGATATATCTACAATAATTATGATTATTTGATAAATTACATACCTGTTGACTTGACCTCCTCTCATAACCTACCAATGGATGGCTAACAGAGGCAGGATGAAGACTACGACCCTAGAATTTCATTGTGCAAACAATTACATACATTATTTTTTTACTTATAATATAGACAATCATATAAAATTAATTACAAATTTCAAATAACAATATACTAAATCCAGATGAAACTTGTAATAAATTACCTGAGAGTCAATACCAAATGTATGTTGTAAGAGATTGTCACTGAAAACAAGATCATCCAATATGTCATGCCCCTGTGTCGCATCATGTTGCCCCTGTGTCGTAGAGTCTTGTCGTGCCTCTCGCGTCCCATAATCACATAGGTTCCCACATGTACTGCACAAATGTGGGGACACATGACGCCTACTACTCTCACCCTCATCAGCCTGGCTAAAATCATCGGCATGTTGTGATAGAGTTTGGGTGAGAGTAGTCAATGAATGTAAAGTCTCTATCTCAACACTCTCCTTCAAATCCAAAGGGAGTGACCTACGTTCTGGCCTCGCTCAAGGTCTAGGCACATGGTCTTCATCTCACTGAGCCCCGGGTCTATCTTGGGCAGAGCCACCACCTCTACCCTGGAACTCACGAATGTCAAAATAATTCAAAATCTTGTTGAGGACGAACTCGCAATAGAGTTTCCTCAAGAAATATTGTGGTACCTCATCATTGTTGCATGGCCGCTCATCGACGACCATGTACCATCTATCCCAAAATTTTTGGGATATGTCTTCATTCCTACACCAATGTATAGGAAACCGTTTGCAACTTTCTTCTAATCATTGGCCGATTTTGAGATTAATAAATTCTGCACATAATTGAGATTTTGTAATTTTTTCCTTCTTGACTTGTTCATATGACAACTTGTCAGCATAATATTGCTGACTCCTCTCCCTATAGTCTTGGAATTCAATGATTTGTTTTGTAACCAAATTCGTGTGGGAAACAATCTCCTGTAGTGATTTTGCAAGTGCCCTCCTACGTTCAGTGGTTCCACTTGGATTGTTTAGGGTTTGAATAATAGTTTCAAGATGTTTCTTGTTTTCTTCTATTATCCCTAGGTAATGTTCTTGATCATCCCTTACATGAAAAGGAGGTGAAGGTGGGTTTTGATGGTTTAGAGGGTTTTGGGGGTTGTTTTCATCCTCCTCAACTGGATTTAGGTTTATGCTTCTCCAATAACTATAAATGCAATATAAAAACAAATCAAACATTGTAAAACTAAAAAATTATTCTAAAACTAAAAAAATTAGACAAACCCTACATTCTTCCTGTGCTGGAGCCTCCAAATTTGCATGACGATGTCTTTGGCTGCGAGTTGGCATTGTAAATTTCTTGTTTTCTCAGGTGCACTTGATTTAATGGCATCTTTTTCAATGTGATCACATTTTTGCTTGGTTTCTTTGCTGCTGTGAGGAGAGAAGTCGCGCGGTGAATGAGCAGAAAATGTTTTTTTTGCTTTTATTAAAATCAAAACGCGAGCGCGTTATAATGCACTCACGTTTTGTTTTAATTTTGGAGATGGTGGCGACTTTTTGGTCCCCCATATCCTTGCATTTACCCCTATGATGAATTTTATGGCCAACAAAGTTCTTGGCCCAAGCATAAGTGTGTTTGTCAATGAGCCCACTCACAATAATTTCAAGCACACTAAGAAGAATATTGGATGAAGCCATCCACCCAAGTGGTTTCTTCCTTCATCCCACTTTGTGAAAGCAAGACTTAAGGTCCTTAAAAACTCAAGGTGGCCTCTCTTCCTTCCCTACAAGTGATATTTAATGTTGTAATTTGGTTCAATCCAATTCAGAGGGTTGCTCCTACTTCTATTTATCAACATCCAACTCTTGTTTCTACCACTTAACATCCAAATCCTGCTCTTCCCCCTAAGTCTACAGCTTATGATCTGCTTCCCCTCTTGAAAAGACTATAGGGAGTTCATGCAAACCATGTGCTTATCAACTCATGATCTTTTAGTATAGTGGAGTTAATGAAGAAATCCTTAGAAAACTTATCTATGTGGGAAGCTTTATCCCTACTTGGACAAGTTAATCTATTGAAAGAAGGCCTCAAGTCACAGAAAGAAAACCAAGTGATAAAATCTAATAGCCAAAGAAAAGATCCACCTATTTTCCACATTTCCAAAGGAAAGGAGGTAAAACCTATACCCACACACTTCTACCTTACATAAAATGTTTCACAATTGCATGATTGATTCCAGAGTGAGTAGCACTGTAATTCCTAAGTCAATTATTGATGTTCTTAAACTTGCTTATGAGACAGTTGTTAAAGGTATTGCTTAGTTGGATGGTACTTTTATTCCCACCATTGGTGTCATCAAAAGTCGACCTCTTACTCTACATTCCTACCTAAGTGTAAAAATTCTCCAAGATATGTATGTCATCGATTTGCCACTATTCTTGGAAACTACTTATCTAGGAATTCTACCATAAGGATGCATGGTTATGCATGCCTAGGTTGGTTGTATATTATGACCTGAACCCACTATGATGTGAGGGTTCAAATTTATAACGAGGCAATATCACCCATCATATGGAGCCTTACTTTTCTCTAAAGATCAATGAAGACCTTAAGGCCATTATCATCACACAACATATTGTGAAGGCTTGTGCCTATAATTCTAATCAACAAGACATCCATCAATGGATCAATCCAAACAACCTAGATGAATATGAGAGGCATAAATTATGAACTTCTCAACTAGTAATTCAAAATTTTTGGTCTATTTGATGACTTATGTCTTGATAACTATTGTGTTGATGAAGAGGAAGTAAATGTGCCACCCAGGATCTCAAAAGAGGGCAGAATTCACTTGAATAGTATCTTCCAATTATATTTTGATGGTGTAAAATGTAGAATTAGAGCAGGCATAGTCATAATACTTTTCTCTCCTTCTAGGAGCAAGTCTTTGCACTCCTTCATGCTTCAATTTCATTGCACAAATAATGTACCTAAATACAAGGTGCTCCTCCAGGGGTTGCAAATAGTTAGAAAGTGAGGAATTAGATAGCTATCTATTTTTGGAGACATTAAATTCATCACAAGACAAGTTTGTTCTATTTGTGCCACCAAGCATCCTATAATGATAGCTTATAAGCATCGAGTGTGGGATTTGATAGAGACTTTTGAGGCACTCAATATCCAGGAAATCCCATGACTCCTAAGAAAGGAGGTTGTATGGATGGCTATAGTAGGAACCAATTTTGATCCTTCATATAACCTTTCAAATCAACAAACGAACCCTAAATAGGAACCATATGTCAAGATGGTTACCTAGCCCCCTGTTCTTGATAATGACATCCACTAACAAGTTTTTAACTATGATAGAGACATGCTTTTTATTCAAAATGATGTCAAGTTTTTAGTTGATCTAGGAGAACAGATACATGTGATTTATGGTGATCATGTCTTCCAACTAAGTTCCAACAAAATTCCAAAAGCATTGATCACCTTGGAGAACATTTTCAACTTTGACCAAATCAAATTGAAGGAGCAAAGTTCTATGGTTATTGAACCTAAACCCTATCAAGAATATGAGATCTTTCCAAGTAAGAATATCTTACTAGCAAAAATATTACCAAATGGCTTCAAAAACATCTATGTAACACTTTCTCTAAGAGTTTAAAGACATGTGGGCTTGAACATATGATGATCTCAAAGTGTATGATTGAGATGTCATAGAGCATACTATCGAAACAGACCATCTCACATGTCCTATGTAATAAAAATAATAATTGGTGAATCCTTGCATTAAAACAATGATGTGAATGTGGCTCACTAAGATGATTGAAGCCAAGATCATATTTCCTATCACACTCCACATGAGTCTCTAATCTAGTGCTTGTTTGAAAGAAAAATGGGGAAATTCACTTATCTATGGATTATTGTAATCCTAATTGAGTTTCACTTAAAGTATAAGGGAGAGTGTTGAGCTTGAATCATCAGGTGAGATAGTAGGCCAGGTCTAGGTCAAAAAACTAGAGGTCAAATAGACACATTGTCTGGGTTTTTGATGCCCAGGCCGAAAACTAAGTCTATCAATTTGTTTAGTTTTGCAAGTCAACGAGATCCAAATATTCCAAGGGATCAAAAGATGCTTAAGGATGGTTCCTAGGCCGTGGAATGATCCAAGGGAACAAAGTGTGGTTTAGTTGGAAGTTGTAGAGTCTTTTAGACTTTGGATCAAGGCTTAAATTTGACAGTTGTATAGCTTTATTTAGATATTTTAGCTATAAAATACAACTAAAATTTTGAAAAGACCATATCATATGAAAGGAGAGATTTTGGACAAACTTTCAAAATTTACATAGGATTATGATGATATATATATTTGGTTTTTATATAATTTACTTATACTAAAGTATGTCATAGTATTTTAAAGGCAGTAATTGTCATAAAAAAATTACTTGACAATCAAGGTTGACTGTCAAATTTAAGCCCTGCTCTGGATTTTTGAGTTCTAACACCGAGCCAGATTTTTTGGGATCCTGTTACCAGCGACCAAGTTCGTTGGAATGCAAACTGGATTTTGAGTGGGATTTGCAGAGAGACAATGTCTATGTAGCCTTCATGATGCACCATCTACATTGATGGTGTCATAGATCCATCACACCATAACTGCCAGGTACATACCATCTATATATGTGCATTAACTACACATTAATGAGTGAAGATTTTCACTAATTTATTGGTGGGAAAAGAATATTTTCCATTGTTTGGATTTTTCATGAGATTAAATTAAAATATAATTGCATACTATTATTTTGCAGAAAAAAATAGATTAATTAATAGATAAATGCACTCTAGTAATTAAACAATATTTTTTTTCCTTTAAAATTGTTTATTTTAATTAAAATGATGAATGCACTGACTATCATTGCTTGGAAAGGGATCTTCAACTCAAATGCAAACCATGAATATGTCATTGTTAAGTTAGGCAGTGGGAAATGGTGAAAACAACGAAAGATCCTGAAATTCCATGGTAAAATTGTAATCTAAAGTATTGCATTTGCAGTTAAGAAGAATTTGTCTAGGAAATCAAAGATCGGAAACACAATATTCTATAGTTAATCTCCTAGGAATAATAAAAAGCAGTAGTTATCATCGATGGAGAATTAAAAATTATTGACTTTTAGAAACCATAAAAAATAATCAAAATTTTATTATAAAAGAAACATATCAACATTACCATTATTGACTTTCTAAAAAAAATGGTTTCTAAAAAAAATATTCATTTGTTGGAAGGGGAGAGGATCTAAACTAGGGACTTTTCTTAAATATAATAATCTAGTTCAACCATTAAAAGTTAATTTTAATCAATAAAAATAGGACAAATATTTATCTTTTTAATATGAATGAGGTGTCAAATCATTATTGACTGTTTGGCTTCTTGTTTTTAAACATTGTATTTTACTCATAGTTGTGACTTGATTACGATCTTCTTTTCCATTCCCAAAGAAATATGAATTTTATTATGACAAACATAATAATACGACAAACATAATAATACGACAACTTGTAACTTTTAATTTTAATAGTAAATTTGTACATATACATTTTGTTAAGTTGTTTCACACAATTTTACATATCAAATTTTTAACATTAATAATATAAAAATTATAACATTAAAATTCATATACATCTTATAATTTTATAAAATTATTATACACAAATTTAACTAAAATTATTAAAATTAATTAGTAAATTCTAATGAACTTAGAAGTCATAAATATTTAGTGAAAAATAAACAAAAGTGGAAAATGTTGGGCCACCTATGCTACTAGATGTAAAATAGTTGGTAAAAGAAGTACTAGTTGACCTAGGTGTGGGTATTAATATTATTCCAAAGATAATTTATCAAATAGTGGGGGAACCTACATTATAGAATACACCATACAACATAGCACTAGTAGATGGGAATCATAGATGTCCCTTTGGAACCTAGAGAAATATGGAAGTCAAATTTAATGCCATTTTTAAACAAAGCAAAGGAATATTTGAGCTTCAAAATGTCAAATTAAATCTAAATGACTAATGCCACTAGTCATATAACAAGCTTGAAAGGTGTAGGCATTTTCAACAGGCATGGAACAAAATCACATGCAAATAATAACAATCATCAAAGGTGATTTTATGAATTTGTACCATAAAAGTGTAACTCACATTGACAACCCAAAGCTAAACACCTTTGCTTATGCCTTTGTGACATCCTAGACATCTAGGATTAAATTGCGACCACACACCTAAACTTTCAAGATGATGACCATATGCATGCAAACACATAAAATGAAACCTCCTTTGTAGTGAACCAAAATAATCATATGGACATGCTTCTTCTTTGACAATGTGACACACATGTCAACAAGGTATGATAACCACTAATTGAGCTCAAAATGGAATAACTGCATAATAATAAATACAATCATGAAAGAAAGCAATGAGAATAATGACAAAAGTACAATCATGAATGCCCCCCATAAGAGAGGAAGTAGAGAGAAAGTCTGGTGGCCCCGAGAAGTGAGAAGGATGAAACCCCATGCAAGGAAATGTTCCCTCCCAAAATAGAGATGAGAAGAGAGACCATGTAGTCGCTCCTCAAGATGACTCCTGCAATGCTAGAAGATGCTCGACACAAAATAAAGATGAAGACCCATGAATGTCGAACAACATTCCTCCCTGGGTCATCCCACAATAATGGGTTACACTTTTTGGCCAACTTGACATTGAAATCAACATTTTGAACTAAATCTTCACTTTCTGACACCTATAGCTGCTAAACCGTTAGGAATTTGAAGATAATGCAAACTAGTGATTTGTGAGATTTTGTTTGTAGATTCTAAATATATATATTTTTAAAATTTTGGAGTTAAATTGTAAAATTTTTTGCTCTCCTTTGATAACTAGTTTTTAATAGTAAACAACATTTTTTTAAAGTGATGTGTATTCTGTAGCACATAACTTTTTTTCTACAAAAGTGATGTGTATTATGTATATTGATATATTGCTTCTTATTTTATTAGAAAAGAAAATTATTTATTATTTTTAGAGATAATTGTGTGACCAATTAATAAATAAAATTGTGATTGGTTATTATTAATAATCTATAGCACATAACATTCTTTGTATTAATAATTTTCTTTTTAAAGTGATGTGTATTCTGTAGCACATAACATTTTTTTAAAGTGATGTGTATTGTGTTGAATATTTTTTTAATTAAGTTTTGAAGTCAAACCAATTATAATTTAGACATAGGCGTATTCTGTAAAACATAACTTTTTTCTGTATGTATCAAAATTCAATTTTTTTTTTGTTGAAACAAGGACATCAATACCTAGGGCATATATATTTTTTAGAAATTTTTTTCACTAATTTACTAATTTTCCATGTGTGTAAAATAGAGAACTTGATGTTCAGTGAAAAACCTGCATTAGGGTAAGTGCAAGAAGATGGGGGGCCAAAAAGGGGTCTTAAGTGGCCACTTTTTTTCTGAAATCAGGAAATACTGGCCTTGGATGAGAAATTGAGCATAGTTACACTCAAAATTTAGAGATGCAACCAAAATAATGTTCGTAGTGCTCCGAGTCTACTTTCTAAACTACTATTTTGTTTTGAAAATGGCATAGATTAAGGGGTTCAAAAGAGGGAGCCACAGAAATTGGTGTTGTTTCTGTCAAAAAAACATAACATAGCATGTTTTGTGGCTCCCTCAAAAGGTCAACTTTTTTTTGGTATTTTTAAAATCGCTTCGGTGAGAAATTAGCTAATAGCATGTAGTTTATGCCCGATTTTTCTGATAATTTTTTGATGAATATTTGATTTTTTACTAATTTTTAAAGTGGACACATCCTAAAAAATAGAATTTTGGCCGTGCTACCCCTATAAATTTTGAAAACTAATTGAAAATTATTTTTTTATTTTTTTAATATTTGTAGAATGGAGTCTAGTTTCTAAATATGTAATTTTTTTGAAATTTGAATGAATAGTTATTTTACAATGAAAAAAAGACCAAACAGTGGTTTTTGCATAAAAACGGACACACAAACAAAAGAAATTAAAGATGAAAGGCTTAACATTGTTAAAATGTGAAAAAAATCACATCGTCAAATAGCTAAGAGAAAGCCTAACATTACCCATGTGTTCGATTTGTTCAACCTTGAAACACGTGCAAATCTGAGGGTTAGCACGAACGAAATTATGTGAAATTTTGAAGAATATAGAAAAACACGTCTGTGACTGTTCATAAGGCACTCCAAGCCTTTGGGTTGGAAATCCAAAGCAAATCCCAAGCCCAAGGCTTGGGATTCCCAAAGCAAGAAATAACGCGAGCGCGTTATAACGCGCTCGCGTTATTTATTGCCTTACATTTTTCCCGCAAGCCTGTCTTTTCCCATGTTTGACATAACGCGAGCGCGTTATAACGCGCTCATGTTATGTCCCACTCAAATTTTTTTACATTCAAGGCTATTCATCATGAGGGTTAAGGCATAAAGGATAGAGTTGAAAGGCTTACGGATAAGGGATTAGCGTTTAAGGTATAGTATCGAGCCCGTTGAGGGTCTAGGAATAGGGATAGCGTTTAAGGTTTAGGGATGAGGGATGACAGATTACGGTTGAGGGTCGAGGGATCAAAGTTAAGGGTTGAGGGATTAGGGTTTGACATTAAGGGTTGAGGGTTGAGGTTCAAGGGTCGAGGGTTTAGGGATAGGGTTTAGGGTCGAGGGATTAGGGTTAAAGTAGAGTGTGGAGGGTGTAAGGATTAGGGATAGGGTTGGAGGGTTTAGGGATAAGGGATTAGGGTTTAAGGTATAGTATCAAGTCTGTTGAGAGTTTAGGAATAGGGATAGCATTTAGGGATTAGGGATGAGGGATTATAGTTGAGGGATGATGGATTAGGGTTGAGGGTTGAGGGATTAGGGTTTAGGGATAAGGTTTAGGGTTGAGGGTTTAGGATTAGGGTTTAGGGTTGACGGATTAGCATTTAATGTCGAGGTTAGGGTTAGAGTGTTGAGGGTAGAGGGATTAGGGATAGGGTTTAGGGTTTAAGGTTTAAGGATTGAGGGTTGAGGCTTTAGGGATGAGGGTTTAAGGCTTAAGATATAGTGTCAAGTGTTGAGGGTGTAGGGATAGGGTTTAAGTTTTAAGGGTTAAGGGTTGAGGGATATGGATTAGGGTTTAAGGTATAGTGTTGAGGGTCGAGGGATCAGAGTTAAGGGTTGAGGGATTAGGGTTTGACGTTGAGGGTTGAGGGTTGAGGTTCGAGGGTCAAGGGTTTAGGGATAGGGTTGAGGGTCGAGGAATTAGGGTTAAAGTAGAGTGTGGATGGTATAAGGATTAGGGATAGGGTTGGAGGGTTTAGGGATAAGGGATTAGGGTTTAAGGTATATTATCGATTCTGTTGAGGGTGTAGGAATAGGGATAGCATTTAGGGTTTAGGGATGAAGGATTAGAGTTGGGGGATGACAGATTAGGGTTGAGGGTTGAGGTATTAGGGTTTAGGGATAAGGTTTAGGGTTGAGGGATGAGGGATTAGGGTTTAAGGTATAGTGTTGAGGGTTTAGGGATAGGGTTTAGGGTTGAGGGATTAGGATTTGACGTTGAGGGTTGAGGGTTGAGGTTCGAGGGTCAAGGGTTTAGGGATAGGGTTGAGGGTCGAGGAATTAGGGTTAAAGTAGAGTGTGGAGGGATGACGGATGATAGATTAGGGTTGAGGGTTGAGGGATTAGGGTTTGATGTTGAGGGTTGAGGGTTTAGGGTTAGGGTTGAGAGATGAGGGATCAGAGTTAAGGGTTGAGGGATTAGGGTTTGACGTCGAGGGCTGAGGTTCGAGGGTCAAGGGTTTAGGGATAGGGTTGAGGTTGAAGGGATTAGGGTTTAGGGACAAGGTTTAGGGTTAGGGTTGAGGGATTAGGGTTTAAGGTATAGTGTTGAGGGTTTAGGGATAGGGTTTAGGGTTGAGGGATTAGAGTGAAGGGTTGAGGGATTAGAATTTGGCATTGAGGGTTTAGGGTTTAGGATCAGGGTTGAAGGTCGAGGGATTAGAGTTAAGGGTTGAGGGATTAGGGTTTGATGTTGAGGGTTGAGGGTTGAGGTTCGAGGGTTAAGGGTTTAGGGATAGGGTTGAGGGTCGAGGAATTAGGGTTAAAGTAGAGTGTGGAGGGATGACGGATGATAGATTAGGGTTGAGGGTTGAGGGATTAGGGTTTGATGTTGAGGGTTGAGGGTTTAGGGTTAGGGTTGAGAGATGAGGGATCAGAGTTAAGGGTTGAGGGATTAGGGTTTGACGTCGAGGGCTGAGGTTCGAGGGTCAAGGGTTTAGGGATAGGGTTGAGGTTGAAGGGATTAGGGTTTAGGGACAAGGTTTAGGGTTAGAGTTGAGGGATTAGGGTTTAAGGTATAGTGTTGAGGGTTTAGGGATAGGGTTTAGGGTTGAGGGATTAGAGTGAAGGGTTGAGGGATTAGAATTTGGCGTTGAGGGTTTAGGGTTTAGGATCAGGGTTGAAGGTCGAGGGATTAGAGTTAAGGGTTGAGGGATTAGGGTTTGATGTTGAGGGTTGAGGGTTGAGGTTCGAGGGTCAAGGGTTTAGGGATAGGGTTGAGGGTCGAGGAATTAGGGTTAAAGTAGAGTGTGGAGGGATGACGGATGATAGATTAGGGTTGAGGGTTGAGGGATTAGGGTTTGATGTTGAGGGTTGAGGGTTTAGGGTTAGGGTTGAGAGATGAGGGATCAGAGTTAAGGGTTGAGGGATTAGGGTTTGACGTCGAGGGCTGAGGTTCGAGGGTCAAGGGTTTAGGGATAGGGTTGAGGTTGAAGGGATTAGGGTTTAGGGACAAGGTTTAGGGTTAGGGTTGAGGGATTAGGGTTTAAGGTATAGTGTTGAGGGTTTAGGGATAGGGTTTAGGGTTGAGGGATTAGAGTGAAGGGTTGAGGGATTAGAATTTGGCGTTGAGGGTTTAGGGTTTAGGATCAGGGTTGAAGGTCGAGGGATTAGAGTTAAGGGTTGAGGGATTAGGGTTTGATGTTGAGGGTTAAGGTTCGAGGGTTTGATGTTGAGGGTTGAGGGTTGAGGTACATTTCGGTGTGACATTTAAATTGTCTTGCCGATATACACTGTAAAGGTTATTTTGTGGACTTTCAAGGATTTTTTCACCTGTGTTAATGTTCAACTTGTTTCGCTCTGCATCAAGGGATTACGGTTTGACGTTGAGGGCTGAGGTTCGAGGGTCAAGGGTTTAGGGATAGGGTTGAGGTTGAAGGGATTAGGGTTTAGGGACAAGGTTGAGGTTGAGGGATTAGGATTTGACATTGAGGGTTGAGGGTCAAGGGATCAGAGTTGAGGGTTTAGGGTTAAGAGATCTATAGCAGGACAAAACGCGAGCGCGTTATAGCGCGAGCGCGTTTTGTAATTCTACTAAAATGGTAAAAAAGTGGTTACCCCCGTGATCCAGGCCCACATGCTCTGTTTTCTTACTGATTCTGCGCGTGCTCCGACAAAAAAGAAGTGCTTTCATGCTATTGGGAAGTTCACATGCACATTTGACACATTGTACCACCTTTGCATGATCTTTCCACCACCTTTTCTGCTTTGCCAACTTGAGAAGGAGGAAATAACATAGTTTTCAAACCAAATTTGATATATATCTATACAAGTTTCAATTTTTGTAGTATTGCAATGTTAATTTTGATTCAATTTTAAGAATTTAACATTGAAAAGGAAGCAAGTGGTGAAAAACTCAAATTGTTGAGGAGTTTGATGCAAGAAGATAAAAACACTACATAATTGGGTACTCTCTCCATTCAAATCTTCGTTTTTTAGGTATGTCAAGTCTTTACATGCATGTTCTTTACATTTTCCTTATTTCGGATTGAATTACTTTATCATGCATTATCATACATGTTTAAAATAGACACATTTCCAATCAAGAAAGCAACCTACAATCTCACATGATGCCATGTATATTTTCTACACTTGGGCTCTTTAATAATTATGTGTAATAAACAAACCTTAGTTCATACCATGATGTCAAACTATACAAGAATAAATCCTTACAACATAAAAAAAATACAATCCCACTATTATCATGTATTCATTTCTTAGGAACTAATATTGGTCTCTTTATCATGCTACAGACAAATTCTCTGTCATGCCGAGGAAACGATCAAGAATTAAACCAACACAGGAAGAGATAGAAGCTAAGAATGCAAAGAAAGCAATGGCTATGAGGGAACTTCGTGAGAAAAGGAAATTGGACACGATAAATGAAGACATACCAATTGAAGAGGAACCACAACCATCACAAAGAGATATGGTATTGGCGGCACAAAGAGAACGAATGCAAAAACTTCGTGGTACGAGAGATTTAAATACCATAGTTGGAGACACATCCTTTATCGCAAGACAACATGTAGGGACACCATCTACCACATCTCAAGTTGAGAGTACATCATCACTCACATGTGATGAAGGAGGTACGCCATCGTTCCCACCTCAACCTCAAGGTATGTCATCTATTCCATCTTCGATCAAAGGTATGCCATCTAACCCATCTCATTTAAATATTGATGAAATTCCTAATGTTGAGATGAATTTACCTAACTTGACACCACCTAAAATTTTGCATAGAAAGCCAAAGTATTTGATTGATATTGATGAGAATATTTTGCAGCCAATGGAAGGTAAGATTCCAAAACGCACTTGTAGAAGATATGCTAATAAGATTTGGAGATTGTTCTTTGAAAAGTTAAATGAGACTGCAAGATGTCAACTATTCGTTGAAATGATGCGAAGTATAAAGTATAGGTCTATCATGAAGATTCTTGGGTTGAGAACATCAGAGGCTTCAAGTGAAAAATCTATTGTCAAGAATCTAATGAGTGCGTATGAGAGTGTGGGTAACACCTCACGCACAAAAGATAGTAATGCAACACGGCGTGTGATTACATCGACTATAGTAAGTAGTCAAACGAGGAAAGCTCGTCTTATTAGAAAGACAAGTCAAAAATTGAGAATTAATAGGAAAACTTTATCAAGAGCCGTTGGAAGACGCCAAAGAATTGAGGACACTAATGCCAATGAATTATGGGCGTTCTCGGGGAGACTACCACGAAAAGATAAACCAATTGTTGAAGCATTGAGGTCACTAATTGAAGACTTTTGGAAGAATTACACAAGGGTATCTCCGAATCAAAGGGATGTGGTAAGAAGGAGAATTGGTAGTCAGAACCGCGAGCCACATCCAAAGCATTTTTTGGATGAGACTCAAACACAGTTTTATGGTAAATTTCTAGAGAAGTATCCTCAAATTAAAATTTGTCAAAGATATTTTGAAATGCTAAAACCTTTCTATGTTAAGATAAATCACACACGCACTACTTGTTGTTGTAGATTACATATTGAATTTTCTAACCATTTTGATGCTTATAGGTCTATATGTTTAGATATGCATACTAACAATGATTTGCAGGGTTGTGCCATATGTGCCCCACCAACATCTTCAAGAGATTTCATATCAAGAATTTTATGTGAAAGAGAGGAAGGTCAAATATTCTACAAGAAATTATGCTTGGATGGCACATGTCATCGTTGCGGTGGCTTGCAACATTTGCCAATATGTGAACATATGGAAATAACACATGCGGTTGGAAATGAACTAGTAGAATTTGGCAAGTATAAAACAGTGGCATACAATACAAAAGATGGTAAAGAAGCAAAGAGGTGTGAATTAGTTATTGAAAAGATTCCAGTGTATCAGTTTATGCCTATATTTCGTGACAGCATAGTGTATGAGTATGCAAGACATGCCCATAGAGCTCGATGGTTGGACTTGCAATTCAAGTTATGCAAGGACACATTTCCAGTTGGTAGCATTGTTTCAGTCGTCGACTTTGCAGAGAACTACAGTCTACAGCCACAGCGTGAGGTGCAATCACAATATTACAACTCCACACAGGTTTCTATATTTGTGCACATCGCATTCATTCATGCGAATGATAGTACAGAGGATGACAGAAAGATCATAAGGGAGTATCATTTCTATATTAGTGATGATCGCACGCATTCTACGGAGTTCGTGCAAGGTTGCTTTCAGGTGTTCTATAACGATTTGGCTAGAAGGGGCATATCGTTCAGTCAGCATATCATATGGTCGGATAATTGTGCATCACAATTCAAGAACTCGCGGAATTTCTATTGGCTGAGTAGGAGGCATAATTTTACAGGTATTCAACATATGTGGAACTTTTGTGAGGCCGGGCATGGAAAGGGGGAGCATGATGGTGCAGGAGCATGTATCAAAAGAGCCATAGCACGAGAAGAGTTAAAGTATAAAGACAATGCAAAGTTGACAGATGCAAAATCGATTGTCGAGTGGTGTAATGCTTCCATGGGTCCAGGTAATGAAGGTAAGTCTTTAGTTCGTAGATTTTTTTGGTTGATAGATGATACTAACATTGCACCATATGAGGATTGTTGTACACTGACAGGATCAAATGAGATGCACTCTTTCAGAAGTTCAATTGCAGGTTCATGGAGTATCCATACACGAAAGATGTCATGCTTTTGTTCTTCCTGTACAATTCAAGTCTGGGATGAGTGCGAGTCAAAGGAGTGGGTTGACGAATGGCAGTTAAGTTATCTTAGCCCACTTGACACGTATCGACCCCTAACGGCACTGGAACTAACACAGATGGAATCGTCAGTTGACTTTGACCACATATCAAATTTAGTTCAACCAGGTAATATAGGGCACATATATGCATCTAATTTCATCTAGTTCAACCAGGTAATGTCATCTTACTTTGTAGTGTTTTTGTAATGTTGACTAATTTCATCTAATTTGCTACACATATCAATGTAGGACACGTATATGCAGTTATTGCAGATGAAGATAATGAAGAGGGAACAGATTATTACTTATGCCGTTGTGTTGAGGCCAAAAAGAAATTGGAGGCCCCTGTTACAGATGGAGAAAACATTGAATACCCTACAGGATCAGTGGTTATTACTGGAACATGGCTTAGAAGGTACCCACATAAGAGTGTTAATATTTGGCTATTTCAGGACTTTGACATGCATCGAAAGATTCTTCATTACTCGAACCTTGTCGTGGCATCCAATGTTCATTTGATAAAGTATCGGGGTAGACCTTTGAACAAAATATTGTGGAAGGTGCGTGAGTCTGACCATGAAGCAATACTTGACACAATAAAGAGTAGAGCAGATCCAGATGGTTCATTGGATTAATTTGTAAGTATTCACATTGATTTTGTAAAGTTATGTTACATTGAGTTGTAAGTATGCACATTAATTTGTAAGGTTTGTCTTTTTTTATTTCCTCCTGCATTTTTACACATATGTACACATTTTTCCATCATCATGTTATGCATTTTTGGTGTCCTGCTCCTGATGCGACCAAACTCATAACTCACCCTACTAGACACCATTTGATGATCTCTCCAACACTCTGGATCCAGGGCGCCCAATCATGATGATGACCTATATACCATTCTCCCAAGGCGCTCATAATGAATGAATGATAAGGAGCGCCTTGACCTCTATAATCAAGGTGATTTTAAGTCACTTTGAGTCATTTGGGGTCAGTTTGAGTCTTTGAGTCATGTTGCAAAAAAGTGTCAATGTTGTCAAGTTGCACAAAGCAACCTTTGCATTTTTGGTGTCTTGCTCGTGATGTGACCAAACTGACTGTTCCAACGCATTCAGATGGGTACATTTACGCTAGGCATGGTCCTATTTTTCACCCAAACATGTCGAAACAGTCTGAGCTACATTGTACCAACGATATCCCTGAAGAGTCCAAAGTGCAAAAAGGCAGCAATCTTTGACGAGATGTTACTCGAAAATCGTGTCACTTAGAAACATTTCATCTGAGGCAACGGGATCACGTAGAGTGCCTCTACAATAACCTCTCTCAGTTTTTTATAGCTCTGAGGCATTTGCCCGTGGTGAAAGGTTTTCTGTTGCCCCAAAAATCGTCAGAAGGAGGCAGTGTAAAGTTGCAAAGGGGTGTAACTTTCGTCCTGCTCCTGATGCGACCAAACTGACTGTTCCAACGCGTCCGAATGGGTACATTTATGCTAGGCATGGTCCTATTTCTCACCCAAACATGTCGAAACAGTCGGAGCTACATTGTACCGACGATATCCCTGAAGAGTCCAAAGTGCAAAAAGGCAGCAATCTTTGACGAGATGTTACTCAAAAACTGTGTCACTTAGAAACATTCCGTTTGAGGCAACGGGATCACGTAGAGTGCCTCTACAATAACCTCTCTCGGTTTTTTATAGCTCTTAGGCATTTGCCCGTGGTGAAAGGTTTTCTGTTGCCCCAAAAATCGTCAGAAGGAGGCAGTGTAAAGTTGCAAAGGGGTGTAACTTTCGTCCTGCTCCTGATGCGACCAAACTGACTGTTCCAACGCATCCGAATGGGTACATTTATGCTAGGCATGGTCCTATTTCTCACCCAGACATGTCGAAACAGTCGGAGCTACATTGTACCGACGATATCCCTGAAGAGTCCAAAGTGCAAAAAGGCAGCAATCTTTGACGAGATGTTACTTGAAAATCATGTCACTTAGAAACATTCCTTCTGAGGCAACGGGATCACGTAGAGTGCCTCTACAATAACCTCTCTCGGTTTTTTATAGCTCTTAGGCATTTGCCCGTGGTGAAAGGTTTTCTGTTGCCCCAAAAATCGTCAGAAGGAGGCAGTGTAAAGTTGCAAAGGGGTGTAACTTTCGTCCTGCTCCTGATGCGACCAAACTGACTGTTCCAACGCGTCCGAATGGGTACATTTATGCTAGGCATGGTCCTATTTCTCATCCAGACATGTCGAAACAGTCGGAGCTACATTGTACCGACGATATCCCTGAAGAGTCCAAAGTGCAAAAAGGCAGCAATCTTTGACGAGATGTTACTCGAAAATCATGTCACTTAGAAACATTCCGTCTGAGGCAACGGGATCACGTAGAGTGCCTCTACAATAACCTCTCTCGGTTTTTTATAGCTCTGAGGCATTTGCCCGTGGTGAAAGGTTTTCTGTTGCCCCAAAAATCGTCAGAAGGAGGCAGTGTAAAGTTGCAAAGGGGTGTAACTTTCGTCCTGCTCCTGATGCGACCAAACTGACTGTTCCAACGCATTCAGATGGGTACATTTACGCTAGGCATGGTCCTATTTTTCACCCAAACATGTCGAAACAGTCTGAGCTACATTGTACCAACGATATCCCTGAGAGTCCAAAGTGCAAAAAGGCAGCAATCTTTCACGAGATGTTACTCGAAAATCGTGTCACTTAGAAACATTCTGTCTGAGGCAATGGGATCACGTAGAGTGCCTCTACAATAACCTCTCTCAGTTTTTTATAGCTCTGAGGCATTTGCCCGTGGTGAAAGGTTTTCTATTGCCCCAAAAATCGTCAGAAGGAGGCAGTGTAAAGTTGCAAAGGGGTGTAACTTTCGTCCTGCTCCTGATGCGACCAAACTGACTGTTCCAACGCGTCCGAATGGGTACATTTATGCTAGGCATGGTCCTATTTCTCACCCAGACATGTCGAAACAGTCGGAGCTACATTGTACCGACGATATCCCTGAAGAGTCCAAAGTGCAAAAAGGCAGCAATCTTTGACGAGATGTTACTCAAAAACTGTGTCACTTAGAAACATTCCATCTGAGGCAATGGGATCACGTAGAGTGCCTCTACAATAACCTCTCTCAGTTTTTTATAGCTCTTAGGCATTTGCCCGTGGTGAAAGGTTTTCTGTTGCCCCAAAAATCGTCAGAAGGAGGCAGTGTAAAGTTGCAAAGGGGTGTAACTTTCGTCCTGCTCCTGATGCGACCAAACTAACTATTCCAACGCATCCAAATGGGTATATTTATGCTAGGCATGGTCCTATTTCTCACCCAGACATGTCGAAACAGTCGGAGCTACATTGTACCGACGATATCCCTGAAGAGTCCAAAGTGCAAAAAGGCAGCAATCTTTGACGAGATGTTACTCAAAAATCGTGTCACTTAGAAACATTCCGTCTGAGGCAACGGGATCACGTAGAGTGCCTCTACAATAACCTCTCTCGGTTTTTTATAGCTCTGAGGCATTTGCCCGTGGTGAAAGGTTTTCTGTTGCCCCAAAAATCGTCAGAAGGAGGCAGTGTAAAGTTGCAAAGGGGTGTAACTTTCGTCCTGCTCCTGATGCGACCAAACTGACTGTTCCAACGCGTCCGAATGGGTACATTTATGCTAGGCATGGTCCTATTTCTCACCCAAACATGTCGAAACAGTCGGAGCTACATTATACCGACGATATCCATGAAGAGTCCAAAGTGCAAAAAGGCAGCAATCTTTGACGAGATGTTACTCAAAAATTGTGTCACTTATAAACATTTCGTCTGAGGCAACGGGATCACGTAGAGTGCCTCTACAATAACCTCTCTCGGTTTTTTATAGCTCTGAGGCATTTGCCCGTGGTGAAAGGTTTTCTGTTGCCCCAAAAATCGTCAGAAGGAGGCAGTGTAAAGTTGCAAAGGGGTGTAACTTTCGTCCTGCTCCTGATGCGACCAAACTGACTGTTCCAACGCGTCTGAATGGGTACATTTATGCTAGGCATGGTCCTATTTCTCACCCAAACATGTCGAAACAGTCAGAGCTACATTGTACCGACGATATCCCTGAAGAGTCCAAAGTGCAAAAAGGCAGCAATCTTTGACGAGATGTTACTCAAAAATCGTGTCACTTAGAAACATTCCATCTAAGGCAACGGGATCACGTAGTGTGCCTCTACAATAACCTCTCTCGGTTTTTTATAGCTCTTAGGCATTTGCCCGTGGTGAAAGGTTTTCTGTTGCCCCAAAAATCGTCAGAAGGAGGCAGTGTAAAGTTGCAAAGGGGTGTAACTTTCGTCCTGCTCCTGATGCGACCAAACTGACTATTCCAACGCGTCCGAATGGGTACATTTATGCTAGGCATGGTCCTATTTCTCACCCAAACATGTCGAAACAGTCGGAGCTACATTGTACCGACGATATCCCTGAAGAGTCCAAAGTGCAAAAAGGCAGCAATCTTTGACGAGATGTTACTCGAAAACCGTGTCACTTAGAAACATTCCATCTGAGGCAACGGGATCACGTAGAGTGCCTCTACAATAACCTCTCTCAGTTTTTTATAGCTCTGAGGCATTTGCCCGTGGTGAAAGGTTTTCTGCTGCCCCAAAAATCGTCAGAAGGAGGCAGTGTATTAAGTCAGGATGAAAGCCTATTCACTCTAGGCGCCTGTTTTTGACCAAATCACACATGCGCCTTGAACAACTCTGTCTTCAAGGTGCTTTTCTCTAATCTCTGTAACTCTCCAAATCCACTAAGGCGCAAATTTTACCTCTTGGGCTCAAGATATAGGTTCTTCATCCAAGGCGCCAGAATGGTCCAAAGGCGCATTTCACCTCTAACCTCACCTCTAACCTTACTTGGAGGCGCTAAACCTCATCTCATTGCTCTCCTCCATTACAAGCGCTCACTTACCTCAATCTTGGGCGCATACCAACATCCCAACATCCAAATCACCTAGGCGCTCAAAACCTTCAAGACTCAAGGTGCATTTTATGATCAAACAAGGTATCTCCTGAACAAGGCGCTCATAGTCTCATCAGGGTGTTAATCATCATCATGAGCACTCATATTGTTCTAGGCGCACAGTTATCTCTGGAATGCTCAAGGCGCACATACCCTTCTCTAGGCTAGTTTACACTTATTCAAGGCGCTCATTCCAAACTTACATGAACTACTCATTACAAGACGCACAAACTAGATGATCCTAGGGCATAAGGGCGCTCATAGGAGTTGTTATGTGTCATTTTGGCCAAGGTTTTCTGGAGCAGTGAAGACATTAGGAAGGGGATGATCGTTTGGATAGTTTTGAATGCTTTATTTCTCCTTGTTTAAACTAGGCACTCACTGAGGATTGGAGTAGCCTTTGCACCCTCACATCACGTTAATCGGCGTTTCAGAGGCAATCATAGTATAGGAAGATTTGCGCCTTGAAGAAGAGAGTTATCTGGTGAGTGCTTAGGAGTTCTGGCGCCTAGGGGAAAGGTCTAGGTAGAGCGCCTTCAGACTTTGACAGTGAAGTGCCTTAAGGAGTTGGATGATGTTTTTGCCTAGAGTGGAGATGATGTTTTTAGCGCCTTAAGGATGATGATGGAGCGCTTTGGAGTCAGGTTAGTCTGGAGCACCTTAAGAAGGTAAAGCACTTCAAATGTAAACACAAGTGTTTTGAGCGCCCTAATGAGAAGTTGTCTTGGCACCATAAGTTGTTCAAACGAAGATATGCGCCTTGGATAGTTGCAAAGACCTAATTTAGCGCCCAAGGTTGGAAGACTCTTTGTGAGCGCCCAGTGTTTGAAAGCTCTTTGTGTTTGGTGCATTAAAATGAATTTGGCACCTAAATAGTATTGAAACACTCAACTGAGCGCCTAAAGCCCATGAGAGAATTGATATGCGCCTTGATAGGAATATCATGGAAGATGAGTTTACTGAATGGCGCCTTGAATGACTTGGTTGATTAAGTGTTTTAGCACCTAGATATGGGATGAATCATTGAGCGCCTTTGGTTGAGATGATGTCAGCACCTTTGAGATTATAACACCTTGGAGTCAAGTTCGAAGGAGCACCTTGAGAAGGTAAAACACTTCAAATGTTTTCAAGGAATTGGAGAAGTCACTTAGTGCCTAGAAGGAATTCCAGAGCAAGAGGGTTGGAGCGCCTTGAGCTTCAAGTCAGATATGCGCCTAGACCTCTACCCTTTAGCAAGTTGAAGCCCTCTGAGCCTTGACAACGTGAGAATGCCTTATAGTGAATATGCGCCTTGGGCAAGGTTGAATACAAAGTTGAGGAGTATATCATAATGAGTAAGTGCACTGTAGGGTTAGATGATAAAGACTAGTGCCTTGAGTGTCTTGGTCAAAATTTTGACGTGAGAAGTCTTGCAAGATCAAACCCTGGAGTGCGCCTTAGAGAGAACCTATTGATCCTTTGCTTTGACAAGATTTGGGCGCCAGAATGATCCTTAATAAATGGAATGTATCTACACCAATTTTGTGCCTTTAGGGAAGTGATGGTGGCCAGAATGATCCTTAATCTCATGTTTGTGCGCCTAGGTCTAGAAGCAAGATTTGAGCGCCTTAGGATAGGGTTTTTTGCACCTTGTCTTGGAGAGTGAATTTGCGCCTTGGATGATGTTGAAGCGCCTTGGGATGAAATGCGCCCAAACTTATAGAGGGCCTTCAGTGAGGGAGTTGAAGAGAGTGCTTAGAGGAAGGATAGCCTTAAGATCAAACTAAGTACTTAGAAACCTAAGATTAGCGCCTTATTTGAAGTTATACACCTATTCTGGCACCAGAGAGTGAGTTTGAGTGTGAAGAAGTGAATGTCTGCACCTTGAAGGGGATACAAAGGGAAGATGATGCACCTTGATGGGTTGATGATGGAAATTTGCGTTTTGGAGCTAAATGTGCGCCTTGAAGGAGATAGTGCATAGAGGTACAATGAATCTTCCGGAGAACATGGATAGACAACTAAGTCTCCAACTTGAGTCTTCTAAGTGAATTGGATAATGAAGAGAGTCTAGTCATTTTGGGCGCTAGTATCAGGATGAATCATCCAAAATGGGTGCCTAGAACTAGAAGGCGCCAATGCATGAGTTCAAGGATCCTCCATTGGAGCGCCTAGCCTAGATGGCTATAGATTGAAAGTTTTAAAGCTAAGTGATGTCTCTTACGTGAATTCCTAGCCCAGGTGCATGTGTTGGGAAAAACTCTTTGGCTCTGGCGCCTAGAATTGGGAGCTTTGTAAGATGCACCAATTGATGAAACATTTCCATTTTGCGCCTAGAATAGAACTCTCTCACATAGTTGAAATTGACTTGATAGAAGGAGATAAGTCTTAAGGACTAGTTTGGCGCCTCACTTGCCTATCTCACCTTTGAAATGTGCTTTGGTTGATGATCATCATTGATGGAACCTAGTGAAATGTAAAGCTATTTGCATCTCCAGAGGATCAAAATTGGATTAGGAGATCATCCTTGCAGTTGAGATTGACAGAGAAGTGTTAAAGGAATCACTTCAAATGGGCGCCTAAGCTAGTTGAGGCGCATATCAATTCCACTGTAACTCCAGACTGACGCTTAGGATCCAGTCATCTCCTAAGGTGCAGTTCCATTCACCCATGACCTCGCTTGGCGTCTAAAACTTGGAAACTCCTTTGGAAAGCTCCTGTTGCGCCTAGAAGATGAGTTTGGGATATCAACTTGCAAAAGGCTTAGAAACTCTTCAAAGATGTTAGGCACAATCCCATGGCACTGGAGCTCAGTTTTGGCGCCTTCAAGGAATAGCACATGAAGGAACTTGGGAGGTCAGGTGCTTGTAAAAGGGAACACCTTGGAACATCTTCCAAGGGTTGAAGTAGTAAGAGAACATCAAGTGAGTCTAGGCGCACTCCCTTGTGTGAACAGTTTAGCTCTGGCGCCTAGCCACAGAGTGAGCCAGAAGAAGTAGTTTGGACATTAGAAGATAGGCGCTCATTCTACAATGAAGCATTCCACCTTCCTAATCAACAAAGACTTGCAAGAATTGACAAAGGAAGCTAAGGCGCACCTTCTACTTGTTTCCACCTCCAGAATGCGCCTAACCTTGAAAGGGGGTTCAAAGATGTTTGTTAGACCTTTTCACTCAAGGCACTCACCTTAGGCGCACTTTCTAAGTCCTTGTCACCTCAAGGAAACACCTAGTTTGGAAGGCGCTTGCCCTGTTCTCCACTCCTTTCAATTGGCGCCTAGAACACAGAATGCATGAAAGGAGCGCCTAGACTCCAGAGGGCTGATTTGGGCGCCTAGCATTTAAAACACTTTCATAATGATGATGTTTTGGCGCCTACTCTTGGAAACAATCCAGAGCATCCATAAACTCTAATTGGCACCTAATGTTGACAAGGCGCAACTTCAGGAGGAGGTCACCTCAACTTGGCGCCCAAGTCAGAAAAACCTGTAAATCCTTCAAATATGCGCCTACCTTGTGAGGTGATGAGTTGAACATTCCAAATCTTCAAATGTTGCTCAAATAACGAAGACATTGTAAAATCAAGGCTTCAAGGCCTATCCTTGTATTTCCATTGAATGAGTTGTACTTCATGCTATTGAAAGCATTTTCCATGTAATAAGACATTGCAAGTTGATTGAATCAAGTAACAAGACAAGTACCCAACTCTAATGTTGTTTCATTCAAATAGTTATCTTGATGTATATCTTTATGTTATTGAAGTAGTTGATGAATTGTTAGCAAGTAAAAGTGTTTAAGTAAGGAAAATTTTTCGTAGAACTAGTTGGGTATCTTACACTTACACCATGCCTATCCATTAAACATCACAATGCAATCAAAATCCTAACAACATGCCCATGATCCAAGATCAAGTGTAATCATGCAAAGATATTATCAATCACAAGCCTATTAAGAATGAACTAGAGTCTTCTAGTACCATACTTTTCCATCAAACACCATCATGTAATCCATGGCCTATCAAGCCTATCAAAGAAAATGCAAACATCCTATGTAATACAATCAGACTTTAAATATTTGAAGTAGCCATCTACAAATATCTATTCAAAAGTGGATTTATAATGCAAGTATGGACGCCATCAATAAAAAAGATTTGTATTAACCAAATATCCATATACGCATACATCAATATCTGTCGATATAAGTATAACATATATACAAAATAGCCATATAGGCTTACAAGAATGCCATATAGGCATACAATGTCAACTATGTACAATACAAAATATATGTCCACAAATGCCATATAGGCATACAACAGAGGAACACAATAAAAAGTCATTCCCCTCTAGCTGGTGAAGAGAATAAATCACGAGCAGCCTTTGATCTTCTAAGGGATGGAGACATGCATGTGGGTGGTCTACTACGAACCCGAGGGCTACTTCTCCTATTTAGTTCTTCCTGCACCTTTACCTGTTACAAAAAAAAGTATAGATATTAATATATAGAAATTACATGTTATAAAAAAATGAAACATTTAACAAAATAATCACTTACCGCTAACATATAATCTGTCTGCTCGCTTGCCTCAGTAGCAGGAAAAGGCCCTGGTGATGTCATGTCCTATAGAAACCATCCAGATAGAAATTAAACTTCAAATCAATAATCTTTTGATTTTTCAAAAATAGACAACTATAACAATGAATGTAAATTGAAATTTACTAATCTGCCTCATACCCCTGTCAATGCCATAGAGCTATGAATCGCAGAGGCCACACCCTGCTCCATTGCCCTATGAACATGGGGAGGTGTATCCGCAGCCTGCATCATCTGGAAATAAAACAACATTATTCAATTACGAAAACTATAATAGTGATGCAAATCATGGCTCCTAACATACACACACGCTCATCTAAACATGGAAGTACACACAATAAAACACACAAATCACATACAAAAATTTAGTAAGTACAATTCATTCATTAAACTATTTATTTTATTACCTCCGTAAAGCTTTGAAGTCCACCACCGCTGGCAGGTGTTGCCATGAAATCTACAGTGTTAACCTATTCAACATCCAAAATCAGAAATTAGAATACCATTCATATAACGATGCTATTCACATGTAATAGTTATAATTGTTTACTAGTTACATACCTCGACAGTAGATGATCTAGTGAAAAATGTAGGTGGAGAACCACTGAAAACTGCATCGACGCTATGACCCTGAAATTTCATTAAAATCATCAATTTAAATTAGTTAATCTTGTATTTCAAAAATAAAATTTAATAAATTAAATTCAATAAACTTGCTAATATTTACCTGAGTATCAAGGCCGAAAGTCTCACTCAGGAGGGTATCTGTCATCGCCATCTGCTCAGCTGCAGATGTAGCCTGTGCACCTGCGTCCTGACTGTCCATGGGGTCATAACCACAGGCTGACCCGCAAGCCTGGCAAGTATGCGGTGGGACCCTACTCCTCGCACTATCTCCCAACCCACTCTGTGTTGCAGGATCGGCATGCTCTATGATGCTCTGGGTCAAGGCACTAATCGACCTCAGTGTATCGACCTCAACACTCTCCTTCACAATGGAAGGAATAGAAACATGCTCGTGGGCTGGTCTGCTGATTACTCGTCTCACTACCCGCTGTGGGTCAAGACGTGCCCCTGGTCTATCCTGTGCTGAGCCCCCACCTCTACCCTGGAAGTCCCGCATATCAAAATAGTTTGGCACTTTATTGAGGACAAACTCGGAGTAGAGTTTCCTCAAAAAGTATTGCGGGACCTCATTGTTATTGCATGGAGGATGGTCAAAAACCATCCACCACCTCTGCCCGAAATTGTCCCTTATCGCTTGGTTGTTGCACCAATGGATAGGGAACCTCTTGCATGTAATGGGTGGAGGTTGATTTGTTTGTGGGTTTGTGAAAATTGAACACAAGTCTACTTTTGTAATTTATAATTTTTTGACATCTTGGTATGACAATTTAAATGCATAGTAATCTCTAAACTCTCTCTTTTTATCGGTCCAACTAGTTATTTGCTTGCTAATTGAATTTACATTTGATAACATAGACTCAAGAGATTCGGTAAGCGTGGACCTATGCAAGGTTGAAGTGGAAGGATCTTTCAACCTTGCAATTATATCTTCAATTTATTTTTTGTTGTTTTTAATTTCCCCCATTATATTATCTTGTGTTCCAGGGGCATGTCGAGGAATGAATGGAGGAGGTTGTTGTTCTGCAGGTATTTCTTCCTCAAGATTTTGTGGATTTTGAGGAGGAGGAGGAGGTGCATTAACATTTCCTACAATTAATAAAATATGCATCAAAAATCAACACAAAACCTACCTATTTAGGAAGAAATTCAAACAAAAAAACAAAGATAACTCACCCCTTTGGCGTGCTCGACGTCGCGGCGGCATTTCGGCGATGAATCGACAAATCTTTTGTGTTGAACGGTGTTTTGTAGAACGCGAGCGCATTTTTGAAGGGTTTTAAGCCGCGGGCGGAGGAAAAACTCACAATGAAATAAAATAAAATGAAATGACAGCATTTTTTTTTTATATATAAAGCGCTTTATAACGCGAGCGCGTTATAACGCGCTCGCGTTATGCCTAAATTTTTTTTCAAAATTTTTTGGCCACTTTTTGGCCCCCCATCTTTTTGCACTTACCCATTAACAAGAAATAAAAAATAAATATAATAATCAAATTGAATATATTTAAAATTATACTTTTTGGGAAGCTTATAATCAGGACTACATACTTATAGAACATAAATTTTAAATGAATTCATTTGACCCCCCAAAAGGTAAATCAAAAGTGGTTTTTTATCAACATTTTGATAGGTGTAGAGGAGACTCCATTATATGTATGGTTTAAAACTAGCGGGGTTCTATCCAAGGGGGTTTGAATCTAAGGGGGTTTGATTAAACCCTCTTCAATTAAAATATTTTAAATGGAACATTTTAAGGCTTAAATCATTATATTTTCTAAAAATATGTGATTTCAGCAAAAATTGGGATGTTCTAGAAAGTGTAACCCATTATTGTGGTAGTACCCCCTTGGGAAGAAATAGAATTGCAGATGTGTGCATAATGTCTTCCCATTCTGGATAGGAATATACAGGAAGAAGGATAAATGTCTTTGAACTTTGCACATGATCCAAAGACAACAATGATGCTCCTAAAAACTGCTCAAATGTCTCCAATCCACTACAAAAATGTGACTGAATAGGAGGATGAAGAACAATCTCTGAAGAAGATGATAGTGATGCAAATCCATCGAAGCTATCATCAAATAGAAGATAAATGTCCTCAATGTGTTCCTCCAAATCCGTAAGGTGGGACTCTACAAATAACAATGATATATCTAGTAGATATGTGTCTCAATGAGTTATCTATGGAAGAATGATCATGTCCTACTATAAAGAATCTGATGTAGCAACAGGTAATAAATATGTGATCTTGATAAGAGGAGAAGGAGAAGCAAGTGAAAGATCTGTGTCATCTGAACTAGCAAGACCTATCAAATATTCAAGCTCCTCAACTATATCATCATTAAAAGGTATGCAATCTGCATCATCAAGGGGTATGTGGCAATCCATAGCAAGATCATCTAGAAATGGAGAGATATGTGGGTCTTCATATATCTCCCAAATGCTAGTCCAAAGAGCGCATGGGCACTCAATATGTGAGATAGAACACATAGTGTCATAATCAACACTATAACCAATCAATCCTACAATATGATCAATATAATTTCCCCATGTAGATTTCCTCCCAGGTGTATCTGGTTTAGGTATGATTCCATAAAGATAAGACAAAATATTAAGCCACTTGAGATGTGTCAAGATGCCCTTTTGCCAAGACTCATAATTATCCTTACCTAATGTTATCACAGAAGGGTGAATAATGAAACCCATTATATCTCCTCAAATATATCAGATCAGAGATCAACAATCTAAATATGTATTAATGCTGATAAATGAAGCCCAAAAAAACAAACAAAACTTCTCCATGTGCCAAAATGTCCAAAATATCAAACAGAAGCCATAAAATTGACAAACTGAATAAAGAATACTTGGGGTTGAATCTAGAAGAAGTTTATAGATGGTTGTGTATATCTCCTCAATACATTTCCAACACCTATTCGTTCGCCCAATTTTGACATCATATGCAAAAGATATGCCTAAAATACTGAAGGCTACTCCGAAAAAGAAGACCCGACTTCTGGTGAAAACAGCAGGCTACTGAGAAAAAAATTTAAAAAAAATATCTGCACCACTAGATAGTGTTCAAAGTCCTTTTTCCATAAATATCTCATTTTCCCAATTTTGACGTCGTATCCAAAAGATATGCCCAATTTCGCGAAACTACTCTAAAAAAGCAAAAAAAGCAAGCAAAGGCTAAAAATAAGGACATGGATTTGTGATTTTGATGCTGCAGACAAAACCCTGAAATCTTTTGATCTGAGGTTGCACTGTTTGAATGATCAACGCCTATTCTTTCAAACTAGTGAACAAAAATCTTCTGATCTAGAGCTCTGAATCCAATGGAATACTCTGTTTTACACAAAAACACACCCAAAAAATGGCTCTTGCTCAAATTTTTCTCTAAATTTGAGAAGGGGCTTGCAGATTTGGAGCTTTGACACCATGTAAGAGTTTATGATTAACTTGAAACACCAGGATCACCTGCAAAACCTAAGATTTACCTTCTACAAGAGAAAAAACAAAGAGGAATAATTTGCACAATAAGGATGAATTAATGAAATGGATTAAAGATTACATGAGAGAACTTGCTTTTATATTTGCAAGTTAGAGAAAAACCCTAATATGACTTAAGAATAACTTAAGACTAAAATTAGCCCTAAGCAAACTTAATAAAGTGTAATTAAATATTTAATTACACCAACAAAAAAATCCATCAAGTGACACAAAAACAAGGGTTCAAAGGGTGAAAGACTTGGAATATTAATAGGACTCATGAAAATATGACTTGAGTAATGGCTTGTGATGTTGGCACATTATCCTCACATATACCAATATCCTCGTGTTGTTTATCCTCATGCATTTCTAAAAAATGTTTGTTCAATACAAAGTGTAGAAGAATATACTCCACAAGAACTCAAAGATACATCACAAGAAAGTGGAAAAAGATCCAAAGGAGAATCCTTGTAGACATCAAATGGTAGCATATCATCATTATCCATAGAAAAATCCATGTGATCCACTAAGAAATGGGCACTAGAACCATTTGTATTATATAATCATATTACAAAAAAATATTCTTGACCACAAATAGAAGTAGCAACAACTAATAAAGATATAAAATTAAGGTAACTAGAATTAATCTAGCTAAGAGCCCTCACTAGAGATGTCCTCAAACATTTACATAACTAGAAAGGAGGTGACTCTGACAACCCTTTTCACCTTGTCGAAATGGGCCACAATGAGGAAACACCCATTCATGTTTAGAATATAAGTGCAGATGGGAGGAGTAATCTAACTTCCATAGAAGTATTGACCATAATCCTCTATTATATTATCATCAACCCCTGCAAATTACATGATTTAGTTATAAAATAATTTACATAATCTTAACATGTCATTTCAAAGCTATACAGCATATGCAAAAGAGGAACTCAATCATATAAACTTATTTTGTAATTTCTTTACCATCAACACTTTGCATTGCATACATTGTTGTTGTTTGGTTAAGATTTATACAAATGGGTGGCCTATATTGTTGATTGTTTTGTTGATCACTTGAACATGCAATGACATGTGCTTTTAATACATCAACTTAAATAAAGTGATCAAGCATAAGATTGCAATATGTAGTTAAGTTAATAAAATATAGCATTCTGAATTACCTAAAATGGTTTGTTGAAATGCTTGGGTGGGGATAACATTGAACATTGATGGTTGTGTTCCACAAATTGAATCCACTATTTATTTCAATAGTTATAGAAAATGATTAGAAATAAGATGAATATCTAAAAATTACATGATTTAGCTACAAAATGTAATTTATGTAATCTTAACATGTTATTTCAAAGCTAAAAATCATATCCAAAAGAGTAACTTAATGATAGATTTTTTTTTGGAATTCCTTTACCATCCACACTTTGCATAGCATCCATTATTGTTGTCATTGTTTGGTTAAGATCAATACAAGGGGGTAGTCTATGTTGAGTGTGTTGCTAATCATCTAAATCTACAATAACATGCACATTTAACACATTAAATTCTATAAAGTGTTCAAGTGTAAGATTAGAATATGTAGAACTTAATAAAATATCAACAACCTTAAGTACCTGAAATGGTTTGTTGAAACGTCTGAGTGGGTCTAACATTGAACATTGATGGTTGAGCTCCACAAATTGCATCCACTACTTGTTTGATAATTACATATAGAAAGTGATTAGAAATAAGAATATTTAGTATCTTTTGTGTATATTAGTAAACACAATGAAAGGATTTTTGACTTATTCAGTATCATGATTCATCCTTGCAATTGCTTAAAGCTTTTGACTCATACATTATTGTTGTTATTCCTAGAGAAGACAATAGACATGGTGATGCCATGGTACATGTTGTATTACTAATGAGCATGAATAACGGCATTCCTCATTTTATATTTCTTATTCATATATTACAACAACTTGCTATAAAATATAATTCCTTATTAGTATAAGCCACATTGACTTATGAAGGATGGTTCTATGATGTATGTATACATATCTTGAGTTGATGACCTTGCCTTCAAATTGTTCTAAGAATGCTCAGATACACATATGGAAATGATTTGCTAAATACTTGATTATAGTTGAAGTCCTTTATAGACATGGTTATAATGTTCCACTACGTCGATACCTTGATGATAATGAAAAATATATTACCCTTTAAGAATCCCATGGGGTCATTTGTGGTGGCCATATTAGCACTAAATTATTAACTTTCAAAAGATTTTACTCATGGGATATTATGGAGTAAAATGGAGATTGATTAGTATGATTTTGTCCAAAAATGTGTAACATGCCTAACACATAGTAACCTAAGACAATAACCTACCCTTGAGATTTGTCCCTTTTCTTCTCCTTGGTCATTCTCTACTTAGGATTAGACTTGTTGGGTAAGATTTCCCTAGCCTCTTCTAAGGGATACACATTCTTATTCTTGCTATTCTTGTTATTCGTCATTTCAGTAAGTAGGATACACATTCTTAGTCTTGCTATTGGTCATTTCAGTAAGTTGTTTCATAGTAATGATTATGAATCATTGTCTATGCCAATAGCATTTTGGACTTCTCACATTATTGTCTATTGGGTTTTATGTGAAACTAAGTTATGACGAGCCTTGTAACTTAAGAAATGGATTACGACAATAGTTCTAGTCTCAAGGACACTCATTCAATGAATTGTTAAGGAATATGTCCTTCAACATATCCAAGCATAATATTTTTTTCCTAAGGTTAACCCCATGACTAAGATAGGCCTAAATAAGTGACCTAGAAAATATGGCTTTTGTCTCAGGCTCAGAATGGGGTTAACAATTTTTTTGATTTAATGCACTACCTTGTTTATTATAGCTCACAACTTTTATAGGCCTACTACAATTTTTGCAAGTTCTTGAAAGTCATTATAGGCGACAATTTTCACCACTAGACTTGTAGGAAATAAATGGGTCCTTCGCCCAAATTTTTGACAGCTTGATGTATATTATGATCTACTTTAAAAGTTTAAAATAAATTATGATCTACTGATTTTGGGTTTCAAACTAAATGGTTTGGTTTCTAATGTTTAAAAGTTTTCGTTCTTTGTAGTTTCTTGATTCGGGATTGTATTGATCTTTCTCAAATGTCTTTCCATTGCTTCTAGCTGTACCATCTTTATTAGAAAATATTGATTGAGTTTTTAGTTTTCAGTTGGTTAATCTTTAAAACACCTGTTATTAACTAACACACTCATAATTTTTTTTTTAAAATAGAATGGATATTTACCATTCCCCAATTAAAAAATATGTTGGTAAGGACAATTTTTCCAGGATTGAAAGTTCTGTGATAAACCTCTTAAAAGGGCAGCCTAAATGAAAGTTCTATGATAAACTTAAAAAAATGTAGCATGTTTTGCTAACTAAAGAAGATTAGCGATGATTAATACATTCCTTTTTAGCAATCAAAAGTTATGCTGAGAGGCATTCCTACAGTCACAGTATGGGAGTTGGAGAGCTCAAAGATTCCTTAGATTCCATGAAGTTTTATAAGATTCCATTCAAAAAAACAAAAATAAAAATAAAAATCACCTACAAGCATTTCAATTGGCATTAAATATATTCATTATTCTTGGCATTTTACTGACATATTTATTGTGGCATTCTCTATTTTGAGAGTTTGGAATTAAAAATCAATTAAAACTTCACCTCTACATATAGAGATCTAGAGCCAATTTTTTTTATTGTGCAAATAAATGACAAAAAAAGAGCATATTTAAAGCTTTCAACGTTGCATGTAAGCTCCAATGGTTGCCTTCACACTGCCATTTGAGTTGTCTAATTGCCTTTTCATGGAAAGACAATTTTTTAAAAATTTATTACGAAATAAAAGGTAGATTTTTAGGAAATGAAAGATGGATTTTGTAAGTGCACGCTTTTTTTTTCCTTTTTTTATATTTTTGTGGGGATAAATTCATAAGAATTTTGTGCTAGCTTAAATAATGTGGTTTTTTAAGAATTTTTTTTATCCATCTTTGATAGTTTTAATTTAATTTATTGATTAATAAAAGTTATGATTTTTTTAATAATCTATAAAATCTAAATAGAATATAAAAATATATCTTTTTCTATTCTTAAAGTGACAGTTGCAATTAGATGTTGTTATGTTGACACTGAAGATAACAAAAGTTTTAGTTATTTAATGTTGAAGTTCAACTCCCACTTGATTTTATTTAATTATAAATATATATATTTATTTTTCAATTTTATTATTATTAGTTTTTTTAAAATTTGTTAAATTTTCATAAATAAATTAGTGATTAAGTTATGGATAAAATTATAGTACTTTATTTTATGGATTTGATTAATTATTTTTCTATTTAATTGGTAACTTAAATTAATAGAATTGTTTTTTTTTAACTAATCATTTAGTTGTTGCTATATTGAATAAATAAAGTTAGTAGTTAAACACAAAGTATAAGAAGACAATTTGTTTTATTAAAATTTGTTTTATTTGAGATTTAGTAGATTTAATTTATATATTCACTAAAATATATATATATAAGAAAGAAAATCTATAATCTAAAAATACAAGTCTCCAAAATGGATGCTCCCTATTAGGTTTGAACCTCCTCTTCTTCTAAAAATCTAGATCTCCATAAATGTAGACTCCATACTATAAAATATATATAACTAATTTGTTTCCCTCTAAGTTGCTTATTCTCTATTCTCTTAACATGCATGCACACCAAAACCTCTTGCAAAACAAAAATATTCAAAAAATAAGTACCCAAAAGCATTGACTATAACCCATAAAATCTTAATAGAAACTTAGCAAAAAAAAAAAGAGCAGAGGGGAAAAACCATGAGAAGATTGAAATTTGTACCTCCAAACCCTGTAAAACAAAAATATTAAAAAAATCAAGTACCCTAAAGCATTAACTATAACCCACAAAATTTCAATAGAAACTTAGCAAAAGAAAAAAAGATCAGAGGGGAAAAACCATAGGAAGATTGAAATTTGTACATCCTCTCTTACATTGGCCAAAACAATTAAGAGAAAATAAAAAGATAAATGAGATAGAAAATTTTTTATGCTATGTTTTATGCAAGTTTAAAATAGTAATAGTAAATTGCTTTATTAACTCCTAAGATGTAGCCAACTTGGGCTTTTAGTGGAGTTAAGATATTTTATTATTTTATTATTATTATTTTAAAATTTTAATTGTTGCCTTTTAATAAGTTGTACTCATAGTGGTATATGAATAAGTTTAGAAATAAATATTTCTTTAATTTTAATCTTCATTATTATTATTTCCATGATTTATTTTAGTTTAAAATTTTTATTAAATTTTAATGTAAGTGAGGTTTTGATTTTATTTATTATGTTCTATTAAAGTAGGAGTAATTGATTTAATTATTGTATTAAATGGGTTTGTTTATCATCTTAAAATACCATAGAGGAATGCATTTAATTATAGGATTTATTTATAATTAAATCTTTTAGTTATAATAAGGGTTTGGGTTAGGTTGAGAATTAGAATTAAGGTCAAGGTTAGTTTGAAAAATAGGGTTAAGGCTAAAATTAGAGTTAGAAATAGGGTTAGGATTAGTGTTAGAATTAGACTTAGGGTTAGGGTTAGAGTTAGAATTACAGTTACAATTAGGTTTAAGGTTAGTATTAAGGTTAGGGTTAGGGTTTGAATTATGGTCACCATTAGGGTTAGAGTTAGGGTTTAAATTAGAGCTATGTTTAAGATTACAGTTAAAAATAGGGTGAGAATATTAGAATGAGAATTGGGGTCAAAAGTATGGTTAGGGTTAGGGTCAGAATTAGGGTTAGGGATAGAAATAAGGTCAAGATTAGGGTTAGGATTCATATCAGTGTTAGAATTAAATTTATGAATAGAATTAGGGTTAGAATTATGAATCAAATCAATGTTAGAATCAAGTTTACGATGAGGATTAGAATTATGAATAGAATTAGGGTTAGAATTATGAATAGAATTAAGGTTAAGTAGATCTAGGGGTAGAATTAGGGTTAGGGTTAGGATTACTATCAAGATTAACGTTAGGGTTAGGGGTATAGTTACAATTTTAGTTTAAATTAGAGGTTAGGGATACAATTAGGGTTAGGGTTAGGGTTAGGGTTCATATCAGTGTTAGAATTAAATTTATGAATAGAATTAGGGTTAGAATTATGAATCAAATAAGTGTTAGAATCAAGTTTATGGTGAGGGTCAAAATTATGAATAGAATTAAGGTTTAAGTAGATCTAGGGGTAGAACTAGGGTTAGGGTTAGCATTACTATCAGGATTAACGTTAGGGTTAGGGTTATAGTTACAATTTCAATTTAAATTAGAGGTTAGGGCTACAATTAGGGTTAGGGTTTTGGTTAAATTTAGAATTAGGGTTACAAATAAGGTTAGTTTTAGGCTTGGGGATAGAATTAGGCTTAGGGTTAGAATTAGAGTTAGAATTAGGGTTATCGTTAGGGTTAGAATTATGGTTAGAACTAGAGTTAGGGTTAGAATTAGAGTTAGGGTTAGCATTACTATCAGAATTAAGGTTAGGGTTAGGATATGGTTAGGGTTAGGGTTAAGGTTTATGTTAGAATTAGGGTTAGGGTTAGGGTTTATGTTAGAATTAGGGTTAGGGTTAGAATTAGAGCTAAGGTTAGCATTATTGTTAAGATTAAGGTTAGGGTTATCATTACAATTTGGATTGAATTACAAGTTAAGGATACAATTAGGGTTATGGTTATTATTAGGGTTAGAATTTAGGTTAGGAATATAATTAGCGTTATTATTAGGGTTAGAATTACGGTTACACTTAGAATTAGTGTTAAAGAATTAGGGTTAGGGTTAGGATTTAGGTTAGAATTAGGGTTACAGTTGGGGTTAAATTAGGGTTAGTATTGGCCTGAATGTTAGGGTTAGGTTTAGGGTTGGATTAGAATTATGTTTTTTAGAATCAAAGTTAGAATTATACTTAGAATTATGGTTAGTAATAGGGATACAATTAAGGTTAAGGTTGCAGTTACATTTAGAGATAGTGTTAGATTTATGGTTACAAATATAATTAACAAAAAATAGGGTTAGGGTTAAGGATATAATTAAGATTATCAATACAATTACGATTAGAGATAGAATTAGGGTTTGGGTTAGAATTAGGGTTAAGTAGATCTAGGGGGAAATAGGGTTTGGGGTACAATTAGGGTTAGGGTTATAATTAGGGTTAGAATTATGATTAGAATTAGGGTTATAACCTTGAACTTAACTATATTCATAAACAAAACCCTAATTCTAATCTAACCTTGGTTCTAACCCTAACCCAAATCCTAATTATAATCATAACCCTCAATCTAACCCTAATTTTAATTCTAACCATAATCAGATGATTACACTTAGCATTGATTTATAATCCTAAGCCTATATCTAACCTTATTTATAAGCCTTATATCATAAACCAATCCCTAAACAAAACCATAATTCTAAATCTAACCTTCATTCGAACCTTAACAAATAATATAATTAGGGTTAAGACCTTTACGGTTAGGGATAGATTAGTATAAAATATGCCATGAGATATATTATAATATATAATTATAATTATTATATAATATTTTATAATAATATATCTAACCTATGTTATAATATTATATTATATAATAATAATTCTTAATAAGGTATATAATATAGTTAGAATTATGCTTGTGCTCCGAATGCTACTTGTATACCTATATTTTAAAAAATATATCTAAAGTACGCTGAGAGATATCCTTCTCAAGGTGCCTATTTCCACCTATGTATAGTAAATTGATTAAAAAAATAGGTGCCTCAAGAAGGATATCTCTCGGCGTACTTTAGATATATTTTTTGAAATATAGGTATACTAGTTAATGTGTAGATATAGATGGTACATAACTGGCAAGTATGGTGTGATGGATCTATGACACCATCAATGATGGTGCATCATGAAGGCTACGTAGAGTCCATCTTGGCCATTTTTAGCAAATCTTGAGCCAAGAATTGGACGTGATTTGAGTCAGTCAAGATTGTAAGTACTGTGTATTATGTTTGCATTACTTTATAATTTGATGGCTTTTGTCCAAATTGCCCCAAGTTCTATGTTATGACTAGTGTTAATTAGTATTACTATTAATTCTTGTCATGGGTTTGCATTAGTTTTACGTTCTATACATTTCTGGGCAAGTTCTTGGTATTTTGGAACAGGCGTAGTTTGTTTTGTTATTCGTGGCCTGGTTCTTTGGGATAGGTTTTACGTTCACAAAGTCAATGTCGCATGGGGTCACTCCTGGCCCCGTGACACAGTTCGTATTAGAACCAACTTAGTCATGGGAGTTGGTATTTTGGGGTCTAACATTTTAGGTAGGGTTTGTGTAGACTCATAGTGGTGTTGGATCACGCTGTCTAAATTTCTATCCATTTTTCTATTTGATTTCTTTTTCTTGTTCTTGTTATTTGAGTTCTTTGTTGTGATGGAGGCTCCAGGTAGCTAAGTGAACTCAAGTTTTAAGTGAGACGAGTTTGACAATATTCATGTGGGCTGAGGTAGATGTAGACACCTAAAAATGTCTTGACCACCAAACTGACTCCTAACATCCCTAAACATACCAATTTCCTTTCCAACCAATTAATTAAATTTTTATTTAATTAATTACCCCTTTCATTTCCTAAATCCACACCGTTTCATCCCCAAAATTGAATTAATTTTGTTGATTCAATAGTCCAAACCTTAGCCAATTGATTTAATAAATATGCAAAATGTATTAAATTAATTCCCCCATTTTCCCTAAATCCAATTAATTAGTTAAAACCATGTTAACTAATTAATCCAGCCTACTAATTAACCTATCCCTACCCTAGACAATTAAATAGCTATTATTCAATTGCCTACCCTAGCCTACCTCATCCTAGCCTTAGGATTAATTAATTAAATCACTAATTAATTAATCTTATCCTCCCACTAATCCCTTTGCTAATTTATTCCAGCCACATTAATTAGGTTAATCACCTTAATTAATTGAGTCAAACCCTCATTAGCACTTCTCTCCACATCCTCCAAATTTAAAATTCAAATAAATCACACATCACATTTACTTCTCTTACACACCCCTTACATATGTCATAACTCATAAATATCCACTCTTCCCCAAATAAATTTTTAATTCATTTTACCCTTCACCATGTGAATTTTTAATTCACAAATAATCCATCTCATCCAACCTCATTTATTCACCCCTTTCCCAAAAATGAATAAAAGATTTACTTTTATTCCTAGCCCTCCATCTTCTAAGATCAAATCTAGGCCCTCCACATCACTTTCATCCTCCACCATTGATCTCTCCAATCAATCTCCACCTTTGGATCAAAATCCTTTCCAAAAATCTATAAATAGAACCTCTCCCAAGCCATTTTCATCATCCAATTTCATGCAAAGTCATAATGCCAAAATCACTCTTGAGTTAGATAGTGAGTTGCACAATTGAAGAGCATTTCACATTAATCACCCCCCCATGTAATCCAAAGATCTAAAATTGAACCATATCTAGTGTGATGTAATCATAGGGAACACGTATGCTCTCCCCTCGCATCTTTGTATGAACTTGGGGATCAAAAGTGTTTTCATGATTATATTGTTTTTGTAATCCTTAGAGGGCCTACCACCCCGCTTCGAAAGGTGGGAACGACCCAAGCAGTATCAAGCTAAAGCCAAGCTCTTCCAAGCCACTATATAAAATAAGGCGTTTGGGACGAAAGTCTCAAGCGACAGGTGTTGTTCTGTTATACCAACAGCCAACCTCCCCCAAAACCCTCCAAGGCGCAACCCTTGGAGGCTGGGAGACTCCATAATGGAGAGTAGCACTGCCGCACGTATAACAACCTGAACGGATGCCCTTACTAAGAGCCATTGTTGTAGCAAGCCAAAATCCTTCTATTTGTTGATGCAGAGGGCAAAACCCTTGAAGCGGCCCCGATTCATGCGGTTCTTAGCCGAGGTAGCAGGGACAATCTAAAGGTTTGGTGAGGGACAAGCCTTATAAGAAACCTAGATCTTGGTATGCGTAAGAAGTGTGTGCAATTGTAAGGAGGAGTCGGTGCTACTAAGATCCTGGAGCTACCCGCTTTGAATAGGCGCAGCTAGGGGATTCAACAAATATTGTCACATTCTCACCTTAGGTTGTGAAAAAGTGCTTGTTCTAAACAAAGTCATATGTCATTTCACAAACAAAAATCATTGTTTGTTTTGCATTCAAATGTGTGTTAAAGTGCTTTGATTTTTCACAAACAAATTGCCAAGAGACAAAACAAATCAGTTGGTCACATTCCAAACAAACAGATCCAAAAACTTGCTATCAGAAATCTGTCCACCCTGTTTCAGCGCCATATCTATCTAATTGTAGCGCCATTTCACACATGTATTGGCGCTATTCTTAGATTGACTTTCCTGAAACAAAGACCCATTTAGTTGTGATCTACACCTTCTGCTCTGCCATAATCCATATCCATCTCGCAGAAATCTGCCAACAGTCCAGCCATTTTCTTCAAAATTTTCCAAATTGCACCTTCTCTTTGACCTTAGAGGATCAATCACCACCATTGTTGGACCCCGTTGATACATCATAATTAGCCAAAATACATACCTATCCATCCCCTTTCAATCTTTTTGCATATCTCCTTGGACCTAGACAAATCATTTCAAAAAATCCACATCCAAATCAAAACCCCATCAACAAATCATCAATCAAAGCTTGTCATCCTTTTGAGCCAAAGTTAGATCTAGATCTTATCATTGACATCACATTTTCCTTGAAAAGTCATTAGTCTACCTTTCAAGAAAAAAATAAATCACCTCTCTTTGCGTAAGGCCATTAGTCTACCCCAAACAAAGAAAAACATCCCTTTGTGCCAAATCAAAATCTAGATCTTATCTAAAAGCTCAAATTGTAAACCATCAAGAAACATCATCCTAATCATCCTAAATCAATCAAAATCAAAACATCACAATTCCAAATCCCTTTCTCATCATCCATCTTTGGTCCAAAATTTGTGCAAAAATTAATATCACCCATTCATATCACCCTTAGTATAAAACCTTTGGAAAAACATATCGATCTTCACCATACCCTCTCTTCTACTCCATCTCACTACCACATCCATCTTTGGGTCCAACAAAATCAATCCGATTCTCTAAGGTCTCCATTTCATACCACGTCTAGAAATCAACTCCATATACGTGCATGCCCATCACAAGATCACAAAGAAAAAAGAACCAAGAAATGGCAGAACAAGGGCAATTTGGCCTACCTAACACCAACAATAGCAACATACCCACCTATCAAACATACAATCCACCTACATATTCCTTCATCCCCCCATTTGGTGCCAACGACCCTTTTCACTTCTTACCACAAAATGTCCCCACCATATCCCAAGATGACCTAGATGTCTTGAGCTTCATGCAAGATGCCGATAATATGGACCTACTTGATAAAGTCTTAAGATCGGACCCAAATAGATATCTTGACCATCTTCTCAAGCTTGGTGCTCAACTTCCCCCCATCACAACATCATCACAACCATCCACTTCTACAATCGTCCCTACCACATCAAATACCCAAGCATCTACATCACATACCCAACCCACCATCTCTCAAACGTCAACACCTAACGTATCTACCACCTCCACAACCTCAACCGCTACCACATCTACAATTTCCACATCCATTGCTATGCCTAACATCTCCCAACCTGTCATCACTTCTACTACCACAACAACCGTCAACCCTTCCGTTTCACACATCACCATGGGTATACAAGGCAACATCACGCAAGCAAGTACCTCCACAAGTGTGCCCCCACCAAACCCTCACACCATTGCATACCTACGACAACTATTGTCACAACAATCTCACAACACATCTAACCAATCCAACGTCCACATACCCAACATCAATCCATCTTATGTCACATACCCCCATAATCCCAATCCCCAAATACCACCACATGTTCTCCAACAACTCTACACGCACCAACAACAGCAGCCACCAATCAATCCGAATCCCAACCTGCAACACCAACACCTCAACCAAACCAATCTCCAACATCAAATCCCACCCCACCTCCAATATCTCACCAACCAACAACCCTACGTGTTCCAACCGCAACAACCACAGGATTTCAACACTGTCCTACAAGGCTTAATCCAAAAGGTGGACGATCTACAAACTGGGGGAAAACGCAAATACTATTCTTTTGAGGATATTTGCCCCTACCCATTTGACCGCACCTTATACATGCCCCCTTTCCCTAAAAATTTTGAAACGCCAAAATTTGACAAATACAAGGGAAAGGGAGACCCTAGGGACCACCTTCGGGAGTTCTACATTGCTTGCCTCGAAGTCTCTAACAATGACACATATCTTATGAGACTCTTCCCAAGAAGCCTTGGTGGCCAAGCCGCTAAGTGGTTTGCCCATCTTCCACCTAGGATTCGAACATTCCCTGAGCTTGCAGAAAAGTTTGTCAACCACTTCTCCTACAACTTTGAACATGAGGTGTCTATGACCGACCTCTGCATCACCAAACAAAAGAACAGAGAAGCTTTCGCTTCCTTTTTACAAAGGTGGAGAGGCCTAGCGAGCAAGCTCCCTTGGCCTATTCCTGAAAAACAACTTGTCACTATGTTTGTGGCCAATCTCAATCAGGAGCTAGGGTTTCACCTACAAATTCTTTGTGCGTCCACCTTTGAAGAGGTCATCGACAAAGGTACAACCATCGAACGGGCCCTCATTGCCAAGGGCTCTATCAAACTATATGACCATAAGTCCAACAGCAATAACAACAACAATAAATCCAATCACAACACCTCCAATCACAATAACAATACCAACACACAATCCCATGATAAATCACACTATTGGGGGAAGCACAAGAATAATCTGAACGACGGTGTCACAAATGTGAAAGCCGTCCAGCATGTCCAAAACCAAACACCTGCACACACGTATGCAGCAAACACCAATAACCAAAGAGGACTGAATAAACCCCGCAAACCTCACAGAAATTTCACACCGTTAGCAGAACCTATCGAGGACGTCCTTGATAGATGTCTCAAACAAGGAGCAATCACACTCCCACCTGTTAGACCACACCAAGACAATGACCTCAAAGCAGCATGGTATAATGAAAATGACTATTGCAAATACCACCGCGTGGCAGGCCATAAAACAACTGACTGTATGCAATTAAAACATTGCATCCAAGACCTAATAGACCAAAATCTCGTCAACCTCGAGCAAGGTACACAACCATCACCAAACGCTAACCTTGGAGCTTACAAGGATCTTTTGCCCAACCATAACAAAGCTTCATCATCCAACCAAGCGTACAATGTCACTCCACCACCCGCACACTACGACTCCATTGTCAGCCACATCGAACCCTCATCCCACTATGTCAACACAATCACCATTCGAGGGCACAAGCACTCGATTGCGCCGTAACAACCCATCGAGGCCGTGTCTCAATCCGCACTGCTCCTCCCACTGAATCGACACCTGCATCCACATCTGATCCCCTCCCCCCTCGTCCAAATGCCCATCCATCACCCACCACTTGATATAACCTCCTAGAGCATCTCAGAAAGACACCCGCGCAAATCTCCATCCTTGAGCTGCTTCGCACATCACCCCACCACAAGGACATTCTTGACAAGGCCCTTTTGGAAACACAAGTCCCTGCAAACTTGGATGTCCATCAATTTCAAGCCATGGTCGGCCATATTGCTACAACTCACCATATCACATTTTCTGAAAAAGATCTCCCTGCTTCTGAACACCTACATAATGATGCACTACACATCGAGGTCCGCATTCACAAACACACCATTAAAAGGGTCCTAATAGATGGTGGTTCCAGCCTAAATATATGCACTCTAAAATTGCTAAAACACTTGGGGTACTTAGATGTGGTTGTGGATGCTAGCGAGTGCATAACAATGAAAGGATATGATGACACCGAGAGGCTATCCGAGGGCACCATAAAGCTCCCTATTCAAGTGGGACAGAAAATCCTCGAAACCAAATGTCAGGTTCTAGATCTTGACCTCCCCTATAACATTCTTCTCGGCCACCCATGGATCCATGCCATGCAAGCCGTCCCATCCACTTTCCATCAATGTCTCAAATTCCCCCACAACGGCACCGAAGTCACTATTTATGTCGATCCCCGTCCCTTCCAATACTGTAGTTTTCTGGAAGGACACAACCAAACCTTCTGTCTATATAATAAAGCCACCACCCAAACCACCCCAACAGCTTCCACCTCTTACCTGGACCTCGCCAACATCGCCACCACTTCATCCCAAACACCTTCACCACCTGAGGTCAAGATCAAGCTCAGCGACCAAGGCTGTGGGGAATACAACCTTCACGGCACCTTTTGCGTGGGCTTATTACCCACTCCTAAGACATTTGGCACTCCAAATACAGAGGCAGCTGACACAGTCATCATCAAATGCAAACCCTCGCCCATCTTTGAGAAAAAACACCATCTAGATCAGGACATACTTGAAGATATTTCATCCTGGCTTTACAAGGACAAAGAAACAGAACAAGACATCCCCACCATCCCAACAAACAGTTATGGCAAAGGTTCTGAAATAGTCAAAAGCATGGGTTACAAAGGACAAGGTGGCATTGGCCTTCATGAACAGGGGATTGTAGAACCATTGCAAGCAACAAGAAACCCCTATACTCAAGGGTTAGGGTATGGTCAACCACAATGCATCCTTAATACCGGCGAATGTATCCTAGCCGAGTTTGCTCCAGTTTTTCTTGATGTCGATAATGTCAACGAAACAGACCTACAAGACTCCTTTAGTGACTTTGTCGATTTCTTCCACTCCTCCATTTGCACCATCTACTCCGTCACCACTCTCACCTCATCATCCAATGACCTACCATTAGTATACCCCGACCTCATTGACTGGGACCAACGAGGACCTCCTATCTTTGATATTGCACCAAATGACGAAGCCATTGCTGAAATGATGGGAGTAAGAGACAACTTCCCCTTGGGGGATCACAGAGATGGATACATCATGGAACTCAATCCGGCTGCCTATTTCGGGGAGACCACCCCTACTTCTAGTCACAAAAACACAAAAAGAAAAAATGGATCTGATGGTGAAAACCGTTCCACGGTAGTATCAGATCCCAAAATAGTAAAAATAAACGACGTATCTCCTGGTGAAAACCTCTATGAGGCGCCAGGGGATGGAAGCATGGCCTCCCTGAAATAGATAAAGTATATCCTGACATATCACCCATCTTGGTTGAACCAGCTCAGGAAATGAATCTAGGGACAGAGAAAGAGCCGAAAATCACATACCGAGCAAAATCTCTCAGCCTGTTCGAACAGGAAGACTTCTTGGCATTCTTCACACGCAGAAATCGCAACTTTGTGTGGACCTATGCAGACATGCCAAGGCTAGATCCCGCCTTGGTTGTTCATCATCTTGCAGTACGTCCTGATACCAAACCAGTCAAACAGAAGCTCCGAAAGATGAATCCTCAGGTGGCCCTTCTTGTCAGAGCAAAGCTCAAAAAGTTACTAGATGTGGGGTTCATACGTCCAATTGATTATCCTGAATGGGTTTCAAATCTAGTACCGGTTGCTAAACCAGATGGTAGAATTCACTGTTGCACTGACTTCAGAGACCTCAACAAGGCCTGCCTGAAAGATGACTTCCCACTTCCCAACATTGACATGATTGTGGATCTTACCGCAGGGCATGAGATGCTATCTCTCATGGATGGCTTTTCAGGATACAATTAAATCAAAATTGCCGAAGAAGATCAGCATAAGACATCCTTTATATGCCCATGGGGGACATACTGTTGGGTAGTAATGCCCTTTGGCCTAAAGAATGCAGGAGCTACTTATCAAAGAGCAATGACCGTCATCTTCCATGACCTCTTTCACCACATCATGGAGGACTACGTTGATGACTTACTCGGCAAATCAAAAACTAGAGAAGAACACTTAGACGTGCTAGCCAAGATCTTTGACAGGCTAGAGCAATATAATGTTCGTCTAAATCCAAAAAAGTGTGTCTTTGGTGTCACCTCAGGTAAATTACTGGGATACATAGTCTCCAGATGAGGAATCAAGGTAGATCCAGCAAAAGTCAAAGCTATTACTGAAATACCGCCTCCTAAAACCTTGAAACAACTGAGAAGCCTGCAGGGTAAACTACAGTCTATTCGCCGATTCATTGCTCAACTTGCTGACAAATGCCAACCATTCCAGCATCTCCTCAGGAAAGGTACGGCTTTCACCTGGACTGCTCAGTGTCAGGATGCCTTCGACCAACTAAAAGCATATCTGGCTAATCCCCATGTTTTATCTCCACCAAGACAAGGAGAGCCCCTCCTCTTGTATATCTCCGCGACAGACACAGCAATTGGGGCTTTGTTAGCATAACATGATGAGTAGGGGAAGGAAAGAGCCATCTACTACATCAGCCGCACCTTGATTTCCTATGAGCTTAACTACACACAAATTGAACGAGCATGTCTCGCCCTGGTCTTCACATCACAAAAGTTAAGACATTATATGCTCAATCACAAGACTAAGCTCATTGCTAAGATCGACCCACTCAAATATTTGCTAAACAGAGCAGCTCTCACTGGAAGAATGGCAAAATGGGTCGTGATTCTCACCGAATTTGACTTAGAATACACAGAGAGAAAGGCAATCAAAGGACAAGTCATAGCAGATCAGCTGGCTGAGGCACCTATCCAGGCAAAACATCCTACCATAGCAGAATTTACAGATGAGGCCATCTTGACAATCACACCAGCCGCAGATACATGGAAGATGTATTTTGATGGATCCTACACTCACAGAGGCTCGAGGGCACGTGTCTTGTTTGTTACCCCTCAAGGTGAAACGATCCCTAAATCATTCAAAATCACATTTCCATGCACCAATAATGTAGCAGAGTATGAGGCCCTCATCACAGGTCTCTGAATGGCCATCCAATGGAAAATTAAAAAGCTAACTGTGTATGGCGACTCTCAACTAGTCATCAGGCAAGTCAATAATGAATACAAAACCAAGGATGATAAGCTCCTTCCCTATAAGAAGATGGTCGATGACTTTAAAGATTATTTTGGTGGCATCCACTTTGAGCAGATCCCAAGGTTAAACAACAAAGCGGCAGATGCCATGGCAACCATCGGATCTCTGGTAGACATGAAGCAAGGCAGCAAGAAATGTGAACTCCTGATCGAAGAGCTCCCCATCCCAGCATATGACGTTCCCCAATCTGAACTAGTGTGCGAAATCGTTGGTCCTCTATCCCCCTGGTATCAGGAAACCTACCTCTACCTTCATGATAATATCCTCCCCAACAACCTATCCCCATCACAGAGAAAATCCTTCATCCGTCGAGCCTCCCGTTTCATCCTTGTAGGTGACACCCTCTACAAAAGGAGTCTTGATGGCATGCTTCTACGATATTTAGACTCTAGGGAAGCTGAGACAGCTTTGGAAGAGGTACATGCAGGTATTTGCGGGGCACATTCAAGTGGACCAGCTCTTTCTAAAAAGATCCTGAGGACTGGATATTATTGGCCCACCATGGACAAAGATGCACATTAGTTTATCAGAAAATGCCTCCCATGTCAACAACATGGTGATCTCATCCACGCACCAGCACAGGAGCTGCAACCAATCACAACGCCATGGCCTTTCTCACAGTGGGGACTCGACCTCGTAGGAAAAATACATCCTCCATCCTCCAACGGCCATAAATTCATAATCACTGCTACCGAATACTTCACAAAGTGGGTGGAAGCAATACCACTCACCTTCACCACAGGCATCCAAATCTCCAAATTCATTCTCCACTACATCATCTGCCGCTACGGTATCCCTCATTCCATTGTCACTGATAATGGGAAGCCATTCAAAAACCAAGAAGTTCGCACTTTGTGCAAAAATTTTGACATCAAACACTGATTCTCCACGCCATATTACCCCCAAGGAAACGGTCAAGCAGAGGCTTCTAATAAAACCATCCTCCGCATCTTAAAAAAGATAGTCAATGAAGCTAGTCGCGACTGGCACCTCCAACTCAACCCCACCCTATGGGCTTACCACACAAGCATCCGCACTCCTACCGGAGCCACTCCATACTCATTAGTATTCGGATCTAAAGCCATTTTACCTATAGAGGTCGAGCTCCCATCCCTCCGAGTATCATTGCAAAACATTATCTCTGATGAAGACTATCGCGTCCCAAGGTTGCATCAACTTGAACTATTGGATGAGAAACAGCTGAATGCATTAAATCACTTACAGGCATACCAAAATCACCTCAGAAGAAGCTACAATAAAAAAATTAGAACCAGAAAGTTTGAGGTAGGTGACCTGGTCCTAATGGAAAATCAGAAGAACCTGCAAGAGCGTCCGAAGCAAGGAAAGTTCGAACCTAATTGGCTAGGACCTTATGTCGTCACTGCCGACTATGGGTCAGGAGCTTATCAGCTTGCAACACCCAAGGGGCAGCCTCTAGATGAGCCGATGAACATCTTGCATCTCAAGAGATTCTATGCATAACCCATCTGGTACCCCAAGTCAAAAAATCAAAAAAATACAAAAAAATCAAAATACCAAAAAATTTAGAAAATCAAGAAAAATCAGAGCATAATAAAAACTTCCAATGGTGAAAATCAGTTTGGTGACGCCTTGGATAAGTACCACGGTGAAAACCTGTTTCAGGCGCCATGCGTAGTGGCCGGTTCTACCATCTAATAAGTCCTCTTTCCATCATAACACTCCATATCCCACACCTCTCATGGCTTGGAAATCGACACCATCAAGTTTGTTTCGCCCACTCTGCAAAAAACCCCATCCATGGAACGAGGATCCTTGTAAGCTCCCATTTGTATAGTTCGTAAAATCAGAAAATCCAAAAACATCATAAAATTAGAAAATCCGAAAACATCATAAAATCAGAAAATTCAAAAAAATAATAAAAAATCCAAAACTCCAAAAAACAATGAAAAACATAGAAAATCCAAAAACAATCACCCCATACATCAATCTCACATCCCATCACCCTCACATCAATCCTCATCACATCACACCCATCGCAAACCATTCCCACATCATCAAGTCATGCCAGAACTACATATTAATTTCGCCTGCATCTTAAAAGTACCTTGATCCCGTGGACACAAGGTATGTAGGCAGTCTGGAATACGAAGGATGTTTCCAGTACTCAGGTATCTAAGATGCACCCATCCCACCCGTTGGGATGGTTCCCACTCATTGAGCTTTCTAGATCTACGAAACGATATGCACGCTACGTATATAATTGAAACATGGTCCCTCGCATAAAAATCATCAAGCAACATACCAACTATAATCTTACATTTGGCCAGAAGGTTCTTTTGCCCGTCTTCCAAAAAACTCTCCAATCAAACACCAACGGATCTGCATCCTAGGATATATCTTTCCTACAATGGACAAAAATCTATCATTGTCTCATCATGTCTCTTGGCAAGAGCACACAAAGGCTATTTGTATATTTTGTTGGTCCTTTTGCTTATTGATTTTTATCTTTTTGTCTCGCTCCGCGTCATCTCCAAAGCTACCTTGATCTCATTATATCATGGTACGTAGCGGATAGCACGTGGAGTAGACATAGTCATTGTTTCTGTATGCTGTGTTTGTGGGTTAGTTTCATTACTCCAAGAATAGTATTCATATCTTGAAGTTCAGGTTGGTTCTAGCAGGATGTGTCCTATTTGCATCTACAGGCATCAACACCTTATATGCATTATTCACACTCACTGATATGAGTCCCCTTCCTTCACTAGACAAGATTATACTACCTTGGGCATGCATGAAAACAACCTATTGTTTGTGGTCTAGTCCATGCAATCGTAGCATATACATCATCACCTAGGTCATTTCATACCTTTGTGAACTGTATCCTACATTGCTACATTAAACTAAGAAATGCTCTCAATTAAATTTGTACAACTACTGTTACTAGCTCAAAATCATCATCCTAATCACTCAGTCAACTATCCCATATCGGCCTAGATTTGATAAACACTTTTCAACCCCCCCCCAATCTAACTAACCCCATCTTCCCACCATCTCTCCACTTAACACATCTTGAACCAACCCAAACCCCCCCCCCTCAATGATGTGGTGTCTTATGACCTAACAATCCTCCAATCTCCCCACCGCCATCCCCTAGACACTCCCACCCCTATCATCCCCCACCACCTAACATGCTCAAGGTCAACACCAGGAACATCATGTGTATCAGGACTAGGCCATCTCACCTATCACCTAGTGTGCATACCACCTATCACTTAAACTGCATTTAGGCACCTCATTTTAGGTTCATTTTAATCCATGTAATGTGCATTGCATTCTAGGTTCATTTCAATCCATTTGCATCACATTTTAGGCTTCTTTTTAATCCATTTAATTTGCATCACATTTTAGGCTCCTTTTTAATCCATTTAATTTGCATTGCATTTTAGGTTCATTATCCATTTGCATAACATCTTAGGTTCATTTTAATCCATGTAGTTTGCATCACATTTTAGGCTTCATTTTAATCCATTTAAGTTGCATTGCATTCTAGGTTCATCCATTTAAATTTGCATAAAACAAAAATAGGTTCATTTTAGCTGCATATCATTACACATCACATCATACTCATTTATCACATAGGTGCATGATAAAATTAAAATTAGTATCATCACATTGCATTCCATACATATAAACATCTCATAAACAATTAGTTGCATTACAACATCATCAGCATCACCATTGAAACAACATATACATCTAATGGCATATACATAATTCCGTACATTTTCATTCATAATAAATGTTCATTAGTCTGCATATTCAAAATCACAACACCATGCATATATCACAAAAACATCCATCCATCCATCAAATCACACATCATTTGCATCAACATCACACATCCACAACATATAAAATATAACATGTGCATCCATCATATAAGCATCATCACAATAGAACATCATAAACCATCAAAAGCATCGCATCATATATAATCACCGCAAAAACAATGTACATCGTTCATCATCAAAAAAATACATATAGTGTCCTGATACAAAATGCCTCCAAGGGCTATCATGATATAACTATCACATAGAGGATCCTCTCTTTGAGGGAGTAGGAGACCCTAACCCTGGTCGAACCTGTGCTCCCGATGGTAGCTGTGGCTGTGGCGCTACTGGTACCTGAGGACCCTACTGGGGCACATGTGAGGGAGGAGGCATCCTCTGCTATACTGACTGCACAGATCTCAATCTATGTGATCTCGATGCCCCCGACCTGCTGACCTGGCTATAACTCGGTGCCCGCTGCGCCACGAGCACGGCTGCATAGTACAACCCCCGATAACCCTCTGCTAGCTCTCCCTGTACCCGGGATATCTGTCCTTGTGCCTGGCTCAACTGCCCCTATATCTGATGTGCATGTGTCTGCACCTGACCCAGCTGGGCCTGCATCCCTGCCAAAATCGGGGCAAGTCCCCCACCTGCAGCCTGTACACTGCTCAACGTAGTCTCTGCCTGTTGTGCTCTCACGAGCGCTGCATCCCGCTCTATCCTCAAATCCTCCATGTCCTCTTGAGCCTGGGCCAACTGAGCCTCTAGCACTGCCACCTGCCCATCTACTCCCCGCAGCTGTCCCAACTCAGCCTCTCGGCGCCCTAACGCCTCCTCTAAACTGGCTGCCTGAGCACGTAATGTCTCCACCTCCTCCGTCTTCTCCCGTGGACGTCGCCGAGGTGTCAGCCTCTCAACCTCTGCCGCTGCCCCTGCCCTTGAACTCCCTGCCCGGTATCATGTCTACCGACTCGTAGCTGCTCCACCCGTGAGGGAGATAGATCACCCTGCTCTACCCTCGGCTGTCCACCGCGCCGCCGCGGTCCTCTACGCTGTCGTCTGCCCCTAACCTGAGCCTACTGTGCTGGAGCCTGCTGCGCTGGAACTTGCTGCTCCCCCTGTCCCTGTCCTGCTGCCACTACTGCCAACTCATCTATAAGCTGGCCATCTCTCGCAATCACTCTCTCCTCCCCATCATCCATCACCTCCACAAGGTAGTCCTCCACAACCTCATCTCCATCCCCATTCGAATCATCTCCACCCCCATCTGAGTCATCCCCCGCTACCTCCACTGTCGGATCTATCAATCGAGTGGGCCGATGCATCTGCCACCATATCTCATATGCAGGTGCAGTCCCTGCATCCCTCACGGTGCTCCTCCAATCCCACTGTACTAGCCGAAGTGCTGCAAAATCATTCAGAGCAACCTGTGGCTATAATGGTGTGGGCCAGCGGGCTGCATCTTGCGGCATCCGCGCGTATCTCACCATCTGCTGGGGAGTATCCTGTACTAGTCCAAACTGACGCATAAACCCGTGAGGGTAGGTACATCTCTATGGTACGGTCCGCACGACCCATAAGATATCTCTGCTGAAATGTGTATGGGAGATGAGTCACATCATCTAGCCACTCCTCACAACCAATGTATGGTCGCCACACCACACTAATCACGTCATCCAGTAGCCTCCGCCAGTAGTGCACCTGTCCAGTATATGTGTACTCTGCATCCTGATATAAAAATACAAAGGCCTCAAACTGTCGTCGATAGTACCCACATGTCGGCCTCAAGACTAGGATATGCTCCCAGATCCATACATGCAGTAAAGTAACTCCAGCTGATAAAGCCCTGTCATGCAAATAAGCCACCGTGTGCATCTCATGGAGCAGCTGTGCTAGCATCACCGGCCCTCATGCGTAGACAATATCATGGCTCACCATCCCCCCTATCAGGCATCACCACACCTCCAATCAGCGCACACAGAAACAAGGCAAATGGATCTACACCCGCCGCCAACGTCCTATCATAATCCAACTCCCTCTCATCTACCGAAAGAACCAGGTGCTCTACTCCGAACACTCTGGTCAATGCAGTCCGCCCCCTCCTCGTGTCATATCTCACACGTCGACCTAGAATCGGCAACTTGAGGATGCGATAAACATCCTCAAGTGTGATGGTCATCTCTCCTGTCAGCAGCAGAAAGCTGCAAGTCTCGGTGCGATATCGCTCCACCATGGCCGTCATCAGAGCTTTATGAGCTCGCAGCACTGGCATCGATGCCACCATCCAAAGGCCCAGCCTCGTCAGTCGAGCCTGCCATGCCTCATCAAACAGTGCCATCACGGATGGCACTCGTCGCTCCCGCGACTGCAGTATAAACCGCCGTGTATCCTGCATCCACCACTTCTTCGTTAGATACTAACTTATTTCCCCCACACACAGTTTTTCTTCTAATGTCTCAAAGGCCCACACCATGTGGCCCCCACACGGACATCCCCTGGTGCCATTTTTAAAATGGCGCTACTTTTCCCTACCCATTGCGCTAATACAGATAATGGCGCCACTGCGTGACCCATATTGTGCCAATCCAGACGATGGCGACGCAATAAATTTTCGCGTCAATTTCCCCTTTAGCGCTAAAACATATAATAGCACTATTTCTCATTATGGCGCTATTCCAGATGATAGCGTCGTTTTATCCCTACCATGGCGCTAAAACGCCATATTTCTTCGTCCCTGGGTTTTGGCACCAATCCAGACGATGGCGCTAATATTACCCCTAAATGGTGACATAACCGCCCTGCCCTACCCTGGCGAATCGCGCCAATCCACAGGATTGCGCTAATTCGCCTTTTCTTTGGCGCCACGCGCTCTAAACCCATATCCCAAAACCCAAAAAAAATGTGCGTAAAATAAACAAATCACAAAGTTTGGGTTAGGCCCTACCTAGGGTCCAGCCTCGGGTGACCGCCCGACCTCTCGGAATCGCTTTGAGATGTGATGAATTCATGGGAACTATTGGTTGCGCTCAGCCATCTCTCCTTTGTCTTTTCTTCTACAAAGTCAAAAGTGTTCCAATGTGGCACTCTTTGGGCCCACTTCCCTAATATAGTGGGCCATGTCATCCCCCCACCCCTTCTTTTTCCTCCAGGGTGCAGATCTCAGCCTTTTTCCCCCATTTTTCTTCCCGTCATCCTCTTTTGTCATCTCTATCCAACTGTCACTTCTGTCACATCCTTTCGAGAGCTTACCTGCAAAATTTTTATTTTCCCACCAACCTCTCGAGGGGGCATCCCCTATCCATCTCACTCCTTCCTGGCAGATGGGGCATATTTTTCTTCGACCTGATGCCACTTCCCTCCTAGGTCCTGACGCCACATCAAAGAGGGGCAAATGTAGACACCTAAAAATGTCTCGACCACCAAACTGACTCCCGACATCCCTAAACATACCAATTTCCTTTCCAACCAATTAATTAAATTTTTATTTAATTAATTACCCCTTTCATTTCCTAAATCCACACCGTTTCATCCCCAAAATTGAATTAATTTTGTTGATTCAATAGTCCAAACCTTAGCCAATTGATTTAATAAATATGCAAAATTTATTAAATCAATTCCCCCATTTTCCCTAAATCCAATTAATTAGTTAAAACCATGTTAACTAATTAATCCAGCCTACTAATTAGCCTATCCCTACCCTAGACAATTAAATAGCTATTATTTAATTGCCTACCCTAGCCTACCTCATCCTAGCCTTAGGATTAATTAATTAAATCACTAATTAATTAATCTTATCCTCCCACTAACCCCTTTGCTAATTTATTCCAACCACATTAATTAGGTTAATCACCTTAATTAATTGAGTCAAACCCTCATTAGCACTTCTCTCCGCATCCTCCAAATTTAAAATTCAAATAAATCACACATCACATTTACTTCTCTTACACACCCCTTACACATGTCATAACTCATAAATATCCACTCTTCCTCAAATGAATTTTTAATTCATTTTACCCTTCCCCATGTGAATTTTTAATTCACAAATAATCCATGTCACCCAACCTCATTTATTCACCCCTTTCCCAAAAATGAATAAAAGATTTACTTTTATTCCTAGCCCTCCATCTTCCAAGATCAAATCTAGGCCCTCCACATCACTTTCATCCTCCACCATTGATCTCTCTAATCAATCTCCACCCTTGGATCAAAATCCTCTCCAAAAATCTATAAATAGAACCTCTCCCAAGCCATTTTCATCATCCAATTTCATGCAAAGTCATAATGCCAAAATCACTCTTGAGTTAGATAGTGAGTTGCACAATTGAAGAGCATTTCACATTTAAAATCCATAGTCTAGGGATTATCTTGGTCTTGGGAGCTCCTTTTGGGTGCAAAGGCTCCTTCTTCCCTTGATGGGATTAGGTTGTGCTTATGAGGTATAATCTTGTGTTTTATTGCATTTGATTTAGTGTTTTGCCTTCCTTGCATAATCTAATCTACAGTAGACACTGAGAACACTCTACTTAAATATCATCCATTTCAATGGTCAAACAATCAATAACAATTTTACATGTCATTCACAACAAAAAGTGGTAAATATTTGTCCTATTTTTATTGGCTAAAATTGACCTTTGACTGTTGAAGTGGATGATATTTAAGAATAACCCACCGAAATAGGGTTAGGGGAGCCGCATGCTCGCACTGGACAATGGGTCGAGGATTTGGATATGCGAGTTGAGGAGATCGAGATGTTGGAACTGGGCAAAAGATTGGACTCTGGAGATGGAGATCCACACTCTAGTTATAGAGAGAAAGTAGCTACGAGATGAGGTGACCATTTTGAAGGCTCTTGCGGCCCAAATCGAAGGACAACCCTCTATTAATCCAAAAGAACTGGATTCTTATGATGCTAGAGAGATGATTGAATGCTGGAAAACTACTTTTGGGACATGGAGGAGTCAAGAATCAAGACAAACGTTACCTATATCACTAGGAGTGCCAAATTATGGTGGTGAACTCAAGCTGAGGACCAGAAGGAAGGTCTCACTATTTCAAAGATCGACACCGAATCTAATTACATGGACACATTACAAGATCAATTTCATCTTGGGAATTTTGCATGGGTTGCAAGGTCCAATTTCTTGGAACTAAAGCACACAGGAAAGGTATGAGCCTATATTAAGTCTTTTTCTACTATTATGCTAGAAATAAAGGATATGTCTAAGTTGGACAAGCTCTTTCTCTTTATGAAAGGCCTGCAACCATAAGCACAAGCCGATCTTAGGAGGTAGAATGTCCAAACCCTAACCACTGCTATTGCGGCTATAGATCGACTCTTGGATTTCAAGGGGGATGCTCAAAAGGATTTGGTGGCAAGGGTGAGCCTAGCAAGAAGCAGCAAAAGACTTTCAAGTCGGACAAGTCCAAAGGGAATGGACAATGATCAAAGAAGACTGAGTTTAAGAAAATAGGATTGATTTCCTCTAAAGATGTTGAGTCCACTGCTACATGCAAGAAAGCTAAGACGTGTTTTGTATGTGGCAAGCCTGATCACTAGGCCAGCACTCTACTTAAATATCATCCATTTCAATGGTCAAACACTTAATAGCAATTTTACATCTCATTCACAACAAAAAGTGGTAAATATTTGTCCTATTTTTATTGGTCCAAATTAACCTTTGATTCTTGAAGTGGATGATATTTAAGAATAACCCTAGGCCAGTTTGCCTGAAATGACAAAGGATCAACATTGCGAAGAAGGAAAAAGAAGCGGTGCCCGAGATGGGAGTGATGTGATTCCTGACTGTAGTGACAGACCCTGAAGGTCAAGCAGATGTAAGCTATGAGGGACAAGTTTCAATGGCCCAGGTCCAGTGCTCTAAGCATGGTTTGTGTTTCATTGAGGTGCATATCGAGAATAGGAAGGTATGTGTGATGGTCGACACTAGAGCCACACACAATTATATCTAGGATAAAAAGGCAAAGGCACTAGGGTTGAAGATCAAGGAGACGACAAGATCCTTCAAGGCAATCAATTCTCCAGCCTAGAAAGTAGCTAGGAATGTCACAGATGTCATGATGTGAGTTGGAACCTGGTGGGGATAGACCAACCTTGTTGCAATAGAAATGGAAGATTTTGAACTGATCTAGCTTGGACAAGAGTTCATCCAGAAAGGTAAAGTGGCACTGGTCCCACATCTAGACATGTTGTTTCTTGATCCTGCCTATGCTAGTATGGTGAAAATTGTGAAAGTTAAGTTTACATGTAGTACTGTGTCATCTTTGAGTCTTGGCAAGGTCGCCAGGAAGGATACTTGTTCTCTGTTTATTGTTGCAATACTTGGGGACTAGGGTGAGGGCGACCTAGTTGAGTCATCTAGTCCAGAAGAGGTTGCTAATGTGATAGATGCGTACTCAAATGTGATACCGAATAGACTACCTATTGTCAGGTTCCACCTTATCAATATATAGACCATAGAATTGAGTTAGAGGTTGGGGCCAGGCTACCAACAAAGAGTCCATATAGATTGTCTGGGCACGAGATGGTAGAACTAAAGATGCGGTTGGCTAAGTTGTTAGAAGCAGGGTACCTTTGCCCTTTCAACTCACCTTATGTTGCACCGATCTTGTTTCAACACAAGGAGGATGGATTGCTTAGGCTATGCGTAGACTACAAAGCACTAAACAACTAGTTGACAATCAAGAATAAGTATCCATTGTTGCTTATTGAAAACTACTTCGACGGGCTAATTGAAGCTAGGTACTTTACAAAGCTGGACCTCAAACAAGGGTATTATCAAGTCCACATTGTTGCTAGAGATGAGGAGAAGACAACAATTTGTTCCAGGTGTGGATCTTTTGAATTCCTTGTTATGACGTTTGGGCTTTGCAATGCCCCAACATCCTTTTGCAAATTGATGAATGATGTGTTCTGGTTGCTATTGGAAAAATGTGTGGTGGTTTACTTGGATGATATTGTTAGAACTAAAAAATGGTTATGTATTTATTTTAATAAATATACCAAAAATAAGAGACAGTTATGTAGCAGACAAGTAGTTATTTTTGTATCTTTCATGTTAAAAACTTCTTGTATTCCATTGATCAATACAATTTTTTGGAGAGTTCCTTCCATTTGCATATTGTTGTGTTGTAGAATAATTTGTAGATCATTGTATTTTTCATTTTGTTTCCCAATGTTCATTATGGGGGAGAATTGGGATAATGAACATTTTTTTTTGTATGTTTATTATGGGGGTGAATTTTAGAATAATAAAACGGTTATGTATTTAGTTTAATAAACATACCAAAAATAATAGACAGTTATGTAGCAGACAGGTAGTCAATTTTGTATCTTTCAAGTTAAAAACTTCTTGTATTCCATTGATCAATACAGTTTTTTGGAGAGTTCCTTCCATTTGCATATTGTTTGTTGTTGAATGATTTGCAGATCATTGTATTTTTCATTTTGCTCTTTAATACCTTCAGATATACTCATCTATAGCAAGTCCTTAGAAGAGCACAAGGCCCACCTAGCCCAAGTTTTTGAGTTTCTCCGGGAGCACCAGTTGTATGTGAAAAAGGATAAGTGCTCCTTTGCCTAGAGGGAAGTCCAATTCCTTGGGCACATTATTGAACATGGAAATTTGTAGCCCAACCCAGAAAAGTTAAGAGCTATGGAGGACTACGAAGCCCCTATCTCAGTGCATGAGGTGCACCAGTTTCTGGGACTGGCTAGCTATTACAGAAAGTTTGTTGCTATCTATTCTAAGACAGACTCTCCATTAACCGACTTGCTGAAGAAAGATAGAGTATGGACTTGGAGGGACAAACAACAAGAGTCCTTTGAGCTGCTAAAATAGAGAATAGTGGACAAGCCAGTCCTAGCCTTGCTGGATTTTGTAAAGGCTTTTGAGGTGTAGACCGATGCTTCTGACTATACCTATTGGAGGGGTCCTGATGCATGAAGGCCATCCAATGGCCTGAGTCTAGGAAGCTCAATGACATAGAGAGGAATTACCCTACTCATGAGAAAGAAATGATAGGGATCATACATTGTCTTCGAGTTTGGAGACACTATCTCCTGGGTGTCCCATTCACAGTCAAGATAGACAACATTTCATCCACCTACTTAAAGACACAGGAAAAATTTGATGCCAAAGTAGGCCTGGTGGCAATGTTAGAATAATAAAATGGTTATTTATTTAGTTTAATAAACATACCAAAAATAATAGACAGTTATGTAGCTTACAAGTAGTCAGTTTTGTATCTTTATGTTAAATATTTCTTGTATTCCATTGATCAACACAATAGTTTTTGCTGCTCCTCTTCACACAATATGTAGATGATCTCAGATCATCGCTTGTTCTATTTTATTTGAAATGCCATATGGATAGAAAGAAGGCGCTTGGAAGAAATAGGGAAATGGCTGGAAAATAAGAGCGGAGAAATTAGGATGAGATCACAGTAATATTGGAAGGTTGGAGGTGTTTAAAGGAGAATACATGGTAATGGCTGTTATATTCTAAAGTCACAACAAAGGCCGCAGATTTTTAAAACTGATGTGATTGGAAGCCAACATTGGAGATTATGATAGTAACAAAAGGTGTCGTTGCAGATTGTTCAAGAAAATAAATTGCAGGTCGATCACTGCGAGTTAAAAGTTGCCATGAAAATAAAAGGGTAGAGGGTTTCTTAGTCAACAAGGAAAGACAAGAAGGTCACAGATCTAGCCAAGTCACATCTAATATCCAAGGATGCAAAGAAAAGGGGTTCAAGCCACCAAGTCTAAGGTGTAGATCTAAAAGTAAAAATCATTATTATCTTGTAGATTAAAAATTGAAGGTGAAGCTGGAGGCGTCAGAGGAAACAAAGGTATGTGTGAAAGCATTATTTGCATAGAGATTTTATAAATATTGTGAATGAGGACATTAGGGTTCGTCAGTCAAACTGATGTCAAAAGGAAATATTGGCTGCCAGAGGAAATAAGGAGTTACAGAAAATAAATAAAAATAAAGTGAGTTCTTTTTTAGGCTGCGATAAAAGTTGAAGTCACTGTGGATTTTGAGTTTTAACTAAGTACGTGAAGTTTTTGAAAGGTGAAAAGTTAGGATTCGGAGCTCATTCGTCAGAGAACAGTGGCATCATTAAGGGTTTTCAAGAAATTTCATTAGTGAAAACTGGTAATTTTTGTAGTGTTAATATCTCTAGTTTTTTGGTTGTGGTAGTAGTATCTAGGAACTTTATGTGGCTGAAGGAGGCTTCAAACGATGTAGATGGATAATCTGGTTTGACCATTTAATAACTTTTGTGAAAGGGCTAGTGTGGAAATTTGTAGCTTCTTTATAGTGGACAATGTTTTTTTCTGAGATTTATTCAGAGTAAATAAAATCTAACAGTTGAATGCTCAGGACAAGAAAGTTAAATCTTTTAAATCTGATTTTGTATTCAAGTTTACTTCTTCTTGTATAGGAATTGATGAGCAGGTTAAATACAGTTATTGCGGAATAAAGTGTTAAATTGCTGTCAAACATAAATTGCAAGAGGAGGAAAATAGATTTAGGTCTGAAGACAATATCAAAGGAATGAGGCACGCGAACAATAGTTGGAGGTAAGTAAATCATTTATTTTCAATGGGAAAAGCTAAAAAAGAAGACAGAAAAAGATTGGGAAAAATAAAGAAATGATTGGAAAAAAGAAAAAAATGAACTATTAAGAAATTTCAAACAAGTTTCAATGGAAAAAACTAGACAACAGATACAAATTTCTAATCTTCAAATTGAATTAATTAATGTTAAAGAAGAATTAGAAGAAAGATTGAAATTATTTGATGAAATGAAAGAAAAGATTGAAAGGTTAGAAGAAGAAAACAGTTTACAAAAAGAAGAAATATCAAAATTGAAAGAAGAGAATGAATGTTTGAGGATAAAACCATTGGTTTGTGATGTTTCGTGTGATACATGTGATTTGTGTGAAAGAGTTGAAGGTTCAGTGGATAAAGAATGCAAAGTTGAAAATAGTAATTATGTTGGATCAGTAAAATTTGCTAACATAACTAATTGTTTTGATGATAATGTTGATTTGAAAATAATGAAGAAAATTGGTTATAAAGGTGAAGGTTTGGGTAAGCATAGGCAAAGAATCAAATAGCCCATTGAGTCAATGGTTAGGCCAAAGTATAAAGGTATTGGATACATAGGTAAAGGAAATGGTTCAAGAAGATTTGTTCAAGGAATGCATTGTTCTCATTGTAACAGGGAAGGACATAACAAGGAAATGTGTTGAGATATTCACCCTTGTAGGATTTGTGATTTGAAAAATCATTGTGAAAAGACATGTTGGAATAAAGAGTTAAAAAATGAGTCTATGATAGGTTGTTTGAAAATGAATTGTGGTTGGATAAATGCATTTGATTGGAAAAAGGTCACATGTATGCTTAGAATGTTTTATAAACATAAGTCTTCTCATGTTGAGAAGAAGGAAAAAGAATTGAACCATAGAAACAAAACAGCCAAATATAGTGCAGAGAATAGTAAAGAAATTGAAGAAATTGAATTGTTTTAGCATAATACAAAAGCATGAGGAAAACAAGGAAGCGAAGTTTGTTGGTCTTGTAAGACATCAAGAAAAATGGAAAGCTACAGATAGCGAGAGGACTTCCTGATTATCAAAGTTGAGGAACTGCCGTAGCAGTGAGTGAGAGTTGAAAGAAGAAAAATCAGCAGATCGTGAAGATAATTTGAGTCAGCAGATTTGGCAGACAAAACTTGGAATGATATCAACATTCATTTGGTGTTCTTCCCAATGTTCATTATGGGGGAGAATTGGGATAATGAACATTTTTTTGTATGTTTATTATGGGGGAGAAGTTAGAATAATAAAACGGTTATGTATTTAGTTTAATAAACATACCAAAAATAATAGACAGTTATGTAGCAGACAGGTAGTCAGTTTTGTATCTTTCATGTTAAATACTTATTGTATTCCATTGATCAACACAATAGTTTTTGCTGCTCCTCTTCACACAATATGTAGATGATCTCATATCATTGTTTGTTCTATTTTATTTGTAGTTTTTCATATCCTTCAAGCAAGAGTTCCTTGCCGAGTTCGACATGGAGATAATATACAACCCAGGCAAAGCGAATGTGGTCGCTAATGCCTTGAGTCGAAAGGCCCAGTTAGCTGCCCTATAAGAACACCTCAGTGAGACAAGATTGAGCTAGATCAAACTTGCAGATGATGTCTTGGACAGGATTTGTGAAGGACTTGAGGCCGATTCTCAGGCTCATGAGTTAGTGAGACAATTGAAGGCGGGCAGGACGAGGAGGTTCACATTGCGAGATGGGCTTCTCTTCTTCACAAAAGATAGAATTGACGTGCCAAAATGGAAATATCTGAGAAAGGAGCTATTGCATGAGTGTCACAAATCTGTCTGGGCAAGGCACCCAGGATAGAAGAGAATACTAGCCCTGATGGAACGGGGCATGTATTGGCCCAAGCTGTGTGAGGATGTACAGGAATATGTTAGAACCTATCTGATATGCTAGTAGGATAAGGCCGAGACTAGGTTTCCAAGTGGACTAATTCAACCCCTCCCCATCCCAATTCAACCTTGGGCATCAGTTAGCATGGACTTTGTCACCCAACTTCCACAAGTAAGCGAGTTGTCTAGTATCATGGTTGTAATGGACAAGATTTCCAAGTATGCTACCTTCGTGGCTTGCAAGTCCCCTTGCAAAGCCAAGGATGCAACAGAGTATTTCTATAGGCATGTCATGAAGTACTGGGGTGTTCCCCTGAGTGTCATTTCTGATAGGGACCCCCTCTTCACCAGCAACTTTTGGAGTGAATTGTTTAAGATGTTGGGAACGAAGATTTTGATGTCAACCAGCCACCATCCCCAGACAAATGGCCAGATGGAGAGGATTAACGCATTGCTCGAGGACTACCTCAGGCATTTTGTCTAATTTGATCAGGCAAACTAGCCCCTTCTTTTAAATGCAACACAATTTAGCTATAATCTACATAAGTCTTCGGAGAGCCAGTACTTGTCATTTTAGTTAGCTACGAGTTAGCAACCCTTGACACCTCACACAGTGCTCTGAGGGTACATGGATGAAAGTCCAAGGGCAGCGAACTACTGCACCAATGAAATGACAGTTGATCTAGCCCACTACCATCTGATCGAGGCAAGGGACCGAATGAAGAGATTTGTAGACACAGAAAGGAGGCTAGTCGAGTTTAATGTTGGGGACAAAGTTCTGCTCAGGATGGACCTGAACCAATTCCACCCTCCAAAGGGGTTTAGCTTGGCCATGGTTCGTAGATTTGATGGTCTATTTGAGATTGCATCCTGGATTGGGAAGGTTGCCTACCGGTTGCGGTTGCCACCCCACGTCAAAATCCACCTAGTCTTCCATATGAGCTAGCTTCGCCCACATCGTGCAGATCCGGAAGTCCCCTTTAGGAACATTTTGAAACAGGGTCCGACCAACATAATTGAACCTGAGAATGAAGTGCAAGAAGTGATCGCAATGAGAAGTAGGGGATATGGCGAGTTTAAAAGAGATGAGTTCTTAGTGGTTTGGCAAGGTCAGCCATGAGATGAGGCAAGCTAGGAAAGATTAGAGACATTATGGAGATCTAAGGACAATGTCCTAGAGTTTCTATAGAGGGACTCAAACACTCAGCACTAATTTACCAGGATTTCTCCCACACAAATAGGGTAGGGCGCCGACACCGAGGACGTCGTCGAAGTTTAAGTGGGGGAGAGTATAATGAATGAATGAAAAGTTTTAATAACGTCCACGAGGCCACATCAGCCTAAGGGACCCAGAACCGCATAGCACGAACCAAAAAAAACAAGGCAACAAAAGCACTAAACAATTTGAAGCCCCTTTTCAAGATCGGATCTCCTACAGTGAATTTTGATCAATAAGTTTACAACTTTGTCCAAACTTGCCTCTTCAAACAAGGTGCTTAAACTGTTGATTTTCAAAATGCCTTCATAGTTGGCACGAATGTCGATGTATGCCAGGCACTCCATGATGAAATGCCACTCCGTCTCCACCACACCTTTGTTGAAAAAAGGCATATTCTATTTTCCCTCTCCTCTTTGGGGATTAACCACCTGCCTGTTTCACATCTAAGATGATGTGAGCTAATCCTAATTTGAGCAATTAACATTTTTGCTTTCCACTTAATGTCCGCCCCTATGTAGGCTTTTTCGACATGATCTCACGTGGGGTTGAACTCTTTGATATAGTAAGCTTTTTTCTACCCCTTTTGTCTAGTCCACATGCTGTGCCTAAATTTTCTCTAACATATTTTTTATTTCCTCGTTGGCATGTGAGCAGTCCCGCATATTAATGTCCTATTTCTCTGACCACTTGTCATTCTGCTTCCTCCATGTCTTCTTTCTTCTATTTAGCTCTTCCTCCATGATTAACTTAGGCCAACGATGGCTTTCCATATTTTGAGTCTCATTAAGTAACTAACCAGACGAACCATCACTCGCCTCCAAAGGGTACAAACATGTTTCCGCCAATAAAATCTCATAAGGGACAGTAGTCTCAATTTTAAGACTGCTAATGATGAGATGCTTCTAGATCCTCTCAATAAGGAGTGTTGAGCTTCAATTATAGGGTTGGATAGTAGGTCGGGTCTAGGTCCAAAAACCAATTCCAAGGTCAAGTCAACCGGACACACTGTCCAGGTTCTTGTCTGGGTTTTTCCCGCCCAGGCCGAAAACTGAGTTCGTCGATTTGTCCAGTTTTGCAAGTCCGTGGATCCGAATATTCCAAGGGATCAAAAGATGCTTAAAGATGGTTCCTAGCTCGAGGAATGATCTAACAGAACGAAGTGTGGTTTAGTCAGAAGTTGCAGAGCCTTCTAGACTCAGACTTTTGAGTTTCAACACTAAGCTGGATTTTTTGGGATCCTGTTGCCAGTGGCCGAGCAGGTTGGAACGCGAATTAGATTTCAAGCGGGATTTGTGGAGCGGCCCAACTGAATGCTTGAGTTCAGAGCGGGCCAAATACCAAGGGGGTGCGTGCAGGAAAGTTAGATTCTCGAATGGATTTCTGGAACAAACATTCTATGGGTTAGTACCTAGAATTGTGCATTGTTTTGCTGAGTTGTAGTGCAAGTGAGGGTTTTGATAGAGAGTGAAAGACAAGTCTGGGACACAGTTGTAGAGAGCTCTGGGTTCCTTGGGGATGCATTGTATGCTATATAGAGTGCATCTTGGCCATTTTCGGCAGAGCCCTAGCCAAGAATTGGACGACTGGATCTGAGTGAGTTAGGATTATAAAGTAGTGTGTATCATATTTGAATTGCTTTATAATTTGATGGATATGGTCCAAATTTCCCCAAGTTTCGTGAGGGGAAAGACCCAATAGACGAGATAGTTCCAATAGTTGAGATAGTATTTAAGGTTCAATATTTTTAAAAGTTTAGTATTAGTAGTTGTGATTTTAAGGTTGTTAGTGTTACTATAAGTACTAATAATTGAATGAAATGTGCCCTTTAGATTTAAAAAGCAACCAATCATGTGGTGCCACATCAGCCCACCAACAAAACATGACTTAATGCACACCTATTGGTCAACCCTTTTTTTGGGGGGAACTATTTGACACCTCAACAAAAAATATGTTGATGTGGCATCATATTTGATGATGTGGTCCTGAAACCTTAGTTATACGCAGGGGCGTTGCCAAGTAAGCTACTGTAAATTTTTTTGAGTGATTCGAAATTGCCACGTGTGATTTTGAGATGCGTGAAGTTAGGGTGCTCCACTATTGGGTCCTCTCCCCTAATGTTAATTAGAATTGTTGTTCATGGGTTTACATAAGTTTTTTATTCTATGCATTTATGGGCAAGTTCATGGAATTTTGAAATAGGCATAGTCTGTTTTGTTGTCTGTGCCCTGGTTCTCTGGGACAGGTTTTGCATTCATAAATTCTGGTGTCAATCCTAGCCCCGTGACATAAAGACCACTATCTTATCCCCTTGATGGATCAAATTTTGTAGAAGGTGATTAGTTTGACTATGTATTCAAAGTTGGATGTCTTCTCTAAATACAATCAAGTTTAAATGAAGGATGAGGATCAATTCAAGATAGCATTTACCACCAAATGGGGCAGTTTTGCTAATTAGCACGTCTTTTAGTTTAACTAACACAAGTGCCACCTTTCAAAGAGCCATGGATGTCACCTTTAAAGGAATCATAAATGAATATATTTTAGTATATTTGGAGGACATCATGGTTCTCTCAAATAAACCTAAAGAACATCTCTCATTTGTAGGAGGTGTTTCAATAATGTTGCAAATTTAGCATTTGTCTTAACCCAAGGAAATGCATTTTTGTTGTCACTGAAGGAAAACTCCTAGGACATGTTGTATCAATGGATGGCCTAGAAATAGACCCAGATTGTGTTGAGGCCATCAATGAACTCCCATTACCTCACATAGAAAATCCTTCAATATTTTCTCAAAAAGATTAATTTTGCTAATTAGCACGTCTTTGAGTTTAAATAACACAAGTGCCACCTTTTAGAGAGCCATGGATGTCACCTTTAAAGGAATCATAAATGAATATATTTTAGTATACTTGGAGGATATCATGGTTCAATCAAATAAACCTAAAGAACATCTCAAGTTCATTTGTAGGAGGTGTTTCAATAATGTTGCAAATTTAGCATTTGTCTTAACCTAAAGAAATGCATTATTCTTGTCACTGAAGGAAAACTCCTATGACATGTTGTATCAATGGATGGCCTAGAAATAGACCTAGATTGTGTTGAGGCCATCAATGAACTCCCATTACCTCACACAAAAAATCCTTCACTCTTTTCTTAAAAAGATTATTTTTTTAGAAAGTTTATTTCTAACTTCATTGGGCTTGTAAGGCCCATCATGTGACCACTGAAAAAGGATGCCAACTTTGGCTGGACATCCAAAGAAAAAATCCTTTCAACTCATCAAGAAGGAAATCATTGAAGCCCATGTTCTCATCTGACTTCATTATATTAAGGAATTTATTCTTTATGCATATGGCATAGACTTTAGCATAATATTTATTCTTGCCCAAAAAGATGCAAACAAAGATGAGCATCCAATAAAATTCATCAACACCACCCTTAAAGACTACAAGGAAAAATACGCATTTTTTGGAGAAACAAGAATAGGTCCTCTTGAAGTCTCTTAAGCACTTTAGAAATCTTATTTCCCATAGAAAAGTGCAAGCATTTGTAATCCACTTTGGTGTGAGGGATTACCTCCTCCATGGGGAGATAAGTGAAAAAAGAGCAAGTTGGATTACCAAAATAATGAAATACGATATCGAAATCTTGTCGATAAAGTTAGTCTAAGGTCGAGGATTATGCTAATAACTCGTGGAGAGTCTACACACCCCAAACTTCTCTGAATATGATGACCTTGAGATTATGATGCTTCCAACCTAATAGTTATCTTCTACTCCACACTATTGAAAAAGACTAGATTTCTTACATCTAGAGATATCTTAAGATGACATGAATCCCATTCAAACTTGATAAGACATAGAGATGATGTTTTCCCTCCTCGTGTGTCAACTATGGAGTCCTACACATGCAAACCATCAATGGATTCCTCCTAAGATGTATCAAACCTAAATGAATAGATAGACTAATGTGCAAGTTCCATGATGGACTCATGAGTGCCCACTATTCATCCTAGACAATGACTACCAAGTTAATGTGGGTAGACTATTTCTAGGCTATTATGTTTCATGATGTAGATATGTTTATTTAAGCATTTGAACTCTATAAGTGATTCATTAGAAGAAAGAGAAATTCCCCCTTTTCACTTAAACCCATTTCGATGGATGCCCCTTTTCAACAATGGTAGCTTGACTTAATCAATGTTGTCAATCCTTCCTCTAGCAATAGACACAAATGGATCTTGACTATAATGGATTAATTTACTAGGTGCATCAAAGTAGTTTCTCTCAAGGATGCTAAGGAGGACTAGGACATCAATTTCCTAAAGGAGATTGTACCCTAATTTGGTACCCTACTACCATAATCTCGAATAATGTGAAAGCATTCATGGGATTGAAAGTTACTAAATATTCCTTGAAGGATGGAATTTATTTGAAGACTTCATCAAATTATTACCCTCAAGATAATGGTGGAATCAACAAATAAGAATGTAAAGTGAATAGTTGGATGAAATATTAAAGATAATCCATGTGCATAGAACTCTATACTATATCGTGCCCTTTAGATTGACTACATCATTGAGAAGCACATTATAGGCACGTCACCTTATGCATTGGTTTGTGGTATGGAGGTATAGTTACTTATCTATACTAAGATCCCTGCTCTTGAGTTGATAACAACAAAAGATGTCATCGAGGCTTCCACAATGGAGGTTAGGCTTATAGAACTTCTTCACCTTAAGGAAGCAAGAAGCATAACTATCAATCAATTTGAGAAGAATTAAAAGATCACGAAGAGATGATTTAATTAGTGTGCCACCCTGCAATAGTTCATAGTTGGTGATTTAGTCCTCAAATAGGATGAAAATCAATCCAAGCTTGCTTTCTCTTCCAAGTTTGAGTAACTATGGAGTAGACCTTATCAAATTTCTATGGCTTGAGAAGGAGACATGTTTGAATTATCCAACATGATAGGCTTCACCTTTTTTATTTCGATTAATGGTATGTACCTCAAATCCTACTCCTAAGGAAAGTGTTCCCTATGTCTTATAAATTGTAATATATATGTTTGTCCCTTTTTCCCCTACCCTTGTATATATCTTGTTGTTTCCTCTAATTTTTTGTTTTATAGGTGTACACAATCATCCCCTCACATTCATTGGCACCTGGTGGGCATGTTTCTTCATTGACACATTGTGATTCCTTATGTAATTCCTACATGACATCTAGAAGTTCTCTCCCTTACCTCTCAAGTCTGTCTTTCAATACGTCTCTTCAATTATTTAATGTGTGAATGTAAAGTCGTCATTTGTTTATTACCTTCTACACAAAAGGTCTATCCTCAAGAAGAATCATACCATAAATATGCAATTAATAAGTACTTATTTTATCATACATCATCATTCTATGAAATTTATTCCCTAAATGATTCACACCTAAGTTATGCAATGTGCTCAATTGTGTAAGGCCATACGTCTTTCTTAGATCACTCTCTTAGCTTTTTTATCTTTTTTGTATGTTTTATTATAAATGGTTGTTGCATGTATCTCTTCCTTGAAGCATCCCCAATTATGAAAGCCTATATTATTGTGCCTTTATAAATTCATCACCCATTTTCTTTCAGAAGTATTCTTAAATTCTACGAAGCATGATGTGTTAAGCTATTGTTTGTCACTTTTTTTAAGCAAACCACCTTTGCCTACATTCCTAACCAATGAGTCATACCCAAACCTATATCCTCCAAAGGAAGATCTCGCTCTCCTACTGAACTTCATCATCTCGCATGATGAGGGAGTGAAGACCTCAAATAGAATGCACATTTCATGTGGAATAACTGTAATAGGAGCAACCATCAAGCTCCTCCAAGATAGCCACTACAAAGCAAGCAAAGTAGAAAGAGCCTAATCTCCTATAGTTGACCTAGTCTATGACATCTAAGACCCCAAGGTTGCCTTTGAAACCTACAATGTTCAAAATGCCATATTTAGTGCTCATGAGAAAGATAAGAAGAGTGACTAGTAGGTAGCACTTGACTTGCCTCCCAACAGTAAGAAGAATAAAAAGTCATCTGGCCTTCCTCAAACTATCCCCTTTCTTCATGGCTACACCTAGACTTCTAGTCTCACTCAGATACTCCCCAAACAAGTCCATCAATACCAAAGCTAGTAGAGTTGTGTGCCAAACAACTCCACTCTTCATCTCAAGAGGGCCCTAAGAAAATCCTCAAACCCAATGGGGAGGTCATTCTGAACCTCAATCAAGATGTCATCCATAAAGCCTTATGCATCTAGCTCCCAAAATCACAACAATCTATCAAAGTTGTGAAGCTATAGGGATGCTTCAAGGAGAGGTAGACCACAAATCTCAACAATAATTTATAGAATAAAGTCTTCAATGAGTAAAGAGATCCCACAAATCCTGCTACAAACTTGACCTTAGATATGTCAAGGAACATTTTTGGTAAGCCCAAACCACTCTTGCCTACATTTATGGGCAAGACAATTATCAAGAAGTGTGCAGGTACCATCTATTAGTCCTATATATGATAGAACATGCTTACTTTATACATTACTAGACTGTGGTGCAGAAAGTTGTTTATGTTGTGAGCAAATAACTAAAGAATTATGCATAAGACCATGAGGTTTCCATCCCTATTAATTTATCTCCTACTACACCAAAACCTCTCAAGGTTGAATCATATGGGTATTCAGGTTTCTACATTTGACTCCAACAATCTTCTTCCTGTCACAAAATGGACCCCCGAAATAGACACCAGGCATGCCATGTTCTACAAATTCTCTACAAACTTATTGGCACCTATGATTGCAATCTTTGAGGCAAGGACTTTGTACCCTAGACCCCCCTTGAAATGGATTTTTCTTACCTCCCCTAGAGACAAGGTCACATCTCTTGAGAGATAGGTTATATTTCACCATGCACACAGAGATACGAGTTCATGGGTTCTCACGGCCCATCACCTAGTCATTGATTCAATGCATTATTTGTATAGTTCCAATAGAGTTAGTGTCACAACACAACATCCTGGACCATGAATTCAATGAAAGCATTAAAAAATCCAAGATTTACAAGGTCCTACTATGCATTGCATCCTTTTAGGTGATGAAATGGAATTGTAGTTGTCTCTTTCATGGCATGCTATCCAATCTCTCCTAAGAGCTGAAAAATGACTCTTGGAGATATGACCTAGAGGGCACCTTTACCACCAAGGTGGGTAAGAATAAATCCTTGGGCTTCACTCATGAACCATGCCTAGATATTGAATCTCTCGATAATTTTGCAAAGGAGGCCTCTAATTTCTAGTACCCAACTCAATGACTCATGCTAGTTGTAAAAATTGTACAACAAACAACTACCCTCCATACATCCTGAATAGCAAAAGAAAATCCTCCCAGAGGAGAAACACTTCCATTTCTATGAGAACAAATGTGACTACAACCCCAACTATATGTCAAAGCACAAGGGAAACAAGTAAATATCAATGGAATCCATAGCTAGGTGGATTGGTCCAACAAAAAGATTAGGGCATGGCTGCAGTTCCACTATTAAGTGAGCCAAATCCTTACCCCTATTTGGGACTACCATATAGATGACATTCAACAACCTCTTTAACCAATGGGATAAAGAGAAGAAAGTGAGGCCTTCCTACTCAAAATAATAGCCTATCTAAATCCACTTTGGTATCCTAATATGCAGCCTTAGACCAACCAATTGGATAAGAGGCACAATCAAAACAAAGGCACAAACCTCAATCAATTTTCAATTGAAGTGGAAGAATGCACCAAAGAGTTTCCAGATATGTATGGACCTAGTACAAAAATTATAGTTCGAGTAGCTTTCACACCAGGCTCTAGCCTTGGAAAGCATGGCCAAAGGATAATGGAACCTCTCTAACCCAATATTGTCAAGGGGAATAAGGATGACAAAGCTTGTATTTTTTTATCCCAATTCATCACCTTGGAGGTCCCTATGACTCCTAAGTTTGTTTCTAAGGGCTATCTTGGCCCTTCTCCTTCACAATTTATATAGGAATCCATCACTCAGCCTACCCCTTTGGTGCAAGTCGAGGAGAATCCAGAGTAGCATATTCAAGATGCAATTTTGAAGGTTGAATTCTAAAAACATCGACCTCAATCCCATCCCCAAAATCATAAGGAGCCATCCTCCAACTTTAAAGGATAGACCTCTTGGTTCAATAGATAGCCTAGGGTCCATAGGCCCAAGTGAGATTTTGGTGACAAGGTATCCAAACACCCAAGGTTGCAAGAAGTAAGTGCTTCACAATGAAAGGGTCATACATTCAGGTTGGCTACTACAACAACTACCACAGGACCACAAATGTCTGAATATATACAAAGTGAATTCTCCCTCCCCCTCATGTAGATTTTGTAGACAATATAAATACTCCTATCCCCTTGCAAATTTACCTCTTCCAAATCATGATGTAATTTATTTTACACCCAAAATAGTCTATCTTAAGGCTCTTGAGGTGCATTCATTCCCTGAAACCCTACTCTCAATTGTCCTTCATGAAAAGGTTGAGACTTCCCTATCCTAGTCTACTACTCAGCCTTATGTTCCCATCCCTTCCCAATCTAAGACCCCTCTCTCCTCTCTCCCTCAAGATCTAGCCATCTTATTGGATTCCTCATTTGTAGGCTATTATAAGCATGACAATGTCCACCCTAGATGCTAAATATTACAATGAGTATTTGTTGAATGAGCCCTCCTCTCCACCCTTTCAATTGATCCCTTCAAGTCAAACCCTCTCCCCCTTCTCTATAGTTTTGACATCCATGAGACTATTCCTCATCTCTCCTTTCCCAATCTTGCATGGAACTCTCAACTTGATAGCACCCTATTCTCTCAAATTTCGAAGTAGTTAAATTCCCTTCAAATGCAAGTGGTACAATTTTAAAGTGAACAACGATGTTAGTCATCATAACATGCTAACTCCCACTTGAAATCATTTTTTATTTGAACTCACAGATCATGCATTTTAGGAGTATAGTAATAGTCATAGACCAAGCAATGTAGGGCATGTTCCTTGAAGATTGGTTAATTGGGGTTGTTTCCCTTCACATTCCTCATTAAATGTGGTTGATTTCCATTGGGAGGCCAACAAAGTATTGTACTTTGAATTGGATGATAGCAAGTGGAAGCTAGAAACAACTACCACCAAGGTAGTTGACTATCTAAGTTACTCAAACAAGAGAAACTTGATGCCAAGAGCAATAAGTGAGTAGTCATAGAGCTCTTGGAAAGTCCATTAGAGCCTAAGGGAAGAATTGAATACCCATAATGTATAATTATGGAATGAGCTTGAGAGGAGTTAACAAGCAATAGAATCACTCCATTAAAATCTTGAGGTGGCTAAAGTGAAGTGTAAAACTTTGGAGGGTGTTTTGACTATAATCCCAATTGTCCATGACCTTTGCACAGCCATCCATGAAAGGGTCATTGCTTCCACCATGGTCATGTATCAATACTTTGTGATGGTAGAGATCACAACTCGATAATTAATGAGGCTCTTGGTCTCCTTCTTGCCTTGAAAATTTAACATGTTGCTTGACAAGAGAAAGAAAGTGAAATACAAGACTCATTGCACAATGTTCCACAATAGTCTCTACACATTGCCGGTATCGCATATCACTATGAAACATCCAAATTGTGCTACCAAGTTATCACCTACACAAACATCATCGAAAAATGTTTGAAGACTCTTAAATTAGCAAAAGAAAGTAGGAATCACGTCTTGGTGGCATCCAATTTGATTTGATCTATAAAAGCTTACACATCCCATGGGATCATTCCAATAATTCTCTTTACTCCACTTATCCCTACCAAGAACTTATGGAAGGTAAAACATAGAAAGAAATTGCTCTATGGGACTTGCTTGATAATCCCAAGGTTAAAGACTACGAAAATCATTTGCCCTCGAGCAATATTGGAGGTACTGTTCAGCATCCCCATCAACAAATGTCAAGACTTCATTGTTTGCTTCTTTCAACCTCACTGTTGAGATTGATCTCCTCAAGTAATTATCTCTACCCCCAAGTCATGCATCAAAGGCACTAATCACCTTTCTCAATGTGTTATTGTGTTTACTATAATATTTATTCTTTAACATTTATATTCCTTAATTTTAAATTTAAATCTATTGAGTTGACCTTAAGCAACCCACCTTTCCTATAAAATTTTGGGTTTTCCCATAATACTTCTCCTACTAATTGCACCTACCATCGTAAGTTGTGCCAATGAAGAAAGTACTTGAATCTTACCACCTAAAAATGACTTTTCCAATTTCCAACTATCACAAGGACACTAACAAGTTCAACTGGCAATGAAAAGCCTAGATTTATTGTGCATTCATCAATTTGCTATTAATGGAAACAACAAGACAAGTATAGTTACTTGTGGATTTTTCTTAAGACCTAAAAGTAGCTAGTGTATATTCAAATTCTTCACTTGCATATTTATACAATTATAATGCCCCAATCTTTTTCCCAAGACATTAACAGACAAACAATTTTTTTGCATTAGAAATGTGACATTAGCATGCCACATTGCACATCTACACACACGAGGCACATTAACACCACACAATGGCACACAACGTTTTTGTATCAGATCTTTTTAAAAGAGATAATTTCATACATCTATTCAAAAAACCATTATATTTCAAATACTAACTACTAATATATTTCCACTAACCTTTGCATATATATTTAAATTCTAACTATATAACATTTTCTATTCTCCATAAGCAATTAAACTTATTTTAAATTTCTTTTCACATGCAATCTAGAATAATGCATAAGACCTTTTTCATTAAGGCATAATTTATTATCTTTTTGACTCAAAGCATATTAAATATTCTGAACACATGACAAGCACAAATTTCAAAATCAATTTAAATGCAACAAAGTAATAAACACACACAAGGACCCACTCACTTTACGGATTTAATCACAACATATGGATTCTAGAATCACAACTGATTTGGATCCACATTTCATATGGGATTCACAAGACTCATCTCTCAACTCAAGCTGAGTGAGCTAGAGGTTAAGCAAATAAGTTTTACCTAAAACAACCATCTCCATTAAACCACCATCGGGGAAACTTGTAGACGCACACTCAGGTGAAACATCATGCATACCTACATCATATAAGGATAGTGGAAGCACAACATAGAACACCCATTGTGAAATAATAACAAATCATCACATCTAATTGGAAATCATCTACAACTAGTATGACCTAGATATCAAGATGTAGAATTCAACAATAACCCACAATGTTGAACTAGATAGAATTATTGACATCACATATAATGAATAAAATGAAAACAATAAAGTTGAAACATTGTAATAGTCCAAATACATAAAGGCACAACATATGCATCCTATAATACATGGTTCAAAACTAGATGCCAATACAAAACTTCATCAATAAAGTACATTAATGGTAATACAAAATATCACTGATAAGTATAGTACAAGAACCAAAAAAAATCAAACAAACATACAAGGCACAAATTCCTAAGGCATTACAACAATAGTCTATCTATAATTCAAAGCACATTGAAGAAATGAGTATCTTTTCCCCCAATCCTATGCACTTTGAGATAAATGAGAATGAAGAAATGGTCCTACTAAGTTAGAAGATTCTAGCCTTTGGTCAAATGAGCCAAAACCGTGAGTGGTCCCCTCATATCTTTACCTATGAGACTACACAGTTCCCTATTTTTGTTCACCTATCTATCTCATTTGAGATATCTATTTTTTGGCTCTTGGTGTAATAGTTAAGGCCATCTCAAAGAACCAATGTACAAATGAGGATGAGGGTTGTCTTTCCCCAAGGTCATGGCCCTTTTTATAAGTAGCTAATCATTACACATTGGCTAGCATGACCCAAACATATACAGCCCCCATTCAAGAGTCTAGACATGTTTATCCAACTCCACCAATAACCATTCAAGGTTGCTACTACTCATTGAATAAATATGCCCACCCCTCAAGTACCAACATGGGCTTCATCACCTCAGTAATTAACTCAAAACCCTTAGATATCTTGAACAAGAAGAATACAATAAATGTTGGATATCCAAGGGAGACCATTTTTTCCATGTGAGGTGTGGTTGATTGTCTATTTAGTTTGGCCTCCATGTGCTTTCCCTTTCTATTTTGTTCTCTTCCCCTCTCTCTCCATCATGTGAAATCTTCACAGGTAGGGAATCATAAGGCTAGGAAGGTAATTTTTTTCAAATTGTCCACATTATTGGTTTTTGCTATCAAATTATAGATATATTTGAAAAAATAAAATAATTTAGTTGGCGAATTATAGATATATTCAAAAAATAAAATAAGTTAGGTGGAAAATTATAGTTATATTCAAAAATATAAAATTAATTACTTCACGAATTTGCCAATGATTTAAAAAAATTCATAATGTAGCTAGCAAAAATATTATACACTAAATGATAAGGATTAAATTATTTTTCTTATTTAAAATGGAGCAACTCGAAGAAGGCGAAATTCATGAAAAAGTAGGAGCAAAAAAGGGGAAAGCATGCAATCATAAGTTTTTGAAAATGGATAAGTATGATTCACAAGCTCACGGTGACTTCTTCATGATCTGGATATTGGAGCAGAATCTAGAAGGTAAAAGGACAATATGATTCGAATTGTTGTGGGTAATGTCAATGTTGAAATTTTAGAGGATATCCCATGCATTAAAATTCTAGACAACCACCTCAATTCAAATGTTGAGAAGCTGAAGAAGAATGCAGTGATTGCTAAATTTGTTGATATATGGCCATCCATGGATAAGATTAAATCATGGATCGGGTAGAAATAGATGGGGCTCAACCCGGAGGTGAGCTTTCTAGCGTTAGGGATTCTACAGATAGTTTTTCAAACAGAATTTGAAAGAGAGAATGTTGTTCAGGGTGGCCCATGGTTTATGGGTAATGCTCGTTTTTACATCTGAACGTGGACACCAGGGTTCACCCTCATACAGAAATTATCCAAGATGACTCTCTTTGAATTAGATTATATAAGTTACCACATGATCTTTGGTCAGAAGAAATCTTTCAATTAATTGGAGATCTGCTTGGAGAGTATGTTCACTGCTCAAATAATATTGAAGGAAGACAATTGGCCACTTAATATGTGTAAGAATCAATATGAGCAAACCTATCAAACATACTATCAAGACATCTTCTATATTGGGTGAATGAAATTAGGAATTAGACTATGAATGTCTTCCAATTAGATGCTTTCGATGTCGAAAGGTAGGGCATATCGCAAGGAATTGTGAAATCATAGGAAAAAAGAAAGAGGAAATGATTTCAGATCTGCTTTCACCCCAGGTAAATATGGTCCCCTTGGAGAAAGGAAATTCACCTGATTAGGAACTACAAGGATTGGGTGGAGAAATTCAATGTCCTGTAGAGGATAATGTTAAGGGGTCTAAGTCTGCATAGAATATTTTGGAGGATAAGGACAACTTGGGGAGGAGAATTCTAAAGGTCCTGCAGGGAGAAGACAACTTATGCTCTCCGGACAAGATTTAGAGGAGAAACATTGTGGGACACAAGGCTTCCCCAGTGATATTGGAGGCTATGAAAGGTGGAGAGAGTGATATAGAAGCAAGACATGGGGATTATGATGAAGAAAATTCTTGGAATATTGCCACTAGGAGAACCAAAAAAATTGGAGGGAGAAACCCCATTCTAATGGATGTTGCAGGAGCGAACGGCAAGGGAAGGAAGATGGATGCATTGAAAGCAAAGTTGAAGGCCTTAGAGGATCTAGAAAATGGAACTCAAGAATCAATGAAGAAGTTTTTTAAGTCTAGAGGCAAGCACCTCCCTGTAGGGAAAACTCAATGAAAGTCCTGAGTTGGAATATCTGAGGCCTCAACAGCCTGGAGAAACGTCGTTTGTTAAAACGGCTAATAGAGATAGAAGGCCCAGATATTCTTCTTATACAGGAGACCAAGATGGAGGGTGTTGGGTGATGGTTCAAATATTGGCTTCTTTTATGTTATTTTTATATGCTTTCAGATTTTATGCCTACGATATTCCAGATACTTTTCCAAGACATTACCAACATAATATGTTGTTTTTATATATACTGCAAACCTTGAACTTATTCTGTCAAATATGAAACATGGTGATAATATTTGCCAATTGAATGAGTTAGACATGAGTATGTATGCATATAGATGATATTTTATAGTTTAATCATGAAGGTTATTTGTATGCATATATTCTATGGATTAACCCCTGTGTAGCAGCGAGTATGTGGCATCAAGAAGAGGAGAATTCACAGCACATTGCAAAATAGGGCATTAAAGGAAGTCACAGTCAAGCGCCAACTGAAGCTGAACGTGATCATTATGGAAGAATAAATACAGAAGAAGACTTGTTCTAGGAGTCTAACCACAGCTTATGTGTTTCATACATGAGTCGTTGTATAGGAATTTATGTTTGAATAGGACTATGTTTCCTCTGCTTAGTTAGATTAATAAATTGATCCCAAACCTGTACCCTGATATCTAGGGATGGATTGATGATCAAAGTTAGTTGGTAGTTACATAACACTCTCTCGTTTCTGTATAAGTTAGAAGGCATGAGTTTGATGTCAAGTTAGTTCTTTTCCAAGATTACTCCATTTTATATTTTCCCAGTTGTTACTCTATTTTTTTGTGTTTTGAAGATCCAGACATGTTTTATTGAATAGAATCTGAGAAGATTCTATTTATGATATGAATTTAATACAACTATGTGTTATAAGAATGCGTGAGAATCTGAAGTAGATTTAATTTCCAGTTAAGTGAGATAGTTCCCTGAGCTGGCAACTCAAGGTATCGATGTTCATTTCATCTATTTCATTATTTATTTATGCATTTCTAGTTAAATTTGTTTCTTTGATCTTTCATAAATTGCATTGTGAGTTAAATAAAATATTCTAATTACTATTTCCAGTAGTTGTGATGCATGAATGAGTGTATGCTTTGTTTACCGTAAGTCCTCCAGAGGTTAGTGTTAGTCCTTTTATCATTCTCTATATTTTGAGTTAATTCTGTAATTATCTGTTGAATACAGTTATATTCAGCTTATGTTGCAGGTACTCTTAGCCACTGGGTTTTGTAGTTGTTTTTATTGTTTTTGTATTTTTGAGAATTCTAGCCAAGTAGAATACTCTAGGTAGGTTTGGATAGGATAGGTTAGGATAGATATGAGTCTTGGAGGGACATACAGTGCAAGTTCCATCATAAGCTTATGCTCCTTGGTTGATAATTTAATGTAGGAATGCAATGAAAGAGTGGACTTTTCAGATAGGTTTACCCCTGAATTATGCTAAGTCTACAATGCATTAGTTTTCCTCTACATTTTTGGTGATGTTGCTGGGGATGGTGCTACCTTCATAGGCTCATTTGTTTTTATATGCTTTCATAGTTTAAATTTTGATTCCAGCATTAGGATTAATAAATTGATTTTCCAGGAAACACCAGAAAATATACTAACATTGTGCAAGACCGCTGGAATATAAAGCCAAATTCACTATATGCGGAGGTAGAGAGATAACTGAGGCAAATTCCTCCCTTCAAATTTTTAGGATAGTAAAGAAACAACTGACTTTATCAATTACATAGTAGAAAGTGTTGAAGAAGAATTTCCTCTTACATCTTCATCAACACCTTCTACATCTTCATCAACACCTTCCACAACTACAAAAGGGACCTTCAAAACCATGGCAGTTACTGTGGTGGAGGATCCACTAGAGCAAGCAACATTCGATTTTCCTATCATTGATCAGGAAAGGGCTACAATGCTGAAAAATATTCCACCATCAGCATTACCAGTCTTCTATGGCCTGGTGACAGAGGACCCACATACATTCCTGTTTGAGTTTGATATCTTGTGTAGGAGCTATGACTACACCTCAGACGCTCATAGACTAAAAATTTTCACTACTACCCTCAAGGATGCAGCTTTGAGATGGTTTATGGGGCTGGGAAAATATGTCATTTCAGATTGGGATACTATGAAGGAAAATTTCTTGAAGAAATACCAAGATTACTACCGAGGACATGATAGAAGGAGAGATGACATCTTCAGGATGTCACAAAAGGAGGAGGAACCACTTGAAGATTATGTTGAAAGATTCCAGTTTGCTCTGAAGAAGAATTCACAAAATAGATTATCTAAAGAATCATTAAAACTAGTCTTCTTGAGAGGGGTTAAGGATGATTGCATCGATGATTTGAATCTCATTGGGCAAGGTGATATTTCTCAGCTACCTTTTGAGTCAATTTGTAAAGTCTGCCAAAATTATTCAAGGACCTTCACTAGACGACCAAGGGGAGAAAGGACATCAATTACAAACAAGGCAACCAATGGAGTTTCAAGAGTAGAAATCAGTAATTTGATGTCTAACATGAAGGAGGACATAATCATCCATATGGCCACATAGCTAGACACTCTTCACATCAAGAAGAAATAAGAAGAAGCTGATGCAATGCTTATTGAGTACTGTCCCAGTTGTAGGCAAAGGAAGGCCAGTTGTAAATTATGCAAAAGGGTGGCAAGCATCCAGCAAGAGAAGGTTGAAAGGCTAGAATTTCAGCCATTTGAAGGAGAGGATGGACAATTATTCTTCATAGCTCAAAGGAGACCTTGGCAGGAACAACAAGGTATGCCCTCTGACCTACTAAATTTCAGTTCACCCTTTCCTGCTGCAAACAAAATTTCTCTCCTTGGAACACTCAGCCATGGTCTGGTAATCCAAATGCATGTCAAAATCCACAATGGCCTACTCCACAAACTAGTTGGAATCAATAATAGCCAAACACATGGCCTCAACAAAATTTTCAAGGCCCCAACTATAATCCCCAGTAGCCTACTCAACAATAGCAATGGCAGCCTCAATGGAACAAGGGCCAACAATGGCAACAAAATGCACATTATCAGCAACCTATGATTCCATCTCACCCACAACAGTCAATCATAATGCCGCCATCAACATCTCAGAATCCACCTCCTAAGCCTACCCAAATCCCTGCCCAACCTGCACCTAACCCTAACAACAAGCCTGTTTAGCAAGCTTATATTAATGAGGTGATGCAATATCCCACATATGGGGTGGAAGTGAGTAATGTTCATCGCAGATCAAGGAAGCAACTTGTAGGTCCTTCATCTCCCCAAATTACAAAGCTTGAAGATGAAGAACCTACAGAAGAGGCCTCAGATAAACCACCTTTGGAACCTAAATCAACTCAGGAACCTCAAGCCATTTCACATCCTAAGCCTCCTTTCCCTAAACGCTTGGCTATCCATAAACAACCAGCACAGTCTAAAAATGACCTCATAGGCCAGTTGCAAGACATAAGCATAAAGATCCCCTTAATCTAAGCCATCAAAGATATTCCCATCTATAATAAGACTATCCGTGATCTATGCATCAAGAAACTAGGAAGAAAGAGAATAGACCCAAAGACAGTTCATGTTTTGGGCAACCTAGCTGACATAATGTTGGGGAACATTACTGTTCCCAAATACACAAATCCAGGTAGTCCAGTGATGGATGTTAAAATCAATGGGACTCTGATTAAGAATACTCTTATAGATTTAGGTGCTGCAATTAATGTAATGACCAAGGAGACAATGCAGACACTCCAATTGAACAACCTTAGGCCTACTCAGACAATCTTGCAATTAGCTGATAAGTCTACAATCAAACTTGAAGGGGTCATTAAGGATTTGGTCATTGCATTAGACTCTTGGGAATACCTTGTTGATTTCATAGTCTTGTAGCCAAAGGTTAATCTTGTTGGTTACCCTCTTATATTAGGCAGACCATGGCTTGCCACTGCTGATGCATTTATAGGTTGCAGGTCTGGTAACATGATCATATCCAATGGGACTGTGACCAAGAAATTGGTTTTATATCCACCAGCCCAACCATTCCATGAGCTTGAGTAGACCATTTGGCCTACCTTAGAAGATGAGGACAGCTATTCCCTGCAAACCTTGATGACTATTGAACGTGGCCTCTTATTGGATATTCCAGATGAAGATGAGTTAATTGCTCACATTATACAAAATGACTGTGGGAGGCACCCGCAGCGGCAAGACTATCTATCCTGCTTACAAGACCCTTTAAGCAGCATAATACCCAGCAGTTCCTTAGAGGAAGTATCCCAAATATTTCATGCTCTATTACCCCAACAATGCTTACCAATATTACCTAGCCTTGATTTGTCTTCTGTACAAAAACTGTCCAAATAATTAGAAATCAAGCCAGGAAAGATGTTGACTATTAACAATGCATTGACTAATGAACAACAACAATCCCTGCATGAAGTATGGCAGACACACTCAGCAGCATTCACTTGGGATTACAATGACATGAAAGGCATTGATCTTGCTTTATGCATGCACAAAATATACATTGATGATGGCTATAGACCTATCAAGCAGTAGCAGAGGTGCATGAATGCCGCCCTCAGAGAGATTGTGAAAACTGAGCTTCAAAAGCTTTTGGATGCAGGCTTTATATACCCCATTTTAGACAGCGAATGGGTATCACCATTGGTCATAGTGCCCAAGAAAGGTGGCAAATGGAGGATTTGTGTGGATTACAGAGAATGAAATATTGCTACCAGAAAAGATCACTTTCCATTGCCATTTATTGACCAAGTTCTTGACTCTTTGGCAGGCAAGAAATATTTTTCCTTTCTTGATGGTTTTAGTGGCTATAACCAAATCAAGATTACACCAGAGGATCAGGATAAGACAACGTTTATTTGCCCTTGGGGGACCTATGCATATTTTGTCTTACCCTTTGGTTTGTGCAATGCTCTAGCCACATTTCAAAGAGCAGTCCTCAATATTTTCTCTTATTTTGCCCATGACAGTATGGAGATTTATATGGATGACTTCACCACATATGGTGAAACATATGATGAAGCTTTACACAACTTGGAGAAAGTTTTGAAGAGATGCACAGAGCACAACTTATCTTTGAGTAATGACAAGTGTTTTCTGATGATGACACAAGGAATAGTTTTGGTACATTGTATCTCAAGTGCAAGCATACAAGTTGACCCAAAGAAGATTGAAATTATCTCTACCCTGCCTATTCCATAGAAATAGAAGGATGTAAGGATCTTTCTAGGACATGCAGGTTATTACAGGAGGTTCATTCAGGATTTTAGCAAAATTGTTGCACCTCTGTTTACCCTACTAACAAAGGGCAGTGAATTTGAATGGACACTAAATTGTCAAACTTCCTTTGAAAAGATAAAAGCATCCTTGACACAGGCTCCAGTTCTCAGAGGTCCAAATTGGACACTACCTTTTCACATCCACACAGATGCATCAGATTTTGCCATTGGAGAAGTTCTAGGCCAGAAAGAAGGAACTAAGGAGTATGCAATATACTATGTAAGTAAAAATCTACAGGGAGTTGAGTTAAACTACACTGTGACAGAAAAAGAGATGTTGGCAGTTGTTTATGCCATAAACAAATTCAGACACTACATTACTGGTTATAAAGTGTTCATACACACAGATCATGCAGCAATTAGGTATTTGATGAATAAGCTAATATTGGGTGGAAGACTTGTAAGATGGTTATTGTTATTGCAATAATTTGACATAACAATTGTTGACAAGCCAGGTAAGGCTAATGTAGTTGCTGATTTTTTGTCTAGACTACCTACACACTCACCAAAAGGAGTGGTTGATGACTCTTTTCTGATGAGCATCTCTTTGCTCTCAACATACACACTCCATGGTATGCAGATATAGCTAATTATTTGGTTTTGGGACAGATTCTAGGTTACTTTTCTCCAAGGGAGAAAAGGCAGCTAGTTCACAAATGTTTTCCTTATTCTTGGATTTCTAGATTCCTATTCTATACTAGCCCAAATAATATTATGCGAAGATGTATCAGAGAGGATGAGGTGTTTGATATATTGAAGGCCTATCATGATGAACCTTGTGGGGGACATTTTACAGCCAAGAGGATAGCCTTCAAAATATTGACAACAGGATATTACTGGCCAACACTTCATAAAGATGTTGTCAAGTATACTAGAAGTTGTGATAGATGTCAAAGAATGGGAAGACCTACAAGAAGTGATGAGATGCCTTTGCAGCCACAAATTTCATTGGCTCCTTTTGATAAGTGGGGGCTAGATTTTGTTGGTCCTATCTCTACTACATCAAACAACAAGGAATATATCCTGGTATGTACTGATTACTTAACTAAATGGGTAGAAGTTAAAGCCTTACAGTTTGCCAAGGATGGCAATATGGCCAAATTCTTGTATGAGGACATTTTCACTAGATATGGTGTGCCAAGGGAAATAGTGACTGATCAAGGACCACAATTTACATCTAATTTAATGACCAAACTGGTAAAGGAATATCAGATTAGACATAAGAAGTCCACTCCCTACCATCCTCAAGCTAATGGTCAGGTAGAAATCACAAAAAGAGAGATTGAGAATATCTTAACAAAGACAGTACATCTTCACAGAAGAGATTGGGTTTCTAGGCTTCCAGAAGCTGTTTGGGTGTATAGAACTACCTGGAAAACAACTACAAGGTTTACATCTTATGAGTTGGTCTATGGCAAGACAGCAGTCCTGCCTATAGAATTTGAATACAAAACCCAGAGGACAGCAGTGGAATTAGGGATGGATTTGACTGCAGCTCAATAGGACAAGCTACAGCATCTGAATGCCCTAGATGAAATCCAGTTAGAACCCATCCATCACACAAAGGTCATATAGAAACAAAGAACCAATTGGCATGACAAGTACATCAAGACTAAGGAATTCACTGCTAGTGATTGGGCGCTACTCTATGATTCAAGATACAAAGACTTCAAGGGCAAGCTTCAATCTCGTTGGTTGGGACCCTATGAGATTAAACAAGTCTTTCCTAATGGTGCAATCCAATTGTAGACCATTGATGAGGTTTAGTTTTCATTGCTAGTAAACAGACACATGCTGAAATTGTATAAGAAGCCACTACAGAAGGAGGACTTTCTTGTTTCTCTAGCTACTTAGTATGGTACTCCTGGCACTCTTGATGAAGGTTCTGTAACACCAGCTGAGACACCGTCAGATGATGATCCACAATCCTATCTAGTGATGTAGAGGTTGAGTTGTAATACTCAACCCCTGTCACTGAGACCTAATTTTTCATGCTTTATACATCACATGCACACACAACGCATTATCCATGATGACCACAGTTAACTTCAAAGGGACCTATTTTTCAAATACAGTAGGGACCTATTGCAGTTGGGTCCTGGTATAATGTTTCTATACACATTCAGTCAGGACCTGTACTGCGGGTGCCCATAGCAACAAGTGTCTACGGAAATTTTCAACACTTTGGCACAATTCCATTCTTCTTCCCACACATTTCATTCTTTCTACATGTGCTTCATCCATTTTCAATCAACCAACAGTTGCAACATGCTTATTCAAATCACATTCACAAGTTGTTCCATCAACTGTTGCGATCTGTCACATCGTATCAATTCTGACGTACCCGCCACCCTCCCATCTACTCTAAGCATATCACTCTGCTCATGCCTAATAAATGCCAAGTACATGATCTCCAGTTCCAAGGCTCACCGCTCAATGCACGCACATAAGGTAACCTTTAATGATTAAACTTGAAAATTTCTATTTATATTCATTATTACTTTTGTTTATTTCATGCATGCGGCAATATATCACCCTTTCCATGTAATCACTACTCTTTCATCCCTACAAATTCATTTGTGAAGTGCGGTCACTTCACTTTTCAAATTCAAAGGAGGGGTATATGGTGAGTTTATTTTTTTGTTTTTGCCACCAAGTTTTTTTTTCATGTGTCATTTTCCCACGATAGTCGACCTGCCCTAAATTGTGAGCTTGTTGTTTCCCTATGAGTGAGCTGAAATTTTAAAAAAAATCATAATAAAGAGCTCTAAAAGCTACAGTTGGGGGGGGAGAATTGAAAGGCAGTCTTCCGAAGGTGGTAAAATTGAAATAAGGTAGAAGTAAGAATTGATAAGAGTGCAGAATATAGGTGCAATGGGGGATGATGTCATCAGAAGAGAGCCGTCGGTGCATAAGGAGATATTAGAGGATGTATTGGTTCTACCACTCTTTACCAGAGTGGGGTGGTTAGACTATTTTCTGACATTAACGGAGTATGATAATGAAATGGCAAGGGATTTTGCAACAACACTATAGTATGACGAAGCAACAGTTAGGGGATTGGTAGTGGATGCCTCTGAAATAGCCATTGCCCAGGTCACTGGATTACCATGTACAAGGTCTGAGTATCCAGCTCATGCTGATGTAGCTACAGTGAGGGAAGAATTTTGCGAGCATGGAGAGAACTTGGACTCGACCACACAAGGTACAAAGAGATTATCCCTTCCATTCCTTTGGGTGAAGTGTGCTTAATATATTATCAAATATATTACCTGTGATGGTCGACATAATTTGTTGTATACTGTACACTTTAAGTTGTTGAATCACCTGCGTCATGACAAACTAGTTAATGTTCCCAATTATATTTATAATATGTTGAAAACAATGGCATTTAAGTATCAGAAAAGGCAAATAGAGAGTACATTATCTCATCATTGTTTGATAGCTCTATTGGTTAAAAGGAGTTTGAGAATTCAGCACCCACAGGTTTATTGGGATGCTTTTAAACAATTCAAAGATATTTCAGAATTATTGGAAGTAGATGAACCTCCACAAGAACCTGATGTTGAACCAAATGTTGAACCTGAAGTAGAACCTGAACAAGAAGAGCCATAGGAGGAAATTTATACATAAACTAGGTTGGTGACAGTAGAAGAACCCTCACCTTCTAACCCTAAACCTATGAGAGGAGCTATGAAAAGTGATGCTTCTACTTCTTCTAAGAAGAAGAGGAGTAAGAAGAATGTGAAGAAGCATAAGGGTGTTGAGAAAGAGAAGGGTGTAGAGGAGAGGAAGGAGAGGAAGGAGAAGAAGAGGAAAAAGAGAAAAAGTGAAGAGAAGCTAGAAACTGTCACACCTAGGCATTCAAGAAGGCTGAAGAGGCAAGTTGTGGGAAAAAGAGCTGATGAGGAAAAAGGGGAAGCAGAAAAGGAAGAAGAATAGCAGCAGCAAGATCCAACATTATTGGACACAGCTTTAGAAAAGGAAGGAAATGCCCCTGAGAATGCTCCTACTGATTCCAATATACCTGCTAAATGAAGAAGGTATGTTTCTTCATCCTCTGGTTTTGATTTAGAAGACATTTTCATTGCAAAGAAGATGGGAAAATCAATTCCTAATAGCCCTGCTCAAGAAATTTTTGATGTTACTAGAAATAAGAATGAATTTTTTTATTATGGAAAAGAAAAAGAGTTTTTGGAAGATAGAAATATAAGGCAAGAACTTTAAGAAGCCCTGGAAAGGATAAAACAATTAGAAGAACAAGTGAAACAGTATCAGGAAAAGGATAGGGAAAAAGAGATAAGAATACAAGAGTTAGAGGAGAAAATTCACACTTATGGTCATGGAACCAATATGGATCTATTGGCCCAGGTGGTTGAGAGTAAAATGGAAAATGAGGAAAGAGAAGCACCAATTCTACAACCCCCTATAATAAGACCTCCAACATGCCACACTATTCTATCCTTGGGTTTTGAATTAATGAAGTTCAATAACAAATTCAAGCAAGAAAAGGAAAACTGGGAGAAAGAGAAACAGATTCTTAATGCATCATTAGAGAGTAAAAATTCTAAATTGAAAAGGGTGAAAGGGAAGCTGACAGAGGTAATTGATAGAGAAATTCAAATCATTGAATGTAGACCTCCACCGAGATTTTATGCACTATTTCTTAAAGAAAAATTTTAGAATTTTCAGTTTAATAGATTCATTAATGATCAATCTATTTCTATTTATTCAAGGCATCATTTTTTCCAGTTATATTCAAGAAGTCAATTTGGAGGAACAAGATTAGTTGTGTGAATATTTTTTGCACAATTACTTGATGGAAGAAGATATAGAGTGGAACCCCTTAATTTATGTTGGGGATCTTCAAGTTAGAGCACTGTTATCTTACTTTAGGAATGAGCAGCTTAGTGGAGAACTGATGGATAGGTATGAGGAGCAAGAAAAGAAAGTGCCATTGTAGATTAGGCAAGAATCCTTAAATCTCGATGTGATCCTGACCCAATGGTTAACACTTCTCTCTCATAAGGGTCCAAGTAAAGTAATTATGAATTTGAGACTCAAGGATTATAGAAGGATATAGCGATTAGTAGTGTCTATTATTCAAAACTACCAGAGGCATGTGCAGAGCAGATGGGATAGTCTGAACCCATAATTGTAGAAGAAAGAGCCTCACTCTTTCCACAATTTCATGAATATGTTTGAGAGATTGCGCAGGTACATCCAGATCTTAGAGCAAAGAGGAGTGGCATGGCTACCCCTTACTTATCACCCTCCTATTCTCCTTTATCCAATTCCACACTAGGCAGGAGGAAGAAGTGATGAGTGTAGGAGTGTAGAGTCAATCAGGATGGACAGACTTGCATGCTATAATGGTTTTTATCCCAAACAGGGACAGCGTGTCAAAGAGGTTATGGACCTTAGAAAAATTACTTTGCATTATAATCTTTTCCCCTAGGTGTTTACTTGAGTGTTTTTGCTTGAGGACAAGTAAAAGTCTAGTTGGGAGGGAATGATGGGTTCAAATATTGGCTTCTTTTATGTTATTTTTATATGCTTTCAGACTTTATGCCTATGATATTCCAGATACTTTTCCAAGACATTACCATCATAATATGTTGTTTTTATATATTCTGCAAACCTTGAACATATTATGTCAAATATGAAACATGGTGATAATATTTGCCAATTAAATGAGTTAGACATGAGTATGTATGCATATAGATGAGATTTTATAGTTTAATCATGAAGATTATTTGCATGCATATGTTCTATGGATTAACCCCTATGCAGCAGCTAGTATGTGGCATCAAGAAGAGGAGAATTCATTGCACATTGCAAAACAAGGCATTAAAGGAAGTCACAATCAAATGCCAACTAAAGCTGAATGTGATCATTATGGAAGAATAAATACAGAAGAAGAAGACTTGTTCTAGGAGTCTAACCACAGCTTATGTGTTTCATACATGAGCCATTGTATAGGAATTTATGTTTGAATAGGACTCTGTTTCCTCTGTTTAGTTAGATTAATAAATTGATTCCAAACCTGTACCCTGATATCTAGGGATAGATTAATGATCAAAGTTAGTTGGTAGTTACATAACACTCTCCCTTTTTGTATAAGTTAGAAGGGATGAGTTCGATGTCAAGTTAGTTCTTTTCCAAGATTACTCCATTTTATATTTTCCCGGTTGTTACTCTATTTTTCTGTGTTTTGAAGACCCAAACATGTTTTATTGAATACAATCTGAGAAGATTATGTTTATGATATGAATTGAATACAACTATGTGTTATAAGAATGCGTGAGAATCTGAAGTGGATTTGATTTCCAGTTAAGTGAGATAGTTCCCTGAGTTGGCCACTCAAGGTACTGATCTTCACTTCATCTATTTCCTTATTTATTTATGCATTTCTAGTTAAATCTGTTTCTTTGATCTTTCATAAATTACATTGTGAGTTAAGTAAAATATTCTAATTACTATTTCCAGTAGTTGTGATCCATGAATGAGTGTATGCTTTGTTTACCGTAAGTCCTCCAGAGGTTAGTGTTAGTCCTTTTATCATTTTGGATATTTTGAGTTAATTCTGTAATTATCTATTGAATACAGTTATCTTCGGCTTATGCTGCAGGTACCCGTAGCCACTGGGTTCTATAGTTGTTTTTATTGTTTTTGTATTTCTGAGAATTCCAGCCAAGTAGAATACTCTAGGTAGGTTTGGATAGGATAGTTTAGGAAAGATATGAGTCTTGGAGGCACATACAATGCAAGTACCATCATAAGCTTACGATCCTTGGTTGATAATTTAATGTAGGAATGCAATGATAGAGTGGATTGTTCAGATAGGTTTACCCCTAAATTATGCTAAGTCTACAACACATTAGTTTCATTTACACTGGGCTTAAGGATTTACTTCCCAGACTATGGAGAAATGGGGAATGCATTGCCCTAGATGTTGAAGGAACAACTAGAGGTTTGATCATACTGTAGAACAAACATTGTTTCTCAAGTAAGCTTATTGAAGGTTCACATTCTTGCCTTTCTGTTAGTTTCAAGAATTTATGGGATAACCAAAATTTAATAATCACCAACATACATGGCCCAAACTTGGATAGAGATAGAATTAGGACTTGAGATTATATCAGGAGTTTTAGACAAGTTCATGAAGAAGGGAAATGAGTTGTAGGGGGAGATTTCATTGCCATTCTAGCCCCAAAGGGGAAGAATGGTGGGGGAATTCTATCAAATTTAGGGTAAGTAGAATTTAGGAAGCTTTGTGAAGATCTGTCTTTAGCGGATATTAAACCCAAATCTGGATGGTTTACCTAAAATAATAGAAGGTCAGGAGATGAGAATATTTTAAGTAGACTAGATAGATTTATTTTAAATTTGAATGGGTATTGGAGCTTGAATGTTTCACTTAGAGTTTGTTCAATTTGGGGGGTCGGATCATTGGTCAATCTCCATTCAAATTAATAATAATATGAAACCGAAAGGAATTCCCTTCAAAATGGAGGCATTTTGGTATGAACATTCAGGTTTTAAGGAAACCCTAACTAATTGGTGGAATAGGGAAGTGAGGGGTTGCAAAAGGTATGTTGTATATAGAAAATTGATAAAGACCAAGCGGCGGGCAAGAATGTGGAATAAGGTAACAATAGGCAATCTTTTCAAAAACAAAAGCAAGGTGGAATCTAATTTGAAAGAAGTGGAAAATGCCATTGCGGAGAAAGGTTTAACCCCTGAACTCAGGGAAATTGAGGAGGGATTACTGGAAGATCAAGGTAGAATATTAAAAATGGGGGAGATTTTACAGCATCAAAAATCCAGAATCAAGTGGCTAAGGGAAGGGGATCGTAATACAAATTTTTTCCATCTGACTAACTAATAAAAGAAGGCAAAGCAACAAAATTTTGAGCATTCAGATTCCTTCGGGTATAGTTGTGGAGGACGTGGAGGCAATCAGGAATAAAGAAAAAAATTTCAAGAAACTTTTGGATTTGAAATCGATTGTCAATCAGGAGGCGCAAGAGGCTTTACTAGGTAATATCCCTAGTCTGATCAATGACGCTCAGAATGAGGTACTGCTTGTCCCTTTCACTATGGAGGAAATTAAGACCGCTGCTTTCTCCTTGGGTTCCAGGAAATCTCCTAGTCCTGATGGCTTTGTGTCATATCCCGATACTAAGGCATTGTTTAAATTAAGGATTTAAACATTATGATAAAGAAAACAGCAAAGTTGCCTTCGTAAAATATCAATTCGATTATTATAACATTAAAATAATATTATTATTATATGAATATTTTATAATATAATATATTATTATTACTCAATATAAATATTGTCCATACAAATATTATATCATATCAAAATAAAGTAAAGATTAAATATTATTATTATTATTAATGATATAAATTATTATACAAATAAATTATTGGTGGTAATTAAATACATATTATAAATTAAATAGTTAATATAATACGAAGGGACCGATTTCCATTTTAGAGAAAGCCTTAGTAAAGGCCATACGTAAAGTAAGACAGAATTAGCAATATAGAGCAACTATACATAATGGAAGGAGATGTGAATTACACAAATAGCAGCACATATAATGCAGCGATTACGACAAGATACACAGCGATTGTCAAGGAAGAGATATTATTTAAGGATGCATTAGCAACATTATTTACGGGGACCGATCACTCTTCTATATGGAGCGCTCAATATAAGACTGAATTCCTACCATGTAAATCGATGTTATCCAAACAGCAGTGATTAATTCATAAAAGGCATCAACGCTAAGGTGCATGTAGTGACAAAGAGAGGGTAGAGAAAGACAAGTTGCTATCTAATAATAAAGAACAGGTGATTAAGATGATGATAGGCAGCGCTTATATCTAACATTAAACAATTATTTATGAAACCGATCCTTAGGAAAATGAAGCTCTATGTTATGAAAGGATAAACTAAGAGTAAGAGTTGCAACCATTTAGGGAATCGCTCTTCCACAAGGAGATATAAGAGATACTTGTGAATGGTGTGTAGAGGGGAAATAGGAAAGGATTTAGAGCCGATATCTAAAGCATAACAGCAGAAGAATAAATGGATCATATACAGAATTGAGAAAGGATATAAATGGGACAATGAAATATAATATATAAGAAAATCATATATAATGCGATGGATATAAAGACAATGAAATTTCAGAGTTAAGGAACAGCTCATAACAATAATTCAGTCTTTCAAAAGATACAAACTCTCAAGAGCCAAATCGCCTACAGTAGAAAAGGAAGTTGGTAATATCTATTCAAACATTTAACTATTTGAATCTTTTATCAACACTCAATATATATGTTCGAATGGTATCAGATCAGCAAAAGAGGGTATATATCAGTTCTAACAGATTTATACTAACATTCAAGAGTCAACTACTTCAAGGTATGCGCCTTATTACAGTTATATGCCTCATAATCATTATGACTATGAATGATTTCTCTAAGGTAGCACAAGAATGTTTATAATCATAGCAAAATGAAATAAGAATATAGATTAGAATGAATATACATATATATAGAATGAAATATGAAATCTAAAGGAATGTTAACATAGAATGAGAATATTATGACAAAGATAAGAATACCCCTAACGATATGAAATACTCATGATAAATAAGAATGCTTATGATAAAGAATATTATTTGAATGATGAAAGTTATATGATGCCAAGTGAATGGCAATAGAACAAAATGATGTTCTCAAAGAGGAACGAGATGATAATGATAAGTTAGTATGGTATTGATAAGTAAATATTATATGATAAGTCAATATGATTTATAGATCCATGATATACTCGAAGTAGAGCACCTAGCCTCATCCTTTAACCTCTTTATCACCCCACGACTATGGTGGTGAGTTAAGGAAGGGCGGTATAATAGACCTAGGTGACCCTCAACTGGATGAAGAACACCGCATGAAGTGTGAAGTCCCTTGAGCCAAGAGGCAAGGAACACCGCATGTAGTGTGAAGCCCTTGGGCCTAAGGTTGAAAATGCATAGTTATTATAAATGGACCCAACGGTAGGTGACTCTCAATTGGATGAGGAATGCCGCATGTAGCATGAAGTCCCTTGAGCCAAATGGTCATGAACACCGTGTGTAGATTGAAGCCTTTGGGTCTCCAGATGGGATGGTTACACCAATGCCTTAACATAACCATACTCATATGGGTTGGGTGACTAGGTTAACAATCAGTCTAGGTGATGTCTCTCCCGAGGTATATCATGGGAAAACTATATGTGAAAGAAATGTGATTGTGAAAAGCAATTATGTAATGAATTTAATGTGGATTATGATTATAAAGATACTAACCTTAAGTAGAAATGTGGAAAGTATATGAACTTTAATATTGATATTAATAAGTGGTTATTAACCCTAATAGTAATATGTTGATATTATAAGTTGGATTGATTACTAATGTTCTCTTTTACAAATTGAAATTTTGTTCAAGGTTAAGAAAATTTTGACTCACTAAAAGGGGACATTACACTTTGGAGTAGAATTCTTCCATAAATACTAGGATATTGTAGGGGAAGATGTTTGGAGAGCAGCGGATGAATGCAAAAAAAGCAGATTGATGTTGAAAACTTGGAACTCCACATACATTGCCCTTATACCCAAGAACAAAACTCCAAAATATTTTTATGAATATAGACCTATTGCCTTGTGTAATACAGTATATAATATTGTCACGAAGGTAATGTCTTCAAGGCTCAAGAAGTGTTTGGAGAGTCTCATTTCTGAGGAGCAAAGTGGCTTCCTTAGAGGGAGACAAATTCTAGATGGGATAGTTATTGGTCATGAGACTATTCACTTAGTAAAGGTCAAGAAGAAAGAAGGTATGGTTGTTAAATTGGACATGAACAAGGCCTATGACAAGGTGTCTTAGGAGTTTCTAATCAAGATTATGCGTAAGTTTGGTTTCAGTGAGGCATGTTGCAATTAGGTATATAGTTGTATTTCCTCCACTACGTATGTTCTCATAAATGGTGTAGCTACTGGTTTCTTCAATACTAAAAGGGGTTTGAGGCAAGGGGGCGCTTTCTCTCCCTTCTTATTTATCATTGTAGCTGAAGTTTTTGGCAGAACTTTGAAGAAGGAGGTTAGGTACGGGAATCTAAACGGGCTTCAAGTTTCAAGAGGCATAAGCAATATCACACACCTTCAATTTGTAGATGTCACTCTTCTCTTTGGGGAAGCTACAGCCACAGAAGCTAGAAGCATCAAAAAGGTCCTGATACAACATGAGATGGTGGCTAGACAAAAAGTTAATGTGGCGAAATCAAAAAAAATCTTTTTGAAAGATCCATGTTTGGAAAGATTGGAGATCCAAAGGATCTTAGTCTTTGATGTGGATAGGTTGCCTAGAAAATATTTAGGGATGTTATTAATTGACAAGAGATCCTCGAAGGTGGAATGGAAGAATGTGATAGATCATATTCAAGGGATGCTTCCCTCTTGGAATGGTAGGTGGCTTTCTCTGGCGGGTAGAATCTCTCTAATCAAAGCCTCACTTGTAGTAGTGCCAATTTACACCATGTCGGTGTACCAACTTCCCAACAAAGTTTCTAGGACTCTTGAGGCCACACAGTGCATATTCCTATGGCGTGACAGTGAAAATATATTCAAGTATAACCTTGTTAAAAGGGAGGTTGTTTGCAAGTCAGTGAGTAGTGGAGGGTTCGGGTTCAGAAATTGTAGAAATATGAACAGCTTGGCCTTAGGAGAAAAGTTGGTTTGGAGAATTTATGAAGAAATAAACAAACTCTAGAGTAAGATAATTCAAGCAAAATAACTTTAGAATGAGCTAGACAATCTTTTCAAAACTAACCTTCCTCTAGGATCTAGTGTTTGGAACTTTCTCAAGACATGTGGCAAGATTCTCTCCCCAAATATCAAATGGAAACTAAGAAATAGGAATAAGAGGAATAAGATTAGATTCTAGCATGATTGCTAGTTAGAGGACAAGGTGTTGGAAGGAACATCAAGCCTATCACTCGCTAATTACATATTTTGAAGAAGTGGAGGGTGAATGGGTGAAAGATTATATAATTGGGTGGCCTCAATAGAGGTGGTGGAAGATCCTGTCTTCACCGATGGATGAATTGAAGGAGGTTTGCAATTGTATTCAAGATAAGTTCGAGAAATGGCCTATCTCAAAGTCGATTAGGGAGAACCAGTTGGTTTGGGGTGGTCAAGGAAATGGTAAGGTCGCAGTCAGCTCTGCCTTCTATGCTTATTTAATGACAATGACAACAATACTTCAAGGGTACATAAGAAAATTTGGAACAAGAAAGGGCTCCCCAAGGCAAACGCTTTCCTTTGGATTGCTTGGAAAAGTTGAGCTCTCACCTGGGATAGGCTGCAGACTATGGGTAAGAAGGGACCTTCGAGATGCGTCATGTGCAAAAATAATGGGGAAGACAATGACCATTTGTTCATTAAAAGTGATGTGCCTAGATAGATTTATCTTTTCTTCCAAAATAGGTGGGGGTTGGAATGGGTAATGCCTAATAATATTCCAAGCCTTTTAGAGAGTTGGACTCTCAAGATTAGAAGCCCTAGACTGCAATTCATCTAGTTTATTGCTCCAGCTCTAATTGTTTAGAATTTGTGGCTGGAGCATAACACAAGAATTTTTCAAGACAGGGAAAGATCAGTGGAAAGGATTTGGGATTTGGTGGAGAGTACCATTTCTGAGTTAGCAGAAATTTATGGGGATAAGTGAGGGTCCATTGAGGAGAGTGAAGCTAGTTGGGTGAATGCTTGGCCAAGATTCAAGTGGTTGGGGAAGGAGAAAATAAATCCTAAGAAGAGGGCTTTGAGGTGTACTTGGTAGAGCCCGGATCCTGGGTGGACCAAACTCAATTTTGATGGAGCAGCGAAAGGTAATCCAGGAAAGGTTGGAGGAGGAGGCATCTTTAGGGATTCGGAAGGACAACTAGTGGGGTTGTACTTGTATGATTATGGATTTGAGACTAACAATTTATCGAAGGCCAAAGCTATGTTGTTGGGATTACTGATCGTCAAAGATAAAGATTGGAGGAAATTATGGGTGGAGGGAGATTCAAAATTGGTGATATGGGCAATGAAAGGAGGTTCAATACAGAATTGGAGGTTGGGTGTGATAATAGAGGAAGCCAGACCCTTGGTTGACAATTTTGATGATGTTCTCTTCTCCCACATAAGTAGAATGGGGAATCAGGTCGCGGATTAGGTGACCAATCAAGGGGTAAGCCTGCGTGATGAGAATGAGTCTGGAGAAAAAAGTTGGTGGGAGGACTATCCTTATGAGGCTATAAGATTAATGCAGGATGATATCAAGGAACACCCACCCAATAAGGGGTCAAAAGCATAGAATTCTAGAAGTCATGATTAATAGATAGGGATAGGGGAACTCTTGTTAACGAGAGAATGTGAAATGGGAATGACAGCCAAATGGTGCAGATTGTGTGTGTGGCCATTCATTGATATGGTTGATGCTTGGTGTGAAGGACAAGTATTTGGTGCCTACCTAGATTGTTTTACCTATTGTGTGTCATTTGTTTTGAAGTGGTGGGTGTTGTCGATGGCTTCCGCTGTGAGTAAGCACCATCTAGGTGGCATGTTATGGTTAACAAAGAAGATGATAAGGGCAAGCAGGTTGAGTCTTCTACTACGAGGCAGAAGAGAAAGGTTTCAAGAGAGGAGGTGATAGTTGATTTCGTTTCCTATATTGACAAGGAGATTGAGAATCTAAATTTAAGGAGGTGGATGAAGAGGGTCTAGGAATTATTAAAAGAAGTGGATGGAAAACTAGAGATAGGTCTGTGTTCTTCCATCGCAAAGTTTCTACTTGATCCAGGGTACACACATGGTCGTTGGAATACCTTTGATGCTGCACATTTGTTATCCTTTGCATTAATGTTATCAATTGCAGCTTGCTCCTACCTGATGCACGACGATGTGGGGGATGTGGTACATCATGTTGAGTCATACCATGACCGTATGATTGAGCATTTGCATGGAATCAAGAAAATACAAATCTACCTATAGCTAGCGATCGAAGAGCTGGTGAAGAAACTAAAAGTAGAGCTCTTGGAGGAGGTCATCCCCTTGTTCTTTGACTACTATGACACTAAGGATGATAACAAAGGGGAGGAGGTTCTTATGTTGAAGAATAGTGTGGTATGAAAAAATTGTAATACAATGTGTTAGGGAGGGTCGGGGCATGTGTAATTTGCCCCGACCCTAAATATGTTTAAGATGTTTTTGTTGATCTTTGAACTGTGGTCTGTGTTGGGTAGGGTAGTTTTGGGCTTCGACCGTTTTGAGTTTAATACAGCAAGGGTTGTTCAATATAGTATGCTTGGCGGTTGATTCTATATGAACATGAATGGACTTAGGGATATGCCCATTTTTTACGATTCTTGGACCAAAAAACTAGGTTATATGAACAAAAAAGATTGAATTGTTTGATAAATATTACATCGTTCAATGAATGGTTATCAATGACTTGAGTTCTATTCTAAGTAGAAGTTCTTACACACTCAAATTTGAACTTAACTTTTTTGGAATAGGTCTCCTTAAGAGACAAGTGTCAACGAGTGAATGACACTTTGACTTTCTATGGCATGACATTAATAGTTTATTAATTTATCAACCTTCAACAATTAAATAATAATAGAAATATAGATATTTTTTACAAATATTCTACATTTTCTGATATATGATAATAATGGTTGAAGTTTTATTTTGAGTTGAAGTTCTAATACACCCAAATGTGAACTTAAAGTTTCCAGAATAGATCTCCTTAAGAGACAAGTGTCAATGAGCGAATGACACTTTGACTTGCTATGATGCGACATTAATATATTATATATTATTGAATTACGTTGTTCATTCGAGTTAGAGTTAAATAATAACTTTCAACATTTTTAGTGATTGAATGATAAGGAATGCTCATTTGAGTTAAAGTTAAATAATAATTTTTAATAAAAGTATAGATTAAAGACATGATATTTCTAGACTTAACTAATAATAATAAATAATAAAACAAAAAGAGAGGACTGCTATAATGACCTTCTTGACACATTAGACCTTATTCATTAAGCTTGAAAAAAATTAATTGATGATAAAGAAAAATATTTGTTTGATAAATTTTATTATTAAGTATTTGAAATAATAATAATGGGAATAAATTAAATAAACAAATAATTACATATTAAATAATAATGTTAATAATAAATAAATTTTATTCATACAAAATAAATTAAATTAAAAATATAAAGTAGAATTTAAATTATAATAAAACAAATTAAAAATAAACAAATCAAGACAATAGTTAATTAAATAATTAGGTGATTATTACTTTTGTGTTTAGTAGTTAAATGGTAGTTAACTAAATTTACTCTCTAGTTTTGATGAAGAGTTGCATGGGAAAACATTAGTTAGACAATAGTCTATCTATTTGATTTATTTGTTAGCTAAAGTTAATAAAGGTGTTTGCATGGAAAAACAATTTCTTTTATTTTAAATAAAAATTATCCTCAACTAATTAATGAGTTGCATGAGGAAGATACCTACTTTGTAGCAATTAACCTCCTTAATTGAGTTGTGATCTAAAGAAAACAAATATTATTTATTTTGAAATTAATTATTTTCAACTAGTTAAGGAGTTAAAGAAAACTCCTCCTTGGTATTAGTTAATTTTTAAGTCATTTTTCTTGATTGAATTGTTAAGTGAAGAAAATAATTATAATTAATTAAAAATTGTTTATTCTCAACTAGTAATAAACTTAATAGTTGGAGATAACTCCTATTAATGCATTTTTAATAAATTTAAATAAAATTAAGTTTTCAGATAAAATAAAGAAAATTGGAATAATAAATCTATAAATAGAGAGGAAGAAGAAGGTTAAAGTTAGCAAATATCCAAAGGGCAAGATCAGGCTTCTTCAAGGAGGATACTCCAAATAGGTGGCTTTTCTTTTAGTTGATTTCTTCTTAAGTTAAGAAAAATAAAAATGAGAAAATTGAAAACTATAATAATCTTTTATTTATTTTGACTTAAAAAAATTAGAGTGTAAAATAATTCCTTATATATATATATATATATATATATATATATATATATATATATATATATATATATATATATATATATATATATATATATATATATATATATATATATATATATATATATAAAATTTTAAATAAACACATATATATCCACAATTGAAGAAATTGTTAAGTTTGAACTAATTGATAAAATTCTCTAAAAGAATTATATATAATAGAATGTTTTTATTTCAAATAAATTTCATTGCAAAAAACTAAAGTATTTGTATATATATATATCAGAACCCCCTAAAAAAATTTATAAAATCCTGGTGAATCCTAACTAAGTGCTATAATTTTCCTACGAATCTTTCTTTTTTTTTTGAAAAAATATTAATTTTCCTAGTGAATTTATAATGGCGAATCTTTCTTTTAAAATTTTGCATATTTGGTCGGCGCAGTCTACTCATATATTTTTTTATTTTTGTAATGTTTTTTGCAGGGGCCCGGGGGCGGCAACCACCAGCGAGGTCAAGGGGCAGCGCCCCTTACAGGGGCTCAATAAGCCTTTTAAAAGGCATGTGCTCATAGTCCCACAGAATTGAATAATAGCCATGAGATGAATACTGTAATCAACAGTAGTGAATACAAGTCATATTGAAGGCGAAAATAGCCCTAAAAGTATGTGATAATTTATCAATAATGATGATATTGCCCCTAAATTAATGGCGGAAATATAATACTAATGGAATATGGTTAAGATTTTTAATAATATTATAAACTACTGGTGAATCAGCTCAAATCATGTATAATTTACTTGATGAAATAATTAAACTTATTAGTTTAAAAAATAATTCTTTGGTGAATTAACTATGACTAAATAAAATTTTCGTAAAAAGCAGGCGATTTAGTCACCTTTATAGCTTGAAATATTCGTCATTTTTAGAGGCCCCGATTTTAACTATTCACCAATTGGCGAAGATTTGCCACTAAAAAAATCCGTGATATATACATATATATATGGGGCCGAGACCTGTTTAAACAGACTGTGGACCCATGTGGAGGGTGTGCCTATTTAAACAAGTTGCAGTTCTCCCAAAAGGGGTTGTGACCTGCCTGCAACCTCGTGGCCTTCCATGAGGATGTATTTTCATCTCAAAAAAAAATCTTTAAAACAAAATTTTATTATAATAATTTTTTGAAATATGATATATATAAAATAATTTAATATATATTATTTATATATTAATAAATAAATAAAATTTATATAATATATATATAATAAATTTATATATAATAACAAATAGATAAAGTCTTTTATATATATATATATATATATATATATAACAACACATTCTTCAACTTTAAATAATCACAATTTTTTTGACAATTGTTACATTTCATGACAAATATATAAGGTATTAATTGTATTTATCTTTTTCATTTATCATATGACAAATAAATAATACATTTGTCCACATAACAATAATATTAGTTTAGATGAGCACCTTATCTTGGATATTAAAATGCTTAATAATGAATACTTTATGATTCTTTTATAAGTTTTCATGAGTTCAAGTAAAATTCTATTTTGAAGAAGAAGATTATTTTGTAGCTTAATCAAAGAATGTGTTTATGAATACAAAAGTCAATCCTAGATCTCATAAACCATTTAGTGAATTCATGTCTTACAACTTTTTAAATCAAATTAATACCAACCTAAGACATTAATGATGTTTGAACATAAGATTTGAATAGGACAAGTGATGAAACACTAGCAATAGATACTTGAGTAGACAACTTAGTAACAATCTCAAATCACTAGACTAACCCACAAATTCTATATATCAGTATGTGTTTGAGCCTAGGAAAATGTGTATTGAATTCATTAGTCAATTAGTATTTAGCAAATGATTAGATTAGCTTAGTAGTACTTAGTAATTCATAATTATTGATTTCCATTACACATAATTATAATGAAACCATAAGTTGAAGCCCCTTTAAATTAGTTATCAAAATTAATAAACTAAATGAGTTAGTTGAACTTAAAAAATATATGTCAATAATATGTAAGCACTAAAGGTAACTTTTATTTTTGGAATTATTAATTTTATTTTTAAGTACAAATAATTTAGATAGTAGTACTTATTTTGATTCAAATGCAATTTAATTAGTCATAAAATAATGTAGCTTAATTTCTTATTTTTCTATGCAATTAGTTTAATAGCATTAATTGAAATTGTTTAATTTTAAAATCAATGAATAGTTAAAATTATGATAGTCTTAATAGTTTGCTTTTAGTTTTAGAATTTTGATATTATTCAATATATGTTAGACATTTAAAATTTTCTTTTGTTTTTAGTTAGTTGAACAACTTAAACAAGATGTGAAACTAAAACTTGTAGCATTCAATTTTTAACAATGCCTCTAGTTCATGTTTACAGGTAATTCTACCACGCTTGAACTACTGCACTTATAGCCTAATATTGTTACAACGACGTCTGTGGCACCAACCATATAAATCACTGGGACCTAATAAGGGACACCTTATTTATTTAAATCTGAGGAATGGGTAATCTTCCTCGAATACCAAACTAATGAAAGTTTAAATAAAAGAACAAGCTTAATGATAGTTCTATCATCATTGTCATATAGTTTCAAGGAAACTAGATCCATCATCATATAGTTTCAAATAAATTAGAATCATCATTATATAGTTACAAGGAATCATCAAAAATAGAACCATCATCACATAGCTCGATGTGAACAAAATTATCAAAAGGGAAAAAGAGAATTATAGTTTGTGTAGTTCAAGAAAGTTTCATTTTATTAGGATTAGGAAATAGAGCAAATTAGTAAACAAGTATTGGTCAAGGCAACCGAATACTTTGAATTAAATGATTCCTTTATGTTGGCCCATGATTTTCGTTAAACCAAAAGGTCCACCTGTCAATTTCTGATACAAGCGCCAAAGTTAATGAATCCACGGAAGGCAGTTAGTCCATGTCATGAATCCCATGGGGACAGCTGACCATTTTGCCAACAAACTCCCCCCCAGCGTTACCCGGGGGGATTCAAACCTGTGACCTTTCACTTTGATACCAATTATTGGCCCACGATTTTCATTAAACCAAAAGGTCGACCCACCAATTTTTGATACAAGCGCCAGAGTTAATAAATCCGCAGGAGGCAATTAGTCCATGTCACGAATCCCACGGGGAGTGCTGACCATTTTGCCAACAAACTCTATTCTAGAGAAGTTTGTCATTGATATCAGGATAAGGGAAGAGTTTGTTCATGCTTGTAGTCAGTTGTGTTTCTTTTCTTCATGTTGTCATCACAAGGTTGGTGTGTTGAATGATGGCATTGAGGTATTGATATTCAAGGGCATTCATGCTTCATTCAGGATGTTTAGAGTTTACAAGAGTTGTTTCTTTGAAGGATTGAGTGCATTGCTTCCATGCTTATCTCAGAATATCACTCATAGGATGGTCTTATGCTTTATGCTTTCAATGATCATATGTCTTTCATAGGATGGTCTTATGTTTTCCTCTTGATGTTTTCTTTTTGTCATGAATCATGTCATATTCATGTTGTTTAACAAGTTTGCTTCAACGATGGTTGTTGGCAGTTAGGGTTCTTCATGACAACCTGTGTTAGTTTGGTATGAGCTAGGAAGAGTTGTCATAAGATGGATCAACATCATTATGTTGTACAACAGAGGTGTCATGTGTTTGATTGATTATCAAAGGACTACACTGCAATGTAAATAGGAGTATTGATACTTTACAAGGACACTCTACACCTTGTTGATTTAGGGTTTTTTAAGATCATCTTATGTGGTGCAAAGTTGAATACATGTTGAATTAGGGTTTTTGATAGTGGTGTCTTATTGCTTCAATTCTCAAATGTTCACAAGTTACTTCAAAGGTTTTAAGAGGTTCATGATTGGTGGGGTTCCTGAGTTTTGTTACCATAATGGTTGATAAGGTTCATCTCTTTGGTATGGTTTTGCTTAGGATATATCTTCATAAGCAGATTTTGTTTAAGGACTTCATAAGATGCTTACTCAAACAAGGATAATGGTTCATGACATATGGCTCTCTATTCATAGTTGATATAATGTTTATGTTGTATTTCATGAGTGGCTTCTTGTTTGGTATATACAAGTGGAGGACCATATTCTTAATGATTGGATCATGGGGGTTATCTTGATATTTCTTCATTTGGAGCTCACACTTTGACATATCATGTAGACTTAAGTGACTCAAAAAACTAAGTTATAAAACCTCTCTCAAGGGTCTTCTACATTCTTCATTTTATCATGGATGTTCAATAGTGAAAACTTTTGATCACATCTCCATAAGGTTAAACTAGGTTTTTGAAATTCTAGAGGATCAAACTCTAAGGCCTTTCAAAGGTAGTTCTTTGTATCATTGTAAGTCTAAAATCAAAACCTATTGGATAAATCGTCATTGCTTTATGTTCTTTTTGACCAATGACTTGTTACAGCCGATAAACATGACTTAAGTCATGACTTTAAGAGGTCTATGGTCATATTTTCATCGGCCCTTTAACCTAGTGGTACCAGGAGAACAAGTTTGATTCTTATGGAATGGGTGCCAAAGGTAACTCGAAAGGTGAAGATTAAATCCTCCTTGAGCACCGAAACTCAAATCAAAGCGTATGATTTAAAGTTAGTTTGTATACAAACAGTCAACTAGTATAGTTTAAGATTGTGATAGCACCATTCTTAAACATGCTCATTTTCCCCATGCATACCACCAACTGAGAACCTTGTCTATGCCTATTAAACAGACTTCTATGGACCTACTGTCATGAAAGTGACAACAACCAGGAAGTAAGAATAGAGATTACACATTATAGGGCAGATTGTGAACAATCTCAATTATGTGACAGGGACTTGTAATTACCACATTCAACTAGCCTAACAGGCAACATGAGCTTAAAGATCAACAGAAAATCTTCAACAACAAGAATGACAGTAAATCTGATCATGTATATTATATCAACAATGAAAGCACAAAACACTATCATGAACTGATTCCCAACTATTCTATACCCTTATCATAACATGACATTACACAACACATGGGCCTGTCACATCGGCCTCGTCCTAGCTACAGAAATCTAATACTAATTCCTACCTTTTCTATTATCAGCTTGATTCTTCTACCTACCTTCTGTATTCACTCCTTCCTACCATTATTCTACTCATCTCTCTCAACATTCAGCCTACATTTCTCTTGACTGGCCTTCTTTAATCAATCTCTGCATCTTCGCCCCCAATCTGCAACTTCCTCTTGGCGACTCAGCCTACTAATCACTTTGCATTCGGCCCTCCTTAATCTTATTGTGGCCTCTCTTTCTTATCCACCTCCTCCTCAAATTGCATTAGGCCTCCTCTTGTATTTTCAACCTTCACACACCCCCAATCTGTGGCCCTATTCTCTTCCTCTTATAACTTGACCGTTACAAAATGCCTTAACTGGCTTCTTTCCTTTTTCATGATTTTCTCAGTAATCATTGGCCTGCAATCAAACGGTCGTCCATCCAGATTGGCTTATTTTTCCTCTCTTATTAGGCTCCTTTTGTTGCTGGTTGTTCTTCTCATATCGGCCTCCTCTTACAACCCTTTTGTAGATTCCTTTCTATCTAATTGCTCAAAGTGGAAGAATCAATATCTAACTCATCGAGTGATGGTCAGTTGTGTTAGAGAAAAGGTCGACAGTTATAAAAGCCCATTTAACTGGAATGTCTATCGTTCCCTCTCTTACTCTACTCTGCCACCATCTGTGCTCTTCTATTCTCATCCTTTTGCTTTGTTTTATGTCTGACTCTTCATAGTCTTTGTTTCCTTGTAGCGATGATTCTCTTACCGTTACCAGCGATCTTCCACAGCTGTCGACGGTTTTCCAATTCCCTTTTATATTTATGTTCTGTCATACTGGCGTCAAGAGGTTCCTCTTCACCAAATTCAGTTTTATCTTTAGCGCAAAGGTTGGTGACATGAGCTTATCTGGATTGATAGGAGCTTAAGGTAGCATGGCTTATTCCTAAAAGAAAACAAAAACCAAAAACTACAAATGACATAAGAATCAAAATTTGTTAAAAGATGATGCCCCTACATCAAACTCCCAGGGGTCAAAAGATCATGTGCTTCGGCACATGTGGTTCAAACTTTCCTAATCTTTCTTCCATTTCTTCCAGCATCTTGATGGGACCACTGTCTCATTCTTCCAAAATTATGGTCGTTCATTCAACTCTTCCTTCATAAAATCAATCCGTATATTCATCATTCTACCTCCATTCTTGCATAGCCAATCTTCAAAGAATTTGGTGCCTTCTAGTTTACTTATTCCATACATCTACATAACATCCCTTATCCCATTCTCACTTCCCATCATCTCACATAATACATTCTCCATCCAAACATCACATAAGTCCAATTGTTGCAACATTATTTCATGATCATCTTTGTTATTCACCTCCCAATACACAAAGTCCTTTGCTAAATCTACCTCTTCCTTGGCAACAACCCTTTGATCCTCTACCACACTTCCATCTGCACGTTGGCCACCATTCCACTTGTCTATATTCCTCCAATCATACCATTCCACTCCTCTACAATGGCTGCATACTTTTCCCATAAATCCTCTTCTTTGTTTCCCCTTGTTATTCCTTCTTCTACCTCTATATTAGCTTCACCATCCTTTAGGTTGTCTTCTTCTTCCTAGGTCATTGCTACTCCGTCATCACCCTCTACCTCTATGGCTGTTCTTTTTTTCAAAACCGCACTTTCATGCTTGCCCTTACATGTTATGACTATTACCCTATTTTTCTTTACATCCCGCTCAACCCACTTGAGCTTTTCCACTTGCTTTTGTCTTTTTCCTTGTTTCTTACTATATTTTCTTCTTCTCTTGTCCTTCTCATCTACAAGACTCCATAACTCTATCTCATGTTCAGAATCGCCATCTACACTACTCTTATCTTCAACCACTTCATCTATAAATTTAAAATCTTCACGAATTAATTCAACTGAAACAATTTGCTTACCTTTCATCTTGCACGTATCCTCCTCTAACTTCCTCCAAGCTGCTCTTATAACCATTTCAGCCACATTCCTTCCTTTTGATTCAACCTCTACAGGCATGTCTTCTTCATGAATTTTAACTTGTTGGATTTGGTTACCCTGCTGCAACACAATCTCTTCCTTCATGACTCCATTAATTTCTTTATGTCTTTCATCCTCTTGCAAAGTCTTCTTCTCACCATCTTCTGTTGCACCAACTCCCTAGGTTGTTGTCCTAGCTTTCACCATCCATACTTTAATATTGGTCTATTATCCCTTCTTTGCTACACTGATGCTTCTCTTTCCTTGTTCTATTTATAACCTCAAATTCTCTTCCTTAGGCCTCTCTGCTGGCCAATTCACCTTCACATCTGGTTGCCATTTATTCATCTGCACCACATTCATTCTCTACACTTGCTTGTTAGCATCAACACAATCAAAAATATTTACCTCTTTACATGTTATTTGATGCCTCATAACAGCTTGTTTTCCTCGCCAATGTGGAACTATATACCCATGCTCCTTAATCATCTTCACATTTTGTAATTTCTTCCTCTTCTTATCAACTAGTCTGTCCATATTCACACTTCTATTTACATGATCAAAACTAATAATTTCCTTACCAGGATTAACATTTCGTCCTTCCATTACCAGCTGTCCTGAATTACTTTTTACCTTGGCTTTACAGCTTGTTAACTCTTCTATTTTACCAGACTCCTTTTCTTTATCTGCACCATCTTCTAGAGCATCATGAAACTCCATGGCTACTTCCTCATCTTCTTTCTTTTGCTAGACATCTTCACCTTTGTACTCCTCTTCATTCTCACGTACTTTACATTGTACCACTGCTGCAAACTCTTCTTGACACTCTGTTGCAATCAACCTTCTCTCGTTCTCATCTTCCACTTGCTCTTCGAGAGCTATTCTTGCCCCATCACACAATATCTTCAATGTCTCTTCCTCAACCTTCCTTAACACATTATTTAGACCTGCATACATAGCTACAAATACAATATTCATCAACAAAATAAGAGACCACAATGTCTCCCTTAGTGTCTTCCTGATGGACACTCTTCTTCATTTCTCCTTTTCACAAGTGCTACTTGTTGCACTTTTTCTTCCTCTTCCTCTCTTCTTTCCCCCTTATCTTCTCTAATGTTCTCTTCAATGAGAACTTTATTCACCACTTCTGGTGCATGTTGCTCATCCAACAACCTCTTGTTGTCCCAACCTCTGTCGGTACTCAAGGCATTCATCTTTTTCCTTTTCCTTTTCTCCATAATCATCTTCACAGGCCACTTTACTTTCTTCTCCATTAGTCATACCCAAAAGTATTCTTGGCTTTCTTCTTCATATCTTTTCTACATGGCAATCACGTACTCTTTGAAGTCTCTTTTCAATGCAGCCAGCTCTCTTTCAAAATCTGTATTTTGTTTTTCATGTTTTCCACAACTTGTTAATCTACAACAAACTACAACTCTCACCTTCTCCTTTCTCTGCTACCACGGTCCTGGCTAAGTTGCCTCACTTCGGCGATCTACTCAATGCTCAGAACCTTTTGCGCTCTGATACCAATCTGATAGCACCATTCTTAAACTTGCTCATTTTCCCCATGCATACAACCAACTGAGAACCTTGTCTCTACATATTAAACAAACTTCTATAGACCTACTATCACGAAAGTGACAGGAACCAGGAAGTAAGAATAGAGATTACACATTATAGGGTAGATTGTGAACAATCTCGATTATGCGACAGAGACTTGTAATTACCACATTCAACTAGCCTAATAGGCGACATGAGCTTAAAGATCAACATAAAATCTTCAACAACAAGAATGACAGTAAATCTGATCATGTATATTTTATCAACAATGAAAGCACAAAACAATATCATGAATCGATTCCCAACTATTCTATACCCCTATCATAACATGACATTACCCAACACATGGGCCTGTCACATTGGCCTCGTCCTAGCTATAGAAATCTAATACTAATTCTTGCCTTTTCTTTTATTAGCTTGATTCTTCTACCTACCTTCTACATTCACTCCTTCTTGCCATTATTCTACTCGTCCCTCTCAACATTCAGCCTGCATTTCTCCCAAATGGCCTTCTTTATTCAATCTCTGCATCTTTGGCCCCAATCTACAACTTCCTCTTGGTGACTCAGCCTACTGATCGCTTTGCATTCGACCCTCCTTAATCTTACTGCAGCCTCTCTTTCTTATCGGCCTCCTCCTCAAATTGCATTCGACCTCCTCTTTTATTTTTGGCCTTCACAAACCCCCAGCCTGCGGCCCTATTCTCTTCCTCTTATAACTTGACCGTTACAAAATGCCTTAACTGGCTTCTTTCCTTTTTCACGATTTCCTCTGTAATCATTGGCCTACAATCAAATGATCGTCCGTTCAGATTGGTTTCCTCTCTTATCAGGCTCCTTATGTTGTTGGCCATTCTCATATCGGCCTCCTCTTATGTGAGGCCTACCTTTTCATTCCGTTATATTTGACTACTTTATTTTATTGTTGATGACACATATTAGACTTATGGGACTGTTGATCCCGATTTGTAGGACTATTAGACTTTATGCTTATGTGGATTTATTATGTTAGCCTGATTACAATGTGATTAGACATTGATATTGATGCACTGATGATATTAGACACATGATCACATTATGATGGTATTGGGATACTATTCATGTGATTTTTGTTAGAAATTTATTATGAGACTTTATCTTGTGAAAGATGTTGAAATAAAAAATTTAGATTTGATTATGATGTGATTCGTTGATGTTTATATGATTTTGTGATGTTGTGAGTGCATGTTTCACTTTGCTTCAGCTATTATATACATGTGGGATTAACATTTCATTTGAGTGTGCAGGTGTTTCTAACGAAGCCACGGATACTCGGAGATCATCCCATACACTGTATTGTTTTCCCATGTGAAGCCAATCTAGTTCCAAGAGGAACCAAGATCAACTATGTTTGCATGATAAATTTTTGTAATGTTGTTACATAGTGTTAGTTGGGCTAGGTCTACCCTTCTTTTATTTGATTTCTAATTGGTCTTGTAAGTTGTAATGTCATTTGAATTTTATTTTTGAGTTTTAATTTTTTAGACCCCTTTTATGTGTTTTTACTCAACCTATGGTGCTCAAAATGGGTTAAAATTGACCATGGGTTGTACCCCCAGGGTCTAGGGACCATTTGAGCTTGTATAACCTTAAGTGAACTCCCATTTGGTCACTTTAACTTCACCCTGAAGTAAAGTGACGAAAATAGAAGTTTGGGAGGGAAAGGAAGAGTGGATCAAACACTCAACCTCTTCCTTTCCTCTTCCCTAGGTTGGGGGAGTCTTCAAGACCCCTTAATTGTGAGGGACTCAACTCCAATCCTCTCCCACAATTGGTGAGGGTACCTTGGGGTTGAGTGGGCTTTCTTAGGAGGAGAGGATTGGGGCACATGTGGCACCCACTCCTTCTTTGGCTCCACCTTTCTCTCCCACATATTTTAGAGAGAGCAAGTGGATGGGAGAAAGACTTGGTGGAATGGGTGAATGGCATGTTTCACCACCCCATTCCAAGAGTCTTGCAAGTAGTTGGGTGGAGGAGTAAGGAGGTGACATGTGTCACCTCCCCATTCCTCAAGGCTCATGAGAAGAGCCTATTTTTATCCCTCTTGAAGAGAGGGAGGGGGTTGTTAAATCTTTTCTAATTTTTGAATTTTAATTGTTTTGGGGACAGATTTAAAGGAAAAATTGGTGGCTCAACTTGCAGAAGGAGTTAGAGGAGCTCTTCTCAACTATCTTCTATTTGGGCTTTATAAGGTAGGATTCAAGGCATATGCCTTTTATGCTTTTTCCTTATTTGCATGTTGTGTGTGTGTGAGTTTCATTTTGTTGTTTTTACTTTGTTGTGGGAAAATTGGGTATGGGAGTTGTGAGAGCCTCTCCCTCTTGGGAGAAAATACTCAACATGTGTCGGGTGGGGGAGGAGTGAACCTCCTTGGGGTCACATCCTTGTTTTCATAGAGTTTTATCCTTGAGGGCAAATTGTGAATTTGAGCAATATGTGTTTATGAGAAAATTGTGATATGGCTTCAGAGCCAAGAGAAATTGTGAAATCATGCTTAAAAGAGTTGGCTTGAGGCCTTGAGAGATTTTTGTATTGGAAAGTTTTGGAGTGGCACTCTTGAGTTGAGTGATATCCACTCCCCTACCCCATTAAACTCATCTTGAGTGAGTTTTTCTTAATTGAAAACCATGAGAGTATTCTTGTTTTTGTGTTGAGTGAATTTGTTGTAAAGTGGTGTGTGCTTACCTTGTGTGAGGATGACCTCCTAGCTCGAGGGTGACTCATGAGTGAGTCAATGATAGGGAGGAGAGCAGTTTGAGTGGTTTCTTTTCCCTTCTATGTGTTTTATGTAGGTTTTCTTTTGGAGCTAGGTGGTGTTGAAGAAATTATTATTGTTCTTATGAGTTGTTATTTTTGTGCTCTTGAGAGAGCATGGCCATGAGAGGCCTTGTGTATCATCTTTTAGATTTCAAAAGAGGAGGCCCTTGTTCTCTCTCTCAAAGTTGTATGAGTTATATTGTTACTTGTGTTGTAATAAACTATTTACATTTAAAAATAGAAGATTTAGTTTGTTGATTTTAAATGCCTTATGATTCAAAGAAAAGTAGAGCACTATAAGAAAAGCATGTTTATATTGGTTTCACTTGTATGTTTAATTTTCAAAAATAGGATAGTTGTTGTTTTATTGTTGTGAGACAAAATGAAATTTTACATTTTTCTTAGGAGAAGAAAATTTAGTTGTTGCTATTATTTTGAAGGATTAAACTAAATGCATCTATTTAGAATAAAAATAAATAAATCTTTTGAAGAGTTGTTTTATGAGGGCTGTATTATGGCAAAATTAGCATTTAGTGAAGGAAATGTTCATTTCATATTTACTAGAAAATATATTTTTACAAACAAACAAAAAAGTGTTCATTTGCTCAATTTAAATCTGTTATAGAAAAATATTTCTTTTGCTTTATTGCATTCAAAACAAACTGTGACATTTAGGATGACAAATATATTTGAAAATACAGTTAAATATAAACATATATATATATATTGGAATGTATATATTTATATATATTTAAATATTGGCATTCTTTTATTATTACTAAAAAAAAGGGCAATGTCTGTGTATACAACAGTGGATATATATATATATAAAACATAAATAAAATTTCATAACATGGAGCATGATGTGAGAGAACATGGTATAGCTGTGAAACAACATACATTTTTGTGTTAAAAAAAAGAATTGAGAGATTGGTGGGGGGTTTGACCCCCCCGCCGCCGCCGTAAATCTTGAAGGAAGTGTGGGGAGGGGCCGAGCCCCACCCACACTCCACTGAAGTGAAGCGTGGGTGGGGCTCGACCCGTCCCCACACCCCACTAAAAACCTTCCCTCTGCGGACTCCCCACGCCCCACTAGCAAATCCCCCTCCACCGTTCTTAGTCCCCAAACCTCCGCAGACCGCCATCGTCGCTAACCCCAAACACAACTACCTCACAATGTCATCCGCCATTCTCCCTTCGGCCCCCTCTATGGGCAGCAAACCCCACACCACGGCCCCGCGACCCCCTGTGAGCAATGCCAAATTCAGCCTCACAGCTCTGGGACCTGCAAAACATTTGTTGAATATTGATATTTTTAATAAATAAAATATATATATAAGCATGTAAACCTATGTTTCATTTTGTTGTTTTTACTCTGTTGTTGTGGGAATATTGGGTATGGGAGTTGTGAGAACCTCTCCCTCTTGGGAGAAAATACTCAACATGTGTGGGGTGGGGGAGGAGTGAACCTCCTCGGGGTCACATCCTTGTTTTCATAGAGTTTTAGCCTTGAGGGCAAATTGTGAATTTGAGCAATATGTGTTTATGAGAAAATTGTTATATGGCTTCAGAGCCAAGAGAAAGTTGTGAAATCATGCTTAAAAGAGTAGGCTTGAGGCCTTGAGAGATTTTTGTATTGGAAAGTTTTAGAGTGGCACTCTTGAGTTGAGTGATGTCCACTCCCCTACCCCATTAAACTCATCTTGAGTGAGTTTTTGTTAAGTGAAAACCATGGGAGTATTCTTGTTTTTGTGTTGAGTGAATTTGTTGTGAAGTGGTGTGTGCTTACCTTGTGTGAGAATGACCTCCTATCTCGGGGGTGACTCATGAGTGAGTCAATGGTAGGGAGGAGAGCAGTTTGAGTGGTTTCTTTTCCCTTCTATGTGTTTTATGCAGGTTTTCTTTTAGGTGGTGTTGAAGAAATTATTATTGTCCTTATGAGTTGTTATTTTTGTGCTCTTGAGAGAGCATGGCCATGAGAGGCCTTGTGTATCATCTTTTAGATTTCAAAAGAGGAGGCCCTTATTCTCTCTCTCAAAGTCGTATGAGTTATATTGTTACTTGTGTTGTAATAAACTATTTACATTTAAAATTAGAAGATTTAGTTTGCTGATTTTAAATGCCTTATGATTTAAAGAAAATTAGAGCACTAAAAGAAAAGCATGTTTATATTGGTTTCACTTGTATGTTTAATTTTCAAAAAAAGGATAGTTGTTTTATTGTTGTGAGACAAAATGAAATTTTACATGGAGAAGAAAATTTAGTTGGTGTTGTTATTTTGAAGGATTAAACTAAATGCATCTATTTAGAAGAAAAATAAATAAATCTTTTGAAAAGTTGTTTTATGAGGGTTGTATTATGGCAAAATCAGCATTTAGTGAAGGAAATGTTCATTTCATATTTACTAGAAAATATACTTTTACAAACAAAAAAAAAGTGTTCATTTGCTCAATTTAAATCTGTTATAGAAAAATATTTTTTTTGTTTTATTGCATTCAAAAAAAAACTGAGACTTGCAAAACATTGGTTGAATATTGATATTTTTAATAAATAAATTAAAAGATACATACATACATACATACATACATATAAGCATGGAAACCTATGTGTATTCTTCCTGTGTGGCATTAATGGATGCCTCATTCCTCCAACCTACAACACCATGCCAAAAATAAAGAAAGAAATATGAGATGGTGAAAGAAAAGAATGTGAAGGCAAAGTAGGGTTAGGGCTCTTTGCTCTTAAGGATATTATTTGTTTATTGGAGGCTTTTTAGGGCAAAGAGTGGGTTTTAAAATTTGTTTTAATGAATTTGTGTGCTTCCATCCCCCTCTTTTGATTTTGTTTTAAGAGTTCTTTTATTTTAGAGATATTTCTAGAGAGGTGAGGAATATTAATATATTGTGTGTGATTTAATTTAAAGGTTTTGTTCTAAGATAGTGAACTTGGGGATTTTTATTTTTCCTTTCTAAATTTAGATCTTTTATAGTTTAATTTTTTTAGATAGAGCACATTAAATTTTAATTTAATTAAATTTTTATCGTAGCGGGGTTTTAAATGTTTCAAATAATCTCCCTACATTTTCTTTTAATTCTTTAATGTATTTAGTTTATAATCAATTGGGTTAAAATTATTTCTTGTGAACCTAAATTGGCAAGATTAATATAAATTTGGATTGTTATTAGTTTAATATTTTTCTATTTAATTTTACTAGAGCGATTTTATTAGTTATATAAAGTCGACGTTTTAATCCAACTTAGAAACCTAGTAAACTATCAACCAAAATTAGTTTTATTAAAATAAACCCTATCCACGCCCATGACGCATTATGCTACCAGATTTTTCCAGAATTTAGGGTTTAGCTAGGTTAGTGAATTTTAACCTTGCGTAGTGTTAAATCATTATTTTTCCTCAGTTGCCGACTTTGTGTTTAACAGTAATTTACTCTTGTTTTAGAAGAAGACTTTTGATTTTGACTCATGTCAAGATCCCTTCATTCACTCAAGTAAACTTAGGGTTTTGATCCTCGATCCCAACCCTACTAGTGACATCACTCATGTCGCATCTACCCACCTAGTTGGCCTTCATCGCGTAGGTGAAATGCGCTGGTGATCACATTACCCCGCCTTCGACTGACTTGTTTATGCCTTATGTGTATTGCCACCAAGCATGCTTATGCATGCGAGGTGGTTTCTTGGGAAGCGTGGAGAGTTTTTTGGTATTTCGTGTCATGACCACATGACAAATGTGGACATGACACATGCGATGCATGTCGTGACCGCATGGGAATTGTGGGCATGACATTTGGTATCAGAGCTTAAGTTTAAACATTGGGCTAGTTTGGGCATGTTACTTATTCTGCAAATTTGATTAATTAGTGATTACCTTGTTTTGTAGGATGCCTCCCTGATGAGTTCGGTGAGCGCGTTCACACCACACTGTGTCCGTCGAGGTGCACAGTGATTCTTCAACTGAGGGTCAGGCACCACCAGCACCATAGGTCCTACCTATACCAGACATTGGACCATAGATACTTCAGGCACTATATGATGGTGAGAGTTGTCATTGATGTCAAAAGCTTGTTCAGATGATGATGTAAAGTTGTCATAGTTGTTGCAAGACATTAGGAGGAGCAGGAGTTCACATCATCCTGTGTAGAGTTTACATCATATTGTGTGTTCTTTCTATTAGCATGTGGTAAGGTTTTGTGCTTATCTTGTTATCATGTTGCAGCTTGGTCTATGTGAATGCTTGGTCATCAAGGTTGGAACAAGGATGAGTTGATTACAAAATAGACAGAGCAATGAAATGATCTTTACAGATGCAGATATCAGTTGAGTTTGTGATGAGGTTCATTGTTTACAAAACTCAAGTTGATATAGATGACATGATATACAGTGGTTTACAGTTGCAAAGATAATATAGTGTTTGTAATGCTAACTTGTTAGTGTTGGAGACAATTGTTCTTGTTTGGCATATTGGTCTTTTCAGGATGTGTTCATCTCATGACATTTGTTGCAGTAAAGTTGTTAGCATTGCTTTGATCTTATCTGATATCATAGTCTCTTGCAAGTGATATTCTTGTTTCATGTCTTAATCAGTTTGACAGTAGTCTTCATACTTGCAGTGATCTTCATGTCATTCTCAGGATCTTTCTTGTTGAGTCTACATGGGTGTTGAAGTTTATTTGTGCCTTTATAATGATCAGTTGGAATGAGTTTTTTGAAGGTATCATACCTTATATCTCATCACTTGTTTATCAAAGGTCAATATGGACTGAATTCAAAGGTCTCCTTTATACAGTCTTTTATGTCTTAAGAACATAAACCCTAACACTCTTATGCTTTGAAGAGGCTTTGAAACCTATTTTCTTAAACCTTCTCTGCTTGTCATACAAAGCATGCACTTTTGTTATAAAACGCTGTTGACTTATTATAGCAGGTTGATAACTTAATGATCACCGCTTGGAGGGTTCCTTAAACATACAATTGACCGGCTTGACCAACACCCTCGGTATCTCCATGAACGTTTGGGCAGCAAAGCATATCCATTGATATGTTTAAATGAATAAGCGGTCATCATAGTTTATGAAGTGAGCGGTCTTCAAGTTTATAAAGTTTTGAATATTTTTTATCTTAAGAAGCCCGATTTCTATGAAGGGAAAGTTAGCTTTATTCAATAAACATATGTGGAGAGCATCGTTTGTTTGGAGTAGTAAAAAGAAACAAAACATTGAAAATGTTTTTAAGATATGAAGAGCCCGATATGTAAGACATAAACTGCAGCCCGATTTAATAGAGTTTTTTTTTGGTATTTATAAAATGCATTTGGAGCTTGAAAAGTTTTTTTAAGGGAGTATTAAGTGGATGATTTTTGTTTCTAAAATTTAGAAACTTATAAAATTTCTATTTTAAAAAAAAGCATGAGTTCAATTAGGAAGTTTATGAGTTTTTAAAAGGAGATGGTTATTGCTTTTTAAAAGCAATTTTTTAGAAAACTATTGAAGAATTTAGTAAAGATTTTTATGAAAAATTGCAGAGATAACAATGATGCAATGAGAAAGATTTTTTACAGATTGAAGATTTTTTTTAGGCAGATTGGTTTTCAAAGATGAATTGATTTTTTGATTTTATTGAAGATGAAATAAGATTGCAGGAATTTGCAAAGAGGAAGAGAGGAAGAAAATGAACAGTCATAGACATGAAGAGAAAATTAATTTCTTCACAGATATAGAATATGAAAGGTTTTCATGAAGATATTTTTGAGGAAGATCAACAGGATTGAATGATGTTTAATGGAGATAATTTGTCTTGTGAGAAAATCAAATTGAAGATTTTATTTGCAGGGGAGATGAAGAAAAGGAAATGTGTTTTTGCAGAGAAGATCAAGAGGTTTTGAAAAAGAGGATAATGCAAAGATAATTAGATTGAAATTTTTTTTGTGTTTTGGGGAATATGAAACATCATGCAGAGAGAAGATGAATGAAGAGATAGAAATATTTTGTTTATATAGAGAATATATTTTGATGCAGGATTCAATGGTTTCAATAAAGGGGTTTGTCTTCTTGCACAATGGAGATGAGATTAGAAAGAGATTTTATTTTCTCTTTCAAGAGCAAATTGAAATATCTTATTTCAATTAAAGATTTTTATATGACTTTAATTATTGTTTTAGACGAATTGTCTGTGCAGAGAAAGTGAAAAGTTTCAAAATTTTTGAAGAAGATTTACATATTTTTGCAAGGGATAATTTGAAATGAAAAAGAACATGAAAGGGCTCTAAAAGTGTACAGAGAAATAATTTTTTTCAAGAGATTGATTTTGTACAGAGAGAAGGTGAAATGTTTTTGTTTGTAGAGAGGATGTAAATGATTATCTTGTATATAATGGCTTTGCAGGTAGATTGGTGGGTTAGTGTGGTGATGTGGAGTATTGAAGATATTTTCAGTTTATTGTATGTGAGATTATGTTTGTGCAGGAATGGATCAAACACAGTATGAGGACATCTAGCAATAAACTTACAGATTGAACCATGAAGATAAAGATTGAACCATAAAGATAAAATGCAGGTGAATATGCATCAGGTGAATCAAATTTGTAGAGATAAGAGTGTAGTAAAGATTTGTAAAAGGAATTGTTTTGTATGGTCTTGATTTGAAAATCAAATAGGAGGTATAAGGGTGTATGATGAAACACAGGTTGCATAATGGTGCAAATCAGATTGAATAGCAATCAATTCTTGCACACAGAATTTTATGATTGAAAATTGTCTATGCGAGTGAGGCACAGTATGCCAGTGAGGCTTGTAGGTCAGTGAGACCTTAACATTTGTCAGTGAGACACATATTGTAGCCAGTGAGGCTTCTTTGTAGCCAGTGAGGCATGTTTGATCAGTTAAGCCAGTGAGGCAGTTTAGAGTGGTTTTTCTACCCCTAGAGGGTTTTCCACTCATGCAATTCTTGTGTCATAATCTTCTCTGTGTGTGTATGATTTATTTATGAAGTTTTGTTCTCTTTCTGTATTCATAGTCATGTGCATATGTAACAAATCAATGCTATCTTTCTCTCCTTGTGCTCTGAAAGTTAAAGTGTGTAAAAAGATTTGAGAATTCACACAACACTGATTCACCCCCCCTCTCAGTGTTGATTGTACTCCTACACTATAGGCAGTATTAGATAAGCTACCACCAGTTGCAAATGCACCGCGCATAGAGCCACGTGTTGAGCCCCGCGTTGATTCGCGAGAGGAGTCATGCGTGGAGCCACAAGCAAAGTTGCGTGTGTAGCCCTACATCGAGCCTCAAGAGGCACCACATGTGGAGTTGTTTGTGGAGATACCAAATACGACGGCAGAGGAGGTTGGATCAGCCTACAGGGTCTGTAGCAAGAGCCCTCCATGTCATGATAGGCTTGAGGAGATAGTACGAGTGGAGCAAATCATTCACAGGCCATATGATTATTATGTAGAGGATCCCATTAGAGGGTACCGACATTAAGGAGACCCTATCCAGGATTTGTTGAGGTTGAATCCTCCTACCTTTGTCGAGACTACAGAGGGAGCTGAAGTTGAGGCTTGGCTTATCAATCTAGATAGATGCTTCGCGTTGCATCCTTAGGAGGGCAACACGAAGGCACGTGTGGCAGTCCACCTGTTGTGAGATGCAACAACTACTTGGTGGCACACTGAGGAGTGCAAGTGCCCTCTATCATTAGACACACTTACTTGGGAGACTTTCATTGAGCACTTCAATGCACGGTATTTATCTAACCACTACAGACAGCGTTGCATATACGAGTTTCATGACCTTCAGCAGAGAGGGCTTATTGTTGCTCAGTATGAGGGTAGATTCACTGAGTTGTCTCGATATGTGAAGTATCTCCATGATGAGAAACTCCTAGTTCATAAGTTTATCAGAGGATTGAACCATAGCATAGCAGGGCCTATACGCATGGTAGACCCCCAAACATTGAGTGATGCTGCCGAGAAGGCATACATAGCTAAGGAGATACAAGGATGAGGGCAGGGTTCACGCCCCCAATTTTAGGATCATGGACAACAACAGCACCAGCAGAGTTATCGTAGACCACCACTACTACCACAGAGAGGAGGATTTAGTTCTCTATCACTACCTTCTAGGCCTCCACAGTAGCAGCTTTATGGCAACTTGGCGAAGTGTACCTTTTTCAAGACAGAGGTACAGTACTTGGGGCACATCCTATTAGGTGATGGCATCTCCGTGGATCCATCGAAGATCAGAGCTATCAGGGATTGGCCAGCACCCACCAGTGTGACGGAGGTCAAGAGTTTCATAGGATTAGCTGGTTACTACCATAGATTCGTAGAGGGCTTTTCCAGGATAGCGCACCCTATCACTTCCCTTCAATGGAAAGGGAAGAGTTTCACTTGGACTGAGCAGTGTGAGAGGGCCTTTGGGGTCCTCAAGGAGCATCTTATCAGCGCTCACATCTTAGCAGTTCCTAATCCTGCAGAGTATTTTGTAGTTTGTACAGATGCTTCACTCGAGGGTTTGGGAGTCGTGTTCTGCAGGGTGGTAGAGCGATTGCATATGAGTTGCGTAAGCTCAAGACACATGAGCTGAACTACCCTACTCACGATCTGGAGCTCGCAGCAATGGTTCATGCTCTTGTTCATTAGAGACACTTTCTTTTGGTTCGTCGCTTTGAGCTTCATTCGAATCACCATAGTTTGTAGTACAAATTCACACAGCCGAATTTGAATGCCCGCCAGCGGCGTTGGATGGAGTTTCTATGCAAGTACGACTTTGATGTCCACTACATCAAAGGGAAGGAGAACATGGTCACTGACGCTTTGAGTCGGAGGCAACGCGAGATCCTGACCTTAACCTTGAGTGTGGACTTGAGAGAGCACATCATTCAGCATCTGCCTGAGGATGAATGGTTTCTTGAGGTGCAGCAGGAGATCCAGTCATAGAGGGCCCTTAAGGACACGTTTGTAGGATATTCCCTTGAGTCAGATGGATTGTTTAGACATCGACAGTGCATCTATGTACCACGTACGGGTGATCTTTATGCAGTGGTTTTTTCAGAGGCACATAGAGCACCTTATGCAGCACACCCAGGGGTGAAGAAGATGCATGCTGACTTGCGACAGTTATACCATTGGGTAGGTATGAGACGGGATATTGCAGAGTATGTTTCCCGTTGCCTAGAGTGCCAGAGGGTCAAGGTCGAGCATCAGCATCCAGCGGGTCTTTTATACCCTCACGCGATACCTGAGTGGAAATGGGACACCATTTCCATGGACTTCATTGTTGGTCTTCCTATGTCATCACGCCGCCATGATGCCATCATGGTGGCGGTTGACAAGTTAACCAAGATGGCATATTTCTCACCTGTACGCACGACATACAATGCACCATCTGTGGTGAGAGTATTTTTGGATCAGATTGTTAGACTACATGGGGTACCTCGCCATATCATTTCTGACAGGGATTCAGTGTTCACTTCAACCTTTTGGAGAACTTTGTAGCAGGTGTTGGGCACACAGCTCAACTTCAGTTCCACTTATCATCCTGAGACAGATGGACAGACAAAGAGAGTTAATCAGGTTCTTAAGGATATGCTCCATATGTATGTCATGGATAACCAGAGTAGATGGGAGGAGTATTTGTATCTATTTGAGTTTGCCTACAACAATGAGCATCATAGCTCGTTGGGTATGCCTCATTTTCAAGCCTTGTACGGCAGACCTTGCAGGACACCTTTGAGTTGGGACCGTATTGAGGACAGGGTTGCGATAGGGCCAAAGTTGGTTCAGGATATGGAGCAGCAGGTGACTTTGATTAGGCAGACTTCAGGAGGCTCAGGATCGACAAAAGAAGTATGTTGATGCTAAGAGGGTAGATCGGAGCTACTCAGTTGGGGATAGAGTGTTCTTGAAAGTGCGACCGCACAAGAGTCCAATCCATTACGGAAAGGGCTCTAAACTCACACCTCATTTTGTTGGACCTTTTGATATCTTGGAGCGGATAGGACCCGTAGCCTATCGTCTACCCTTGCCACCTAGCCTATTGCGTATCCACTATGTTTTTCATGTTTCTGTTTTACGGCGTTACATATCTGATTTATCTCATGTATTAGATTGGAGTGCTCTTCAGGTAGAGGCGAATGGACAGTTGGCTTTGGAGCTAATTCGCATATTGGCTCGTCGAACGTTGGGTCTTTGAGGTCGAGAGCTAGACCAAGTTAGGGTCCAGTGGGACATGTACGATGAGGTCACAGCGACATGGGAGGATGCAACGAGACTGAGGGCCCTTTATCCTCACCTCTTTGACGACTTCCAAGAGGAAGTACAGTCTTAGAGGGGAGGATGTGAGGCCTACCTTTTCATTCTATTATATTTGACTACTTTATTTTATTGTTGATAACACGTATTAGACTTATCGGACTGTTGATCCTAATTTGCAGGACTATTAGACTTTATGCTTATGTAGATTTGTTATGTTAGCATGATTATGATGTGATTAGACGTTGATATTGATGCACTGATGATGTTAGACACATGATTACATTATGATGCTATTGGGATACTATTCATGTGATTTTTGTTAGAAATTTATTATGAAACTTTATCTTGTGAAGGATGTTGAAATGCAAAATTTAGATTTGATTATGATGTGATTCGTTGATGTTTATATGATTTTGTGATGTTGTGAGTGCATGTTTCACTTTGCTTCGGCTATTATATACATGTGGGATTAAAATTTCATTTGAGTGCGCAGGTGTTTCTAACGAAGCCATGGATACTCGGAGATCATCCCACACACTGTATTGTTTTCCCATGTGAAGCCAATCTAGTTCCAAGAGGAACCAAGATCAACTATGTTTGCATGATAAATTTTTGTAATGTTGTTGCATGGTGTTAGTTGGGTTAGGTCTACTCTTCTTTTATTTGATTTCTAATTGGTCTTGTAAGTTGTAATGTCATTTAAATTTTATTTTTGAATTTTAATTTTGAGACCCCTTTTATGTGTTTTTACTCAACCTATGGTGCTCAAAATGGGTTAAAATTGACCCTGGGTTGTACCCCTAGGTTCTAGGGACCATTTGATCTTGTATAACCTTAGGTAAACTCTCATTTGGTCACTTTAACTTCACCCTGAAATAAAGTGACTAAAATGGAAGTTTGGGAGGGAGAGGAAGAGTGGGTCAAACACTCAACCTCTTCCTTTCCTCTTCCCTAGGTTGGGGGAGTCTTCAAGACCCCTTAATTGTGGGGGAATCAACTCCAAGCCTCTCCTACAATTGGTGAGGGTACCTTGGGGTTGAGTGGGCTTTCTTAGGAGGAGAGGATTGGGGCACATGTGGCACCCACTCCTTCTTTGGCTCCACCTTTCTCTCCCACATATTTAAGAGACAGCAAGTGGATGGGAGAAAGACTCAGTGGAATGGGTGAATGGCATGTGTCACCACCCCATTCCAAGAGTCTTGCAAGTAGTTGGGTGGAGAAGTGAGGAGGTGACATGTGTCACCTCCCCATTCCTCAAGGCTCATGAGAAGAGCCTATTTTTATCCCTCTTGAAGAGAGGGAGGGGGTTGTTGAATCTTTTCCAATTTTTGAATTTTAATTGTTTTGGGGACAAAGTTAGAGGAAAAATTGGTGGCTCAACTTGGAGTTAGAGGAGCTCTTCTCAACTATATTCCATTTGGGCTTTATAAGGTAGAATTCAAGGCATATGCCTTTTCCTTATGTTTTTTCCTTACTTGCATGTTGTGTATGTGTGAGTTTCATTTTGTTGTCATTACTTTGTTGTTGTGGGAAAATTGGGTATGGGAGTTGTGAGAGCCTCTCCCTCTTGGGAGAAAATACTCAACATGTGTCAGGTGGGGGAGGAGTGAACCTCCTCGGGGTCACATCCTTGTTTTCATCGAGTTTTATCCTTGAGGGCAAATTGTGAATTTGAGCAATATGTGTTTATGAGAAAATTGTGATATGGCTTCAGAGCCAAGAGAAATTGTGAAATCATGCTTAAAAGAGTAGGCTTGAGGCCTTGAGAGATTTTTGTATTGGAACGTTTTGGAGTGGCACTCTTGAGTTGAGTGATGTCCACTCCCCTACCCCATTAAACTCATCTTGAGTGAGTTTTTTTTAAGTGAAAACCATGAGAGTATTCTTGTTTTTGTGTTGAGTGAATTTGTTGTAAAGTGGTGTGTGCTTACCTTGTATGAGGATGACCTCCTAGCTCGGGGGTGACTTATGAGTGAGTCAATGGTAGGGAGGAGAGCAGTTTGAGTGGTTTCTTTTCCCTTCTATGTGTTTTATGTAGGTTTTCTTTTGGAGCTAGGTGGTGTTGAAGAAATTATTATTGTCCTTATGAGTTGTTATTTTTGTGCTCTTGAGAGAGCATGGCCATGAGAGGCCTTGTGTATCATCTTTTAGATTTCAAAAGAGGAGGCCCTTGTTCTCTCTCTCAAAGTTGTATGAGTTATATTGTTACTTGTGTTGTAATAAACTATTTACATTTAAAAATAGAAGATTTAGTTTGTTGATTTTAAATGCCTTATGATTCAAAGAAAAGTAGAGCACTATAAGAAAAGCATGTTTATATTGGTTTCACTTGTATGTTTAATTTTCAAAAATAGGATAGTTGTTGTTTTATTGTTGTGAGACAAAATAAAATTTTACATTTTTCTTAGGAGAAGAAAATTTAGAAGTTGTTGTTATTTTGAAGGATTAAACTAAATGCATCTATTTAGAAGAAAAATAAATAAATCTTTTGAAGAGTTGTTTTATGAGGGTTGTATTATGGCAAAATCAGCATTTAGTGAAGGAAATGTTCATTTCATATTTACTAGAAAATATGTTTTTACAAACAAAAAAAAAGTGTTCAATTGCTCAATTTAAATCTGTTATAGAAAAATATTTCTTTTGCTTTATTGCATTCAAAAAAACCTGTGACATTTAGGATGACAAACATATTTGAAAATACAGTTAAATATATATATATATATATTGGAATGTATATATTTATATATATTTAAATATTGGCATTCTTTTATTACTGCTAAAAAAAGGGCAATGTCTGTGTATACAACAGTGGAAATATATATATATATAAAACATAAATAAAATTTCATAACATGGAGCATGATGTGAGAGAACATGGTATAGCTGTGAAACAACATACATATTTGTGTTAAAAAAAAGAATTGGGAGATTGGTGGGGGGTTCGACCCCCCCACCGCCACCGTAAATCTTGAAGGGAGTGTGGGGAGGGGCCGAGCCCCACCCACACTCCACCGAAGTGGAGCGTGGCTGGGGCTCGACCCCTCCCCACAGTCCCCACGCCCCACTAGCAAATCCCCCTCCGCCGTTCTTAGTCCCCAAACCTTCGCAGACCGCCGTCGTCGCTAACCCCAAACACCGCTACCTCCCAATGTTGTCCGCCATTCTCCCTTCGCCCCCTCTATGGGCAGCAAACCCCACACCAGGGCCCCGCGACCCCCTGTGAGCAATGCCAAATTCGGCCTCACGGCTCTAGGACCTGCAAAACATTTGTTGAATATTGATATTTTTAATAAATAAAATATATATAAGCATGTAAACCTATGTGTATTCTTCCTATGTGGCATTAATGGCTGCCTCATTCCTCCAACCTGCAACACCATGCCAAAAACAAAGAAAGAAATATGAGATGGAGAAATAAAAGAATGTGAAGGCAAAGTAGGGTTAGGGCTCTTTGCTCTTAAGGATATTATTTGTTTATTGGAGGCTTTTTAGGGCAAAGAGTGGGTTTTAAAATTTGTTTTAATTAATTTGTGTGCTTCCATCCCCCTCTTTTGATTTTGTTTTAAGAGTTCTTTTATTTTAGAGATATTTCTAGAGAGGTGAGGAATATTAATATATTGTGTGATTTAATTTAAAGGTTTTGTTCCAAGATAGTGAACTTGGGGATTTTTATTTTGCCTTTCTAAATTTAGATCTTTTATAGTTTAATTTTTTTAGATAGAGCACATTAAATTTTAATTTAATTAAATTAATTAAATTTTTATCGTAACGAGGTTTTAAATGTTTCAAATAATCTCCCTCCATTTTCTTTTAATTATTGAATGTACTTAGTTTATAATCAATTGGGTTAAAATTATTGCTTGTGAACCTAAATCGGCGAGATTAATATAAATTTAGATTGTTATTAGTTTAATATTTTTCTATTTAATTTTACTAGAGTGATTTTATTAGTTATATAAAGTTGATGTTTTAATCAAACTTAGAAACCTAGTAAACTATCAACCAAAATTAGTTTTATTAAAATAAACCCTATCCACGCCCGTGAGGCATTATGCTGCCGAATTTTTCCAGAATTTAGGGTTTAGCTAGGTTAGTGAATTTTAACCTTGCATAGTGTTAAATCATTATTTTTGCTCGGTTGTCAACTTTGTGTTTGACAATGATTTACTCTCTTGTTTTAGAAGAAGACTTTTGATTTTGACTCATGTCAAGATCCCTTCATTCACTTAGGTAAACCTAGGGTTTTGATCCTAGATCCTAACCCTACTAGCGATGTCACTCACGTCGCATCTACCCACCTGTTTGGCCTTCATCACGTAGGGGAAATGCGTTGGTGATCGCATTACCCCACCTTTGACTGACTTGTTTACGCCTTATGTGTATTGCCACCAAGCACGCTTACATGTGCGAGGGGGTTTCTTGGGAAGCGTGAAATTTTTTTTGGTATTTCGTATCATGAACACATGACAGATGTGGACATGACACGTGCAATGTGTGTCATGACCACATGGGAATTGTGGGCATGACATCTTACAACCCTTCTGTAGATTCCTTTCTAATTGCTCAAAGTGGAAGAATCAATATCTAACTCGAGTGATGGTTGGTTTTGATTATGTATACTTGATGAAAAAGGTATATCTTTGTTCTTATATGCAAGAGTATGTTGAGTTGTGAAGGCCGTTTTGAGACCTAGTTCTTTGATAGAAATGCAATTGAAGGGTTTTGTATCAGAATAGAATGAAGTCTTCAATATTAGTCCTTATATTTGCACTAATGAATCAGGAGAGCAAGAGATGTGATCAAAAGCTTATAAAATGATCAGGAGTTTGTTCTCACCATAGTATATTTTTGTAATCTTTTCATGCAAAGGGTAACATAAGATGAAGTTGTATATTCTCATTATCATAGCAACAGTGTATCATTGCAAAATCTTTTTGATCAATTGAGTTAGATGTGTATATTGATTTGTGTTAATGAACTGGGATAGTCAAGATTTGCATTGTAATGAAACAGAGCAACCCTCTGAATCTTGTCAATCTATGTTAAAGAGATGTAAGGTCATGTCAGTGAGACAGAATGATCAAATAGCTAGCGAGGCAATCTATCTATCAGTGAGACAATCAAATAGCCAGTGAGGCAATCTATCTGTCAGTGAGACAATCAAATAGCCAATGAGGCATTTTATGTAGCCAGTGAAGCATGATTTTGATTAAGCCAGTGAGGCATTTACTGAGTGGTTTTTTTGCCCCATGAGGGTTTTCTACTCCTAAAATCATTGTGTTATGGTCTCATTTGATGCATGGTTCATTTGTCCTTCATACTTGAATGTTCAGTTCTTTAATGCACAATTTCTTGCTTTGATAAAGCTTTAGATCAGAATCATTACTTTCTAATTTTTAAAGTTTGAAATAAGATAAGTGAAGTTTTTTTATCTTGTCTATACTCCAACACTTTAGTGGCTAGCAGTCAAAGAGGAATTGTCTGGGGAAAAGGATCCCTAGAAAGGGTCATGTACCCACATTAAACAATTCACATCAAACATAGATTAGAAACTAAAACTACATATACATTACACCTTGATCTCGTTTGGAAGCATGTATGTAAGCAGTTGACTAAACGAAGGAAGTTCCTAGTACACAGGTTTTCAGGCACGAGGTTGGGGAGAATCCAAAGTATTAAACTCAAACATTCAAATTAAATTACTCACCCAAGAGTATCACTCAACCAAATATAAGGATAAATTCTCAAAGATAAAAATAAGATAAAAAATACTCAATGTATCCTTGAAATAATCCTGAATGGATTTTCTTGACTCCCTGAGGTTGTAGGCCAAATTTTGAGATGGGACTCAAGCTATTAAATTATAAATTTTATATATAATATATACCCCTGAATGACGATGACCTTGGTGCACTCTCATTAGGGGAGTGTAGTCTTCAGTGAGTGACTCAAGATCCATTAGATCTCAACGACTCTGATTCTAAGTCTTTGGCTAGAGCATGTACCTATCCTATATGGACGGATGCCTATCCCTTTTGGATAGATGCCCATCCTAGATGGATGGAAGAATACCTATCCCGTATCAATAGATTCTTGTCCTGTATGACAAATGCTTATCCCGTATGGATAGAAGTACCTGAGTATATAGTTGAATGAACACTTAATAACCTTGATTAAAAAATTTAACAAACAAAAAAAAATAGTGCTAAATTTGGGTAACAACAATTAGGTTGTTACTTGTATAACTACATAGATACCCCATAGCAATATATTATATTAAACACAAATAGTTTTAGAGAGGATCACATAGATAGCCCTAAACCACAATGCCCTAACATGAACCTTTGATAAAGGTGCACACATAGAAAGGAAAAGATGCTAAAATTTAGAAACAAACTTAGAGAATCGTGATACAACAGAAAACATAATTCTCAATTTCAACTACTATCATTAAAGTTTTCATCTTCCACAACTTAAAGGGTTGAATGACCCCCATGGATGTGTCCCCAAACAACTACCACTTGAAGAAGAAAAGAAGAACTAGCATAAATAATAAATCTTGCCCTTCATAATAAAGTCACATAAATCGTTATGTATAATCAAGTCCCTGTCAAATGGTTCCAATGAACCTCTAGCAAGTCCCCTCCTTTCCACCTTAAGAATGCAATTAGTAGCCTTTGAACTCTCAAACACAAATAAAGAAAAAATCTCATCCCTATCCCATGATCCCACATCATAGTCATAATCATGTTAACCTGAATCAAACTTATCCCCATGGATAAGTGATTCCCAAATCATAGACTTAGCAACCATCTTCACTAGACCTAGGTCATTGAGCAAGTCCATTAAATTTCACAGAAATGCAGACACAACATTGTTGAATAGATTTTTTAGAAGAAATTCTATAGAATATTATGACCAATAATATCGTGGATAGCATTGTCAACTAGAGGGAAGTCAATCAAAAACACCTCTAATTTTTTTAGCTTGTATCTACAAAATCAAGTGTTTCCCACTTGCAGGGCAAGAGAAATGTGATGATTGATCATCTAACTCATCTTGATCACCAAAAAGAAATAGGAACCAAACTTAAACTAAAAGGAAGAATCAAGATGCCAATACAAGCACCCAAACTGCAGACATTTTTAAATATTTATAGTATTACCTTATTAATTTATTCCCACAAATCTCATCATTATCAAATTGGTAAATCATGATGTGTTTTTGGTGTCATGGTGCAAAACTTCCAACTAAAAAATCATGGGCATGAAATATTTATTGCCTTTGTAATAAAACAAAAAATATTGATAACGTTGAACCCTGATCTTCATTGTTGAAGAGACATCCGACGTAGGACCATTTATGATGACACTAGAGATTGAAATTTAAAGAATGCAAGGATGGAATGATAATAATTTTGCACATTTGATGGCATTGGCAGTGGTAGCTTAATCTTTTGTTATTGTTGTTACAATTATCTCCTAATCTTGGCTAATATTTGCTAATGGGCGTGTGCATGAAGATGAGGGACCAAAAAGTGGCCAGCCCACTTTTTGGCCCTAGAAAAATAAAATGCAATCTCATTTTTTACTGCTAGACATAAAAAAACACAGACCCGTGACTTGTCATTTTTCATTTTCAATTTAGAGGTGTCAAAACATGATAAGTGTTATTTTGTGAGCACATTTTGAGGAGATTGAGGGAGAAAGCACACAAACACAATGTCGCGTCGTCAATCCCATTGTACACGACCTCAACAAGGATAGCAAACTTAAGAAAGTAGGCTTTTCATCTTTTCTCTACACTTGAAAATGAATTGAATTTGTTTTTCATTGTTTTGATTGAATTTCTATTTTCAATTTTTAGCCAATCTGTCACCTCAAAACCATAATCTAGGAGATGATATTCCAATTGAAAAGGAGGCTCAAAACCCTCCTCAAACTCCACCTTCACTTCCTCACCATTCACGTGACACAAGAAAACTATTTAGGGCAAATCTGAGAGAATAAAAAATAACTTAAAGCCTTAATTTAAATATTTAAAAAGTCCAAATGCAAGCGACGATCACAGGAGATCCCTTGCCATTTCATTAAAGTCTGTTATTTCTCACGTTGACTCAGTGACAAACCAAATCAACCAATGGGCAGACTGTAGGGATAGATGTCGGCAATTCTACGCAGACAAATTGTTGTACAAACAAGTTAAAGACAAGAAAATTTGAAAGTCTATCTATGTTTGATCCTACAACAAATTAGCCATTACATGATAGTTGCAAACGATTCCCCATTCATTGGTCTGTGCACGATGGAATATCCCAAAATCTTTGGGATAGATGGTATATGGTTTTTGACGACCTATCCTGTAATAATAATGAGTTCTCACAGTATTTCTTGAGGAAACTCTATTGTGAGTTCAAACTCAATGAGATTCCAAACTACTTTGACATCTGGGATTTCCAGGGTAGAGGCGGTGGCTCTATACAGGATAGAGAGGGGGCAAATCGTGCCTAGAACCATCCACCTAGACCCCTTATGAGGCCATAACATATCTCACTCCCTTCAACTTTGAAGGAGGGTGTTGAGGTGGAGACATGACACTCTCTAAGTTACCTCACCCAGTCTTTAGCACAACATGGCAGCAATCTTTCCCAGGCTGGTAAGGGTGAGAACAGTAGGTGTCGTCGGTCCCCCCATCTTGGCCGATCATGTGGAGCTTTGTGTGATTATGGGACCGAGGACACTCCCCATGCAAACACTAGAGATGATGCTCCAGAGTTTCAGGTCTATACGACATAGGGGCAACAACAGGCACAGGACACATCCATATTGGATGATATTGTACTAACACATGACTTGTTGCATGATTCATTTGGTATTGATTCTCAAGTAATTTTTTAGAAGGTTCTACAATTTATATTTGAAATCTCTAATTAATTATATTAATAGATATTATAAGTCAAAATTAATGTAGGTAATTGTATGCTCTATGAAATTGCAAGGTCAAAGTATTAATCATGCGTCTATCAGCCATCCACTGCAAGGTTATGAGAGGAGGTTGAGTCGATAGGTATGTAATTTGTCACAAGATCGTAAATATAGTACATGTAAACTTTTTGTCATATATCAACGGTAATCTTATTTAGTGACAATTTGATGATGAACATGGGGATGTTGGAGTTTCACCATCAGGAGGATTTCCTTGGGCCGATCACAGAGGTAGTTTCACTGAGGTAAATTTTACCATTTCTAATCATTATGCATTTAAATAATGTTATGTATCTATTTTGGTCAAATAGCTTTGAACTCTATTTTTAGATGATGACAAATTTGGAGACTCCTCATCTTCATCAATCAGCGGAGGTGGGCATTGTTGCAGTTGTTTTGTCTGCAAATCCTTTGATCGAGGTATGAGTCAGTAACATGTAAATGTCATTTTGTATTTCTTGTTTTATCTCACATCATTTAATGTACATAAATGATATTCATGTTTACTCAAATTTGCTTCTTCATGCTTCTCATAGGGTGTCACAACTCCTACTTGTCCAGCTACAGAAGAAGAGAGACAACAAATGATCGAGAGGGATCACCAGTTGGTGGTAAGTGATTGATTACTTATGTCATGTATATTTCATGTTTTCTATGTTAATGTGGATATTATTTGATTGTATTAACAGGTGGATCTTCAAAAATCACTATCAAGGAGGTCTAGTTGGCAGACAAGAGAGGACAAGTCATTGACTAATTCTCCATCTTCACAGCTCTCATGGCTCTCACTATGTATGTTTGTATTCTGATGGACATCGATATCTCCAAGGCTCTTCATGGGGATATTGTACTAATGGTGGAGGATAGGTTGTTGTCTCAATGCTCAATTATGAGGGTCTACCCTTTTGATGTAGACGATGCTTTACTATCAGACACCTAGGTTCTGATTGTCCCCATTCCTATCGCAAGGTTGGTGAAAAATGGTGGCAGAATGTTCGCATTGCACACTTGACGGTTAAAGATCCTGAATCTCAAGATGATGGATCTTCTCATGATGACAAGTCCTCTCAGGTTATCGACTCTTCTCCCACCTCCCTGTGATGAATCATGTGCTTGAGGAGGATTCCTTTGTGGTTGGTGTGGCTCTGGCAAGTTCCTCAACCTCTATTAAGACCTCTTCTTAAAATCTGACTCAAGTAGATCCTTCGTTGCTTCCCATTCCCCCGCAACACATTGTGATGGGATCCTTACTCCAGAATAGTCTTCAATTTTAAGGCAAAATTTGGCTTCCTCGGGTCAATTGTCTCCCTCTTTGTTTGAGACATCTTTGGTGGAGGCGACAGTAGAGGATATCCCCTCTCCTCGATCTGAGGATCTAGATAATGATGTATCTTGGATGATTGTTCAGAGAAGAGAGGTCTTCCTAAATCTTTGTATGATTCCCATACCCAAGTCAAGAGTGTGTGTATTTCTAGGACGGGGTCAGACATTGTATAGGTTGTTGACCCATTAATGTTGTTTGTTTTATTGGTATGTGGTTCTATTTTGGTAGCGTGGCTATTGTTGTGTTGTTGTTCGACTCTTTTGAGTCGTTGCTTTGCCTTGTAAAAGGTTTTAGGTCCTTACAAAACATGTTTTACCCATTAATCAAAAATAATCTCCTTGCTTGAATTCCAAGTCAATTCATTAAAATCATTGCTATTACAATTATGTATTTGGGAATGATATGCCATGACCACTCAAGGGTTGGAAGCCCATTAATATAATGATTCCACAAGTCCACTTATCCATATTTGATGGCAAGTGGGGACCCAGCAATAATCGTGTGTCTAAACTGAAGCTTGAACCTTCTATTTTCTCTTAAGGCCTATGATATGCCTCAATGTAGTAGAACTATGTTATGTTCTACATTAAATTTGGTTGTGCAATAAAGGACTTTGGCCATTAGATCATCTCATCTAGGAAATCCATGGTAGGTGCAAGTCTAGGAGGTTGTTAGACCTCAAAACATCTTGAAATAACATGGCATGTCGTAACCCTCCCTAATGGACTATTTGAACTCCCTAAATTTTATTTATGATAAGACCTTTATCATGATTGTATGGGATATTATTGACTTTTTTGCAATGATCTATGGGCACACATTACATTGATACTAGAGCCAAGGCTTAAACGCTTAGGCCTCTAGAAGGATGAAAAAGATCTGTGTAGTGTTAGAAAAACTAAACAATATCTCTTCTATTGCAGAAACATGGTGAGAACGAGAGCAAAGGGGAGAGTAAACTAAAATCCTACTCTACATCCCTCACCTCCACCATCCCTACTAGTAGATTAGTTGCTTCATGAGGTGGTTGAGACCTTACATTTAATTCAAGAACATATCGAAGCCCATGAGATTTTACTAAATGAATTGAGATTTCAAAGACATTGGAGAAGAAGAGCAATTAATTAACATGGTAGATAACCAGTATCTTCATTAGTAAAAGATCTATAAAAGTGAGCCCTGCCTAAGGTACTAGCCAAGATTCAAGAGGCCCAACAAAAGCATGGTTAGTAAACCTTAAAAACAATTTTGGACTTTAAACACTCATAGAAAATGATAAGAGCTAGAATGGGCATATTCCAATTCGATGGCAAAGCCACATTGTAGTGGGACCATCTTCCTGCCCTGAAAGAGTACATTGTTGAGACAATTATTTATGAATTGTTTGAACAAAAATTGAGAGAAGTATCTCTCTGCTTCTCATCGAGAAAAGAAAAGGATGAGTTTCAATTGTTGCAACTAGGTAACACTACTATTCTGAAATATGAAGAAAATTCGCGACTCTCATCTACTATGTTGATTACATGCGAGATGAGGAAAGCAAGGTTATAAAATTTGAGTTGATGCTAAAGGAAGTGTTGATGTATGACGTCAACATGACCAAGCCTACAACTCTTGTTGAGGCTTTAGAATCAACCCACAATGCTGAAGAGAAACAAAATTCTCAAATTAAAGCAAGCAAAGGGTTTAAAATAAAATGAATCAAAAAAGGCAAAAAAATCAGGGGCAAGGACACCTCCTCAAAAGAATTTGCAAAAAATTAGACTACAAACAAAGAACAATAATCTAAAAATTGAGATCAACCTTATTAGACATGTTCCAACAAATAGAAACCCTACTTTTAGTGCAAATACTACCCTTGTCTAATACTAGAAACCTACCAATGGATGTCGGAATTGCGAGAAAGATCACTTTGTCTAAGACTTCCTAAACCAAGGACACAAGGACCTAATCGATATATTTACATGGCTACTGAGAACCAACCATGAGATTGCAGTTGTTCTTCATAAGTTTCCTAGTGACATTAATAATACACCTATTGTAATATTAATTGATTCTAATGCTTCTGATTCTTTCATTTGACCCAAAATTGTAAAGTAATATGGGCTACAAACTAAGGTTCCCCCTAAAGGTGGCAATGTGGAACTAGGCACAAGGAGGCAACTTATCCATGAATCTATAAGAAGATCAAAAATCAAAGTAGAAACAATGCCAACCATAGTAAATGTGACTATCTTACCCCTAGGGTCGTATGACCTAATCATAGGAATGGATTGGTTACAAAGGCACATAGCAACAATAGATTGTCGAGAAAACTACATTGTTTAAATGAAGACAAGTATGTAGTTTTACAAGGACTAAAAGGTAAAGGTGAGGTTAAGTTAATGCATGCCCTCCAACTAAAGAAAAGAGCCAAGAAGTGATGGACTCTATTCTCAATTCAAATAGATCATATTAAAACTAAAGGTATAACCCCTAATCTAAATCATCCTCTTTTACATGAGTTTATGGATATATTCCCTAAAATTTTCTCAGGATTCCCCCAAAGACATATTGACTTTTTCATAGATTTAATGTTAGGGTCAACTCCCATTTCACAAGCCCCCTATAAGATGAACACTATTGACTTGCAAGAGTTAAGAGTACAATTTAATGAACTTTTAGAAAAAGGTTTGATCAAAACAAGTGTGTCACCTTGGGGAACCCATGCACTCTTCATAAAGGACAAGACCCTAAGACTATATTTATTACCGCATGCTTTATAAAGATACCATAAAGAATAGATACATGTTGCCTAGAATCAAATACTTATTGTATCAGTTAAGAGGAGCCACTATCTTTTGAAAGATAGATCTATGCTCAAGATACCACCAATTAAGAATTAAAGATGAAGACATTCATAAAACTGCATTCAAGACTAGGTACAAACATTATGAACTTATAGTCCAACCTTTTGGCCTAATGAATGCACCTACAACATCCATGAATTTGATGAACAACATCGTTCGAGTCTACTTAGATCATTTTGTTCTAGTCTTTATTAATGATATTATGGTATCCTCTAAGGACATGCAAAACATGAGCAACACTTGAGACTTGTATTGCAAAGATGATGAAAACACAAATTATTCCAAAGATTCTCTAAATGTTCCTTTCAAGAAGAGACGCACTACCTAGGCCACATGATTTCCAAAGAAGGGGTATATGTAGATCTTGAGAAGACTAAGGCAATACAGGAGAGGCCAACCCCTCAAAATGTAGTGGAAGTTAGAAGTTTTATGGGCCTAGCGGGATATTACCACAGATTTGTTGAATTTTTTTCAAAGGTAGCCTACCCAATCATTACATTACAATGAAAGGGTAAGAAATTTAACTAATCAATGGAATGTGAAACTGCATTCTAGCACTTAAAGAACTTACTCACCTTCACCTCAATACTTCTAATATCATATTCAAATGCCAATTCACAGTGTAGACTGTAATGTCCCCTTTTTGAGCCATTATTGCAAAGTGACCTTAACATTTGGAAAGTTTGCTACAATGACTAAAGTGACTTAGATATTTGAAAAATTGGAAAATAACATAAAGCTTGGAGAATGGAAAGCCACTTTCAAAGGAAAAAGGAAAATATGACAAAATAAAATAATATTTTATTTGTCAAAGTGGAGGAAGGAAAAAAAAATAAAATATTATTTTTTTATTTTTAATATTTTATTATTAATATTTTAATTTATATTGGACGCTCCACTTGGATAAAATAAAGAGAAAATAAATTAAATTAAAATGATAATATAAATATAATATTTTATTTATTAAAATATTAGATTTTTCCAAAGGTGATCACCCAAGTGTGAAGAGGTAAAATAATAAAATATTATTATTTTAATATCCCAAGTTTGGCCGCCCAACTAGGAAAATAAAAAGAAAATTAAAATAAAATATTTTATTTATGGTGGTGGACTTGAAAGTGAAATAAAATGTATTTGATTTGGGCGCCCAAGTGGAGGATTATAAATTATGGCTTTGGAGGTCATTTTCATCATCTTGTGTTATTGTCATTTGTCATTTGGAGAATTTTCTCTTGGCTATAACAAGAGTTTCAGGGAAGTTCTATGGATGAAAACCCTTAGGATTTGTGGTTTGGACGAGAACCCAACCCACATTGTGAGGTGAATCCATTTGGGGTTCATCATTGAGCTTATTTGCATGTTTTCACATGATTGGAGCTTCATAGCAGCTAGGGTTTGGAAAGGAATTCATCATATCAACTAGGGTTTAAAGTTCTATTGCAAGTTTTGGGTGATTTGCTTCAGATTTGAAGGTTTCCATTGCATATTTTCATCACTCCTTCCACGGCTAGGGTTTGGAGTTGGATTGCTACACTTTGGAGGTTTTGTTGGTGAAAGATTTCATGCTTTTACATTCAGATTTTTGAATCAAACATCAGCAAATTTACATCAGTTCGCATATCAAAGGGTTTAAATGCAAGTTTTGGTGTTTATTTGACATATGTGGCATCTAGGGTTTCATCACCCTCATCCTAGGATTGATTGCCATCAACCAGGGTTTGTTTGGCATGCTTACTGAGATCAGTTTTCATATCAGAGTTTGCAAATCAAAAAATTAGGTTTTGGAGCAGCGTTCTTGGCGGCTTTATGTCACATTTCATTAGGGTTTCATGCCCTAGGATTGGAACCATTAATTGGTGGGTTTGTGGAGCATCAATTGGTATGTACAAACCAAATATTAAATATGAATTGTAAGGGCAGAGATTTGAATTGTAAATTGGGTATGTTTGAGCCTACTCATTGGATGTAATTGCATATTTAGAAGTCTGATTTTTTTAGCAGCAATTTGGTGTGACTCGGAAATCAATTTTGTCTTCATTTTAATTGTCATTAGATGTTCTTTATTCGTGAAAAGTTCATGTTTGGACGTACTGTCATAAAGATTTATGTTTGCCCTAATATTTGAGCATTTAAAATGCATGTGTTTGTTGTGATTAATGAATTAAGAATATAAATAAAAATAAGAATGCTAGGGATTTAAACATAATTCTAAAGTGAGGAAATTTAGCTCAAAATTTAGAATTTTAGGGCAGATCCAATTAGGGATCTTACATAGACTAACACATCTTCGATTGGATTAGGAGGAATATTGTTGCAACATGGGCAAGCAATGGCTTATGAACCACAAAAATTGAAAGAACGTGAAAAAAATTATGTTGTTTGTGATCTAAAACTTGTAAGAATAATCCATGCACTTAAGATATGGAGACACTACTTAATGGGGAAACATTTTGAGCTCAAAACTGATCACAAGAGCCTAAAGTATACCTTTACACAAGAAAACTTGAATGCACATCAATGAAGATGGTTAGAAATCCTTAGCGACTTTGATCTGGATAGTTTATATGTAAAAGGTATAGAAAATTGAGTGGCAAATGCACTTAGCAAGCATAAACATTTGTCAACTATGTATGATTTGTAGTTTGACATGAAGCAAAAGATCCTAGAACAATAGAAATTAGACCCCTTGTATGCAAACATTTCTACCCAAATAGTAGAAAAACTTGATAAATCTAGTTACACCTTTGATATTAACTCAATATTGAAATATCAGGAACGTAAATCTACATGCCCTCGGCAAGACATTTGAGGTAACAAATACTTGAATAAGTGCATAAATCTCCCCATTATACACATGCAAATTTGGCAAAGATGCTACATGAATTAAAACAATACTTCTTTTGGTCTAATGAAGGCAAATGTGTCACAATGTGGCAAAATGCCTTGAGTGCCAAAAAAGTAAAAGCAAAACATTATCACCCAAGAGGATTGTTATATTCTCATGATGTGCCAGCCATAAATGAGATGTTATTAGTATGGATTTCATTTTCAGGTTTCCCAAAAATAAATTCAAGCATGATATTATTCTTGCGGTTATTAATAAGTTGACAAGGGTGGCTCATTTCATTCGAGGAAATGTACATGATGATGTGTCATCATTGCTTCCAAATTTGTGAAAGAGATTGTGTGTTTGCGTAGAGTTTTGAAAGTAATCATCTCAGATAGAAATAAAGTATTCACTTCCTAATTTTAGACTACCTTAGCTACAACATTTGATACCAAAAATGAATAGTCAAACCAAGAGAGTAAATTAGGTCCTAGAAGATATGTTAAGGATGTATGCCATGGACCAACCCAGTAAATGGGAAGATTTCTTGCATCTCATGGAATTTGCATACAACAATATTGACTACACCTACATCCAAATGGTTATGTTTAAAGCCTCATACAAAAGAAAATGTAGAACTCCTCTCAATTGGGATGGATTAGAAAATAGAGTGGTCATTGGCCTAGAACTACTAATGGAATATGATGAGAAACTACAAATTGTAAGGTAGAGATTGAAAGAGGCATTATATAAACAGAACAATTATGCAAATTTGAACAGGACTCCACATAGTTATCAAGTGAGGGAAAAAGTATTTTGCAAGTTCAGCCACAAAAGAGCTCTATTAAATTCAGAAAAGCTACAAAGTTAGCATCTTGCTTGTTAGCCCCTTTCAAGATCACTGAAGTTATAAACTTGTTGCATACCATTTAGCATCGTTGCCTTAATTGGCAAGGATTCACAATGCCTTCCATATTGTTTTACTCAAAAAGTATATTGTTGACCATTCTCATATTTTGAATTGTTAAAACCTACAAGTAGAAGATGCATAGGTGGTCCTCAAACCGGTCAAAAGACTGGACAAGTGCACAATTAATCTAAGAAACAAGATAAATCAGCAAGTTTTGGTCCAATAGGACCAAATGGGAGTATGGCCATTTCATTAGATAACATTTTCCAAATTTGACTAATATGTTGTTGACAATTACTTTATGTTATGATGAAACTTCAAAATACCTACTAATGTTATTATTTTATACCCTAGCACTGAGGACAATACTCTTTTAAGGGGGAAAGGATGTCATGACCCTCCCTAATAGACTATTTAAACTCATTGAATTGTATTTATGATGAGACCTTTATCATGATTATATAGGATATTGTTGATTGTTTTGCAGTGATCTATAGGCCCACATTTCACAATGCCACATGTCACCCAGTTTTCCTTTTCTTTTATCTCTCTTTTCTTAAAGGGGTTGTGCCCCACAATATATCCTTACAAAGATTCATCAAATAGAATCTTTTAGAGTACTGCTTTTTATTTGGCACCATCTAATCAAAGGAAATTTTAATGGTCGAGAGAACTTTGAGAGGTTTCAAACCTATATTTTTCCTTGAAACTCCATCCATTGTCACAAGATTGATATGTTCTACTTCACTTTTGTACTTGGTACAAAGTACATTATCTTCTAGGCCCACCAATCATTAGATAGATCAAGATAAATGGCATGCACTCAATTGAGCCTATATTGATGTATGTGGATAAGGTCAAGTCCACCAACTCTTTGAAACTTTAAGGTAGATGCCTTAGAAAATATTATGTTAAAGCTTTGACTTTACAATGGAGTTTTTTAACACTACACAAAGGAAAAGAGATGATTATGTGTTGGTGTGAACGAGAAATATTACCTAATTGGTTCCACATTAGGTTCTATTCACACTTGTCTAGTTAAGTTTACTTAGGGCACACTTAGGCTAGTTATTTTTTTGTCTCTCAAGTCATAGGATTAAGACACTTGTCATAATCTTATGTTGTCCTATGTTTCACCTTGGCCTATATAACCAAGGGCTTCTCATTGTTATTTCAAATTCATGTATATATTGTATACATATTTGCATCCTTTGATAGAATAGAATTATCAGATTACATTTTGGGTCTCTCTTGTGCTTTCATTGAAACTCCTAGATCTTAGAAGGCTTCCTCCATAGCCAAATCTTGCATTGTATAGAGCATTCTATACCAACTCTTACATTATGAAACTAGATATAAAAAATATTATGCTTAAGTTGAACGACACTTCATGAATGAAATTTTGAGAATTTTGATTTTGGGATTGCATGATGAGAGTGGATGATTAATTGCATCTTAGACCTAATTTTTTAATCCTTGTGAATTGCTCCTTGAATGGTGTCTCCAAGTCTTCAAAAGTGGAGTTATTTGCCAATCCCTTGCTCTAAGGTTTTGGTTAAGGATTATGCTCCACATGTAGTTGATTTTGAGTTCTAGCCTCGCACTTGTGGTGCCTACCCCATACATGTCTTAAAATTACTCTGTAAATGACGTCTCTAGTCTTTAAAAGTGGGGTTCCTTACCAAGGCCCCCCAATTTGGGGTTTCGGTTAAGGACTCTACTCCACAAGTAGCTAATTATGGGTTATATTCTCATGAGTGGGATGCCTATCCCAAACATGTCTTAAAATTGGTCCTTGATCACAGTCTCCAAGTCTTCAACAATGGGGTTTCTTGTCAAGCCCTTTGGTTTGGGGTTTTGGTTAAGGACTCCACTCCACAAATAGTTGATTATGGTTTTGGGGTTTTGGTTAACAACTCCACTCAAGTAGTTGATTCTAGGTTTTGGGTATTGGTTTATTTGGAAACTCATGGAGCTTAAGGCAACACGACCCAATCTCCATGTACCTTGTTGAAATTTTGGGGAGAGCCATCTGGTCCAAAATTTGAAGTATGATTAGAAGGTATTCATATTTCTCCCTCCTTTCCCCTTATGTTGCTCCTCCAATTTGTCAATAACAACATTTGTTTTGAAGTTGGCGAAGGAAGCAATATGTATAAAGGAACACGGAATATATATGTACAATGCTCCCATCCAATCCATTAATGTAGAAGATGAAATATTTGTAATGTCACCATTAGATCTCAACAAAGGATTGTTGACAAATTGAATACAAAATACTTACATTTGTTGGTTTAGAAATAAGAACAATTTATAAGGAATTATAGGGGAAAATTTAGAGCCAATCTCCCATCTTGGAGGGGAAAGCAAGTGAACTTAGTTAAGAGGTGCACTCTCACAAAATCAATCCTACAAAAGACATCCTAGGATTGGTAGAAGCATGATGTTTGTTGCATCGAGACATCAATGGGATCTTATGTTCATGCCAATTAGTACCAACAAAGGATTGTTGAAACATTGAATACAAAATACTTACATTTGTTGGTTTAGAAATAAGAACAATTTGGGAGGAATTATAGGGGAAAATTTAGAACCAATCTCCCATCATGGAGGGGAAAGCAGGTGAACTTGGTTAAGAGGTGCACTCTCACAAAATCAATTCTACAAAAGACATCCTAGGATTGGTAGAAGCATGATGTTTGTTGCATCGAGACATCAATGGGATCTTATGTTCATGCCCATTAGTACCAACAAAGGATTGTTGAAAATTTGAATACAAAATACCTACATTTGTTGGTTTATAAATAAGAACAATTTGGGAGGAATTATAGGGGAAAATTTAGAGCCAATCTCCCATCTTGGAGAGGAAAGCAGGTGAACTTGGTTAATAGGTGCACTCTCACAAAATCAATCCTACAAAAGACATCCTAGGATTGGTAGAAGCATGATGTTTGTTGCATCGAGACATCAATGGGATCTTATGTTCATGCTACTTAGTACCAATAATGAGGCTCAATTGGAAATTAAAGTCTTCCTCAGGCAGCAAGAATCCTAATAGAAAAGTTCACTCAAGTTGAATTCTAACACTCCATGGAGGCAAAAAAGAAACAAATCTAGAAACTAATGAGAGGGCAAACTAAGATCTTTGGACTCTAGTGAATGTTGTAATGCAAATGTGTTAGATATTTCTACAATCCTTTTGCTAGATGCTTGCATAATTCAATTATCCATTAATGGATTCAATGGCACTCAATGTGTAAGTAATCTAGTATTGTATCATATTGTCTAGTCTAGTGGATGGAGGTTAATTTATTTGCTTTGTAACCACAACCCTATTGTAAGGGCAACCAAATATGGAATAATTGCATAGCTAGCACATTTACTTTCTACCATCATCCATCAAATTTTGGCTACTATCATGAGAGAACATTAGTAAGAAGATTGATTTTGAAGTTCAAATCTTCAAAAGGTGATAGATTATTAGATTGGGTTTTTTTAATTTGTTGGACTATCCTTTCATCACCTCTCTTCTTGCCATTTAAACTCTTTGGAGTGCATTCATTGCATTTATTTTGCATTCTCTCTTTTGTTGCACTCTTCCTTCTCCATTTCCCATTATGTAACTTGGCCTTACTGGAATCAAAGTCACTTAGGGATTCTATAATTCCTCGCATAACTTCTAACTGCCGCCTCAAAATGTATTTAATTTGAAAAATAATTTAGAGGTCACTAATATAGTTAAATCAACAATTGGATTTGAATGCCTCAAAAGCAAAAGGGAATGTTGAACTAGAGCATTTATTTAGAGAGTTACGTGGAGAACCTAGTTGAGCCTTTGGCAAACAAGTATTTCTTCAAATGGGTGCAAGCTAGGTTTGCAAGTTGGATGATTAGGCAGTGCTAGAGTTAGTTTGGGAAATGAATTTAATTGCTCAATGCACCCAAAAGATGGTAATTTGGGCCAATTCTAGATTAAAATCAAAACATTAAGCTCAAAGCCTAAGGCTATAAGCCAATTCCTATGTGATATAAACAAGTTTATTTGTGATCAAATGTGGTAAAGAGGATGGAAACACCACTTTGTGCAGCCTCCATGCCCTCCTTGTTTTCAAACAAAATTTAGATAAAATTATTGATTAGCATGATAAGTAGCCACAAATGATGCAAGTAGGGACAATGAGGATGTGCCAAGCAATATTGATACATTTTAACACCGTATGCAACAAAAACTATCCTTGATAGAGACCTATCTAATATCTACATAGGGCCAATCATGTTAGATGAATCCTTCAAATCCCTCCACTTTTAAACCAAAGCTCAAGAAAGTTATGTGTGCCTTCAATGTTTGTGAGCTAGTGGTAGATGAAACCAAGCTATAATTCAAGGCCATATTTGACAAGTGAAAAAAGAATGCAGACATTGGTGGCAATTCAATTACTAGTGCTTGATTGTCAATGTGTTGTCTTTGTTTGCGTCATTTGTTATCTATTATGTCTCTAATCAATCTTTTGGCCTTAAAAACTTTTAAAAAAATGTCTTCTATAGTTTTTGTGTTGCATTTTGAAATCATTGGCAATAGTGGTAGTTAGGTCTTTATGTGTATTTGCATGCTAGTATTTAAAATTATGGTCACTTTTGGATGTCGTGCAATTTTGCAAGCCTCTAATATCCCAATAAAAGTTGGAGACCTTATGTTTGCTAGTTTTTAATGAAGTCATGGTATATGAGTGGAGGTTCCATTGACAAACATTGTTTCACTAAATTTTAGAAAGCACCAAATTTGCGATGCAAAATTTAGGCTCTAACACACAAAAAGCAATTTTTTCACCTTTTTTGCATTCTATTGGCTATAATAGCCATTCTATAAGATTATATAAGATAGAAAAACGAATTTACAAGAAAAAACCCTCCAAAATAGTCCAAATTTTTCTCAAAATAAATGAATGAGAACAATGTATGAATACTCACATATGTCCAAGGAAACAACAAATTGCTAAAAAACTAATGCCATTTAAACTTTAAGCACAAATAACTAAATGATAATGAAAATTTTTACTTTTTGTGTGCTTCAAATTAGATGCACATTTACTTTTTGCCTAACCCCACCAAAATAGTCAACTTTTTAATTTCATGAAAACCTTGAAAACTTCAACTAGCAAAGATCATTTGATTCATATAAGAAAAGCCATATATATGAATTAACCAAAAACAACATGAAATGTTGACATAATGAGCTCGAAATAAGCATAATATGAGCTAGATAATCCAATATTTTATTAGGTTAAGCTTACACTTTCTTAGCTATAATAGCTATGTTTCGAGGTGACAAAGAAGGATCGAATAGCGGCAACATCATTACCTCTCCCACATTATGTTCATGAAGAAAAAGCAATCTATCAAGAAGCAAGAATGTCTCCAACAAAGGTCCAAAAACTGCTCGAAGAGACCAATATGGTCCAATAAGCCCCTACACACATGAAAATAATTAGACACTATATTGATAAATTCTTCACTGGACTAAAAAAAGTATATCAGGTGATAAGAATCCTTCTTCTACATCTCTTGCCACATGTACGTGCTCATGCTCATTCCCATACACACACATAAAAACACTTGTGCATGGGTACATACATGAAAAAGCAACTTTGCTTGTGATGAAAGTTGTGGACACATTATTTACTATTGTTGTAAAAAGCAATTGCAACAAGACAAAACTCCATACCAAAGCTCCCAAAAGGAATCAAATAGAGAAATCAACAAAACAATTACCATGCCAAAAGGGTGTTATTAAGAGAACTTGGAAATTAATTTTTTAACCAATCAAAACATAAGGACCTTCCTTAAGAAGATAATTTAAGTAATAAGAGTTTGGCATATTGTTTTGGACTTCTAAATTTAATTTAATTATGCACTTATATACCAGATTTTATATTAAATAATGGTTCATTGTATTACGGGCCATAGATACACCACAAAATAGGCCCTACAATTTTAAGTTCATAGATTTTACGAAGAGAGAAGAAAACAATACAATATTAATGTTGAAAAATGGTCTTGTATTGGCATAATGTCCAATGCAATGGTGGTTATGATTGATTATGAGAATAATAAGTTATATGGTATGGAAGACAATATAAGTTATTTTGGACTTCAAAATTTAATGTAAATTTAGTTTTTAACTATGGCTTTTCTATGCACAAAATAGGTCTTTGCTTAAGTAGAGATTATGATATCATTTTTGATGTCTAACTCTGTTGATCAAGTTTATTATAAATTGTGAATCGGATATTTCAAAATTATGAATTTTCATGTCTGAAACAAGCCAAAGTCCTTTCTACAAAGCAAGAAGCTCCATAAAATTATTTGTTTTTGTGCCTATATTTTGTTAGAGAGCTTATTCTAAAACTTGCAACACACTTTATAGATAGGTTGTGCATGAAATCAGCTATAATGTAGGAATCACGTAGCTAGCATTACTGACCAATCCCAAACCTCCTCAAATGACAACTATAAGATCTCCAAGTAAAAATTACATCTATCAACAAATGTAGCAAACATCACTTTCACTAAACAAACAATAAGGAAAGATCAGGATAAGTATCAAGTACTAAATGATTAAGAGTGTAATAGCCATCCAACTTTCAAGCTACCATTAAACACTTAATCTTAGAAAAAATGCCTATGTTCACAAGTAAGCTTAGGACATTACACGCCACAATTGATGGACACATATAGTACAAAAAGTGATATATACATACCTTATAAACATATTTATAAGTGTCCATTCAGAAAGTGAACTTCAATAATAGTTACTACAAACATAATTCAATTAGACTCAAATCCTATTGTCAATATTATAAAGGAACTCCTTACAAAAAAGTGTTGTTGTTTACTTTCTTCAAGTGCATCTATGCAAAATAATGTGATAATGGATGCATATATACTTATAGTGTACCATGAAAAGAAAATATCCGGATCTGAAGCTCCTCCTTCGGCAGGTCATGAAGAGGAGGAGTTCGAGATAATAAGCTAACTCTTGTGCCGACCGAGCTTTGATTCAGATGGGGCCCTCTTCCAACTATATGGGGCTTGGGGGGCCCTTCCAAAATAGAGTTGTGGCGCAGCTCAGGGCAGGCTTTCTCTATGAAGGTAATGAGGATTGGGAAACATGAGAATGCCCAAAAGAAACTATAGACCTCGTGATTGATGAGAACTGAATTGTCAAAAGAAACATTAACTCCTCTAACTTTAAAATATGTTTATTAGTTGAGAGCTATTAACTACTAGAGGGTTTGGGAAATTGAGTTTTGGGGTGACGCTAAATTTTCCAGAACTTGTACCCGTAGTTGTGATGCACATACTTAACACATATTCATCAAGATACATAACTTTGGTACTTGGCATGAACAACATACTTAGGAGTATTAATTGCCTATGTCCAAACTCTCTCTTGGTATTCATGTGGTTTCATTGAAGTGCTATATGATCCATAATTAATACATTTCAATTACTTGAAACACTCGCAAGAATTAGGAGTCGTACTTGAGAGTATTGTGTAAAAATCACAAACCAACTTCAAGAAATTGTCCATAACTCAAGTCTACTTACAATGGATTAACAAACTAATGAAGCTTTTGGATTAGGTATAACAATCCAAATCATGAACCTAAGAGTTATAACAAAAAATGGGTTAAGGAAGGTTGCTTTGTCAAAAAAACCTAAGGTGTGTAGTGGCGTGAAGTATGGCGGTGCACATGATTTGACGGCTCCTAGTTCCTATAAAAAGGGATTTCATAGGGAAGGTCAATATGCAGAGAAGGGATGGCAAGTGGAGCTAGGGTCAGCTTTTTCTAGTGCATCGAAGGTATAGAATGAAGGTGGAACGGGTGCCTATGCTAGCTCGGCAATTGGAGAAGAAAATGTTTTTGGCCGCAATGTTGGCTACACTGTCGACGGCTTATATTTGGCAATGGTGGGAGAAGAGAAGAATAGGTTTGTTACATAGGTTTTGCTACAGAGTAAGGACCTCTCTGTTTCATCACTTGGATGGAGAGGTGCTTCTAAGTGTATGGTAAAGGCAACAGAGAAGATACCACTAGTGGAACTAGATGGTGAAGTGAGGGAGAAAGCGGAGCACTATGCATAGATGGCTCTAATATGGAGGTTCAACAATTTTTGGCTCAGTTTGCCGGAGTTGGCCCAATGGGTAACAAAATCTTGGAAACCCTATTTATATGAGTCTATGGAGATATTTCCTTGTGCACAATATTTTTTTACAATTGATTTTGAAACCAAAGTCGACAAAGATGTGATACTAGCTAAGGGTCCTTGGGCATGGGGAAATGATTCTCTCTATGCTAAACCTTGGTTTTCATATTTTAATCCTTTATTAGAAAATTTTGCCGGTTTGGGGGAGGATGCCCAATTGCCCCTTACGTTTTTGGCTTCCTTCTTCTCTAAAAAGCATAGGAAATACCTTGGGAAAATTTGTATCTATTTCTTCTAAAACTAGAAAGCTTTCTCATCCTACTGTTACACATATTTTGGTAGAGATGGATCTGTCTTTGGGTTTGCCAGCAGAAATATGGCTGAAAGTAGGCAATAATATTTGGAAGCAGAATCTTGATTATGAAAAGCTGGCTTTTAGATCTAGAAATTGTTGTAGAGTTGGGCATTTGTCTGATTCATGTCCAAGAAGATAAATGAAATATTTTAGCAAGGTGTCATGGTGGCATAATGCTGAGATGCAGCAACTTATTATAAATGATTCCCAGAATATATACCTTTGCCCTCTTCCAGTAAGGATTTGTTGGCAAGATCCTTGTCTCCTGCAGGTGCTCTAGAAAATGTAACAAAGAAACCTTTTGAGGAGAGGACAACCTGTCCAGAAGATGGAAAATTTGTACAGCATACTATAGTTTCTCAAAAATCTTCAGCCCTTGTAGGTTCTGCAAAGAAGAAAGTTGAAGTAGATTGGGAGAATATATCTCCTGATGTACAGAAGAAAAGAATTAAGTAAGCCTTTGGATTCACCACCAAAGGGCATTATGGAGGTTGGAACTAATCAGCAGCAGGAGACCGTGAAGAAGGTTTGGGAGGCATCTTTGGAATCAGAAGATGAATAAACTGAAATGTTTAGAGAGATGGAAAGGCATGATCCGGAGAGCTCTGAGATGGAGTTTCCCTTAGTGGAAGGAGTAAATTACCCCCAAGTTAGATAGTTGGATAGTTTCCCTTAATCTCCAGCAGAAAGGCCAAAAACAAAGAAAAGTACAACTTCTCAAAAGATGATGAGATCTTATGGTAAAAAAAGACGAAAATGTGTAATGCAGGTTTGTCTATTTTTATTTCAAGGGTAGGGGCCCAGATAGAATCCCTATCTAAATTATCTAAAAAAAGCAATCCAAATCATGAACCAACTTCAGGTCAAGTCTATTGACAAGTGCAATTAACATGCTAATAAAGCTTTAAGGATAGGTATGATAACTATAGACACAACTGCATATGCTCTATGCATGTTGAAACCATTACAGCAAGGAATGTTGTTTTTCCTTGTTCATTCACATTAAATTTATAGAACAGTGCCTAATCAATGATTTTCAACTTCATTCTTCATAACGCTGAGCTCAAAAACACCAAGAACAGCAAGGAGTTGTACGACAATCTCAAGATTTAGTATTCATTATATTTGAAGAAAATGGTCAGATTTCTAACTGCTGATATTGTATGAATCCTACTTATGGAAATTTTACAACCATTAGAATGTTATACTGTCAATTTGTTTTGATGTAGTTCAACACATAAAGATACTGTTTCGAGATATTTTGAGTTCTAGTATTGAATTGCTTCCATGCAAAAGCCCTCTCATTCTCTCTTTGACAGGATTATTGTGGTGGAAAGGATCTAACACATTGGATTTCATTTATAATAAAGGAAAAACTAGAAGGTGACGAGAAGTAACAAAATACAGTTCAAGGTCAGCACACATAAGATTTGATAAGTGGATAGGATGGGAAAAGAAAAAATACCACATTATCTTCCAGTTCCTTCCATATCTTGAGAATCTCTTCAACAGGAACAGGTGAAAGGCCAAGTCTTTCCAATGCACAAGTACTGTACTCCTTGAACATAATTGATTTCTCAACTTTGTTCAAATCTTTAGTCTTTGTACAACTCATATTAGATCTTAGATGTGGTGAGGAAGCTGTGCAAGTTCCATGTGAAGGCTCCCCCACATCATTCACAATAGCCTTGTCATTCTCACAAGCCTTTTCCTTTGGGATTGCATTTTTCAAAGCATCGAAACATGACACCAATTCTGCTGACTTACCAGCATGTTTGAGCATCAACTCATTGCTAATCACTGGAGCAAAAACCTTTTCAGCTATGGATTCTTCACTCCATCCTGTTTTAAAGCATGGTACTTTGCTATCAACTAGTGAAGAGGACTTGGTACCATTTTCTGCAAATGGTGCCCGTATAAAAGCATCTTTTGTTTTTTTGCGCCGTCGAGCTTTCCCTAGTCGACCCACGGATGGATTTGACTCTAATACTTCAGGATAATGTTTTTTAAGAACCTACAAGACTCAACAAATCACAGGTTAATTGACTTTTCCCAAACATTAATATAATAAATTGTATTGTTAGTGGGTCTACCAAACTCATTCACCTGTCACATTCTTTTCAAGCATTTGTATTAACATCACTTTCTTTACAAGCTCAAATTCCTTGGTATTTTCTTTTGCAGAATTCACTTATAACTTTGTTTTATCAATGAAAATTGAAAATAGTTACATGTATTTGGGTCTTGACCCATAAAACAATAAATACACTAGCCTGAAAACACCTGCTGCGCTTCCTGATCAATCTTTGTCTAAGAAACCAGAAAAAATCAAATAACTAAAATTGGTGATTAAGTCTCTTGTAATGGATTTCCCTAACCTGACCTTTACCATAATATATAAACTTTTGGAAAATTTACATCATTGCGATATTTGACAAGTTTATAAACATTTAAGCATAACATTAACCTATATTTCACTGAGTCACCTTTTGGCAAGCTTGAGAAAGAGTGAGGACATGATTTGGAATGGTTGCAACTAATCCCAAATCTTAGGAAAACAGGGATGGCGGTACTTTGAAAAATTATATTATAAACTATAAATTTAAAATATTTAACTCTACAAAACTTTGAACTAAATATTATTTTTGCATTGTAAAAAATGTTTTCATTTTGTTGCAACCCCAAAGTCAAATTGTTCAAATAGTTATTTTTCATTATTTTTTTTTTTCCTAAGTTCTTTTTAGCTTTTTTGAGCTTCGTGTGGGGTACCCAAAGGGGCACACCTAGACATCCCTCAAAGGATGCTTGGGCATCTCAAAGTGCCCCCATGGAGGGATGGGGAGATGGGCATCTGCAACCTATCCTTTCTCAAAGGGATCCACTCTTAGACATCATCCTTGTATCCCCTAACCTCATCCCCTAGGGAAGACATCTCCCTGAGATACCAAGTGTTGTGAACCTATTTGCATGGAAGACATTGAAAGAGCATAAAAGATTACTGCCACTCTAATAAGTTTGCTAACAATGGCTACCTTGTGACAATTGTTGTGTTATCAAGGATGGCCACCAGATCTCTTGTTCCATTATTGCCTCAATAATGACAAATTGTTAGTACAAACTAGAAGGTTGCTCAATCATTGGGCATGGAGGTCGCTTCTCTGAATAAAAGGAAAATGTTGGAAGTGGAATTTCCAGTTTGGCTATAACAATGACTAGGTTTATTCATAGATACTCCGTCTTCTAAATGTCCTTCAATGTTGATATTTTGTCCAACTATTATTCATTCATGAGCTTTACATCTAAATAATCTCCATGCATAGTTTATCACATCATGAGCTCTATAAAACATCTCATGCCCAATCTTTTAGTTGTTTTTACGAGCCATGGTGTTCTAGGGTCCTACGCAGACAAAAATCTTGAGACTATGGCTGATGTTTCATGTGATGAGAGCTGCTGGAGGCATCTAAAATTGGGAAGTAGTGTGTCTATAGGAGCATCCATTGTTACAGTTGGCAGCATTAAGGCAATAGGGAAAGTTCTAATTGAATAAGGCATGACTACATTTGCAAGTCTTTCTGTGATTGATGATGTTATAGTAGGAGGCAGTCTTGTGAGAATGGGTAGTGATTAGATAATGAGCCTAATGTTGCCTAGATTAGCTCTGCATTTATCATTGTTTCACCATAGAAGGCCATTGAGGCTGTACAAGAATTGGTATTCACACCTATCGTCTTATTTTGTATTACATTGCAATGCTTTTGCTGTAATACAAGGGGCTTGAGATGGTGACCACATTTCTAACAAAGACAATGGATTTATAGAAACAATTCATGGTACGTTCTACATTCTATATACACAACATTCTAGATTTTCGAGTTATTTTTCTTTTTCAGTTTGAATTTCATCTAATTGCAGAAGCATCTAACACTCAAGTTGTTTCTAAATGGGACCAATCTCATTCTGTTGAATATCCTACTAGATAGCTACCAGTTTATATTGTACCTCAGTTTTATCTTATAAGGTTTCCAAAATTTGTCTATCTTGTCACATGAATTTGAATCTTACAAGTTTCAACATTTGTAACACTATATACTTACAATATCTTTCTACTTCATCTCCTTTTTACCAACTTTTGACTAGTTTATGAATATTGAGATGTGGTAACCATCTAACTCTCAAACATTAATGAACTTCATGGAAAAAGGAAATCTGAGATAATTGATTGCTGACAAGGATATAGATCTAAGAATGTTGCTTGAAGAATACTGGATTGAAATTTCCAAGATTGACCCTCTAGTTTTTTGTTATTTGGAAACAATCTATGCATTCAACCGTTATAGCTTTCCATTTACACATAACTGACACAGAATGGAAAAACTTTAAACAGAATTCATTTAACTGGGTTTAATTCAGGAAAAACTCACGAAACCAAAAAAGATGTAATAATCATAAATACTAAAAATAGAGAAAAAAATATTTGATTTTATTATTTCATGTCACATAGAGCACATAGAGACAGTAATAAGTTAATAACTAATAAACATTATATAGAAAAATGCCACTCACAAAAGAACAAAAGACAGGATTAAGAAAATATTGTACTTTTACCTAAGAAGGTTTAAAAGAAAAGAAAGGACAGGCCTTATTTTAGAGGCAGACCTCTTTTTTAATGTAAACCCTATTTAGGGTATAACTATAAACTAAAAAAATGTCAGCAAGATATAAAATTTGCCTTCTAAAATAAATCGATTCATAGTAAAACTTTTAAATATTAATATGCCTAAGTTGCCAATTGAGGTTCGGGTTCAAGTACTGCTGTACTATATATATAATTTTTATTTATATATGAGATTTATATTATAAAATAAATAATTAGTATATATAAATAAAAAATAATATATTATATATAAATCTAGATTGTTGGTTCTGGTTCAGATCCTAGTTTGAGTTCACTGATATGTTAGTGTAGGTTTTTATTGTCCTAATTGGGTTATTTATTTTCCTATATTCCTAGGTCTTTCCTACACATGTTATTAAGCTTGCTTAGGGTTAACTAAGTGGGTATTAGTGAGTAGGTGCAAGGGGTCGGCATCTTCCATGGGAGTTGCACTTGCCTATTTTAGGCTATTGTGGTGGACTCTTTCCATTGGTTGTATTTGCCACCTCTCCCCTCTCTTCTAGTCTATTTATACTCACCTCCTAGCTTGTATTTTGCATCTTTTGTTTTTGCATCCTCTTAATGCTATTTTGCTTCTGGAGCATTTGAATTACTCTCATGGAAACTAACTCTATGCTGTTATTTTCACTCATATCATTTGCATTCATAGTTTAATATCTATTCATTTGCACTAGTTTTTTGGGTTATTGTTAGCATTTTAATTTGTCCTTTTCAAAACAACTTAAACTGGAACAATATGTGAGGAAATCCTCTCTTCAAATTCATACGGGAAACTCCCTAATTTGATCTACTCCTAAAATCTAAACAATAAACAAGTTTCTACTTATGCACACATACAATTTTATCATCTAGGATTTGCATGAAAATAAAATATTGGAAAGCAAATTAGACCTATCTTTTTGATCTCATAGGTTAGAGCACAAGACTTAAAAAGTTCTTTATCTCACCACAAGGATTTTATGTTATGCAACTGAACAATAACATGAACTGAAAATAAATACTATACATTGGTTAAAACAAAGACCAACAAATTCATATTGACAATAATATTGAGTAAACACAAGAAACAATCTACTAACAATATGAAACATAGTGCAAGACTGAAGGAAGCAATTCCTTAAAGGCATACAAAGCTACTAATAAGAAGAGAAGACAAGTGCTACGCAAAGTTAAATACGAATCTTCTTATTATTGACTTATTAACAACACGGCACAATAACCTGACTTAAAAGTTTGAATGAAACTTCAGCAACATAAGTCTTGCATAAACTCTCATTACAATCTATGTTCTCAAAGCACTTATTTATAAGCTCATTGGCGATAGCTTTAAGGGATCAAATAATAATAAAATAATCTCAATAAAGCCCTACTTTAAGCAACCCTAACTCCATCTATTGCAAAGAGGAAATAAAACAATTAAATAGCCTAAAATAGGCTCTTTCCCATTTTAAATCAGTTTTTTTTCTTAATATAGGTTGGTGAGCATAAAGAGTGGCCATGGGTTACTACTTTTTGCTTTAAAACCCTTAACTTGGCAATGGAAACCTGAAGTTGCTGATTTAGGCATGAAGGTGGAATTTTACAACATGCTTGCCCTGTTTTTTATTAGTGGCAAAGCTCTTAGATGGCTAAGCCACACCAAAAACATGCCACCTTATGATTATTGTCATTCATTTGAGCTTAGGTGCTTATTTCCTTTGGTTGTGCCATCATGAAAACGCAATTTGTCAATGTGAAGTGGTTGGAAGCTGGTCAAAGCATGCCTTAATGTGGTTTTAGAATGACTTAGGTGGTTGGCGTGGTTTTCTTATGCTCATGCAAGTGTTCAAGTCATGATTTTACTGTGGCTTCACTGCATAAAAAGTGTGATTTCTTCTATTTCCTTTCACCTACATGTCGGTTGCATTTTCTCCACCTTTTGCCACTTTGTTGTCATGGTTTTATCATGGCAAAGCCACTTGAAAGTTGTGATTTTCACTTGTCTTATCCTTGCAAAATCCTAGCACGATTTCATCAAACATCTACCACTTTGGGTAGAATTTTCCTTGCGACCAATAAAGTGTGATTTTTCTCTGTTGTGGTTTCCTTTCTCTCTCAGCCACATCGATCGCCATTTTAAACTGACCTTGCCACTTGAAAGTTGCGACTTTCACTTGACCATTTTCAAATACTTTAAACTTTGCATGCATCCTCGCAATCTTCGCCACTTCTTACTCATGCCACTTCATTGAGTTAGTGGATTCATTAATTGTTTGCCAACCTTGTTCGTAGATTCAAGTCTTCATCACTATATCATCTTCAATTTTACTCTAGAGCTATCAACCTTCAAAAACCCAATTCATCTTTGTTTGCTATTCCACATCCATGACCAGTTCGCAAACATTGTTAGTAGACAAACTAGGCCAATACATGATATCTTGAAAATTTGACAAGACCAAAACTTGGTTGACACGACAAGAATGACATGGTTTATTGGCCACAAACTTGATTGAGGTTAAAGTTTTGTAGGGGTACCAACATTGTAGAAGGTGTAGTCAAGCAGAGACCTCTCCTTGATCTAGATGTCTCCATGTGTAACTGAGAGTGTGAGGGGATATTCTATACATCTTTGAAGTCACATTTGCTGGCTTGTTGTCGTTGTTTAGTTGGTGTCACAGCACTGTAAAGTCTTCTCAAGGCCATTGGGAAGAGCCTTTCATAATGACAATGGCATTTCTCTCAGTATTCATGGATATTTAAAGTAGATCTGGTTATGTGTGTGTGTCTGGTTTGTTTTATTTCCATATGTATGCACATCTAGTTCTGTATTTCAGATTTGCAAGAATATCAGCGTGTCTTTAAATCGTGACTATGTACCCCAATAAACCAAGGCACCGGCCTTTATTGGTTACATGATCAATATTTTATTAAATCAATATTTCTCTCTATTTGCCCTATAGGTATAAAAATAGATTAGGTCTGGCCAAGATGTATGATTCAGTGTTTTAAATTTATACCAAACCTTATGAGAGCCAATGTTTGATATACATTCAAACTTCAAAGAATCATGCTTGTTTGATATCAAGGTTGCACATGATGTATCCAAAGCATAAGAGGATTAATATCAAGGAATGTAAACTTGTTTCATAGCATTAGATGCACGTGCAATCTTGCCTTTTATCTCCTTAATAGAGGTTTGTAGGTCTTATTATCAGTAGCTAGTATAATGTGAGCTTAGTAACAAATCATTTGGGTTCACTTATACATAGGGTATGGTTTACCGAAGGCCTGTTGTTATCACTGCTCCTTTTGCTTGACCTCTAGGATCACCCTCCCCTGTCGATTGGCCTCTTAGCTGCCACATTCTGGTCATGAGTTCTACCTCTTATCCAAGTTGAAACACATCTCCAGGCCTGGATATTGAGTGTCTGCTCTGGGAATGTGGAGTCGCAGTTTTGAGTGTCAACAAGGGCAAGCCAACACCTAGTATGATGATACACACAAAAAACCTATTTGCCTCACTAGTAAATATGCAAGAAACAAAAGAACAAAAAATAAAATGTGAACCAACAAAAGAAAAATTCAAATTGAAAGGAACCAATCAGCAAAGGAGAGAGGATAGAACAAAATATCAACCAGATGTTATTAAAAGCCTAATTAAGCACCAAGGGTCACCACAACAAAGCCAAGTGTAAATCAAAATGGAATCTAGCCCCTACAAAATTCTCACACTACAAAAAAGGAAGTCAAACATGGATTTAGCACCCCATGACTTTCAAGCAAGGGAACCCAACATATCCAAAGCTCTCCAAATCTGGACACCTAAATCCATAGCATTTGAGGGACACAGAACTTGACATATCCTACTAGGATGTCTTACTCATGATTATACTATCTTGCAACATTAGGGGGATAGCCCTGCTTCACAATAAAGTCACAATGCACAAAATAGATCTGATTCTCCTTCAAGAGACAACCAGATCCAAGGACCTCAGCGGGACCAAATTCACTACTCTCTAGGGCAATAAGCACATCCACTACTTCAAACAAACAAAGCTAGCCATTCTTTGCAATCCTCATTTAGGCATGAGTCTATCTCCAACACCACCCGGCCTTGGGGTGTAGCAAGTGTTTTCATTTCTCTGAAATATAAGGTTCAGTCTTGCATTGTCAATATATACACTCCCCCTAAAGGAAACCACCATATATGATTCCTCAATTTGCTGAAAAACTGGACTATTCCAAACTCCAGAATGCCTCTTATTCTTACGAGAGATTTCAACTCTACAAAATCTCTTGATGAAAAGCAAGGAAGCATAAGATTCAATAAGCACGCCAAAAATTCAACTGTTAAAATTGATAAAATCTGAAATCGACTGCTTTGCCCTTATTCTTTATCCAAAAAATTCACAAAAAATCAGATTTGCAAGGCCAACTTTACACAGCCATATCTCCCTTGCCATTGCTCAAAATCCTTATTGTAATCAATTTTTATAAATCTCTTTCCAATGGTGTAAGAATCATCTAAATTAGAAAATCTGGCAAGAAAAACAAAGGTTTTGAAATTGATTGCTTTTGCCCTTTTCTCTTTGAAACTTTTTTGCCAAAAATCAAAAGTATAAGGTCATCTTTACATGGCCATATCTCCATCAAAAGTGCTTAGCATCTTTATTATGACCTTGTTTCGGAAAGCACATGAAAAATACTTTCCACTAATGCAAAAATCACCCCAATCTGACACCCACAATAGGAGAATAATGCTTTGGAAGATAGGTTTTTTTTCTAGAAAAAAAATTAGTGAAAATCTCATGGTCTATCTAGAAATTTTTTCCCGCTTTGAAGAAATCGTTGATTTTATACCACTTGATAAGATCCACACATCTAATAACAAAAATATTCCAAATAAGAACAACAATATGCAGAAATAGTACATAGATTGTAGGACATAAGATGTTTATGGGCCAAGATGCCCTAACATCCAATATACTCAAAAATAGAAGAATTATCCTTGAGGTAAGGTAACACCATATAATACTCCTTAGGGAAGAAGCCACTCAATGTAATATCTCCAACTGGAAATCCAACCCAAATAGAATTATCTCCATACATGACACCTCCTTCACAATAATATTTGCCTCCTATATATAGACTTCTCTAAACCCATAATCCCAACATAATATGACTCATTACCCAATATAACTAACTAATGAGGATGTGCGCCACATGTTTGTTGCAAGGTGTGCGCCCTTGGTCTCCTTGTGCTGTGCAGCAGAGCGCTTGGGTTCGTGACAAGGCTTAACCACCTCCCGTGGATTCATTAACTCTAGCGGTTGTATCAGGCATTAACAAGCCGATCTTTTGGTGCAACGACAATCATCTTTGCAACAATTGATATCAGAGCCTGGGTCACGGGTTCAAACCCCTCGCTTGCACTGGGGGGCGATTGTTGCAAGGTGTGCACCCTTGGTCTCCTTGTGTTGTGGAGCACAGCACTTGGGTTCATGACAAGGTTTAACCGCCTCCTGTGGATTCATTAACTCTGGCGATTGTATTGGGCATTAACAAGTCGATCTTTTGGTGCAACGGCAACTGTCTTTGCAACAATGTCAGCGTCTCCATCACCCCATATGCATCCTACTATCATATGCATGGGTACAAAACACCTTTGGCTTTTCTAAGGCATGCCTAATCATCTTCCTTCTAGTAGCTCAATAGATATTTGCAATCCTGGAAATTTTCTCCCTTTTGAACTCCAAGAGGTGGAATGCCCTGCTATTTCCTTCTTTCATCAGAAAGGGGTTAAGGTTAGGCATGCATTTGGGGACAAAGTCTGAATTGGGGAGGTTTTATGTCTGAGTTCTATGTGCCTTTTCTGGGTGCTCCTATGTAGGCTTGTGCTGCATTGTTTTCTCAGTTATCATGGCAAGTCCACTAGCTGATAATGCAAATTGCATTAAGTTGGTGAGTGTTCTAAGAAGCCCAAGATTGGCCAGAGGCTAAAAAAATACAGAGAGTAATTCAAACCAGATTGTCGATTACTATACTCTACACTCTAGAGAATGTGCATGAGGTCTACTATGGCTAGGTAGTTAACATGAAACTAAAAGAAGCTTCTTATCATTGACGAAAGAACAAGCTCAACATGTGAATACTGAAAAAGAGAATTGGTCCAACGATTATAAGCCCAAAGTTGCTGAAATGGTTTGCCACTAATCTTTTTAAAGCCCACCTCTATCCCTGAGGTTGAGGTAAGGGTCTTTTGTCGACTAAATTTTTGAATCCATGAAGGAACCTGGTCAATATACCATCAGATTACATGTCAAGAAGATTGCTCGTTTGATTAGTTTGCAGATTGTCCTGCTTAATTAGAGCAACACCCTTACCATTCATGAGAAAATATAACAATTTGAATGTGGGTTGATGCTACTGCTTGAGAAGATAAGGATGCTTCAGAAAGCCTTGGAAAAGGAGATAATCAATTATGCCTGTGTTCATCAGAATAAATGCTCCTTTCATAAATATAGCCATGTAGAATAAGTGGGCACAAGCTGATGATGTAATAAAGAGTGGTTTCTAATTCTATAGCAGAATATCGTTGCTCTTGAAATGCCATTTAAACTTCAATTTTCTAGTTGTCTCTTTATTTAAATTTCTCACTTGAATCCTTGAATCACGAAATTTCCATGCCTTACCTGTGGGATTACAGGTCCCTTTTTGATCTCTTACTTATCAAAAGAATTTTAAAGGTTCTAAACCTTTGCATCAATAAAAATTTAATCAGCTAGACGACACAACAAAAATTATAAGAAGAAAGAAAGAAGATAGAAGATTAAAAACTAGTGACAGAAAAACAAGGGTTTAGAGACAAATAAATGGGCTATTAGGAAAAGTTGGAGAAATCGAAAGAAGCTGTAACAAAGAACAAGAGAAATGAGTTAGAAAAAAATGCAGTTCATTATTAAAGAATTGGATGATAATAGAACTCGAAGAGAATTTTTTTGAAAAGATTCAATTAAGTCTTGTAGCTCTTTTTCTTCAACACTAAGGTAATGATTTGTAGTTGCTCTTATTTTTCCTGAAGAACATTTAGGTTTGCTTGTGGGTAGGTGACAAGAAAGCATGCTGAACTAATATAAACTAGTTCAAAAATTAGTTTTCCATAAAAAATTTCTGATTTTGCAATCCTAGTTTATAAGTAAATTGTGAAACAGATAAATAGAACATACTTCGTTATACCTATATTTATATATTAACTTGGTAAATATGGACAGCTAGCATGAAATAGAGTTGATTATTAACTATTATCATATTATGCACAAGTGATCGATTTGACAAATCTTAAGTCATACCATTTGAAACGCGGCTCTCATAGCATGTACTTCAAAATTCTCTACTGCATCATCTACAGTAAGGCTTTTCCATCTTTCTGCACTCTGATGAAAATACAATAGAATTAGGAACTCTGTGTCCATGCCAAAATCTTCTAGTATATCCCAGATGAACCTCTGAATTCTCAAAAGTATCACTACATTATTGGCAAGCAGTTCAAATAAGTCACATTCCAACTACTGTCTCCCTGTCTGAATAATAATCAAAGCATAAATTAAAATTGACGAGCAAGTAGAGATCAGGCCCAATCAAGAGTGCAAGTAGAGATTTTAAGTGATTTTAATTATTCTGGGAGTTTCCAAAGGCAAAATAACTTGAAGATTAGACGCCTAAGATTGATGATGTTTTGTTTAAGAACTAAATATTTTGCATAGGTTTTAGGACCACGAAAAATATTAATCCCATTACATATGTTATGGGACAATAGATATCGTGAGGAATTGAAAGTGGATAATTTCCTTCTTAATTATATTAGAGTAAATAAACATGAAGTTCATCAAACAAAGCCAAACTTGTGTCCAAAAAAGCCAACTCCATGAATAAGTTATTCACCATTTATCTATATAACTATATAATTTTACAATCAAAATGCAAAATCTGGCATATATAGTAACATTATAAAGTTACAATGGAAAACAATGGCTAATGTTATTGAGAGTCGAGACACTTTGCTAATTGATGAAATTAAACTTTAAGAGATGCAACAAAATTTAGGATTACAGCCCACTAGAATCATTTGTGGAAATGAAACAAATGCAAGACCCATTAGCATGAAGACATTCTTCCATCAACCACTTAGTGTATGGAAATAATCCATACACTTGTAAGTTTCCCAAGTTGCATCACCTTTGCAGAACAAAATTTGTGATCCTCACATGCAAATTGATTATATTCTAATTCAAAATGGAATAAAGTGTCAACACTACAGACCCAGAGAAATACATCACTAGAAAGAACTATGGAACCAAAAAAATAACAAACATATGCAAAGAGCCCAGAATGACAACTAAATGTATGTAAATTGACCTGACATGCAAGATCACGTCCATTCCTTCCCAAATGTATGCCTAAGTTTGCAACGCCCTTACTCATTGGAAAGCCGTGACAATGAAGTTCATTATCATCACCTTGTTCTGATAATAAATTGTAACAGCAACCAATGCTAATGAGTGTTTTCACCTCTTTGCATTCCAAAAATGCTCTGTAAAACATACATGCATACATTGGGTTTAATTTATAAAACCTACACATAAATTATAACAAACAAGATCAAAACTAGATAAGAAAATTTTCCAAAACGAAAAGTCCAATAAACAATCCTTTAACTATGTCAAAACTATAGCATGAATCAACCTAGAAGGGATGTTAATCCAGGCATGCATGCCAACACCAACCTAAGCATTGTCACTGAAAGATCCCCACAAGCATGAAGCCCAGAAAGAACCAACGAGGATTCTGTTCCATTCATATTGTATGGAACAGTCTCTCCACTCTTTCTTGCTGCAAAATCTTTTAGTGAAGATGTACCTTTAAACTCATTCATATCATCATCAATCAGAGATTTTTTCCCATAACTTTTTGATGCTATAGACAAAGATGAGCCCAGTGCTTTACTCAAACTCACTAACGATTCACTACAAAGAACCTGTGAGGTTACTGTTTGAGGCACATGTAGATGATCATGATCTGCCATATCAGGAAAGCATATCGCTCAATCAGAATAGATACTTGTAAAAAAATTTGAGGAAACAATCCAAATACTAATTGGACACTACAAATTCCTTACCCAAATGTGAATTTCGCATCCTAGCTTGGTAGTGCCTCTTAATTCTTTCTGCCCGTTCATTTGTAACAGTTGCATGGTGAAGAGAAGCATCCAAAGCTATTACGGGAAATTGATATTCAAATGATAGAACTTGTGCAAGATAACCCTAATATTTTAACTTCAACAGGATTAATCCCAAACAATACCTTTAACATGCGAGCAAAAGAATTAAACTGAGATTCTTCAAAAAGATGAATTAATAAAAAGTGATGACCAGTTGGGGAAAAGTATTGCTGGCATCCAAAAAAAATCAGAACCATCATGCGAGGATCAATCAAAAGATTACTTGGCCAGATCCCACATCAATTATGCAATGTGCTCCAGCTTCATTTGCAATCCTTTGAATTACTGAAGCAAGGACTTCCACCTGCATGTACATTAATATTATGTATCTAATATTATAGCCAAAGAAGATTTGTTTTCTACATGCCACAAGATAGAGATACAGATATAGAAATTAAAACAAGAACCTCACTTTTGAAACAAAGCAGACATGATAAGAAAGGAAAATGAGCATCTAGCTGCCCATGATGGCATCCTAAGATGTTTTCCTTCTTCAAGAAATTAGGAAGTTCGAAAGCATTTACTTGCAAAATGACAAAGAAATTCTCCAATGTTTTTAAAACTGTAGGAAACATACCTCATGTCTCTTCTTAGAATTCATGCCTTGAGCCAAAACATTGCCAATAGAAGGTATGAACAAACCAGGAAAGTGCTGCAAAATATGAAAAGAGAGAACAGGCAGAATGAGTTGGTCAGGTTGTCTCTCTTGATCATTCAGTGATAAATTTCAAAGCTAAAGCCAAAGAAAACCATAAAAATATTTTCTGGTCACTATATGGTATACTATACAGCTTAAAATATAAATATCTACGAGGAAGGGCCAACATTCAGGTTGGAAATATTATGAAGGGTTATTAGAGGAGCCTTCCAAATGACAGCCATGAATATCTCTCTGGAAAACATCTCCATGATTTTACTGCATTATGTTGTTACATTATGAGCAAGATGTGCACGAGTTGTCTCTGTGCAACCCAATGAACATTATGCACTGCCCCATACTGTAGCAGTATACATTACTATGCCTCTAAACAAAACATGGTATGGTTAATAATTAGTACATGTGGTATGGTTAATAATTAGTACATGCATTAAGGAAAATGAAAAGGGATGAAGGCAACAAGTTCACTCTGCAGAAACTCAGTGTTACAACCCAGCCTAAGCCTCGCAATCATTTACAAGTTATTACATCACAACTATACCTATTTTTCATAATTAATGACTTCGATGATATTGACAAGTCAAATCCAGTCAAACTTTCTCTATCTTGACAAACCTACTCCTACCTGCATTAAGTTTCCATTCTTTCAAAATTTAGGGTTAATTGGGTCAACCTGCATGAGGTCAACCCTTTGTTGACTTATATTTTACACCTATTTGTAGCAGGATGAAACTTTATCATACATTCAAGATTATTATAATAAAGCAGCAACACTTCCAAAAAAAATCCATTTAAGATGTTCTCCATTTGATGTTATCTATGGAAAGCAAGCATAGGATAAAGTAAGGGCATATTAAGAAACATCAACGGCCAAAACAATCATTGACGGAATAAGCAAAGTACACTTCAATGTGCAAAAATAACTCCCTAGAGAGGCTCAAATAATTGTTGTACAGGACAGTGTACATGCACTCTAAACACTCTAGAATGATTCTATACCGAGTGCCCAATTATTTGAGTCCCTTTAGTGAGCACCTGCACAAAAGGGCTCTCAAGTTATTGACAAGACAAGCCATAATCAGCATACCAAAGAGAACCATTTCCAAGTTGGAGAATTGATTTAGTTATATTTAAGGATAGACTATAATGCCAAGCAATGAGGTTGAAGCCATTGAGAAATGGATACTAGAAATGATAATGCATTCAAGTCAAATATCCGGGCCACAATGAACCATCCACGTTGGATGGAGAGGGGGAAGGGCAAGTATTGCCTTCTATTGAAAACTTTTAGAATTAGAATTTGTTTACAAAAGAAGTTCAGTGAAATGTCCCACCCCCAAATGGGAAATCTACTAACTGAAATTTCTGATTTTTCTGTTTGCTTTTTGTTTTGTAACACTTTTGGTTTTGAATGATTTTTAAATGTTTTGATGATATATGCCAGGAATGCAAATGAAGAATATCGGCAAACAATTGCAAATAAAGCAAAATGCTGAAACAAACCCTTTATATGTATATGCAAATCAGATTTACAATTGATTGCTTAAACATTAACAGTCATACCCGGAGCCAAGAAATACAGTTCTGCAAACTCCGGAAATTTATATCAGCAACAGCAACAACCTTATTTTGAACGCCTATCTCAGTTGAGAGACTTCTCCACCTTGAGATTGCTGCTGAATGAATGCAATGAACTAGCCGCCCAAAATGGTGATGAAAAGATGCTGAAACCCTAGGCGATTTTAGCCTGGAGACCACACGCCCAGCCTAGAGGATGTACGGCCCAGCAAGGTATTGTACAGCCTGCTAGAATAGTACAGCATTCTCTGTTTTAACCACACGCCAGCAATAGATATTAATCAGCAATAAACTTCTGAAATATGCTTCTGATCTGTTCAACCAAACTTATGGAATATCTCTGAAAATCAACTCCATTATGCACATTTGTGACCTCTGATGTGAAGCCACCTGATAAGCAAACCTTGGGTGTTATTTCACACCTGTAGAATGCTCGAATCTGAGAGAAAATCGTTCTCCAAGATCAATCTGCAGAAAGAAACCCTTGTTTCTCCTCTTCTCAGCCAAAGCCAAATTTTCACAAGTGCTTGAATGATCAATAGTACTTGAATGTGCCTTTTACAAATCTTTTATATCTCCTCTTGAATTTGCACAACTCCCAAGGTAATTTAATCAATTTAATATAATTTAATGTATTTGCTTTTGTTGCCTTATATTATATCGTTCATTTGGGTGCTCATATTAATGACTTAATGATTTGACTTTAATATTATTAAATAGGCCTTTATCATAAAGTCAAATAAAGTCATTATAATAACCACTTTAATAATTAATTATTATTAAAGTATTCACTTTAATAATAATTAAAATACCATAACTCCTTTAATAATCAACAATAATTAATTCTGTCAGCGCCAAAAGGTAGCCCACTGAATCCTCTGCTCACCAGGGTGCCTTACTATAAATAGTAAGGTTGGTCCCCAACATCCAACTGACTTACTAAAAATAGTAAGTGTATATAAACGGAGCCAAAAAACCATGGAGATGATCACCTCAGAATATGCCAAGGAACTGGAGAAGAAAACATTGCCAACCGCCATCTAGAGAACCAATTAACTCTCTCACAAGGCCCTCTAATCACCAACATTTGCCTACGAGGGCCTGATGATAGGCTAATCCACCAAACTCTGACATTGGCTAAAAAAAGGGGGCATTACATTCAGAGATGCACAAAAGGGAGAGAAATAGGATTGGCAAATTGTAAGGAGCAATTCACAAGCAAGGAAAAATGGTTCTCAAGAGAAGAGGTGGAGAAATTTGTTTCCTCATCTTCCTAATAACCAAGCTCTTGTGAGAGCAAAAGCCTTCCCCTTGGGAGTTGTGATCCAAAATTGATCAATATTGTCAACACAAATGTGGATTGAGATGGAAAACGACATGCAAAAGGACACTCGTCATACGAAGCCACTCATTTGAGATGCCAACTAGACTAGAAAGAGCTCAAAGTTATTTCAAAAAACCTACTAAAGTCTACCTAAACATTCAGGGGAGATCAAGGATAGGTATCCGTGGGAAGTATTCCAATTGTCAATTTGAGAAAAGTAAGAATTGTGACAACCCTATCTCATAGTGTTGTCTCAGGTCTGATTTCTAACAAGCATGTCTCTGTTAACATTTCAATTCACACCTTTCACTGTGAGACAAATGGAACAAATGTGCAACAGAACCACTCTTCAAATTAGAAGGGGAAGCTCCTTGTAAATAAAAACTAACCTAAAACTAGACAATTTATACTTGCTATTCACAATCTTTACTATGTAATTTTTTGGGTAATTTAGAGAATGCAATACAAACTAACTAAATAAAAGCCTATCTTTTTTGTTTTCTTAATCTAAAGCACAAGGCACTTCTGCACATTAGCACTAGACGAGATTTTTGGGTTTAATGAGTGAAAAAAATCCCTACAACTACACACTTGCATTGTTCAACTAAAAGCAAAGATTGAACAATGCAAGTACACATACAAATTGAATAAGTTAAAACACAAATGCTTTGGTAATAAATAAAGGGAATAGTACAAAGCCACGATCTCCAACTTCGACTAGACTTGCAAACTTGATAGAAGCTATTCAATCCACCTCAGCACACATAACAAGACATCCCAATAAACATTTATAAGCAAGATAGGCGTAATAAATTCCATTGAGTGAATAACACATTCTAGATAACAATAGCACTCAGTGAACAGTAATTTCAGCAATATGCAGTCATGAAAAATTACCATTCCTCTGACCTACATGCAAAATAGCACTTATTTATACTGTTTACAAGACATTGCATGAAAATAAATGAAAGAAATTGACTAAACTTCAACTCTAGCTATGACTGCTTGCATGACGTGCAAGTTTTATTACACAATAATCCTATCCACAAATTCCAATTCTAATAAATGTGACTGTCAACTAAACTGATGATTAAAATTATTACAATTTATCCCTTGAAAGCTCATGTCTCTCGCATGACAAGATAGATGACTAACAATAGCCAACTCCAAGCTATAAATAGAGAATGCTAGGAATAGTGGAAAGCTAAACATAATGGGTTACGGCTAAAACAACAAACCTAGAACATGCTCTTGTCCTCGAAAAATGATGAACACTAAAAATAAACTTTTGGAAGCAGCTTTGGGGATGATTCTGATGAAGCTTTCATGGTGGATCCTCTATTCCCACAAAGACTGGCAAATCCTCTAAAACAATTTGAAAGTTTGACTATTCGATGAACACCCGGCTTGAATCTGAACATCCTCTCATTCACTCCACGTTGAAATCCAAAACTCTTCTTATTTGCATCGAATCTTGACTCAAAATCCCAACTCTGTATGCTGAAAATCGAATCTTAATTAGTAATTTGCTATTAATTGTTTATTAATATTGTTGAAATTAAAATGCAAAATCATAATTGTTCAAAATCCTAAAGATTAAAAACTATAAGATATTATTATTTTTCGTAATAACTATTATTAATAATTTATTATTTAAAATAATAAGTAAAAATAAAATTGGAAATCAAAAAAAGTAATAAAGAAAGGCACATCAAAATAAATAAAATAAAATCAAAAGTACCTGAAGTCTATCCCATGCACCTTATAAAGGCAAGCAAAAAAGGAAAAAATAAAAAAAATTCAATATTAAAATGCCTTATAAGTGCTTCAGGCACGCCTTATAAAGGCAAAACAAAATTTAAAAAAAGAAGGCTTCATACAAAGCGCTTCAAGAGCACTTCCCATGCACTATCACAAAGAAAAAAAAAATTTAAAAAAAGTTAAAGCGCCTTTCTCACAAAACCCACACTTAGTTCAGTTCAGCGCTTCAAGAGTCTCTCACGTGCCTCAACACAGAAGAAGAGTATCAAAGGCTCGCCAAAATAAAAACCAAAGTGCCTATTCAAACATTCAAAGCAAGAAACTTCACGTGCTAGGTCAACAATCAACACCAATCAATTGAAAGGCACCTATGAAGACCATCTTCCACACCATACAAAGGACAAAACGCCCATCCAGAAGGTCATGCACCACAACAGAATAAGAAGTGCCTCAATAAAAATTCAAAAAGCGCCTAAACAAGAAGCAACCATGGGAAATTGACACACCGGTCAAAGGAAGTGAGAGAAGATTTCAGAGAAGACTAAGTATCAAATGCCAATAGTGAAGAAGAAAATAAAGGATGAAGCGCTTAGTCCTAGTCATAAAATATCCAATTCCTACATACCAACTTCAACACAGCAAGGAAAATCAAAAATCACAAAAAGACAAAGTGCCCAGTCTCAACAGTCAACATGCCAAATTAAAGACTTGTTACACCCAACCATGAGGAAAACCGTGTCTAGCAAGTAAGGGTAGCGCCTATAGAAGGCAAAAGTGCTTCAAAATCACTTCCACGCGCCATATAAAGCCTTGCTAAATTCAAAAAAAAAGGAATCCACATGAGCTATGAATAAAGCCAAACACAAAATGCTAAGTCAGCCTCCCTTCCAGTCAACGCACTTGATAAAAGTTTGTCAAAGGTTTAAGCAAATCAAAACAGGCCACACCAAACCAAAGGAGTCACCATGCCAAGACAAGCCAACAATACATCATATGGAATGCAAAAAACAGTAAGATTACATCATCATCAGCATTCAAACATTTAGGGAATAAGACAAGGATAACATTTGCAGATCATAGAGATTGATCAAAGAGAGTTTTCAGTTTCGGAGTGTTTCCAAAAGATTCACCATGAAAACCACAAAGTGAATTTTCAAAGTGTTCAGAATTGTGTATTTTAATGAAGAGTGAGTGGAGGGTTTTGGATTCAAGTCACCAAGATTGGCTAATCAAAGTGGCAAATTTTGGCATGTTAGAGAGCTTGTCAAATGTCGTCAAAGGATTCATCGGGAAGCATCGTCAAGCCAAAATCAGCCAAAGCTGCCTACCTAAAGAAATTCTATTTTTAGCTTGCACTAAAAATAGATCATCAGCATATTCAAAAATTTGCTAATTTTAGAATTCGCTATTTTTAGTATTAACTACGTTTGACTTTTTGTTCAATCGCCATGCAAGAGATGTGAGCATAAAGTCACAGTTTGCAACAAGTTTAATCTACAGTTTAACCGGAAGTTGCATGCTTTGATCTTCAATTGACCTAGCAGTTGCATGGTTTAGTTTTACAATTAGTGTAGCAGATAATTTGTAATAAAATTGCACTTCATGCAATTAGTTTGAGCTAGGATAGGAATTCAGTTAACTATTTAATTTATTTTCATACATTTGCTTTGTAAACAATATCAATAAGTGTTTTTGCACATAGATTATGAGTGACTGATAATTAGAATAAAATTCAATTATTAGAGTAGTAGAGTTAGGGAGTTGTGTAATGTCCCCATTTTCGAGTTCTCTTGTAGCTCAGTCAGAGCTGACTTTCTGGGTTGGTGACAGCATAATCAGAGAAGTATTTCGATGTCACCAGGGTGTTCGAGTGATCCAATGGAGCTGTATGACACTTTCTAGAAAGATTTCGGACAACTTGTCTGTACTTACTATTTATAGTAAGTGCTTGCATGGGGACAATCTGTCTGGATTTGTTCTCTTTGGTCCTCAAAGAACACTACTATTTATAGTAAGTGTCAGTCTAGCGCTGTTTTGGTGACTTGGTAGTCAACCGTTGGCCATCCCCGATGTTGCATTGAGCTCAGTAATATCAAATGGTTTGCAGTGATGTCTTTCCAGGCGATTTCGGACTTTGGGCCCAGACTTGCTATTTTTGGCAAATTAGGATTTTGATCCATTATGGGATTTTCAGTGTTGGAGATGGAGCGTTTTGACGAGACCTTTCCAACGGTCTATATATCACTGAATTCCGAGTTCATTTGGGCCTCCATATTAAAGTCCGTAAATTAATAATATTATTTAATATTGGACTTAGGGTTATAATGGTTAAGTGATGAAAAATAAAATATTTAAAAGACACTTAAGTCATTTTGTGGAGCGCTCACCTTGGGAAATATTAAAAGTGAAATTAAAAGAAATATTTCCCTCCAAAGTGAATGGACCCCTCTTGTGGAATTATAAAAAGAGGTGAATGGGAGTCATTTGATAGGCTTGGATTGTGATTTTTACTCTCTTGTTTTGGTATTCTCATGCATTGGCTTTGGAGGTTGGCTCTAGAGTTTGATATTGGCTGTGTTGAGACGAAAACCTCTTCATAGTCCTGTTCTTTGTGTGTGAGAGACCACATCAGGAAGAGATTCTTGGAGGCTTCATCCAGGAGCTTCAGTTGTGCATTCGCCGAAGACATTTTGATGAAGATTTGAGCATGATTCGATCATATTCTAAGGATTTTTATTGTTATAGCTGTTAGCAGATTTTGGAGGGCAGATTTATGTATTTTTCCTTGGATTTAATGTTGTTACAGTTTTCTTAAGGCAGGCCATACTCTTGCTATGCTGGTCGTACACCATCTAGAGGCCGTACACTCTCTTAGCAGCATATATTGGGAGGTTATGTGGAGTTTATGCATTGATTTGAGGTCGCCTTTAGGGTGTAGAGATTTGTTGTTCAAAACAGAGATATTAGTGACTGTTATTTAATAGTTTGGAGTTGATTTGTACTCCAGCCTGGTTGTACAGCACAGGGGAAGTTGTGGGTATTGAGGGAGTGGATTCTTCTTGATTTGCAGTTGCTTTAACTTGCATTGTGGACGCCTAGGGTTTTACATTTTGTTTATGTTTGTAAAACAATATCTCTTCTTTCCTAGGAATTGGGAGCATATTTATGTGGCTCATATTGCTAGTCCTCCTTCAGCACAAATATGAAGTTAAAGATTTCCATCTGGGTATGTCATTGTAATTCATATTATGTCATAATACAAACTGGGTTTTCATTATTTTGTTGTTATCTGCTTTAGTTTTTGGGGGTTTTCAATATACACTTTATATTTCATGTTATCAATACAAAATCAAAACATGCAATGAAACTCTAAACCCAAAACAGTCAGAAAACAAAAAACACTTGGCACAGAACAAACATATATCTGAGGGTGTTTGTTACAAGTTGTATCAGAGAAATCAATTGGATTAGTGAATGGACATCAATGAAATATCAATTTTCAAGCTTGCATTATGCTAAAATAGTTATTTGTTCAATACTAATTCCTATTATGATTTTTTGTGATCAATTCCATGACATTTATTATGCTTATTTTGCTAATGAATGTTGATTGAAATGTGTCATTATGTGCATTGAAAGCTATGTGACTTCAACAAGTTTGCAAGCTATGTATTGTAGGTGATATTGAAGATGTGGTTCGTGACTTTGAGTTTGTACTAAGCCATACATTCGATTTAATTGTGACATTCATGTTTAGACATTAATCTATCCAATCCCTTTGTTTAGTCATTTATCTTTTCAGTTCGTGAGTACTTGCCCTACTCAGTCTCTGAATTTAACTAAACGACATAAGCGTCTAGTAGTAGAATTTTCAATTATAGTCAAAAAGCACAAAAACTTATGCTTCGTGTTGAAAGTGCTTTCAACCTGTTGCACATTGCAAACCCAAAAAGATTGCATTTTATGTTTTGTTTAGCATGAACGTGAAAACACCTCTGAAAACATTGTAAAGTCTATAAATTGCAAGTACATACTATGTAGTTTTAAGTTAGTTTTATTTTATAGGGAGCTTCCCCTTCTAATTTGAAGAGTGGTTTTACACACATCTATTCTATTTTGTGTCACACTAAAAGGTGCGAAATAAAACACTAACAGTCTATACAAGTTGCAACAAACCGATTTGCATGGTAAGCTGCTAATTTGATAATATACTGCAAAATTTGGAAGAATAATTATTAATTTCCAATTTCAAACATTCATATCAATTGTTGTAATTTTTGAGCGGTACTCTACCAGAAAGAACATAAGATTAAGTTTATTTCTTGCACTTACATTGTAATAATGATTGGATGGCATAGCCGCTAAGAGTTGCATTTCATTATCCACCAATTTGGCATTGATTCAGATATGCTTGTTTGGCATTGATCGGATTTTTCTTTGTAATCTATCAGTTTGGCATTGATCATCTGCATTCTATTTGCCAATTTGGCATTGACTGTAAGTTGTGTGGTGTGCTGCCAATTTGTTGCATTAGTTTACTTTTTGTCCACATCCCGATTTCCATATGCTCTCACCTTGCCCACATTGGGATCTTTGTTATCAAAAAGAGCTTGGGTTTGTGTTGATTGTAAAATTTGGTGAAATTGTGCTAATAGTCCGGTTAAAGACATTACAAAAACGTTCTTGTCCTATTCTAATCACTTTTGGCACTATGTACTTGTTCCTATCGCCACCTTATGATGTCTTTTATTCATGACAAAACAAGTTTACTAAACATCCACCTCATATATCATGATAAACTGATTTAACTTCTTTGTTAAAAAGACTCCTCTCCATGGCATGATTCATTTCAACGAAAGATTTCAAAAAGTGTGCTTTATTTGATATTTGCTTTAGGCATGATTTCTTCATTTTCGCAGTCTCTTTTAGAAAAGAAAAACAAACCTAAAAGTACGCCTAAATTTTCTAATCTCTTTCTTTTGACTTCACTCCTTGCTCAACTCAACTTGTTGGCTGAACTTGTTAGCACTCAAAAAGTGTGCTTCTTTCATTTCACCATCTTTCACTCACGAATATATTCTTTTGGAGATCCAAGTCGTAACCACCATAATTGAGAAGTTCATGTTTAACTCAGGATATTGCAATCACAATCAATCTACAAGAATTTGTTAGTGGAAATACTCAACTTTGACACACAACCACCTTGTCACTTGACTATAAACGACTATTAATACGATATAGAATTGACACACAACTGATTAGTAAATTGATTACGGAAAACAAGTATCATGCAACACAATCATTGAGTTTTGGATTGGGTACAATAGTCTCCAAGACTGACAATGTCACATATGCACTACAAGAAAAGCTAGCAAGAAGGTAAACCCTGAGTAAAAGGGGACCAAAGCATCAAACAATTGAAACAAGCCTCAAACATCAATATCACCTATATGCTGGCTTTTGTGGTCGATGTGATCCAAAAGCATGTTTTTTTGTCTGTATTGTGTTAGTGTTAGAACTATAGGTTATTTCATAACCTAAGTCCTAACACTAACACTACAAACTATCATGAACCCACCGCCGATGAAATATTCACTATGTTTAAAAGACATAAATTATTAACTTATTATTACAAGTTTCTCCCTCAAACGGCCAGCGGCGACTTGTGGGAAAAGGCAATCATGAATTAATAAAAAATAAAAGCAAATCCGATTCATAAGAAGACAAGCGCTCCTTAACAAACAAATAATTAAGCAAGAGACACGATTGTGAAAGAGGAGTTGCATCGTTTGGAAGAGGTAATCCTTCGTTGGGTATGAAGATATAAAATCGTCAAGATTGGGAAAGTAAGAGCATCAAGCAGAAAGCATCATAATAATTAAAGCATTCGACTCAAAAATAAGGCCATTGTGATATTTATATAATACAGTTCAAATCTGCAGGTTAGACACGTATTCAAGTTACTATGCTTATTGTGCAATCACAAAAATATTGTAAATATGTCAGCTGTGAATTTATTTAAGTAATTTATTGTTATTTATATCCTCCATAATAGGAGTGAAGGATAGATAGGCTGAGGCTATGCAGTCCTGCCATACCCCCCTAAGGCCAGTTTGGAGGCAATCTAATCTGCACCCCTGCCATACGCCAGTATGGAGGACTGAACATGAGAATTGCCATGCCCCTCGTAAGGGCCTGCATGGAGTCATCATGTACCAAGGACTGTCATGTCTTCACTACTATAATGGAGTGGAATTCATGAATGTAACTTCATAACAATGAGTAGTAAAATAAATTTATGTAACTATTGTTTATATGCAGGCTGATATTACCTAACATTTGTGTTTCAAGAGGTATGTCATATGTCCATGTATTTTGCATCTATATTTCGATGTTATGAATGCAGATTTAGAGTACAAGACCAGTAAAAGTGAAGATAATCCAAACGGTAATTCTAAAACCCTAACCCTAGTTTTGATATTTGAACTTTTCTAGGACATATTAAGTAGGGGACATCACAATTGGTATTAGAGCATAATCCTGCCATCCTGTGAAAGATTGTTGATGCAAAATAGTCAAAGGGCTCAAAGAGCTTTGGAAAGAGAAAAGAGGAAATTAGCTTCAATTAATAAATTCATACCTAACTACACCATGGGTGAACAAGGAAACAACTTGAGGACATTCACCCAAGCTCTAATGGAGCAAAACAAAAGAAACACTCAACTTTTTCTCAAAGCAATCCAAAACCTAACTAACAACAGTAATACAAATGATGAAAGAGCTATTCATTCAAATCATTCTGAAAATAATAACTCCAGCAAAGACTCAACCACTAGACCAACTAGACCCTCTTTCCTACCACAAGAAAGAGAGGTGGAGGATGAGGGAGAAACCAATCAAAATATGAATAGTATAGAAGAAATAGCAGAAGCTTATTCAAAACTCAGTTCTGTCGTTAAGAAAGATGTCTCTTTTAGAGACTATTGTGATGCCAAAATTCATGACAAACCAAACCAAAAAAGAGTAAAACCCGACAAAGACCTAAAGGGAAGAATTAGCAAGATGATTGTCCCAAAATTTGATGGATCCGGCAAGGTAATAGCATGCGCTTGGGTCCAAACATTGGACACATACTTTACACTCAGACCTATGACAAAAAAGAATGCAATAACATTTGCCGTCTTCCACTTAGAAGGGGCAGCACATGATTGGTGGCATCATGGTCTCAACACCGAAAATCACAAAAACATAACATCTTACGATGAGTTTACACAAGAACTCATCCAAACATTCGACCAAGAGCATCCTGAATGGCACTTTAGAGAACTAACACTCCTAAGACAACAAGGAACCGTAAAAGAATACGTAACCGAGTTCCAGAAACTTGCGGTAATGGTGCCTGAGGTATCTCAAAGAAGATTAACCTATCTTTTTGTCCAGGGGTTAACAAATTCTATCAAGAAATTGGTAAGTGCCCTCAATCCTTCAACACTAAAAGACACAATTCAACAAGCACTAAGCATGGACACCCCAATCACCAAGGAATCATACCATACCAAACATCAAACCTTACCAACTTCTCATGGAAATAAAAGACCCGAAAGGGAATTTCGAAGAATCAATTGCTCCTATTGTAATAAACCATGGGAGTCTCGGCATAATTGTCAAAAAGAAGAAAGGTGAGGTGATCTAAAGAAGAAAGGGTTGTGCTTCAAATGCAAGGAACCATGGGGACCAGGACACATGTGGGAAGAATGGTCGAATGAATAACATAGAAGTAACATCCGATGAAGAGATAAAGGAAAACCCTAACAAAAAGGCAAGAATGGAGGAAGAAGAATACGGGTCCCTCGCAACCATCTCTCAAAGTAATGAACACCGACCCTTCAAGATCAAGGGCACCCTAAAAGGGCAAAAGGTCATTGCTCTATTAGATAGTGGGGCTTCGCATAACTTTATTAACAAGAACCTAGTGAAAAAAAGAAAGTTAGAAACCCAAAAAACAGATCCGTGGACCAATGCACCCAAGTAATTCCCCAATTAGAAATCACTTTGGGAAAGCATACCATTAAAGGAGATTTTTATGTTGTAAACCTAGAAAATGATGTAATATGAGGAACCCCTTGGATACATTCTTTAGGCCGTTTTACCATGGACCTTCCGAATTCAGAAATTTGTTTTCAACACAATGGGCAAGAGGTCACATTAAAAGGAGTACCAAACGGATCCCCAAGAATGGTCTCATGTAAGAAAATGGAAAGAATATTTAGGCATAATCAAGCCGAATGGGTTGCACAATGTATGATCTTAGATAAATCTTCTTCTCCAAGTCAAACATACCATGTAGACATTCAACCCATCCTAAGAAAACATAAAAAAGTTTTTTGAAGACATCCCACCCGGCCTTCCCCCAAAGAGAGGGTTTGAACATACTATAGAAGTGGAGGCGGGAGCCAAACTGGTAATTACCACTCCCTATAGGCATCCCCGCAAATTTAAGGAAGAAATTGAAAAAACTATTAAGGAATTGTTGGAGGTGGGGTATATTCAACCTAGTTCTAGCTCCTTTGCATCCTCTGTCGTATTAGTCAAAAAGAAAGACGGAACTATGCAGATGTGCATAGATTATAGAGCTCTAAACAAAAAAACAATAAAGAATCGTTATCCAATACCGAGGATAGATGAATTAATAGATGAGCTCCATGGGGCCCGATACTTCTCCAAAATCGACTTAAGATCAGGGTATCAGCAAATCCGAATGAGGGAAGAAGATATACCTAAGACAGCCTTTAGGTGTCATTATGGGCATTACGAATTTCTAGTCTTACCCTTTGGCCTTATGAATGCCCCTGCCACCTTCCAATCATGCATGAATCATGTCTTCCGTACACAATTGAGGAAATTCCTATTTATATTCTTTGATGACATACTTATCTATAGCAAGACATGGGAAGAGCACCTCCGGCATATTGAAGAAATTCTAAGTATCCTAGAATCCAAATCTTTGTTTGCCAAGGCCTCCAAATGTGAGTTCGCCCTAAAAGAGATCCTTTATTTAGGTCATAAAATTAGTGCAGAAGGAGTAAGCGTGGACGAGGAAAAGATTAAAGCTATTAAAGATTGGCCTAAGCCCAAAACTCTGACTCAACTTAGAGGATTTGTGGGCCTATGCAGCTATTATAGACGCTTTGTCAAAGGGTTTTCCAAAATTGTCACTCCCCTAACAGACTTAACCAAAAAGGGAGCTTTTGCATGGAATGAAGCCTCCCAACAATCCTTTGAGAAGCTAAAAGAAGCAATGAGTTCGTGTCCCGTCCTAGCCATCCCAAATTTTACCTTACCAATTGAATTACAATGCGATGCTTCAGGAGGAGTCGGGGCAGTGCTTATGCAAACACCCCATAGCCTTTGAAAGCCGTAAACTTACAGACACGGAAAAACATTACTCTATATACGATAAAGAAATGTTGGCTATTATGCATGCTTTAAACAAATTCAGACAGTATTTGGTATGTGGGAAATTCAATGTCAAAACCGATCATAATAGTCTAAGATTCTTCATGAATCAAAAAGGCCTCAATGATCGCCAACAAAAATGGGTAAGCAAAATCCAAGCCTACGATTTTGATATCGAGTATGTCAAAGGAACTAATAACGTGGTAGTAGATGCATTGTCTCGACGACCCCACTTAAATACCATAACTAGCATTGCAGGGGATTGGAAAAATGACATTATTCTGAAGTATGCTAAAGGCCCCCAAGCTAGCGAGATTCTTGACGAGAATGGATCACACAGTGAGTATAAGATAATCGAAGATCTCATTCTATATAAAGATAGAATCTACCTTGTGCCCCATTCCAAAATAAAAGAGAAAATTATTGAGTATCATGACAACCCCTTAGCAGGACATCCCGAATATTATAAAACTTATAAACAAATATGGGAAAGATATTCCTAGAAAGGGCTCAAAAAGGATATTTCAAAATATGTCCAAGAGTGCACGACTTGCCAGAAAAATAAAACTTAACAAAATCATCCAACGGGTCTATTACAACCGTTACCTGTTCCAAATCAAAAGTGGGAAAGTATTTCAATGGATTTTATCACAGGATTACCCAGGGTACAGGGAAAGGACTGCATATATGTGATAGTGGATAGAGTAACTAAATATGCACATTTCCTTGCGATATCCACTGATTTTAGGGCACCACAAATAGCAGAAGTATTCTTTAAAGAGATCTTTAGATTACATGGTTTACCCAAGAACATAATCAGTGATCGAGACAGCCGCTTCCTCAGTCAATTTTGGCAAGAACTGTTCCAATTAGCAGGAACTAATCTCACTCCTAGCACCACTTACCATCCCCAAACAGATGGACAAACGGAGATAGTCAATAAGTGGTTAGAGGGATACTTAAGAAATTATGTCACAAGCCAGCAGAATGCATGGCTTAAATGGCTGCATTTAGGGGAATATTGTTACAATACCACCCACCATATGTCAATCGGTATGAGCCCATTCAAGGCCCTATATGGGTATGATGCCATTTCTTTTGGGAGCTAGATCATCCAAGATAGTAAGGTACCTGGAGCCCAGAACTTCATACAACAAAGCACTGATATTATACATACTCTTAAAGACAATCGTCATCAGGCTCAAAACCAACAAAGACTTATGCTGATTGAAATCGTGTAGAAAGGACATTTGAAGTTGGAGATCTAGTCTTCCTAAGACTCCAACCGTATAAGGCTATAAGCAATCTTCGATCAAAACCAGTGGAGCCGAAAAGCTAAAACCCAAATTTTATGGACCATACAAGGTCTTAAGAAGAATAGGTGAAGTGGCATATGAATTAGAGTTGCCCGAAAGTAGCAAAATTCACAATATCTTCCATGTATCCAGACTCAAAAAAGTCCTCGGACAGCAAATCATCCCATGTGCAGAACTACCCCCGATGGATGATGAGGGTAAATTAATACTGGAACCCGAAGCAATCCTAAATGTGCGAGAAAAAAGATTAAGAAACAAAACGATTTTTGAGTTCCTGATCAAATGGAAAGGTTTGCCGGAGGAAGATGCCACGTGGGAAGGGGAAGATATCTTTAAACATCCAAGTCTAAGTTGCTTGAGGACAAGCAAACTCGGGGAGGGTGGACTGTCATGAACCCACCGCCGATGAAATATTCACTATGTTTAAACGACATAAATTATTTATTATTACAAGTTTCTCCATCAAACGGCCAGCGGCGACTTGTGGGAAAAGGCAATCATTAATTAATAAAAAATAAAAGCAAATCCGATTCATAAGAAGACAAGCGTTCCTTAACAAACAAATAATTAAGCAAGAGACACGATTGTGAAAGAGGAGTTGCATCGTTTGGAAGAGAGGTAATCCTTCGCTGGGTATGAAGATATAAAATCGTCAAGATTGGGAAAGTAAAAGCATCAAGCAGAAAGCATCATAATAATTAAAGCATTCAACTCAGAAATAAGGCCATTGTGATATTTATATAATACAGTTCAGATCTGCAGGTTAGACACATATTCAAGTTACTATGCTTATTGTGCAATCACAGAAATATTGTAAATATGTCAGCTGTGAATTTATATAAGTAATTTATTGTTATTTATATCCTCCATAATAGGAGTGAAGGATAGATAAGCTGAGGCTATGCAGTCCTGCCATACCCCCCTAATGCCAGTTTGGAGGCAATCTGATCTGCACCCCTGCCATACGCCAGTATGGAGGACTGAACATGAGAACTGCCATGCCCCCCGTAAGGGCCTGCATGGAGTCATCATGTACCAAGGACTGTCATGTCTTCACTACTATAATGGAGTGGAATTCATGAATGTAACTTCATAACAATGAGTAGTAAAATAAATTTATGTAACTATTGTTTATATGTAGGCTGATATTACCTAACATTTGTGTTTCAAGAGGTATGTCATATGTCCATGTATTTTGCATCTATATTTCGATGTTATGAAAGCAGATTTAGAGTACAAGAGCAATCAAAGTGAAGATAATCCAAACGGTAATTCTAAAACCCTAACCCTAGTTTTGATATTTGAACTTTTCTAGGACATATTAAGTAGGGGACATCACACAAACACACAAAACAAAACTTTAGATTGCAAACCCTAACAAATCCCCCTTGATCCAAAGGAAAAAACCGCATGATCTAGGGCATCTAATAGCTATTATGTAGCTTTGTAACCCTACTCTTTTGCAACTAGTACTAGTCAACATGTGCCTCTCACCCTGACATAGTCATGAAGTATCATCGATTCAACATGCCTCTAAGCATCTATACCTTGCATACGGTGTAAACAACATATATGTTGCTCAACCGTAGTAACCTTGTCTTGTTGATCAACCTATACCTATATTCATCGAGTTCATCTCCAACTAAGATTACCTGACCGCTTTGCTCCTTGTTCCTCTGTGAATAACACCTGCCAACCTATATTGATCACCACCAATGACTAAACCAAAACCTTTAACCTCCCCCTAGCATTCATGAAGGAAAAATGATAGTATTTACGCGACCTTCACTTCTCATCAAAGCTCAAAAATTGAAAACCAAAATGGAATAACAAAATATTGTAAAGCCAAAACTGCAACATACATTGAACAAGCAAAAACAACTCCTACAAAAAATGGCACTCTAGCATTTTACCCAATTTTCAAATGAATAGCTAACCTAAGATAGGAATAATCTTCCTTCCTCTTGGTGGATCCTCAAACCTCCATTTAGACCCATAATCAGAATGCATATTAACTCTAATCTTGTGTTTGAGGCTCATCCTCTACAAAACAAGTTCCTTTTTAAGTAGGGAATCACTTATTACACTTTCAAGTTCCTTCATAAGATAATATAACGTAAGTTCTAGACTATTAAGTTTTGTAATTATTATGTTTGTTAATATTAAATGTAAGGTTGTGTTAGTAGGGAAGTTTCTCGTAAGACAACTAATAATAGGTGGTTAGTAAGTCGGGTATGGAGGTTTGAGGACCCACCAAAAGGATAGAGAATTATTCCCATCTCGAGTTAGCTATTCACTGGACAAGACCTAATCATGACTTGCACTTGGGGAAACAAAAGACGTTAGCTTTAAACTTGACACAATTCGAAATTGCATATGGTTACAACAAAGTCAAATCAGTTATAGTCTTCCCCCGCCAGTCATGGTTTTCTCCACCTAACATTCAAATACCAAGATGGCGCACATTTTCTATGGCCAACCCATCATAAAGTTCCCAAAACACTTTTGGGTTAAGTTGTCGACATTCTCCACCTAATTCTCCACTTATGAGTATAAGTCATGTGAATCTCTTCCTAGGCACACTTTTTGGTTGGTTTTGCCACTGACTTTTTCTGCCAAAAACATGGAAGACCTGTAAATAATTTTCTCCTAGGTTAGAAGTGAGGGAAAATTGGTCATAAGGTGCACTTTCTGGTGGCAATAACACAGCAGATCTCAGCCCAACACTTCAGTTAGATCAGGTTCACATTTTGTGTCACCAAATCACTTGTTTTCTCTGCCTAAGACGTGACAAAGTGGCAATTGCTTTAGTGAATTCCACCCAGATTAAAAAGATGGAAATTAAGTGCAACTTTTGAGTGGCAATGCCACTAGTTATCTTCGCCAATCAATGACAAAAAGTTGCATTGCCTTAAGTGAAGTGCAACAAGGAAAAGTAGAAAAAGTGTTATGAACCTGTGCCAAACATGAAAGCACAAACTTTAAGAGATTTTGGCACACCCTTTTAATGGTTGAACCCTAAGTGAACTGCACCCAAGACATAAGTACAATGGCAGAAGTTTAAGTGGTTTGTGCACATGCATAAAGGATAAATAGAAGCTAAATCAGGTGCGCTTTGGAGGTGGTTAAGCCACCTAAAAATTCCACTGGTCAGTGAATACATGGCAAACAGTAGTGATCTGTGCCTAGCTGGTTGAATAAAAGAGTTTACAATGCTGGGTGCATTTTTCCATTGGCATCACCATCCATTTTCTCTGCCTAAACTTAAGTGTGAAGGGAGATTTTAGCCAAAAGTAGCACCTCCTCTATACTCAGTCGGTTTTAAAGAAAAAGGCAGGTTAAAGCATGCAAGAAGAGGATCAAACGCCTATAAATATAAAGCCAATTCAGCATTCAAACTCAAGACAATTTATCTCTTCTGTTCACAGCAGAAAAAGGACCATTTGTCCTTTATTTTGCAAGTTTGTGAAGAGTTTTTCAGTGCCGTTAAAGCTTCCTTCAAATGCAGCAGTCGTGAAGGCAGTTTTTGGCACCTTTATCTAGAGCAGATTGCATCATTCTTCTATAATTATGTCTCCTTTCTTATATGTTTTTCTTCTGTTAACAGTCTTAGACTGTATCTTCCCATCCAGCAGGCTGGTTGTTCCATTTTCACATCCTAAAAAGCCTGGTACAGCAAAGAAGAAATCATTTATCGGCAATGGTTGCATCAGATTTGGCGAGAGTTTCATTTTCACAAAGGAGTTACTCAGAATTGTAAAACGGTATTTGTCCTTGGTTGAGTGGCTGAATTTCTAGGGTTTGGAGGCCACCATCTTCAGATAAGCTATTATGGATATTCTGCCAGTCTGTTGGCATTTCAAATATAACAGATTCATCTTTTCGGCAAATCTGAGCTAAGATTTGATTCAAAACATCAGAGGGACAGAGTTCTAGTTTCAAGTCATCAAGTTGGTATTGGTGAGGTTGTCATCAAATTCATGGTGGTTAAGGTTCATTATTTGTCAAAGGATTGGCATATCATCATGCTAGGGCTTTAGTGTTTTTCAAAAGGCTCACTAGTTTCCGGGTCAAAATTGCTTCAAAATTACCAAAAGGCCACTCATGTGCAAATTGTTATTTTTAGCAATACCCATATATGGCAATGGCTATTTCAAGTGTTCTATTTTGGAGCAGTTGATAACAGACTACTTTAGGCCATTTGCATTTTATTAGTTGTTTTAGAATTAGTTTGCTTTTAAGTTGTTTTCTTTCCACTTTTTCTACAACTTGAGGATAGGTTTTCTTTAAAGCAAGTCTTTTTGAAATGTTTAATTATTATTCTTAAATCCCTAAAACCTATTATTTGTAACCTATAAATAAGTGCCTTGGGCACAAGACATTTTTAATGAATGGTGGTTGAAATTGGGCTTATACTGTGGAAGGTTATTTAGTTGAAGTTAATGTATTACTGTGATTGTAATTTCATCAAGTAAATTGAAAGTAGATTGTATTGAGTCAAGCTTTGTACTGACAACATCTATCTATTTTGAATTCTAGCCTTGAATGCAGTTTAGTTGTTTGCTTCTTGAAATCAAGTGTTCTTATTCCTTCAAAATCTTGTTTGCAGTGAAATACCAGTCTCTAATTTAGCCAATAGGAAGTTGTCATGTTCATTTGTGTTTAGTAGTATAATTCATTCAATACCTGAAGTTCTCACCATAGGGCTTGACTGTTAATACTTCGAGACATGCATCCAGGCCAAAAGCATAGGCAATTAGTCTTTTCCACTTGTGCAAACCCCCAAGTGAAATCTTGCATAGTGTGCATACCTATAAATCTTGTCTATAGTTTGTCTAGGTTACTTTTAGGTTTAGTTAAATCTCAAGAAGCTTCCCCTCACAATTTGAAGAATGGTTCTTCCGTATACATTGTTTTGTTTTGTGTTGTCTCGCAAGACAAATTAAAACACTAACAATTTTTAGCAACTCTACTGGGGAACAGGGTACAGCAAGCCGAGCTTGCAACGGGAAACCAATTTTATCACCTCCATTTGAAGTCTTTTCATCTTGGCTGATAAGGTCTATATTATATCACAAAAGAAAGTAGGTCTCTCTAATCTTGTCTTCCAGACTCAATCAAATGCCTTCAAGCAAAGGATGTTCTTCATTGACAATTTGTGAACTCATTAACATATTTGTAAGAAATCAAAATAAAGATAAAGAACCACTTCAAGCAATGGGTGATAATGCCCACAATAATCATAATGGTATGTCTCTGCTTTCTTTGCCCTGGGGAGCTAGTATTGGTCCTTTGGCAATGGCAAAACACAATAACTTTCCACAAGGTTAGAGGAAAATTTTCTCAAAATTTCATGGTGACAGAACACAACATCTTGACGAGCATACCACAACTTGTAGCATTCTAGGAGTGGCACACGAAGATGTTGCAATCCGGCATTTTGTCAAAACCTTGGTTGGAAGAGCAGATGAATGGTTTCACCCATAATTCAAAAACTCAGACTCGGAGAGTACTTGGCAAGCCAAAAATTTCCGACTCGGAGAGTACTCGGCAAAAACTCGACAAAACTCGACAACTTAAAAAACACTAAAATTTTTAAAGTCCCAATTAAATATAACATTAATAAACTTCGGACTTTAAAATAAACATGAAGACGATGTGGAAATGTAATGATCTATAGCTCGTCGGAAAGCCCTCAACGAAATGAATCTGACCCCACTCTGAAAATCCCGAACCGACACTAAACCCAAACTTACTAAAAATAGTAACGACCAAGAGCAAACAGAGCCAATTTTGAGGGTGCCAACTGGATCCATTGAACTCAGACCACAACTCCATCACCGACAAACACCACCACTGCCAAACTAACCACAGTTCCCTAACCAAACTGCTAGTCCATGGGAATGATGGACTAACCATGTAACTAGAAGGGGACATTACAGTCCGCCCTCCCTAAGATTGCTTGCCTCAAGCAATCTCAGATCGGGATGCTCTAATATCTGCTCATTCTCCTAAGTAGCATCCTCCACTGGCAGGTTCTTCCATTTAACCAGGTACTCCCTGATAATCCTCCTCCTCAAAGTACGTTCCCTAGTGTCAATTATTGCCTCCGGTACCAAGATCAACTTCCCTTCTTCATCCAAAGGAGGCAACTCGACTAACGGTGTCACATTATGCCCCAGCGCCTTCTTGAGGCGAGATACATGAAATACATTGTGTACCCTGCTACCTATTGGAAGTTCTAACTCATAAGCCACTTCTCCAATCCTCTTGGAGATCCTGAAAGGCCCATAATACCATGGCTTAAGTTTCTCTGCTCCACTCTTCTTGAAAGTGGATTGTCGATATGGTTGCAGCATTAAATACACCATGTCACCAACCTCAAATGATCGCTCAGTCCTCTACTGATCTACATATTGCTTCTACTAATTTTGAGCTTTATGTATGTTCTCTTTCAAAGACCTCATGATATCCTGGCTCTCCTGAAGAAGGCCTTTGGCCTTAGGCACTCTACTATCACCAAATAGCAAATCAACAAAGCTCGGTGCCTCATACCCATACAAAGCCATAAAGGGCGACATCTGAATGGACATGTGATAAGTGGAATTGTAACAATACTCTCCCATGTGAAGCCACTTAATCTGTGCCTTATGCTGCCCTGAAACATAATTTCAGAGGTATCCTTCCACCCATTTATTAACTATCTCTGTCTGACCATCTATCTAGGGGTGGTAGCTCGTGCTGAAGGTGAGCTCTATCCCTATCAACCTGAAGAGCTCCTACAAAAAGTTACTGAGGAACCTACTGTCCCTGTCACTAACAATGTTTTGTGGCAACCCATGAAGAGGGAATACCTCACAAAAGAACAACTTTGCAACCTGGATTGTAGTGTAGGTGGTAGAGATGGCAAAGAAGTGTGCATACTTCGTCAATCTATCCACTACCACGAAAATACAATCCCTGCCTTAGACTTTTGGTAAACCTGTGATAAAGTCCATGGAGATGTTATCCCACTTCCTCTCACGAATGGGCAGGGGCTGCAATAATCCTCCTGGAAATGAGTGCTCCTGTTTGTTCTGCTGGCATATCGGGCACTCTCTCACATACTGCATCACTTCTGTCTTGAGGCCCTTCCAAGTGAACCTCTCTCTAACCTGCCTGTAAGTTTTGAAGTACCTCGGGTGTCCTGCCATCGGCAAGTCATGGAATGCCCTCAAAACTTTCTGCTTCATCTCTGACCCTGGCACCAAGAAGATCCTATCCTTGTAAATGATTAAATCATTTACCACTGTGTACCTGTCATCTTTGATGGTGCCATCAATTATCCCAGTAGCCCACTTGTCCTTGGCATACTTTGCAGATATCATCTCCCTCCAATCATCTGAAATGGCACCTAATGCACACAAATGGGGCCTCTTGGATAATGCATCGGCAACAATGTTCTTCTTACCTTTGACGTAAACAATGTCAAAGTCGTAGGCCTGAAGCTTGCTGACCCACTTCTGTTGCCGCTCATTTCGATCCTTCTATCCAAGGAAATGTTTCATACTGTTATGATCCGTCTTAACTACAAACTTGTTGCCCACCAGATACTGTCTGAATTTAGCCAATGCATGCATTATGACTAACATCTCCTTGTCATAAATGCTTTGACTCCGTTTCACCCCCCTCAACTTCGTGCTCTCAAATGTTATGGGGTGCTTATCCTGCATGATTACCGCACCAATGCCTTCTCCAAAGGCATCACACTGCAACTCGAAGGAGTTTGCTGAAATCTGGTATTGCCAACACAGGGCATGTACTCATAATCTTTTTGAATCTGTCAAAACACTCCTGAGTACCACCTGTCCAACTGAATGCATCCTTTCGAGTCAAATCTGTGAGGGGTGCTGCTGACTGTGAAAACCCCTTCACGAATCTGCGGTAATACCCACAAAGACCAAGGAATCCCTTTAGCTGAGTGAGATTCTTTGGTGGTGGCCAGTCTACAATTGCCCGAATCTTCTCCGGGTCTACCTTAACACTACCAGCACTGATGATATGACCCAAGTATAACAACTCGGTCATCCCAAACTCACACTTTGACATCTTGGCATACAATGACTCTCTCCAGAATGCTTAGCACAATGTCAATGTGTTTCAAATGTTCCTCCCATGTCTTGTTGTAAATCAAAATATCATCAAAGAATATCAAAACAAACCTCCTCAACTGCTCACGGAAAACTCTGTTCATGCAAGATTGGAAGGTGGCTGGTGCATTTGTCAAACTGAATGGCATGACCAGGAACTCGAAGTGCCCATAGTGACACCTGAAAGCTGTCTTCTCCACATCCTCATCCCTGACCCAAATCTGGTGATACCCAGATCTCAAATCTATCTTGGAGAAGTAACAGGCCCCGTGCAACTCATCAATCAGCTCATCTATCCAAGGTATAGGGTACCTATTCTTGATTTTTTTTGTTGAGTTCCCTGTAGTCAATACACATTCTAAGAGTCCCATCCTTTTTCTTCACAAGAACTACTAATGATGCAAATGGACTCTTGCTCGGCCTGATATGACCCATCTCGAGAAGCTCTTTGATAGCTTTCTCGATCTCATCTTTATACCTCTTCGGGTGCCTGTATGGGGTAGTAATCACTAGCTTTGCACCCTCCTCCAACTCAATCACATGCTCAATACCCCTATCAAGGGGTCTACCTGGTGGAATATCACTAAACACTTTGGTGTGTTTAGTCAAGAGAAACTATATATCAGGTGGGTACTCTCGCTTCTGCTGCTCTGAAACTGTAGGCATCATCACCTCTGCTGCCCACTACACCTGATCATGGCGAATCAATCTCTCCATCCGCTTGAGAGAAACAACTCTCAACCCACCATCTGAAATGCCCCTGAGCACATGCCAGACTCCATTCACCTCAAACTTCATCTCCATGGTCTTCAAGTTGAGAGTGAACTCTCCTATCTCATGCAACCACTTCATACCCACCACCACATCCATGTCACCCATGCTAACAACATAAAACTCTGACTGGCAAGTGTAATTGTTTAGCTGGATGGTCAAATTGGGAATCCTCCTAGTGCAAGTGAGTATGAATCCATCGGCTGACTTCACCTTGAACCCTTCAAACTCCTCTATCTTCAACCCCCTCTTTGCAACCAAGCCCTCATCTATGAAGTTATGAGTGGCACCTGTATCAAGCAGTGTAATGCATCTCTATCCACCCAACACTCCTCGGATCCTAAATGACCCCTCTATTTGAATGCTCGAGGTATGGGTTGTAGGTAGGCAGGTCTCCTCATCCTTATCTAATACCTTAGATGCAACATCTGTCCCTGAATCATTGTCTTCTATATGCTGCTCTGAATGTGTCTCAAACTCCACTGACTCGTCTGCTAAAAAGTATTCTATTTGTTTGGCATTTCCTTGGGCTGCACACTTGTGCTTAGGATCCCAAGGCTCTCTGCAATGAAAACAGAGCTTCCTCCTGAGGTCATTCAGCTGATCATTGTCTAACCTGGAAGAATTCTTATGCGGCTAAAGTCTTGAGTCCTTATGGAAGTGTCTCCTGTCTCTCTCCTTATCCCTCCTATGCTGGAAACTCTTATTCTGGAATTTACTCCTCCACGCAGAAGACTCCATATCCTGGGCCTTCTTCATGGCCTCCTGCAATGTCATAGGGTCTAAACCCTTGACCCAACCTCATTGAGGATCAGACAACCCGTCAACAAAGAGCATGATCAACCTACGCTCAGAGATATCTAAAACAATGACTGAAAGGTCCTGGAACTCTGAAATGTATGAGTCCATTGATCCACTCTGTCTCAACTCTGCCAACTCCTTGAACTGCAACTCGGGGTCTTTCTTGTCGAACCTGTCTATGAGTCTGGTTGTGAACTCAACATATGATGTAATCTGATCATGTCCCAGAGTTACCTTCACATTGCTCCACCACTTGTGTGCGCTGCCCTCCAAGTGTAAGACTGCATATGTGATGGCATCAGTCTCAGGCATGGGGTTGATCTGGAGATAACTATCCAACTTTTGGGCCCAAGCTCTTGCTGAAGTTTTTCTTGAAACATCAAAGTAGGGTAAAGTCATTTTACTGACTTTCTTTTGAAGCTCATTATTCTATTGCTTGTTACCTCCTCTAGGTCTATGTCTCATCCTGAGGTCAGAGTAATCCTTGAAAGTCATCTCAGCTCGAAACTCTGCACTCAAAGCCTACCAATCTCTAAAAATCTCATCTTGAAACTCCACCTGTGTAGCATCCCGTTCAGGAATCTCATCCCTCGGTATGAAAATAGGAATACCTGGTCTATTTGCGGCTGTGAGTTGTGTGGCACTTCGGTTATTCATCGAAGCCTCACCATCAGGATCCTTGTATCTATTCCTGTCCCCATTATTCCTATCTTCGTTCCGTTCTCCATTACCCCGGTCTCTGTGTCTATCTCCATCATTCCGGTCTCTGTTCCTGTCATTCCAGTCTCTGTTCCGGTCTCTGCTATTCCTATCTTCGTCCAAGTCAGGAAACAAACAGGTGAAAAGTCGTGTAAGAGTTGTCTGTGACCTGTCCAACCTATCAATCAACTGTTGTTGTCCTCTCGCCAAATCATTGAGAATATCTCATGTGCTAGGTTCTCCGATTTCCTTGTCTCCCATATCTTCCGGTTGTTCTGGAAGCACACTGGAAAAGGGATCTGTTCGTGGAACTTCAAGATCTTCCTCACTATAAAATACCACTAGTTGTTCCTCAGCAGCTACAATCTCTATATCTATATCAAATGGATCTGTTTGTGGCACTGGATTCTATGGTTCTACTACCTACGGATTCTGTGTTCCCCGTAGATTTCTTGTTTCCTGTCTCTGTCTAAAATGATATCTATCAGCACCCAGCTGCATGTCTCGTTCTCACTTCTGCATGTCTGTTTTCAACCTCACAGGATGGCAAGATCACTGCTCTGATACCACTGTAATGTGTCGTACCTGTTTGTATATTTTTAAGATCTTTTTATGTGTGATTTTTATTAATTTTTTCTGTGATCTTTCAGACTAGAGAGAAGAATGCAGGAGTTTCCAATTTTCCTGCAGATGTGTTGTCGGAGCATACAATATATTGCATATAACAGAAACCCAGAAAATAGACAATAGATAGGAAGAAACTATCAACTACCCAGATAGTAAAATGGCCAATAATGAATTACTATGACATACCCATGTTCAAATATGCAACTTGGTACATTAGCCGGAAATGGGCCAGCAAGTGGGTATGGCTGGAAGCCTGGAAATGCTTCAAACTCCAAGGATTGACAAGAAATGTTCATACAACTGTTAGCAACAAGGAGCAAGGTTCCAAACGCCTCACAATGACCATGAATGAAGCTACAAATAAGAGTGAAGAGCCTCTATAGACCCCACGACCCCTCTGATACATGTACAACCATGGCTGTAGGTGCAAACTGCGAATATCCTGCTGATAACTCACTAAATATGCTTTGAAATCAGTCTGCAGCAGTTACGAAGGATAGGCAACCAAGTACAAGTGAAAACGGCCACCAAGAAACTTCACAAATCTCCTAAAATATGATACAGCCTGCTCCAAAAGGGTATGGACAGCAAGGAAGAGTTGCAGCAGTCACAAAACACTATCAATCAGGCTTCAGATCTGTCATAGCATTCTTGTCATCAGCTGTCTACCACCAATCTGCAAATGATAGAGAAATATAGCTCAGAGATCCCATCATACAAACTCCATTTCAGCACATATGTGAATACTGAATGCATCCGCCATCAATGGCACCTTTGGGTGATCTTTCACACTTGTAGAATGCCGTCACTCAGGAAGGTTTTCGTCTCCAAGAGCCTGGTTCGAATCCTCAAACCCTCAAAACCCTAGCAGAGCTCACAAGAGAAAATATCAAAACATCACATAATGCAAAATGAGCCTCTTTCCATCTTTTATTTCCCTCCTCAAGTTGGGCGTTGGATTTTGAGAGGGAATATTATCATTTTAAAATCACTTTTAACTCCTAGGGATGGGCGCCCAAGGTCAAGACTTACTTTAAGTCTTCATTTCTCATTAAGTCACTCTTCCTTCAATATTTATAAAGTCCCAATTAAATATAACATTAAAAAACTTCGGACTTTAAAATAAATATGAAGACGGTGTCGGAATGCAATGATCTATAGCTCGTCGAAAAGCCCTCGACGAGACAAATCTGACCCCACTCTAAAAATCCCGAACCGACATTGAACCCAAACTTACTAAAAATAGTAACGACCAAGAGCAAACAAAGCCAACTCGAAGGGTGCCAACTGGATCCACTAAACTCGGACCACAACTCCATCGCCGATAAACAGCACCACTGCCAAACTAACCACAGTTCCCTAACCAAACTGATAGTCCACATGAACCCAATGATGGACTAACCATGTAACTAGAAAGGGACATTACAGAAAACCTCCAAACAAGGAGGATACAAAAAGTGGGGAGATTAAACTAATGATATACAAGAGGAAATCATGAAGATTAAGAAAGATATTTCATCAGTGAAGACAAAGATCAATGAAATATCCAGGAAATTGGATTCCCTTTTGAGTGGTGTGAACTATAAGAGAGCAAATTCACATAACAAGAACGGGGAGGGAGAAATAGCAAAAGAAGTAAGAGAAGAACAAGGAGGAGAAAGAGGAGGAGGAGAAAGAGAAGAGGAAAAAGGAGAAGTCAAACCAATAACATCTTTTCAAGCATTATCACTACTTGGAGCAATTCAAAAAGCATTATTTCCTAAAGGAGATCCTGATCATGCCATTCAATCAATGCTAGGGTACCATCTACCATCCTTCACCTCTTCCTCCAAATCGCAACAAAAGGTTAGAGAAATGGAAGAACACATTCATCACCATCAAGAGCTAGATGCAAAGGGAACACACAACTTGAAGCTTGAATTAATTTTCCAAACATACACAAAGGCGATGAGGACTAGGACACTCACAGAATAGAAGAATTTACTAGTCGAAGTTACCACAAGGGAAGATGAAGATTTTACGCAAAAGCATCCACAATTGATCAACATTGAGGACAATGTTTTTGTAAAGGTGGGGGGCATGCTACACCCCTAATCCTATTATGTGTATATGGTTATGAGTAGTTGGCTTGTGGCTACCTTAACCCTTATTTAAGTTATATAATCATTAATATAGTCTTATATAGGTAGTTAGGTCGACCTAGGTGGCATCCATGGCATAAGTATGGTATATATACGAGGTAGAGGTTAGTTATGATCATGGTTATGAATAGTCAGATTGTGGCTACCTTAACCCTTATTTAAGTTATATAATCATTAATAATTAATATAGTCCTATATAGGTAGTTAGGTCGACCTAGGTGGCATCTATGGCATAAGTATGGTATATATAGGAGGTAGAGGTTAGTTATTATCATCATATTACGTATTTTGTTCTTATTGAAGACTATTGGAGGTATCCCCCTTGAAGTGGATAAGGAGGTTGCCCCTTCAAATTGGCATATTATTATCAAGTATTTGCAGCCTATTTTCTATTATATTATTATATTGTTCAAGTCGTTTCATTACATCCAATGCAAAGGAAAGACGAGCAGCCATAATGGAGTTGCCATTATACAGGCAAGCAGAGGGATTCTTCTCTGACATATGTGCAATGGAATCAAGGAAGAGAGTTACACTAGGTATTAATTTCTAAATTAATAATTTGCAATCTGATTTATTATACACTAAGTGAAATTGAATGATCAATCACTTGGCTTTATTAATAAAATATGCTTTTGCGGCTAATCTAATGTCAATGCAATAGTGGGAGTACTTTGGCCATGAGGCCAAATCACTTCGTTGGATGGCAATGCAAATTCTAACCCAACCATATAGTTCTTCTACTTGTGAGTGTTCTTGGAGTGTATTTGAGCATATACACTCTAAGAAACTCAACCGATTGAGCCAACAACAAATAAATAATTTGGTCTTCATCCACCACAACCTTCGTCTTCACTTAGAGAAAATTCGAGGTTAGAAATTTTCCAATTATGACTCAATAATTTTCTATTTTTGTAACATACACTAGCAGGTTGAGAACTTATGAATTCATCATTGTTAACCTCAAGTAGTGTTGAAGATGATCAACCAATTCATCTAGATGAGATTGCTCCTGATTCTAAATGGATCACAGCCAAGAAGGTGCCTACATTTAATGAAGAGGATTTAGATATCCTTAATGAGGTTTTGGATGATCGTGAACATACTCATTTGGACGAAATGGATGCAAACACAAGGGTTGTGGGGGCATCAACTTCTGCTTCACATATGTAGTCATGGCTGCCTTAGACACTATTTGAATTTTGAATTATCTATTCTCCAATTTTGTTTTGTATATGGCAGTTGACTTATGAGTAGTGAGTCTATGACATTGACAATATGTAGTACTCTAAGACAGAAAAATTGATAATGAGAATTCGAGAGTAACTAACAAGATTGAAATTTTGAATCTTCATTTATGTCTTATAATTGAAGTTTGGACTATGTTTCTCTTTCTACGCACTCTATTTGGCATGAAATAACATTTGCAGTTTTTTTCCATGTTTTGATGAGTATTGTAGCGTCTTTTAATTTGCCATGTTTTTCCCATTTTAAACGTATGTAATTGAATTCCATTTATACTATTGGTTGGTCATGCCTTTGTCGTGTAAGTATAATGTGACTATGGTACACACCATTTTTTTGTGTGTTGTCATGCAAGAGACAAATTAAAATGCTAACAATATCATTCTACCTTTTATTACCTTTAGTTTCAATTAGTTGTCTTTGTTAAGCATGAAAATAAGACATCTTACTAGAATGCATTGTAGATTAGCATGCACTTCAATGAGTATATGCATAGACATCACAAGGGATTGGTAGTCCTCATTTCATTTTTTAAATGGAGCTTGGCATGTGTGTAAGCACCTTGGAAACGTTGTTCTTTTGCTCCCACAATGGACTTCTTGTGACAACTTAAATATGGAGCATGTTTAGAGATATGGAGAATTCCTCCTCCATTAGAATGTGGTTTAATGCTATTGCTTATTTAGTTTTCATTGTATCCATATTCTTAGATTGCATACAGCCCTTCTTAGGTAGAGATCTATGTTTGAAATCAAGTCACTGTTTCTATTCTATGGCCATAGAGCCTAGGACTTGGGATCAGCTTAAAGTTCCTATCTATATTTTGTTGATGGTTTCAGATATCATTTAGCTTATTACAACAACAGTTTGTGAATTGTCTGCACTTTATTGTGTCTGATTGAATGCACATCCATATGTTATGGACTCTCTCTCTCTCTCTCTCTCTCTCTCTCTCTCACATAATGAAGGAACAAACCTTGAGAGTGCTACATATGGCTCCACAATTATGATGCAATTTTAAATATTTTGTTAGCATTTTAATCCGCACCTTTCAATGCAATGCAAAATGGAACAGATGTGTGGTAAAGTCACTCTTCAAATTAGAAAGGGAAGCTCCCTGTTAATTAAAAACTAACCTAAAACTACACAATATATACTTGTAATTTACAATCTTTACAATGATTTCGGGGGTTGGCTCACGTTCATGCTGAATAAAATGTAAATGTGTATTTTTTTTGGATTTGCCTAATGTAAAAGGCTGAAACACTCTTTTGACACAAGGCAAAAGATTTTATAATTTTTGACTAAAAATAAATCCTAAGGCTAGATGCTTGCGTTGTTCAGCTAAATGCAGAGACTAAACAATACAAGTACATATACGGAGTTGAATAGGCACACATAAAAATGAACGCTATGGTAAATCAAATGCAAGATTCAGTACAAACCCACGATCAACACCTTCAAGCTAACCTGCAACACAAAGCTTGCAAATTTTGAAGCAGTTTAACCCTTCGCACACATAACAAGACATCTCAATGAACATTTATAAGCAAGATAGGCATAATAAATGTCAAAGTGAATAACAAATTTTGGATCGCAATAACACTGAATACTCAAGGAATAGCAACTCTAACAATATGTAGGCATGAGAATTGCCATTGATCTCTACAACAATGTGCAAAAAGGCACTTATTTTTATTGCTTAACAAACAATTGCATGAAAATAAATAAATTAAACTAAATGCACTTCTACCCTAACTACAACAGCTTGCATGACGTGCAAGCTTTATTACAAATTATCTTGTCCACTAATTCTAAAATTAAAATCATGCAACCTTCAGTTAAGCTGTAGATCGAATTTATTACAAACTATGGCCTAATGCTCACATCTCTCGCATGACAAGAGATCTAAAAATAGATGATCTAAAAAAAGTTGACCCTAGGCTATAAATAGTGAACGCTAAAAATAGCATGGGCTATAAATAGCTCCGGCTCAAAATAGCAAATCGCTGAATATGCTCCTCTTTGAAAATGGTGATGGCTAAAAATTGCATAAGTTTTTTTCAGCATGGGCTAAAAATAGACTTCTTATTAGGCAGCTCTAGATGACTTTGATGATTTTGCAACTTTTCCTCTAATCACGGCTATCCCTCTGAAAAAACTTGAAAATCTATTTATAAATCCCTTCGTATAGGTGCATCCCTGCTAACAAGCATGCACCTACTTTGCATTGCCATTAACATAGAACTTTCAAGAAAAACCACCTCCTTTGTATTTGTGTGTGCCATTGTCTAGGCGCACGCTTATACATAGACTTGAAATTTTGTAGTTCTTACAACCCTTATTGAAGCGCTCATCTAGCTCCTAAGGCTACTTGAGTTTCTTTCCTGAAGTGATGTCTTGCTTTGTATTGGCATGCCAACAACCTTTGGCACGGGCCTGTAGTCTAAGACCAAAATTTTTAATCCTACAAACTTCTTCACATTGGCACGCGCCTACTCCTTAGCACACACCAATACATTGAGATTTTTTATCGTTCTCCTCTATGGTGGTGCGTTGATGCTCTAGGAGGCGTGCTTTCAAACTGTTGAAATTTTTTTTGTTCCAAAATGAAGACTCTAGCAGACGTGACACAAGTCATTGGGATATCTTTTGCTTTGTCAACAAGTCATGTGTATTAGTGCATGCCAACTCCTTGGTGCACGCCAAAAAATGTCATCTTTTCTTAAGGCGCACACCAATACTCTGCATCTACATTTTTCTTTCTATTCATTCTCCTCCTTTGTTATGGTGCGCATCCTTCATTGTGCAACCATTTTGAAATGTCTTAAACGCATGCCATTCTTCTCTGCACCTTATGTTGATGCGTTCTCCCCCTTTAAGACAAGCATAATTTCGCATTTTCAAAAGTCTATTACATAAAGGCGCGCACTAGTGTCTTGGTGCACGCCACTACACAGTTGAATTTTTTTTTAGAAAACTCTATCCTTTATTAAGCCACACACCAACTGCAAGCGTGTGCCAATACTCATGGTGAAAATCTTTCAAAGCAAAAACTTCTTTGTTTGTGTGCATTTAACCCTCTGCACACGTGCCCGTGGTCACACTTTAAAAAATTTTGAAAAACATCTATTTGAGCACATCTAAAAATGAACTAATTTCTTTCCCTGAGGTGCACACACTGACCCTTTGTATTGGTGCACTTAAGTTTTTTGGAGTGTGTGAATACACAATAGAAAAATTTTGGAAATCTTTTGCTTCTTTGTTGAGGCGTGCTTTTGTCACTACACGTGCCAATATGGTGACTTCAGTGTCAAGTCCCTAAAACTCTCCACACACATCATTTTGCTTTGCTCAAGTGCATCTCTCTACTTGGCACATTTTAATGTCCCATGTGCATCTTTTTGTCATCCTTTGCAGAGGTGCCTTGATTTCTCCAAGTGCTCAAATTTATGATCCTGTGGGGGTTAGAAAATAAACAACAAAAGGCGAAGTAGACAAGATTCCGAAAACACATTAGGGATAGATAAATAACAAATTTCAATTGATAATTCTGACAAAATACACAAGTTTCATATGGGTACAACATATTTGTTATATTGAGGTTAGGTACTACATATTTTAATTTTTAATATATGTTTTGTAGCGAGTTTACAGCAAAATTAGTTTCAATAGGTTAGAAAACATATTCAACAACATCAAATGTCTAATTCAACATTGGTTACAAAAAACGGATATTAAAGTCTAACTTCACCATTGTTTATTAAACATTGAACATAATCAAACTTATGTGAATCTTTGAACCGTCAATAATCTCCCCATCAATCATAAAGCATTCAATGACAGATAGATATACACCATTTGTAAACTCATCCTTGCATTTCGAGGAAAAGCAAGAGACTGTGCAGAATGAAGAAGCTCCTTTAATGAAGCTGGCCAGTTGTCCTGTCAGAACAAAACACCCATGTAAGATAACCAAATAGTTTATCTATGGTGCAGCTTGTTTCATAAATGCAAACCTCAAACTACATATTATAGTTATAGGCAAAGATAACTCCTTTCAGTATAACATTTTCAGTCCATTTTATCGCAGGCTGGGGATTATATTTATAAAACTGGCTCTACCAAAATAATATCAGAAATTCACAAATGTACATAGTTGCAGCAAAAATAGATAAAATAAATGAAAATGTCAATATGAAGAATCCACCCTTCTATTATTGAGACTCATTTAACTTAATTTGATAAGATGATTGCCCAGTCCATACTATGAAATAAAGTTGATAAAGATTAAAAGAATATGGAGAAAGCAATTCTGGATTGTGCAACTTCAAACAAGTTTTTTATTGTCTACTTGTTATTGCAATATCAATCGTCAGTGAAAAGATTCACAAACCTATGGAGTTTCAATTTTCATTTTTTGATTTTTCATTTATTGATAAGGCATCAATGGTGTATTAGGCACATCTCTATGAATCTCTGAAGTTATTCCTTGATTCCCTGTGAATTTAGATAACAGTAAATAGGCAAGTTGTTTTTCTTTTGAAATATTAGTTGTTATAAACTTTTATTTAGTTGCAATGATATTTAAAATTAGCATTTCAGTCAGTAGGGCACATTAGGATATTTAATATTGGGCCCATTAAATACTAATATTATAGGAACAGTTTTGTGAATCTATCAGAAATCATAGCACATGAAAAGGGCAAGAAAGCTTAAGTGGAAAAAAAGTTATACATAGACTCTTAAGTATTAAAATTGGACATGTTTGGAAGAAAGAAGCTCTTGTGCACAGTTCTGAAGACTGTATTTGGCCAAGACTGCATCCCTACTGCCCTTGAATACGACTAAGTTGGATTCACACCATCTCAGGAAGTTCTTTTCTATGTTTTATGTACTTCCTAATATTTTCAACATTCCAGTAATAACAATTTCTTTTTTATTTTCAACTTCCTAGAAAACAAATTGTTCAGTTCAGATTTACAATATCCCCAAATTTGTGTCCCTATGTTCAGATTGCAGACTTATTTGCAGTTTTCAGATAATTTCTAACTCTTCCAGTTTTCAGATGTGCTCAGTAGTTAATTTTGGTTCATATTTTGTATCATGTCAGTTTCCATGCTTTTTCCGGTACTTCCAGTTTTCAGATGTGTTCAGTAGTTAATTTTGGTTCAGATGCTCATTATTTCAGTTTTCAGCATTTTCTGTCAAGTTACAGTTAGGTTTATAATATTGGTACCAGATCCACTTTCTTTTTGTATGTACAACCCAATCCTGGTTTCATATTTAACTATTCATGGAAGAGACAACTTGAAATAAGAAATTGCGTTATTGGTGGAAGAAGTCTTAAGATCTAAATTTAAGAACCTAAATCACAATATGAAGCAAATGTTGATGTTAGATAGGATAGAGAAAATGGAAGTGCTGAAGAAAAGGATAGGCAAAGACCCTGCAATTGGAGAAGCAAGGCCCAGAATCATTATCATGAGAAAAACTCTGTTACAAGAAAACATGATAGATAAGGTGCAACCCTTTTAATCAAGGCAATCAAGTGAACCATGGTAGAGAGCATATTTATCAGAAGCTAATGGAAAAGATTCCTACTGATGTACAGTCAAAGGGAAGAATAGCAGACTTTGCAACTGTTGCTGATTTGTCCTCCAAGGTCCTTTATTCCACCTGCAAAGAGGTCTGGTCCAAAGTCCACAACTACAAATCCCCTGGCAGAATCCACATGACTGAATTTGTGGATGAAGATTCCCAAAAAATGGCCGGTACTGTTACTGGAGAAGTGGAAATGGAGATAGATACCCACATAGAGGACCAAGAACCAAGACATACCATCTCCCTTCATGCCATGATGGGAATCACCCAATATCAAACTTTGAAAGAAAGAAGCAAAGTGAAGAATAGAACTACAATAATCCTCATAGATTCTGGCAGTATTCATAATTTCATAGATGCTAAGCTGGTGACTTCTGTGGGATTAAAAGTTGACTCATTACAACACTTTCAAGTCTCAATGACCAATAACAGTATGGAGTGCGGAGGACTGATCAAAAGATTGAACTCACAATTGGACAGCTATGAATTGACGTCTGATTTGTATGTTGTAGTGTTAGCAAAGGCTGATGTGTCCATATGAAAATGATGGGGGAAGTCTTTAGATGAATTCCAAATGAACATGATGAGTTGTACATGAAATTCGAACAAGGACAGCAGCTAACTACAGTAAAAGGCTTGCAACCAAGCACAAACAAGCTCATTTCAGCAAACAAAATGCCCAACAGCTAGCTAAGAACGAATTGTACTATATCCCCCAATGTAATTCATTAAGGGAATACATGGCAAGATCAAATCACAAGAAACAACACAGAATGGATAAACCATCTGGACTAACTTGTATAACTTATGTTGATGCCTTTTTTAGTGCAACAACAAGCCACAAGTTATACGGACTAACTTGCTTTTTGAAAAGGGATGAGATGTCCCTCGAAGTCTTTGGTTCCTTTGTGGTCAGGATATTGATGGGAATAACACAGATATTTCAGTGGCAATTTACCAATTTTGGAACCACAGTCAAGCTCATCAAACACATTTCTTAAACAGACATCTACATATATATACAAAAGATGAAATTTACTTTTCTCAGCACTAATCATAACTACTTAGATTTCAAAGAAAATCCAAAAGATTAGGGCAAAGAGATAATAACCAAAACTTGCTTATTCTAAGGCACTTTTCAAGCTTTCCTTCTTAATGCACACTTTGTGAAAACCATTTTGCATACATTAAATATTTGTATTCAACTACTTTAACTACTGTGAATGCACATAAATTAAAGAAATCCTACTTATCTTTCCATTTAAACCATCCATAAGAATTCCAAATTAAACTCAATTGAACATAACATACCGAATTGCACAGCTTTAAGGAAGGAACCTTAGCATCTCATTTTAACAAGTGATCAGTAGACATTCAAACACACATACAAAATCTAGCAGCAAATCTATGGAACTTTATATTCAAATAGAAATAGTCTTAACAAATTGAAGCAGAATAAATCTTTGACGAAAAATAAAAGTTATTACAAAGCTTTTTAAATAAAAAATTTCAGCAGTTCACAGAAATACTATGGAAATAGCAAAAAAAAACTATAAAATCCTATTTATCATCAGGCCTCTTGAATTTCCCCTTAGCCATTATGTTTTTGCTAACTGCCGCTTTCTGACACATGGTGAAATCTTCCTCAATCTGCATGAAGTTAATCATAGCAACCACTCCACCTATGTGTGAATCTTCTACAACTCCTCTGGTATACCCTTAATGTCTCTCTGCATGTACACTTGAACTACGGCAACCTTTTCAATTCTATCCCTTGTTGTCAATGCACAGTCTAAGACCTGGTTGCTCTCTTCCTTCTCCATATTGCCTACCTGCATTTTGAAGGACTCTAAGAAATTGTTGATTCATTTACTGAATTCCACTACAGACACCACTTTGCCATCTTCCCCATGGAGCCGAAAGATCCCAATTTCTGAAAACTGTTTTTCTACATTTGCCAAATAATAAGTCGCAGTCTCATTAATTTTGTGCATCAATGAACATGATCATTAAGTGCAATCAAATAATTTTTTACTACATTTTTACACGTTATTCTAACTCACTTGCCATCTAAAAAGCAGACATGGAAGATGACAAGGCGTTTGCTAAAATTACATCGAACTTCTCCCATAACGCAATGTTGTACCCATACGAAAATTTTCGTATATGTGCCCAAACACACCTCCCAAGCACCATGTAGCCTTGTCATTACTGCGCTAACCCTGCAGGTACAAGACATATCAAAAGATGGCAATCCAAGGCTCAAATGGAGGGAGATTCTGACAAGCCAATCAAGGTTGGAGCAGTGAAAGAACATCTAAAAAAGGAGGTCAAAGTGATGGATCGAAGGCCAAAACGACATAAAAGAACCAAGGGAAGCAATGCAAATACATCTGGCAAATCATCGTTGGAGCAGTGAAAGAACATCTAAAAAAGGAGGTCAAAGTGATGGATCGAAGGCCAAAACGACATAGAAGAACCAAGGGAAGCAATGCAAATACATCTGGAAGACAACTAATTTTGTGGGGGGAATGATGTAGTCGGTCATAATCATAGTCGGTCGTAGTCGGCCAAGTAAATAAAATAAATTAATTAATGTTGTGCACAGTTAAGTCCAAGAGTGTTATCGGGAATTAACCCCGACGGTTGGATAGTTATGGAGTCGTTGCCGACGGTTGGTATCTCAACCAACCTGGGCATAAGTTATATAGAGTCGATACTTGGAATGGAGAGGCAGCATTGTGACATTGTAGTGTAATACTGATATATTCAATGAATGGAAACAATGCTTTATTCTGTGCAATGCTGTTATAAATTCATGTTCTATGTTATGCACTATACTACATAATTCTGTTTACTCTATGTCTGTATGAACATCATCATGCCGACGAAGGAATTTTCAAGACACCACTGACAAATAAAGAAAAAGGAAATGAAAATGAATTGACAGAAGAAATTGAAAACAGCATACGCCGCATCGGAGAGTTATCCATATCGGACGACGAAGGGCCGAGAATTGGAAGATCTAAGCCTAAGACCCCAGGGCAAAGGGAGTATCAGAATGAACCCGAGGAGACTCAAGGTGTAGAGGACACCGACAGAGGACGCGGGGAAGACTCAAACGTGGCTGAGAGTGCAAGTGACGCACCGGGATGTTGCGAGAGAACCAGTCCAGTCAGGTCCAATGCACAAGGAGGGCATCGGGGAAGGATGGTGACTCTGCCAGCCGAGAGGCAGAAGCTGCCAAAATTTACGGGGAATGGGTCAGAAGATCCAATACAACACTGTAAGACGTGCGAGACAATTTGGATAGCCAATGGGCAAGATGATGTGGACTACTGGCTGAAAGCATTTCCAGCAACACTGAGAGATAGTGCCATCGACTGGTACACAGAGTTGGACCAAACACACAGGGCATCATGGAGATTACTTAAGAAGGCATTCCAAGACGAATTCAAACTCTTGAGGGATGACAATGAAATTGTAGCGGAGATCTACAGTACGAAGCAAGGGAAGCACGAGAACGTGTGAACCTACAACCAGAGACTGAAAGAATTGTTGGGAAAACTGGAGACTCGGTCGGCCGACAGGCTGAAGAAGCGATGGTTCATCGAAGGGTTGCGCCCATCACTGAGAAAGAAAATGAAAGTCATGCCTCCGTCGTCGTACGATGAAGCGTACAATCGAGCGATGGATATAGAGAGTGAAAACAAAACATCCTTCCGAGGGAAAAGGAAGACAGACGACGATGAGGAGAGTACTGACGACAGCAACGATGGGGAATCAAAAACCATCCAAGCATTAAGAAGAGATATGTTACGCATGATGAAAGAATTCAAGGCCGATAAAGAAACAGCGAAAGAGGGCCGAGAGTTGTGGTGCACTGACTGCAATGGAGAAGGACATATAAGAGCAAATTGTCCGAAGAAATTGTTTTGTGATATCTGCCAAGTAATGGGACATTCCGTCAAGGAATGCCCATACAATTTGAAAGCAAGGGGTACGCAAGTACTCTTCACTCAAGGAGAACCATCAACACCGCCGAACACACCACCAAAGCCCCAATACAATAGCAATGCATCCCCTGGAGGTTACAGAAGTAACAATAGCCCGAGGAACAAAATACAGTACGACAATAAGGGGAGGCCCATGATACAATGTAGAAAGTGCAATGAATGGGGTCACTTCGCCAGGGAATGCCACAATGGTCAAGGTTCGGGGGGAAGACTGTGCAAATGGTGTGGACTGAGTGATCATGAAGACAACGACTGCCCAAAGCAGAAAGGCATCAATATGCTGAATGTGGAAGAACAAAACCAAGAGGTACTGGCGGTCACCACTAGAGCCCAGGCAAAGAATGCTGTCTACCTAGAGCCACGTACAGAAAAGCAAAGAATGAAGGAAGCAAAAGTAGAAGTGGGGCGGGCAATGACGAAGGAAGAGAAGACCGCTCTGGATATTCCAAGTACCTCTTGGCGATCAGAGGAGGAGAACAATATTGTTCGGCAGGCAAACCACTGTACCTATCAAGGTGATGGACCTTCTCCGAACTATGCCACAACTCGGAATGGCAATCACAAACGTAGTCGGTAATGACCAACGACAGCGACAGGAAGGTCGAAGGAAGGAATTAAGAGTAGAACCTCCACCACAAGGTGAACAAGTCATTGACCCAATGTTCCTGTTGGTAAACATCAGAAAAAAACCAAGCGATCATACAAATGGAGATTGGAGGGAAAATCCTAAACACGATCATCAACGGAGGAGCAGTAGTCAACGTACTACCCGAAGATACATGGAAGAGTCTCGGGAAACCTACACTCTAGCCACCGACATTCCAATTGGTGGGCGCCGACGAGCATGGCATCAAGCCATTAGGAACATTGATGGCGCAGAAGGTGAAGATCAAGACACAGCCGTTCTTGCTGAACTTCGTAGTCATCCCGATGCAGAAGAGGGGGTACGACGCATTGCTCGGAAGAGGATGGTTGGTGGCAACGAGAGCATATCACAACTGGAAGAGAAACACGTTATCCATAGAGAGCAACGGGAAAAAATATGTGATCAACCTAGTAAATCAAGCAGTGAGTGAAGAGTTGGCATCATCAGATTCAGAATGTGAAGAAGGATGCGGAATGGAGGGAGAAAGAGGAACCATAGAGCCAAACGAGGAAGGTATTCTCGACCTCCATGAATGCTCGGAGGATGAGACAAATTCACTGAATGGGTTATTTCATTGGCAGATGGAAGACTATGAATTCTTCCAACCGGAGTGTAACATGATTTCAAGAAGAGAAAGTGGTGAATACTCTCGAACGACTAGTGAAACACTCGGCAATATTGGGCCCAATGAAACATTGCTGATGAATGAAGCACTGGATGGATTGACAAACACTCGACCACTTGGCTAGAGGGAACCAGTAATGAGTGACAAAGGGGAGGAAGGTAATAATCAGCCGGAAGTAACAGAGCAAATAGTGGCAAAGACAAGTCGACCAAAACAGACAAGTCGACCAAAAGAGGCACAGAAAGAATATACAGAGGGTGAAGCCAAGATAGATGATACACTTGCACATACATTTGAACCAGACAAGGTGATCAGGTATGAAGAGTCATTGACAAGCAAGGTGAATCGGGGTGATGAAACTAACGACAGGAACACAGCATTGAAAACATCGGCCAGAAAGAGACCATACAAAAAGAATAAGGACTATAGAGTAATGCTACCGACTTGCAATTTTTTGGCGATCAGTGAAAAGCAACAGAGAAAAAATGATGTTAAAAAGTCGAACAGTTTGTCAAACGTAGTATGCGGCTTCCGAAAGACAACAATTCTGGCAACAGTTCCGACCCCTGCAGACAATTACAAAACCAATAAAGTCAGAGTTGCAGATCGAACGTGGACCTCGTTGGAGAAAAATAGAAAAATCCGATTCAAGTTGACATGGATGAAAATTTGGAAAAGACGAATAAAATAAAATGTCAGCAAAAATTGGAAAATTCTGAAAGAAAAAAAGTACGGTGTACGGCCAGGCTGTACGACGTACAACCAAGCCCTGTCCTCGCATTTTTTTAAAAAAAAAAACACTTCAAGATTTTTTTTCCATGCCTTACGGGAGGAAAGAGGTGGAGTGTAAGGACGATAGGAAGACAGAGTAAAACGCCAAGCCGTGCAAAGCCGTACAAAAATCTCTTAGCCGTACGAGTCATCCAAGAGAAGTTAGCCAGTCATACGAAGTTGTTACTGCCTAAAGTGTATTCCGCCATACTAATTCTTGTTCTCAGTTGACTATATGAGTTTTTGGATTGCAGATGAGTGTCCGATTTTGTCAGAAAAATGATGTGCGCCATGAAGGTCCGAATGGTTTTGAAGGTGTTATTTTGGGCTTGGCGATCAGAGGCAAAGAAAAATATTGTTCGGCAGATACTGCAAACCATTGTACCTATCAAGGTGATGCTACACCCAGACCCTCGTTGGGGGCGCTGCCCCCAAACCCCCACGAGGGGCGCTGCCCCTCAACCCCGTTGGGGGTGTTACCTGCAAACCCCCCATCAAATCAATACTATCTTGATTCAGTGAGCAATGGGGTGCAACATTCGCAGCATTCAGTATGCTATCAGATTGGGTCCCTTGGTTGGTTGGTCTACTGACAGGTGTTCCAAATGTGTTGGTTCTACTTTTACACAGCTCCTACTTCAGCATTGTTATCAGTTGGTAGCGCTTACTTCATGTCACTTGATATTTCATGGTTTTTTGTCGTCTGGAAGATGACTAATTTTGTGGGGGGAATGATGTAGTCGGTCATAATCGTAGTCGGCCAAGTAAATAAAATAAATTAATTAATGTTGTGCACAGTTAAGTCCAAGAGTGTTATCGGGAATTAACCCCGACGGTTGGATAGTTATGGAGTCGTTGCCGACGGTTGGTATCTCAACCAACCTGGGCATAAGTCATATAGAGTCGATACTTGGAATGGAGAGGCAGCATCGTGACATTGTAGTGTAATACTGATATATTCAATGAATGGAAACAATGCTTTATTCTATGCAATGCTGTTATAAATTCATGTTCTATGTTATGCACTATACTACATAATTTTGTTTACTCTATATCTATATGAATACCACATTGCCAGTAAACACCTTTTTTTATCCTTGCAAAAAGGCGCCTAAATCCCTCAAAACTCACGTCTTTTCGACCTTTCTAAAAAGTACCTAAATTGCCCATTTTCCATGCCTTTTTGGCATCCATAAAAGGCGCTCAAATTGTCCAATTCTCACGCCTTTTTGACCCTCAAAAGGCACTCATTTTGCTCAATTTGCACTCTTTTTTTCTATCATCCACAAAGGCACTCAAAATCACTAAAACGCACTCCTTTTTGGTTATCTCAAAAAGCGCCCCTTTTGCCTATTTTACACGCCTTTTTGACACCCCACAAAGGCGCTCAAATTTGCCTAAACCCACGCCTTTTTGACCTCTTGCAAAAGGCACTCAAATTGGGAATTTCACACACCTTTTTGGCCTTTGAAAAAAGGCGCTCAATTTGATGAAAAAGCACTCCTTTTTGGGATTGACAAAGAGCTATAAATGGAGGTCTATCCTTCATTCTTCTTTGTGCATTAGGAAAGAACACATTGAAAATCCTAGAAGGGTAGCGCTCACTATAAAGGAGATCTCTTGCATAGTTATTATCATTTTCCAAAGGCAAAAGAAGGATTTAGAGGCTGCACTTCACACATGGCGGCCATTAATGGAAGATTGAAAGCTTGCATAGGGCAGATTCAAAGGCTTTAAGGAGTGGATCTTCGCATATAGGGCAAAGTATACACATTGTTGCATCATTCTATACCTTCCTATCACACTCCAAGACATATTTGTTCACACTAAGACCTTTTCTTTGCACTAGCGGACATTGTTAGGGTTTCAAGCTTTTTATTGCAGGTTTAAAAGGCACTTTTTGGACCAGCCAAGTATCCAAGGGGCGAATTCATGATTTCCGGGCACTTTTTCTTTCATCCTCCATCATTCTAAGGTCCATTTGTACACCCAGGAGACAGCACCCATGCCCAGGAAGCCATTTTTGATGATTTTTCAAGGATTTTCTTCGCTGGTCATTGCTGTTCATAGGCAAAATCACCACCTACAGCCAAAATAAAATTGATTTTTGAGACCTATATGTCCAAAATTTCTCATTTTTGGGACATATCCACCTCAGCAAAAGGCATATTCCATCATCCTGGACCATTTTGAGCTCTAATCTGTCAAATCTTTGAGGGTACAACTCCAAATTTTAATTTTTTCACAAAAAATTAAATTTTGGACAGTGAAAAGGAAGCTTGATTTTCTTGAACAGCGAATACACAGAGGTCCAGATTGGCAATTTTCAAGGCAAAAAGGCATCAGAACAAGACCCCTCCGAGTCATCATGCAATATTCATCGGCCACCATTGAGGCCAAATCCTTGCTCAAACATGAATATTCCAAGGTCAAAGAAACAGACTTGTGACAAGTTTCACCTCGAAAGGTATAGCCATGGAGTTGTCTACGTGGAAAGAAAAGCTTCTGGGCATTGAAAAATATGCCATTGATTTTGTCCAAAACATTCCTTGCAGGTATTTCAACGATGAAGGTGTAAATTGCCTTGTTCATAATTTGCAGGAGTTCATTCAGCTAATCCGTGAAAAGTTTTGTGGTGATCGCCACGTAGACAAGATGTATCTTCTGGTAGAAATGGCATCAAAGTTCACCAAGGTTGAAAAAGAATTTGAAGATTTTGCGAAAATCACTAAGGATGCTACCATTGACCTGCAGATGAGGACGGTTCACCTTGATTCCATGATTATGCCAGATGAGGCTAGTATTGATGAATTCGAGAGAAATCTCAATTCTCATACTTAGTCAAATTTTTACTATATGCAGGAGGGATTTATTTTTGGCAGAAGGAGAGATTTCCAAAGCAGTTTCTATTTTGAGAACTGACTTTGCTATCTAGAGTTAAATTTATTTTTAGATTTTGCTTTTGGAAATCATGCAAATTTTCTTTGAGTTGGAACTCATTGTGTAATAACATGCAAGTTCAGTTAACTGAATTGCATGACAAGATACTTTTAGTTTTAATTGCTAATAAGCTTGCATGCTTCCCATGCAACAAATAGATCTAGAGTGAAGAGTGTTAGTTAATTCTTCCTTTTATTTCCTTGCATATTTGCTTTTTAGGTATAAATAAGTGTATTCTACACACTTAAACTATCAATGGTAAATGCTGAGACTAATTTTTGCTCGCATTTTATTGTTCAAGTAGTGTTATTGGTTCTTGTCTTTTGATTAATGAGAATATGCATCATGGTTTTCGAGATCTATCTTGTTGTCGAAAGTTGTGAAAATCGTTCATGACTTTGTGCATGAACGATTGTTGTCGAATTATCTTTGTTCTTTTGTGTTGAAAACCTCCAAGATTGTTCCTTTGATTTCTTTATGCTCTGGATTTACTTAAAGGAATCGGAAGTGTTTTAAGATAGAGTTAGTTATTTTCTTCTGTAATGCTTTAGAAAATCTTATAGCCTCACAGAAGAGCTTCATTGCCTTGTGCTCGTGCCTTGAGAAACCAAAAAGATAGGTTATTTTGTAAACGTCTTTTTAATTTTCTTGTTGAGGGAGCTTCCCCTCCTAATTTGAAGAACAATCCTACTGTACACGCTATTCGTTTTTCTTTCTCACCAAAAGGTGCGAAATTAAACGCTAACACGCAACCAACTCCTTTTGTTAGGCAGCTATTACCCTATGGATTTCCTTCACATTGTCACTTACACCTTGATGTTGCAGCACTAAATCAAAAAGCGCATTAAGAGCCTAGATAATTTAGGTCTACAAGGTTACAAGGAACATCATTGTCACTCTTTTTTTCAATTCTTCATTTTCTTTGGCTAATACTTCCAATTGGTGCTTTGCAAGTTCATACAACGATCCCAATGTGGAAGTGGTGAGCCCAACCCCTTCTCCTTTTCCTCTTAGAGAAACCACATCCTCTTTCTAAAATATCATAGTTGTCCTGTCCCCTTTTCTAGATATTTAATAAAACTTAAGTTGCCCTAGCAGTTTTATTTTATAACATTATTAAAAGGGCAACTTTTCTATTATTATTAAAGGAAGGCCCAAAGTAATGATAAAAAGTGTCGCTAGGAAAGAGGGTCAATTGTAATATCAAAAAGTGTGTCTAGAAAAGAAGGCCAATGTAATATTAAATTAAAAAGAAGAAGTATTTCTAGACACTTCTAGAAGGGGACTAAAATTAGGGGACTAAAATTAGTAAAAAAGTGATTATAGGAGTTGAGTTGAAAAGAAAGAATCTATTGTCTTGTTATCAAAACCCCATTTTCTGAGATCGAACCCTTGTGTTCATCTTTTCCGCCTAAGGATGAAAACACTCTTGGTGTTGAGATTTGGTGGACGAAAACCCTCTAGATTTCTTTGCTGGGTTTGAGGACGAAAACCCTCTTATCCATTGAGGCGATTCCATCCACGGATCGCATTAGAGCTAAAAGATCGAAGTTTATTTCCAGTTTTAGTAGGTTGAAAAGGGATTTTTGAAGATTTTTAGATTGCTACAGTACTTCCGTACCACCACTACAATGCCGCACTACAATTAGTTGCATATTTCGTGAGGATTTCCAGATTTTTAGATTTATTGAGAAGGGTTTCAGTTTGCAGTTTGGGAGTCGAGATTTATTTATTTTGGAGCTGCTATATATGCCAACCAGCCATATATCCAAGAAGAGGCATCATAGGAGGTTGACATACTATGTAGACCCTGTTGTATTATGTGAAATACCTCCTGGTCGCAGCCTTAAAAGGGACTGTTGTACTCAAAAAAAGGTTGCATGAAGTTTGTGAGAACTGTTGCATCTTATCAAGGGTGGATCATAGCACTATGAAGACTGAACGCAACATGTAGAGGCTGTTGTTGATATTACCTCAGACTCTGGTACCTGTTGTACCATTTGCTATACATTCCGGGCTGTTGGGCATTGTCTAGTGACTACTGCACCTCAGTTAGGGCACTAATCCTTTCCACATCAGCCAGTTTGCAAAGAAGCTTGCATGAAAGGGTCTGTATCAATTAATGTAAGTTGTACCATCTAGTGTTATATCAATTGTTGTTGATTTGATTTAGGTTAATCTCATTTTAAGGTATGTTGTACTGTGTGGAGTGGTCGTCAAGCTGCTAAATGAGATATATCGCAGCTTTCAGTAAGTAATAATTAATGTTTGCTTCAATAACATTCAATCTCAGTTGCATATAAGTTTGAAAGAGCATTCTGCAATGCATGTTTATATCTGATAATTATCAGAGGTTGATAGTTTCATTATGGGTATTGGCTATATTTAATATTGAGTATTATGTACTATTGTTTATCATTATTTCAGTGTTGACAGTTGGCTGTAAGTTAAGTGATATAGTTGTAAAAGCATATTCAAGGAGTCCAATCTCTTGTTTCTAATAATAGCTGCTTGGGTTGGATATATATTCTTATATGTTGATCTTATAAGAGATTTAAGTGATTAATTGTTTCAGCATAGAATCTGAGCAGTTCACCGCCAGGTTTAATATTAATTCTATAGCGGATTCTGGAAGTCATAGCCACCAAGACCCACATTCATTCAGTTTGTCATTGCATAAATCTTAGGTTGTGCGGCCTACCGCCAGCAAGTAGTTGTTCATATTCTAGTCACCGTGCGCTCTCACCCTGCCCTTTCTGGGATCTCGGTGATTAGAAAGTGCTAGATTCAATGCATTGATAATGAAAAATTGTCAAGTGATCAAAAATCTCAATTTGGGACATTACAGTAGCATTAGAGTTGTGATCTTGCCAGCCTACAGAGAAAGCTAACAATTTGATGCGAATTACAATCCAGTGACAAAGAAATCGGAAGAAGCCATGCCGACAGATAAGATAAGATCTTTGCATGTAGCCTACAGTCAAAGTCAGAAAGATTTGGAAAGATCACTCCAAATGGCATTGAACGAGTCTATGGTAGAGATAGCACAAGCCATGTGGGAGATGAATTAGAACTTGAGTCTTCCCAAACCAGGCTAGAATCCTACAGATGAAGGAAGTACCTCAACCATGCAAAACATAAATCAAAGCAGGGCCACCCAAAGGAGTTCCTCAGCAAATCATCGACCTATGTTTCTTCAAGCAAAGTTCTTACAAAAAGAAGAGGATATAGTTCCTATAAGAGGTACAAACTTGAGGCCCCCCAAAATTATTGACTAGTATCAAGGGATGCCTGATGGTTTCAAATCTCAAATTTCCTTTGATGATTGCTTGGAGTTACTCGAAGTGGGGTATCAAAATAAAAGAGGCCTATATGAATACATAAGAAAAATGAGAAAGACGAAAAGAAAGGTCAAAGAAGAAATTGTGGAGCATGAGCCCAAGAAAAAAGAACAATCAGATCTGCAAGAAAGTGAGAAGAAACAAACCATGGAGGAATCCACCGTACAGGTGGAAGGTGAGGATCTTGATTTAGAAAAAGATATCTCATTGGCTTTTGAGATTGAATGCTAGCAAAATGTTTGTCTTAATGAAGTCAAGGAGGAACAGACATCACTTGTTGAATGCACAGTTGAAAAAGATGTTCTAATTCAAGAAGCACCCATTAATCTTCCAAAGATTGAGTCAGTGCCATATGAGAGTGATTTTCAAGATAGTTGTGGCAATAAAATTGAGAAGGATATTTTGGTAAATTCTAATATCTTGAGTCACCAGAATAGTGGGGTTGATGCAAATCTCTCAAAGAAATCAATAGAAGAAGATAAGCACTTTGACCATCCCTATGATTTTAGATCGAAATATGAAAGGGATGTTTTGTCCAAGAAACACGAGGTTGATTTTCAGAATGACTCTACGAAGAGGCATGCACTTGAGAAGAATGCTAGTGTTGAGCTCGCAGAACTTTTCCAATCAGCAAATAAAGGTAAGCACCTTGATTATTTTTGCAATAATAGTTCAAGGCATGAAATAGATAAAACAAGTTTATTGCAGCCATTCCATATTATGCAAATTTGTTGTCATCATGGAAAGCATTCTAAGGAGGGTGAAAGAGTGAAAGACACAACTTGCAGTAAAGGGCACATAGATACTTTTGCTCAAGATCAAAATGATTTATGCATAAAGGTATGGGATCCAAGTAATAAGTTGAGACACATGAAGGGCAATGCAGAAGCATCACCTGGTGCAAGTTTTTGAGTTCTCAATTGTATCAGAGTAGTGCAGTGGAAGCATTCTAGTGAGTGCATTTTCCACTTAAGCCAACCCCCAAGGATGTCAGAAATTACAAAAACAAAGCACACAACCAAGATGGGCACGCCTAAGGAATTTCCAAGGATGATTGGGATCCTAGAATTACAGAGATATTCAGTTGGGAAGAGTTGGAGATTAGAATTGCTTGAGGACAAACAATTTTCTGAACTTGTACTTCTCAAATCAGACTTAAACATATGCTTATAACATTCCATAAATCATACTAAATCATCATACATTTATTGCCAATATGGAAGCCAATAACATATTTAAATTCCACCACGAAATGCACAATAAATCCACTTTAAAACCACAACCACTATGACTGAAAATGAATAAAGAAGTCTGCTGCAATTAATCTGAATATTATATGTCTTCAATTACATTCATAGATTAGGGCAAACATGACAAAATAAGCCCAACATAATTCTGCCCTAAATCTGAGTGTTGCACCTACCAAAAACAATGTAGTTTGACCTTGTAAAATGATAATAGAAGGCTCCCAATGCTGCTGCTCCAATTAGAGTATCAAACCCTAGTCTTCAAGGCTCAAATGCAATAAAGAAACCCTCCTCAAGTGGTGCGCTCAGGTCTGTTCTGCTGCTGCAATATTTCTGCTCTGCTCAAACCCTAAATCAGCAATGTAATCTTCTCCAACAACCTCCAAACATAGGCATTCTCCTCCAATGAAGGGCGCTCCAATGCTAGGGCAATCTTCTCCTCAAATGATGGACAATCCACGCCAAAGAAGTGCCTAGAAATGATCTTCAAATCAGATGTATAATTCTGCTCCAAAATAATGAAGTGCAAGTGAACTCCCATCACGGAATCCTCCACAAGAAAGAGTAAGGGTTTCGTCCAACTCCTCCCAAGGACTTGAGGTTTTCGTCCCAAATGCTTCTCAAGAGATAAACTCCAAATGTCGAATGAATGTGTGAATGAATGATGATTTGCAAATGCCAGCTCCACCTTGTATTTATTCATGTTCTATGCTCATTCTCCCTCCAAGCCGACCTAGGGAGAATATCCTTTGTTTTTATGTTTTGTGTCTTCTAGGTAGGCCGACCCACCATAGTACATCATGGCGCCCAAATAAAAGATATAATTTTATTTATTTTGATCCCTCCTCGAGCGCCAAGGAAAGATACTAATTATTATTTATTTCTTCATTTAAGTGCAGGGATACTTTCATTAATGTTGGCGCATACTTGCATAGGGCCCATAACTCAACATCAATGACAAGTCTTCCATATTTGTGACCTCTCCAAGTGGTTCACTCCAAGGTGGAATTATGATTGTAAATGAAAGAGTCATATCATCATTAGGAGAATACCTCAATATGATTTGTTCCCATAGGAAGGAACACGTCCACGCCAAAATATACCCAAAGTGCATCATCCAAACATTTCGGAGAGTGTAAACCAACTCCAATGGTGACCATTCCAAAAATGGGGACATTACATTTGGCATTGGCAAATTCCACCTAGAGTTTACATGTTGAGCTAATTCAAAAGTTTGTATGAAATTTCAGAGTTTATCGATTTGGATTTGCAAGCAAATTATTGTTCGTGATTTCAGAGGGTTTCATTGCTGATTTTCAGAGTTGCTATTGCTGGTTCATCATCCATTTTGGTCAAATCCGAGGCGCCATATTGACGAAGGGGTTCGTTGTCAACATCCATTGTTATCTCCAAACCCTAGCTAGCTGGAATACAAGTATTTTCTGCATTTTTAGTGGCTGATTCGTGCTCGATCTGAGCACCACATTCAAGGAAGGGTTGCTATCAACATCAAGGCATAATTTCATAGTTGTGCCTAATTTTTTTGGAGGCTGATCACTGGCATTACTGCACTTTTATTTACCAAACTGGGGTGCCACAAACCCCAAGAGGAATCCATTTCGACAGCAATTTCTTCACATCCATACCATATTTAATGCTGTTGCAGACCTTTGTGGGTAGCTGATTATTGCAGCTAGCATTGGACAAATCATATTATCCTTTTTAGTCTCCGTACACCTCCTATTTGCAGTTGGAACAGTCCATACAGGTTCATAACAGCAAGGAGTGGCCGTACAAATTGTAATCTGTCATAATTTCGTATGATCTCTTGTATCATCACTTCCAACCAGCCTGTGAGGGGAATTTGATCATGTAAAGGTCTGAAATTTGTAATGCAATTCTGTATAACAGCTTCATATTTATTATCATTGAATAAAATAGCAGTTTGGGGTTTGTATGTTGATGTTTCCTTGCTGCATACCTCTGTCATACTTTACATCAGCCATATATCACTAAGTTTCATTCTGTATTTGATGGATTTTCAATATATGAGGGCTTCATGATAGCTGTTCATTGAGGTTGAGTTGACATAAGTACTTTCAATTATTTATTGCTGTAATCAGCATTGCAATTTAATATTCAGTCTGCTGTTTGAGTTGGTATTTGTTTCAAAAATCCAAGAAAATACACAAAAATCAGAATATATACAAAAATCCAAGAAGGGGACATTACAATGGTATCAGAGCAGTGATCTTGCCAGTCTGCAGGATTAGGTCTAATTCTTTGTGATACAGTCGAGAGGTAGAGAACACAGGACTTATCAAAGAAGAAAGGTACAAGAACTAGAAATAGAGGAGATAGTTGAAAAAAAAAGGAGAGAGAAGCAAGAGGGGCTTGACAGAAGATGAGAAGGCTGAAATACAGTATAATGTTATTGTGAGCATGAGCCAAGGTCAACAACAGATGACACAACTTATGGCACAACTACTTCAGACTATGCAAAACATTAATGTGGCCAAGGCAACACAATTCTCTGCAAGTGAAGGAAGTGCTACAGCTAATCATAGAATCGTTGTGGATTCCACACCTAGGCCCACTCAACCCAAGTTCTTTAAAAGGGAAGAAGATCCACATGAAGAAGAGCCAAATCAAGATGAGGATAATTTTGCTTCCCTCTTTGCAGAGTATAGAGCACTTGGACTAGAGTTCCATGCCCAAATGTCAATGATTTCTACAGATTGAACTTGAAGCATGGGAAGAAGAAGGAGAGAAGGACAAATTCACATCAGCATCGTAAGGATCTACAAAATAGGTTGGGTAAGTTATCCATTCCTATTTTTGATGGTTCCAATAGATACACTACACAAGCTTGGATTTAGCAGTTAGATACATACTTTTCCCACAATCCAATGTATGAAGAGGAAGCCATCAAATTTGCTACATTACACTTGGACAGCATAGTACATGAGTGGTGGTATCATGGATTGATCACCCAAGGGCATAAATTGATTAGCACTTATGAGGAGTTCACTTAGAGATTGATTGACAGGCTTGACAGCAAGGACTCAAAGACCTACTTTAAGGAGTCAGCTCAATTGAGACAGAGTGATTTAGTGAATAGTTATGTGGCAGAGTTTCAAAGATTGTTAGTGATGGTTCTAGATGTTTCAAAGAAGAGACTTATAGTTCTTTTCATGGAGGGTTTGACTGAGCCTCTTTAGAGGTTGGGTTAAGGCTTTTGATCCACCATCACTATCGGAGGCCATTAGGAGAGCACTCACCTTGGAGACATCCATTCCTAAGGGCAAATTTCAGCATAAGACACCTCTAGTTCCACAAAAGAAATCATTTTAGAAGATAGTGCCACATCCCAACCAAATGCCATGGAAAGCAAGTAAAGAAGAGGAATCAAGGAATAAGCTTAGGAGAAAGAAATTGTGTTTCTTTTGCAAGGAACTATGGGGGCCAGGTCACCAATACCTTGGTAGAGGACAGGTACACTACATAGAGGTGATATCAGATGAAGACTCAGAAGCAAAGGATCTTGAACCCAAGGTTGAGGAGATAGAGCAAGAAGAAACAAAGGAAGAGGAGGCTTCAAGAAGTACTCTTGCTACACTTTCAGGTGCTCCTAGATATCATCCATTTTGGGTTCGAGGAGTTCTATAGGGACAGAAGATTACAGTATTGATTGATAGTGGAGCTACTCATAATTTCATTGATGAGGATTTGGTCTCTCAGAGAGAACTAGCCACCAAGGATTTTGAGGGGTTTAATGTCATAGTGGTGGATAGCTTCACCATTCCTTGCACCAAGAAGATTTAGCAGCTTGATGTCTCATTGGGGAGGCATAATGTGAGATGATTTCTATGTTGTTGGATTGGGAGAGACCGATATGATTTTGGGTGTGCAGTGGTTGCATTCTCTTGGGGAGTTCCCTCAAAACTATCAAATCATGGAGCTGAAATGTAAGGTTGATGCCAGATGGTAAGGAGGTTACACTACAAGGCATTTCAGATGGAGTCCCAGAGTTGTTTCAACTAAGAGGATGGAGAGATCTTTTCAAAGAGGCCAAGTGGCTTGGACAACTCATTGCTTGATCACTAATATAGGGGCATCCGAAGGTGAGAAGTGTAACAATCTACCCCAAAATGTTTTTTGAAAATTTGAACAATAATAATCAATGTTAGCACAATCATGCATGAACAACTAAATGACCTCCACACTTCTAATCACCAAGATCCCACTGGGCGAGGTGAGAGCATAATGTGCTTTGGTGTACAATCTAAAACATTGTGCAACAATTAAGTACATTGATCTGCTGTGAGCAGGCATCCACTATGCAGTGGAGATTCACCACTTTTCAGTGGGTATGAGTGCAAGAATGAAAGTTACAAATCATCCACTTATTCAGTGGGTATTCACCACTTATCCAATGGGTATAAACAAAGAAAGAGAGGGTTCATTTGCTCCACACTAGCGGTTGAACCATCCAGGGTTACTTTAATGAATTTCACAAGATAAAGAAATGATTACAATGCTTAGGAAAAAGCAACACCATAATCAGAATTATTAACCAGAGTATGATCAATTGCCAATGTTGATATGTATCATGGGATCACCTGCAATAAACACAAGTCAATCAATTCTTTGTTGATGCTGATAACTCTGATAATACTGATTCTGAGACAGCTAATTGAAGATAAACTCATAAAATCTGCCTTAATCCCTTGGTACGGATGTCCCTCTCAAAGATCAATGGCAACCACAACATGGGATGAACAATCCACCCAGAAAACAGTAGCTCAGAAATGCACTGAAATGAAGCTCAAACTGTCTAAAAGATTCACAGACCAGTTATCACAGTTTTAAACATATGCCATTTTCCTTATGTACAGCACCATGGAGCCCAAATCATAGAATCATGAGAGCACAATATTAAAAACTCATAACAGACTTTATACAACTTCCATTCCACTCTTCATAACATTCCAATGCAATCCAAAACAGACCCAAATAATAAAGATTTCATTTGAAATTCATCAACCTCCTCTACAGGTCCATACGGCCCTGTCTTGTACGGATTCCTTACAGAAATTACAAACTGCACTTTAAACCACTGAAAACAGTCTTAAAGGAGGTGCCTAGGCAATACCAATGCATTACAAAGGATTTTGCAAACAAAACTTCATTAATATTTACTTCTCAAATTCATCCCAAGCTGCCTTGTATGGCCCAGCATGTACGGCCAGTCAAGAAAACTAACACCAAACACAAAAATATTAACCAAAACCAGTCCAAAATCATCTACAACTTATTATAAGTATTTTCTATCTGAATCACAAACAAAATTGCATTTGAATCTACCAACTCCATTCAGCTCCATTTGATTTTCTGAATGAAAACCACCATTATCAGCTAGGGTGGATATTCCACCACCAAAACTGATCATCCTCTAGAGGGTTTTCGTCCTCAAGAAGGTAAGATGATCTCTTTGGTACAATCCCAGCAGCATAACAGTATAAAATCCAAGCATGAGCCTTCACAATGAGCTCTCACTCCCTTTTTAAAAGCACCTGGGAGTTACAAAATAATTCTTTCTTGAAAATATTATCTTTTTCTCCTCAAACTTACAATAAATCTCTATTTCCAAGAGATATGCTCACTTTAATGTGTCTAGGAGAAAAATAAAACACTTTCTCAGTCCAAAATGCTATAATACTTAAGTTACCTGATAAATATTTCCAACCTTATAACTTAAGTGCACAAAAATAATTAAATAGACTATTTAATTATCAACTTTTACGGAAAACTCCAAACTTCACCAATTTGATAATTAAACCGAACCAAACTGCTCCAAAAGATTAGGAATGAGAAAAGATGCCCTCGGAACGACTTTCTATAAATATAGCCTCTCCAAAAATCTTGGAGAACTATCCAGGAGCCCGATTGAACCTCAAAAAGTGGCAAAGTCATCCCGACAAAACATAGACCTCAAAACCAACATCAGTATACACAACAACTGCACCAGAAGTCCATCACAAAATGAATCCCTTATCATACCACATAGCCTATCGAGATCCCAAAATAGGCTATTAGGCCCACAACTGACTAGGCTGAAAAAGGGAATATTGCAAGAAGTCTTATCATGTGGATATTTAGTCTATTTTGGACAAGCATAGCATAGTTTTCAGCGATATACCTCCAACATTGCCACCAGATAGAGGATTTCAACAGGTTCTTGAGCTTGAGGATGGATCCAAGCCGGTCATCACTACCCCTTATCGCCATCCTAAGAGGCATAAGGAGGAGATTGGGAAGGTGATTAAGAAGCTATTGGACATGGGACACATAGGGCCAAGTTCTAGCCCATTTGCATCTTCCATGGTTTTGGTCAAGAAGAAGGATGGTACTATGAGGATGTGTATTGATTATAGGGCATTGAACAAGAAGACGATCAAGAACCGCTAGCCTATTCCCAGGATTGATGAGTTACATGGAGCAGTGTACTTCTCCAAGATTGATCTTCGGTCGGAGTATCATCAAATACAGGTTAGAGAGGAGGATGTGCATAAGACAACTTTTAGATATCATTATGGGCATTATGAGTTCTTGGTCATGCCTTTTGGTTTGACGAATGCACCAACCACATTCCAGTCTTGCATGAATCGAGTATTCATTAATCAGTTGAGGAAATTTGTGTTGGTTTTCTTTGATGATATACTTATCTATAGCAAGACTTCCGAAGATCACTTGAGACACATAGATGAGGTGCTTGGGATTTTAGAGCAGCAATCACTCTTTGCCAAAGCATCTAAGTGTGAGTTTGGGATGACAAAAATTTTGTATTTGGGGCATAATATTAGTGCCCAAGGTGTTCAAGTGGATGATGAGAAGATACCGGCTATCATAGATTGGCCCCCTCCTAAGACTTTGTCACAATTAAGAGGTTTCTTTGGACTCTATAGCTATTACAAGAGGTTTCTTAAGGGATTCTCACAATTAGTAGCACCATTAACAGACTTGACAAAGAAGATAGCATTCCATTGGTTTGGTTCAGCACAGCGAGCTTTTGATAAGCTCAGGGAGGTCATGAGCTCATGTCCTGTATTGTCTATTCCAAATTTTTCACTTCCTTTTGTATTAGAGTGTGATGCTTCAGGAGAGGGGATTGGAGCAATTTTGATACAAAATAAGCATCCCATAGCATTTGAGAGTAGGAAGATTAAGGAGTCAGAAAAGGGCTTTTCCATTTACGATAAGGAGATGTTGGATATCATGTACACTTTGGCTAAGTTCAAGTAATATTTGGTTTGTGGGAGATTTGTGATGAAGACGGATCATAATAGCTTCAAGTTCTTCCTCAACCAAAAGGATTTGAATGATAGACAACATAAATGGGTAAAGTAAGCTACAAGCTTATGATTTTAACATTGAGTATATTAAGGGGAAAAATAATGTTGTGGCTGATGCATTATCGAGAAAACCATATTCGTGCTCTATGTCTGATATTTATGATGATTGGAGAGTTGCTATTATAGCAGAGTATGCTAAAAATGCATTTGCTAATGATGCCTTGGAGGGCAAGTTTTAGGATGACAAGTATAGGGTGGTGAATGAGCTCATCCTTTAAAAGGATAGGGTGTATCTTGTTCCTAAGTCTAAGGTGAAGGAGAGGATTTTACAGGCAGCTCATGACACACATTTGGTGGGCCATCCAAGGTACTACAAAACTTATAAGCAGGTGAGAGAGGTTTTCCTAGAAAGGACTCAAGGAGGATGTCCTTAAGCACATTAAGGAGTGTATGGGAGTGTATCACATGCCAACAAAATAAGACAGAACAAGTATTTCCAGCAAGATTATTGCAGCCCTTGCCTATTCCGGGTCAAACATAGGAGAGTGTTTCTATGGATTTCATCACTAGACTTCCACGAGCTCATGGTAAGGATCGCATCTATGTTGTGGTTGATAGACTCACTAAGTATGCACATTTCTTTGCTATATAGTCAGAGTTCAAGGCACCACAATGGCTGATTTGTTTTTCAAAGAGGTGTTTAGACTACATAGATTGCCTAAGAACATAGTGAGTGACAAGGACAGCAGATTTCTTAGCTTGTTTTGGCAGGAGCCCTTTCGATTGACAGGTACAAAGTTGACTCCTAGCACTAGTTATCACCCTCAAACGGATGGGCAAACAAAAATTGTGAATAAGTGGATTGAAGGATATTTGAGGAATTATGTAGCAAGGCAGCAGAATGCATAGATTAGATGGCTCTATCTTGGGCAGCATTGCTACAGTTCTTCACATCACATGTCCATAGGTATCTCTCCATTCAAAGCTTTGTATGGATATGATACTCCATCTTTCTTGGATGTGGTTGTTTCGGATAGCAAAGTGCCTAGGGCAAAAGATTTAGTGCAACAGAGCTAGGATATCTTGAGAGCACTTGTTACACTTACAAAGAATTGCAATTTACAGATATTATACATGAGGAGGGCAAAAGAGTGTTGGGCAATTACAAGACTACCTATAGTTCTGACGAATGTTGGCTTCATTGATGAGATTCCTCTGTGTCGTTATCCAAGAGTGGCAGTTGTAGAACTATGAAGAGCTCTGTCATAGCTGTGTTAATGAAGGCAAACTTGCATCTCCTACTTGCCAGGTGATAGTGTAGGACCTATACTAAAGTGGATGAAGCTTGTGGTAAGGTTTTGTGAGTCATTCCTTCTAAAAATGTAACCATACCCAATCGCCATCCTGGATGGTATGCAGTGTGGTGTCTGTCATGGAGTTGCTTATACTTAGCATTAGCATTCTAAAGGATGGTTTGCATCAAGTATTATATCTATTGAATGTTCTCAATGAATTTGGCAGCTTTGTCAACTTCCTTTTGAGTAGAAGGTGTTGTTGCTAAGGATGGTAGCATTGGATAAGCTACATTGGTGGGTGCTAGTGGTTGGAAACCCAATCAGATTTGAAAAGGGTTACATATTGTAGAACTAAGAAGAGCTTTGTCATAGCTGTATTGAATGAACAAACTTTCATCCCATGTACATTGCTTCCTAGAGTTGTGCATCCAAAGAAGATGCACTATTATCTTGTTTACTACTTTTGTCTATCCATCAATCTATGGATGGAAGGAAGTAGACTTGCTCAGCTTTGTGTCCATCAATGACCAAAGTGCCTTCCAAAACTGGCTCAAGAATCTAGTGTCCCAATCAAAGATGATGGTGGATGGTAACCCAAAATGGATCTATATATTCTAAGAGTACAATTGAGTTGTTTCTAGAGCTGAAATTGATTTCTTACAAGGCATGAAAATTGTCATCCTAGAGAATCTATCTACCACTACATACATACAATGATTACCCCTTCTGGTGGTAAGACAAATAGACAAAAAGTCCATGGAAATAGATTCCCAAGGCCTTTTTGGAACCAACAAAGGTGTGTATACACATTTCTTGTTGACCAACTTGGTTATGGCACATGTGGTGCAGAATTGGACGTGTTTGGCAACATCTGATTGGATGTGTGACCAATAGAGACACTTCTACAATACTACTACTAGGGTCATCTCAACTTCTAAGTGTCCTATAACCTTGCTAAAATGAGCCTCCCATATGAGTTTTTGCCGCTCTTCCTTGTGTGGAACATACAAGTGTCCAAAGGAAATATAGGAGACTAACTTGCAAGTAGAAATCTGGAATTGGCTTACAACTCCGCAAGTTTTGACGGACCTCAAAGAATTGTGTCTATTGCATACAATTTTGCCCCCAAGTGTTTGTCTCATGTCCACATGCGTCAAGCACAGTGAGGAGAGCTTGAACCATAGGTCAACCCAAACAATTTGCTACTGAATTGAAAGTTCCCTTTTGTGTGTGACATTTAGCTGGAACTAGTCAAGTTACAATGACACTTATGATGGCATTCCTGTAGAAGCTTGTTCTGTGTTGGCAGAAAGTGAAGCAATTTGTGATCCGTGTGGATCACTGTTTATTTCCCCAATATGTAGTGTTTGCATTGTTTACATGCCTGCAAAATGGCATAAACTTGTCATATGTGGGATACTGTCAGACTATTGTAGTGAAGGTCTTGCTGTGGAAGGTGATCGGATGGCAATGTTAAGAGAGGATTATTCTGCGTGTGTATTTAGAGGCATTGGTCTCTATCTTGAATGGTTGTTGAAGATTTGGTAGCAAGAGCATTGGAAAGCAAAGTTTGCATTTCAGTTCGTCAAATGCCTTTTGTTGTGCAACTAACCAAGTGAATTCTGCTTTTGCGCCACCTTTGGTGATCTAATTCAATGGTTAGGTGACTTGAGAAAAAACTAAGTACAAACCTCCTATATAAGTTTGCTAATCCCAAGAAGTTGCAAAGCTCTGTGGGAGTCTTTAGCGTATGCCACTCTTGGATGGCACGAATTTTGGTCAGATCCATGTATGCTCCCTATGCATCCATAATGTATCCTAGATATTGTATCCCCTGCATGGCAAATGAACATTTCTCCAAATTGACCTAGAGTTTTTGTTGCCGCGAAGTGGGAAATACCTATTGGATGTGGCATAGACGTTTGTCCCATGTTGTACTAAAGATTAGGATGTCATCTAGGCAGACAACAACAAATGAGTTTGGAACAGCCTAAGAATAGGAAGGTTTGTAGGCTCAATAGAAATCTAATGATACCCAAACATAACATTGATCTTGGTGAACAACTTGGCACCATGGAGCTTGTCCAAAAGATCCTCTATCTAGGGAAGAGGGTAGCAGTTCTTCACTATGCTCTTGTTGAGTGCTTTGTAGTCAATGCACAATCACCATGTGTCATCCTTCTTTGGCACAAGCATAATTGGGCTACCACAAGGCAAAGAGCTAGGCCTAGTGTGTCCCTTGTTTGCAAGTTCTTAGATCTATCGTCTGATCTCTTCATGCTCAAGAAATGATTTGTTCTACACAGATGAATTCGGTAAAGGTGGCTTTGGTATCAAGTCAATGGTATACATTACTGCACAATGCTAAGGCACTTCATATGGTGACTGAAAGTCTTTGTACTCCTCCATGTCTTTTAGTTGTTGTGACTATGTTGAGGGAGTTCCAGTATAAGTTTGGACTGCAAGGACATTCTTGCTCTCAAGTTTGACCATGAGAAGGATAAACTTTCTATTGGAGCTAACTAGCTTCTTGAATTTGCTTGGCACTAATGAGAGACAACTTAAGGACTACTATTGGTATACGATATCTATGCTCACCAACATCTTTGATAACATTCCTAGGGCTTGCCCCATAGGTTGCATGTTGATGAAACAGATATGGTTGCCAAAGTAAAACATCACACACCCCTAATGGTGCGACATCACAAAGGATTGTTGGTGTAATTAAATATTTAATTACACTTTATTAAGTTTACTTAGGGCTAATTTTAGTCTTAGGTTATTCTTAAGTCATATTAGGGTTTTCCTCTAACTTGCAAATATAAAAGCAAGTTCTCACACGTAATTCTTTAATCCATTTCATTAATTCATCCTTATTGTGCAAATTATTCATCTTTGCTTTTTTCTCTTGTGGAAGGTAAATCTTAGGTTTTGCAGGTGATTTTGGTGTTTTCAAGTTTATCATAAACTTCAACATGGTATCAGAGCTTGTATCTTTTTACCACGATCTCCAATTTTTGTGATTCTTGTGGGGTTGGAAAGGTATTGAGGAGCTCTACACAGCCATCCATGCACTTTTCCCAGATTCAGCCCCAAGTATTCTTTATTCAGTTTGTTGGTTTTATGGCTTCTGTTTGATATTCTGAACATTTTGGCACCTAAAGAAGTTCTGTTTGTTTTGTTGGGCTTCATTTATCAGCATTAATACATATTCAGATTGTTGATCTATGATCTGATTTATTTGAAGAGATATCATGAGTTTTGCTATTCACCCTTCTGTGGTAACATTGGGTAAGGATAATTATGAGTCTTGGCAAAAGGGCATCTTGACACATCTCAGATGGTTCAATCTTTTGCCTTATCTTTATGGACTCATACCTGAACCAGATACACCTAGGAGGAAATTTGTATGGGGAAATTATATTGATCATATTGTAGGATTGATTGGTTCTAGTGTTGATTATGACACTATGTGTTCTATCTCACATATTAAGTGCCCACGCGCTCTTTGGACTAGCATTTGGGAGATCTATGGAGACCCACATCTCTCTCCATTCCCAGATGATCCTGCTATGGATTGCCACATACCCCTTGATGATGCAGATTGCATACCTTTTAATGATGATATAGTTGAGGAGCTTGCATATTTGACAGGTCTTGCTAGTTCAAATGACACAAAGACTTCACTTGCTTCTCCTTCTTCTCTTATCGAAATCACATCTGTATTACCTGTTGCTACATCAGATTCTTTGCAACAGGACATTATCAGTCTTCCAAAGATAGCTCATTGGGACACATATATACCAGATATATCATTTTTATTTGTAGAGTCCCACCTTGTAGATTTGGAGGACCACATTGAGGACATATGTCTTCTATTTGATGACAACTTCGATGGAGTTGCATCACCATCATCTGCTTCAGCGATTGTTTTTCATCCTCTTCTTCAATCACAGTTTGGAAGTGGATTGGAGACATTTGAGCAATTTTCAGGAGCATCATTTTTGTCTTTGGATCATGTGCAGAGTTCAGAGACATTTATTCTTCTTCCTGTATATTCCTATCTGGCATGGGAAGACATTATGCATACATCTACAGTTCTATTTCTTCACAAAGGGAGAAATGTTATTCGACGTTCATGGGTCTTCATCTTTATTTTGTGTCGAGCATCTTCCAGCACTGCAAGAGTCATCTTGAGGAGCGGCTGCATGGTCTCTCTTCTCATTTCTATTTTGGGAGGGAGCATTTCCTCGCATGGAGTTTCATCCTTCTCATTTCTAGGGGGGTCACTTGACCTTCCCTCTTCTTCCTCTCTTATAGGGGACATTCATGATTGTATTTTTGTGATGGATTCAGTTCTTGGGGGGGGCTTAATGTTAGTCCTTCTTCCATGACATGTTCATGTACTTGTATTTTTCTCTCTTTTGGAGAGGAGTTTTCTCCCACTAGGTTTTTCTCCTTTCTCTCCACTTTATGAGAGATTCTTGTTGTTCATGGGTACCTAACATGGCCTTGTAGCCAAGACCCATTCTTGCATTAGTTGCATGTTTTTCATTTCTCCCTAAGTTGCACTTAAGGGGGGATGTTGGTGTAATTAAATATTTAATTACACTTTATTAAGTTTACTTAGGGCTAATTTTAGTCTTAGGTTATTCTCAAATCATATTAGGGTTTTTCTCTAACTTGCAAATATAAAAGCAAATTCTCACATGTAATTTTTTAATCCATTTCATTAATTCATCCTTATTGTGCAAATTATTCCTCTTTGTTTTTTTCTCTTGTGGAAGGTAAATCTTAGGTTTTGCAGGTGATTCTGGTGTTTTCAAGTTTATCATAAACTTCAACAAGGACTACGTTTTGAAATGTCTTGATTTTGTACTCCAAGTGAAATTTTTGAGTGATGAGTTTCTCTAAACCCGAACTAAACCATCCAATGGTGTATGGCTGAGGGTAAGGCATCAATGGAAAGCTCAATTTGCAAACCATTTCAAGAGAATTCAGATTCTCCTAACTTCCATTGTTGACTATGAGGTGTACCAATTGTCCATTAACCCCACATTTGAGAGTGGAACAACCTATCTACTTCTGAATCAATGTTGGAGGAAGAGGCAATATTTGCAGTTCCAACCATGGCACTAGGCTCTACAACCATGATTTGCTTGACTTTGTTAGGTGTTGTGGTGGTAGTATCGATGGAATCCAATTGCCAAAGCAAGGCTTTTCTAGCATGACACTCTTCAGTAGAGTGACTACTAGTGTTGTGAATCTTGCACCACTTTGCATTTGGATTGTTTCTTCTGCTCATTGGGTGGTGTGTCCTAAGATTTCTGTGAAGGTCTTCTATTGAGTTCCACCCTTGGTGTTCTTTGTCTGCACTTTGTCCTAAGACTCTTTCTTGGTCTTCTGCTTGGCCTTGGCCTCAAATTTGCAAGTGAATCTATAGATGTTTTTGAGAGTAGAGATATGGAGGAAATCCATGTCTAATTGGATATATGGTCTCAAGCCCAACCTATACTTGAGAATGAGAGTTTGCTCAGTCTCTTCAATGGACAACTTGGAAGCTAGAGTGTAAAAAATATCAATGTCCTCTTACATAGATCGGTCCTTTGTTTGGAGCAGCTATGCAAACTTGATGTATTGATCATCATAGTTCCTGACCAAGTAGTAAGTCTCTTTAAGGGCTTCAATGAAACCATTCCCAATGCCTAGAGATTGTAACATAATGTCCTCCTTGTGTGATGCACGATAATTTTGCCACCATTGTTTGACGAGTAAGGAAACTTTCAAAAGGGCAAAGGTAATCTTTTCTCTATCAGAGAAAAGATTTACCATGAAGTAAAATGAACAAAGGAGATTAGAACAATAATCTAGAGCATCTATGTCTATTTTTCCTTTGAAAATTGGGATTTCTAGATTAACTTTGACCTTGTACGGTGTGGAACAATTGAAGGGTTTAGAGGCAAAAGAGCTCTCTGGAGAATGTTACACACACTCAAGGAGTTGGGCAAAGTGATCAATGATGCTTCCTCAATCACATACATATTGTTGTTTTAAATCTTCCCAATATCATCATAACACATCTTCTATCATTCACTCAAGCATATCCATAATCAATGTCTTTGGAGTTCTATTTACTATCCTGGGTGATTAGAGAGGAAGGTATGCAGCAAGGTCACAAGTCACAAGCCCCAACTTCTCGTAATCTGACCTCGTATGGATGGGCATACCAATTAAGACACAATACAAATGTAAACTTGAATGCGTTGGACATGATATGAACTAGGTTGTTTTCATACCACTGATCCAAGGCCCGAGGTGGAACTTGGTGGATAGACAAACTTGGCAGACCAAATGTGCTCTGGCAGAAGCATAAATACTAATGACAAAGGTCGATAACTATATCAGAGTGCAGAGGGCTAGGGAAAGAAGAATAACAAAACAAGTTAGACATTTCAATGAGAACTATAATGCAAGGTTTTATTATGCAATAGTTTTCTACATGATCCAAGAGATTGGATGTATTGAAAGGCTAAGCTATCCTCCTATCTACCACTAAGCTAGCTGAATCACTGTGATGACCCCGATCTAATGTTTTTGGTTGGTTTGTATTTTTTGTATTTTCTGATTATAAATAAACAATGAAACCCAAAAAACACTAACTGCTATCTACTCCAACATACAGATCACTGTCATTTATCCTTCAACATTTGCAAACTGAGAAAATGAACAGCTACAGTATGCTTGCATCAATCACCATTACTTCAGACAACTCATTATGTATAATTTACTGATTTCCAGTGAGAAGTATACCAGCTGAAAGTGTAACAATTATTTGATTGTTTCATGACAAATATACAGTCCCAAGTATATGTAAACAAGATCTGCAATTGGAATGTTACTCCTACGGACTTGCTAACAATTGATTGACCTGTATGTTGCAGTTCGAGATGACTGTCAATGTTGGCCACTCAAACTCAGGTCATACGGCCTGTGACTGAATGGACTGGCTGTGAGGTGGTGGCAGCAATGAGTATGGAGCTACCATGTGTGGAACCACTGTCCCTTAAAACCCTTGTTGTCTCCCTTCCGATTCAAACCAAATGTTAGCGACCTGTGCACAAAAGATGGATGAGATCTGCTACGGCCAGGTAATTGTAGTTCAAACCCTCGGAATTTGTTAATGATTAGTGTCCAGCGATCAAGGAAAATGTCCAGCTACCCATGCAACTCCAGCCAACAGTCAAATCGACTTAGGTTTACTTTGCAAATGTGATTCGATGTCTCAGCAAGATATTAGTGAACAGTGATCAGATCTGCTCACAAACACACACCCTTATTTGCCCTTGAATTGTATGCCAAACTCTTATTAACTCGGCTAAACGTGATGAAGGCAGTCTACTGTGTCAGGCGCTCCAAATTATATATATATCAATAATGGCGTCCAGCACTCAAGAGTGGTGAATGAATGGAAGTTGACTTCAACGCAAAATATCCTAAAAGTAGACAAACTCCAGTTAGTGTGACTGCAATTCCTGAATGGAAATTGCCAAGGAGAGGGTAGGGGTTTCATCCTAACCTCAGAGTATGCAGACAAGGGATTTTGTCCTTTATGCACAAATACTTGAACTCGAAAATGAACCATGCCAATATGAAAAATCAGATAATCAAAATGAGCAACTTGAGCTTGTAGATATACCTTCCATTTAGGACCCATGGGACCTAATTTTGGCGCCCAGATTTGAATTTGCTTTTTTAAAATTTTATTTTTATATTTTATATTTATTTATCTATTTATTTTTTATTTTAACTAATGTTTAAAAACACTTTTTATTTTTTTTTTAAAATTGTCTTTGGAAAAAAGGGACATGACAATCACTAACTTGTTATCCAAATGTTCTCTTGTTACAAAGAATGGTATTTTACAGTAATATACATGAAGAGGGTGAAGAAGCATTTGGCAGTTACAAGACTGCCTGCAGCTCTGACAAGCGTTGGCTTCATCGATAGATTCCTCTATGTTGTTGGGAACAAGTATGTCAGGACGAACACCACTGAATGTGTGTGGCAAGATTTGAGAGGAGATAGACTGGTGTTACAGACACATGTTCTAGAAGTGATACTATGTTGCTGACAAGCCACAAAAGCCACATGTTAGAGCTGATGGAATCATACACTCCTGAATGTCCCAGATCCTCCTCGATCAGTAGAGATTCCACAAGTAGTTATTCAGTTATTGTCCCAGATTATCAACTCCTTTGCAAGTGAGAGTTACTTGTCACTTGCAAAGAGAGCCAAATACTTAGTCCACATGTTTGGTATCCTACACTTATACAATGAAAGACACCAACATATTTAGAGGGACCTCTAGTCCATTAGAATGTGCATGAGAAAAATGAGAGATGGATTTTTGTTCAGAAGTCATTGGCTTCGATTACCAAGAACATCCTAAGAATGTAGTTTAGGTTGTTTGATAAGCTATTCACGGTGCTAAGACATAAAAGAGATGCAGAACATCCATGGAAACATCAAGAGGGTTACAACCTAAAAAGATTTGGAGCATTCTAATTTGTACAACAGAAAGGAAAGCACTGGAAAGGACAAAAAGACAGAATGCAGTAGAAGAGGAGGTTCCCAGCATTAGATACATCGTTGCCGATTCTTCCTTTCCCTAGAGTTTTATCAATATGGGTGTTGCCCTGAGGGCTGTGATTCAATGGTGCGCACTAGTGACCTAAATATTAGTAGTCATAGGTTATGTGTTTTGGAAGTTCGGCACCACAACAAGACAAACACACCATTTATCATTCCCATTCTCCTTGCTCAAAGCTTTTATGTGCCAAATTAGGATTTGGCAATGGAGGATATATTGCTTTATGCATGAAAAAACAAGTATATGTTACCTGTACTAATCCCGAAGGCAAGTGCAGTAAATTGTGTACACTCTCGTGCTTCAGACAGTCCATCCAATCCTTATCAACAGTTTCCCAAAGACTCCCCTGCTCATGGATCCCTGCCACCAATAAATACTATGCCATTGCATACATATAAATAAATAAATAAATAAGAGAAGCTTGCCTGGAAAAAATTTACGACATGGGCACTCCATAAAAATTGATATTTTGTCAAAATACTGGCGATGGCCTCCAACCATTCCATTGTCAAGGCTCTTGTCTGGCAGCTGAACCTCAACGTTTTATCATTTCCATTGCTATTGCTGTCCATATCAGCTCTGCTTACCTCGCTGGCAACTGCGAACTGGGAAGACCAGTTTAAATTTTATTTCTTTGTCAATTTTTGTAAAAGGTAAATTCAGTCCAAATTTTGTTCCCCCATAAGAACAAAGAGAAAAGAATTGATTTTAATTACTTTGTGGAGATAGCGTCTTATACTCGAACGAAACCCCGGGGGCAGTCATGCATCCTGCAACGATAACTTCAATAAAAGCAACTTTACATAAATATTATAGGATAAGAAAATTAAATTGCAATATCTACAATTGGTAAGCTTGAATTGTAGAGGTTACCTTTGGACCGGGGTTGGGGCCCAATGAAGAGGGGAAGGACATTATTATTATTACTTAAACACATGAGCATGATGGGTGGAGAGTCTCAGAGTTTGAAGGTTATAGCGAAATTTCAGTTTGGAACAAAGGGACCGAAACTGGTAAAGGACATGGAGGGGTTACAATGCTAGTTTGGGAAATATGGAGTGGAATTGTTAAAGTGGAAAAAGAGGACCCGAATAAGCAATTCATATGGTTGAATATAACAGATAGGGAGGTCACAATCAGGGTGGTTGCATGTTACGTTGCTCAAAAAAGTTCAAAAGTTCTACAAGAAGAGAAACCTTGATAACGAAGATCCTTTTACGGCATTAAAGAAAGACATTTTTGTTTTTAGCACTATAGGAGACATAATGTTAATAGGGGATTTCAATGCTAGGACTACAAACAATCAATGTCTGCAATTGGGCAACGAAGGTGGAGAGGACAACAATCCCCTATGGTTAGAAGAGAATGGGGACCAGCTTTGGGATAGAACTTCTAGTGATGGGAATGAGAGTGTGACATATTTTGGTGCTGAACTTCTAGGTCTTTGTAGGTTATATAGCATGGTTGTATGTAATGGTATGAGGGTTGTAAAACTTATAATAGGTAAAGTGTGGTGGACTACGTAATATGCTCACAGAGCTCTTTGTCTAGGTTGTTGGAGTTCACCATTGGGAGCTGCCCCATTGAGTTCAATTTTGATCATGTGCCTCTCCAAGTTAAGTTTGGCTTTCTAGCAAACAACTAGCAAAGAGAGCAAGGCCAAAATACTCAAAAGAAGACCCACATACAAGGTAAAATCCTTGTGAGTCAAGAAAATCAGGAACTCTTCGTTGTTGCCCTCGATCAACACCTTCAAATGGCAAAAAGCAACATAGGGGGAAAAGAAAACAGTGAAACTAATGAGTGTATTGGCAGCAATTTGTTGATCCCTTTAATCCACAAAGCTTTAAAGGTCTGCAAGAGATCTCAACCTAAGAAGGGGGTTTCAAACACTTTCCTAGCTAATCCATGGTATGACGAAGAGTGTAAGGCTACAAAAAGATCCCACAAAGAGAAGAAGACTAACAAAGATAGCAAGAATAAATATGAGCAGCTGATAAAATCCAAAAAGGAGAGCTATGTGATATCAAGGAGGAAAGAATTAATATCTTTGGGTTAACACAACCCTAAAGGCTTTTGGAGAGAGCTACAACAAAAGATAAAAACAAATAGAAAATAATATCACGGGTGCCCAATGGTTAGAGTATGTGAAGCTTCTTTACGAGTGGACACAGGTGAAAGATAACCCTCCCATAATTAACACGTCAGTTGAGCTTTTCACGGTGGAAGATATCAAGCAGGGGATAAAGAAATTAGCTTGTGGTAAAGCGCAAGACATTGATGGGTTGCAAGTTGAATTTTTAAAGTGGGTGGTTGATCTCCTTACTCCACACATCACGCGTATCTTTAATAACGTCACACAAGTTGGATTCCCGACAGAGTGGACAACTAGTGTCGTTATTCCTCTTTTTGAAAGTGGGGACATCAATAACCCCTCCAATTATCGCACTATTATGGTCAATCCTCTTCTTGAAAAACTCTTTGGGAGCATGATAGAGCATAGAACTAGTAGCTGGGCTGAAAAGGAGGGAAAAAGAGCAAAAGGGCGGATTGGATTTAGACCTAAGCACTCTACCATTGATCACTGCATGACTCTTAGGCACTTCATTGAGAAAGTTTGGGATGCCCAAGGGGGAGAAGCTTTAGGTTGCTTCATTGATTTTAAAAAATCCTTTGATACGATTCCTAGGATCAAACTTTGGAGAAGGATGGAGGAGCTTGAGATTCCAGATGATTATATCCTAGCTAACTCAAAGTGATTGTGAATGCCAACATTGATTGGTGACTGCTAAAAAGCATATTGTAGTGTATCACACATTTGATTTACCTTTTCCTATTGACTGGAATGCCATGTTTTCAAGGTGGGGAAGAGCATATAAGATTCATCAACTCTCCTACAGTGATATTTTGCCATCAAGAAGTACTCAAACATGAGCATCATAGAAGAGTTGAATCATTTTTAGGTGGTTATATAAAGGTCACTCATTATTTAGAATATGGTAGCAATGTCCTCTAGATTTCTACATCTTTCTTCAACCACCTAGAGTTTTACATGGAGTGAGTTATTCCATTGTTAAAACTTGGCAAAGTCTCTTTTCAACTCTATGCATTGTTCCTCCACTTTCTTTTGGAGAACTTAGTGCCTATGTTAGAGGCTCATAGGAATTATTTGTGCATCATCAACAACCTACCTGTGGATCTTGGCTATTCACTTCCCTTTCTCAACTTGCATAGATAAATGAGTTAGCTTAGGAGTGGGTTCCCTAAGTTTTCACTTGGTTTCTACCAACTCAAAGTACAAAACCTTATTTGTCTCTTGATAGAAATTGATTGGACTTCCATTTGGGATATGGATAGAAGTAGCCCTAAGAAACTAATCTTCTACTCGTGCTTCTCCCATAGGCCTCACTATGTTTTACACCAAACTTTCATAGTGAATGAAGTGAGTAATTGGATCAAAGATGATTTTTTCCTAAGAAGTCTTGAACTAGAATGGTTGGGGTGACCGATCCCAATATAATTGTTCCACCTCAAGCTAAAGAGAATGGAACTACTCAGTGAACTAACAAAACAAAGTAGTGTCAAGTTGCAAGATCAAAGTGGGAGTGAGGAAAGGGTAGATAAGAGATAGTCCTATAAAAGATGAGACCATGAAAAGGGTAGGAGGAGTTTGATTTGTTATAATTGTAACTAATGGAGGGGAAGGCAAAAGGAAATGAGGGATATTCAACATCAATTCCTTGTGGGTTTCCATACCCATGATGGTTGTTTCAGCACTTGCAATAACCTGTGGATAGGGGGTCTAAGAGGAAGAGGGGTGGAGCTCAATGGGTAAGGGGATTTTCTTGGGACTTATAAAATGTAAACATTTGGTGGAAAGCTCCGAAGAAACAATGGGCTATGGAAAGCAAAGGGAAGAGAAAGAAATTATTGTTGCCTAGAAAGGGATAAAGATATAGGGTCAATGATAGTTTGGGAATAGGGGAATCTTCTTTCAGAGGAAGCACACTCTAAGACTCATTGTGGGCTTCCATAGGAACATTAAGGGTTCATGAATCAATGGAGGAATTTGCATCCATCACCTCAATTGAGGTTATTTAATTTAGAGAGGAATTTGCAAGGAGGTGAAGAGGGGACTTGTGAACAAGGGTGGCAAATTTAATTACACTATCTATAATATTTACATTTAAAGGATGGGAAAACATTATAACTTAGCTTTTGGGGAAGGTTTTCCAAGATCTACTCTTTGATTCACCTCTTCGACTATGTAGGTTTTTGTGTGAGAATCTTATGTCCAACTAACTTGTTGCTCAACTATGTCATCACTAGCATCCCTCTTCTTAGACTTTTGAGTCTTTTGCCTTTTCTTGATCCTAGTGGTTGACTTATTGGAAGTCAAGCCTAGGAGAGAAGGCTTGAGTTGGGCAATGGCATACTATTGAGGCTATGTAAGGGAAGGCCTAAATATATCTTGGAAATAAACTCAGGATCTACAAAGACCTCCAAAGTATCAATTTAAGATGAACCAAGTCTAGATTTGGCATCTTCCTTGGACAAGGACACAATGGCTTGGATGGGTTTTGTTATACCTTGGCAAAGTTTTCCAAGACTAGACACAAGGGTGAAACTTGATTAAGTAAGGTTGTTAGCACTGGGACCATATGTGTCAAAAAAAATTGCATGTTCCTTTCTTATAGTAATGCTAATTCTTGCACTTATTCTTGCCTTGGCCAAACCTACTCTGTAGTGTGCTTTAAAAAATCTATATTTTGACACTTTGTGGTGCTTCCCTTTTACAAGTCTAGTATCTTTGTCTTTGGTGCCAAGAGACCTCATTTATCCTTTCATTGACCAATTGGTTGGAGGAGATATTAAAGTTCTTGTCTAGATGATAGTCAGGGATGGAAGTGTCATGTTGGTTGACTTCACAACAAAACTACCACCATTTCTCAACCTTGGCACGAGACAATAATGTTGCATCTTCAACCCTATCAAGCATTTTCTTCTTGAGTCAATGCTTGTTGATAATAAAATGTAGGTCTAAGGTTTGTACTGCTTATGTCAGCTAAGTTAACCCTGGGGTGATGTAATAAGAAAGAAATTAGAAGAATGCACTAGGTAATATATGCATAACATAAAGATTAAAATAATTTTATACATTCATTGACACCATAAGATAGGTCTACTCATATATTCATATCATATATTCTGTATACAATGTACATCATTTACTACAAGCATAGATATAAACATCACATATGCTTGGGTGGCTTCTTGTAACTCACTCTTATATATATTTATATATATATATATATATATATATATATATATATATATGGAGAGACATGTCTTCCTCTCTTGAAATGTCTATTGGATGTGTTGTGTGTCCACTAAAGGTACCACACTGGTTCTACTCTGTTTATGTTGTATCAATAGTAGTGCGGTTTGCCCTTCCAACAATGCTCTTTTCTATTTTTTGAGTTGTATTTAAGGTGCGAAAGCGAAAGCGATACTCCTTTGGAGGAATATTCTTTTTTTGTTATCTAGGTACTTTGGAAACAATCACTTATTTTTTAACTTCCATGATTTGGATTAATTGTTGGAATGTTCTTTAGAATTAAAGGGAAGTCTTGGTGAGGTTGTGTGGATAACTTTGAATTTAGGGCCTAGGATTCTATTCTTACCCACATCAGTAGCAAAGATGTCATCAAGGTCATAACTCCATGGTTCATCATTCAATTGTAAGGAAAGACTAGATGTCGTTTCATTGAAGAAGTTGTGACACCTTCACCAATTAGAAGGATAATACAACCATTGGGGATTTGTAAAGCATAACTTTCCTTATGCCCAAATTAAACTCATGATCTAGAATATCACATGTTGCATCAAATCGATTGTGATAATGAATGTAGTATATAAAAAAGACAATTAGGTGAGAAATTTTTAAAAACTCATGGACTTGAATCTTTGTGTGTATGGTTAAATAGACAGGATGTCCTAGAAGAGACAATGAAGACACTCCTTCCACAAGAGATAAGAAAGCATCCATCTTAAAAGGAATCTTGGGAATGAATTCTTTTTCTTGAGAGGATAGTAACTATAGGTGCCAAAAAAATTGTGGCAAACTCAAAGAGTGTATTTGACTTGATGTTTAGTATATGTTGGGACTTAGGTGATATTCACCTTGGAGAATCCTAGTGGGAAGAGTTAATCTACAGGCTTCTTAGCAGTGAGTTTTTTAGATATTAATGTATGGCTAACATTGTTGTTTGCATGTGATAATAGTGTTGAAGGTCTTGTGATACATCATATATCATATTCCACATGTGTGGTAGTTCTATGAAAACAATTGCAGGGTATCGAGATGAAGAACTCACAACTGCATAAGTGTTTAGTACTTGATGGACCATGATCGGTGATGTAGGAGCACATGTGATATAACTAGTGAACATGTGGCATGACATACTTGGGATAGATAGTATCCTAGAAGCTGACATACAATACTGCAAGTAGTTAGAAGTTAAGATATGGTTGTATGTGTAATTGCAAGCAACTAGAGTTGGTAGTGGTGACTATACTAGAAACATACTTGTATTGACAATGTAGAGGATGTTACTATTTTTTCATAATGTGCAACAACGACAAAGTTTGCTAGATGATTATCCATGAAGAGAAACCATATTTTGTTCAAAGTGTAAATTTTTTACATCACATATGTATAGAGTATGGTTACATTGACTCTTAGTATTATACAAGTTAGTTATGTGGTTGGGCAGTTAGTATTCCTTGAATTTGTATATATATGTATGTATGTATATATATTAGTTTCTATAAATGTGTCAAGGTTACCTGATGTGAATATTTCATGTTATATACATTTAAGACATTATGTAAGTTATTGGTGTGAAAACATTAGTGGTTGTAGAAGTGGAGTATGTTGTATATTGAGACTCATTGTCCAAAACACCTTGTTTTATTCAATCTATTTTGATTTTGGTTAATACAATTGTGAATGTCTATTTTAGTGGTGGGTTTTTCTCCCATAAGGGTTTACCACATCAATCTTTGTGTCTTGTATAATCTTGTGACAACACACATTTCCATTACTTTCATATATGTGTTGATGTTTAGATTTGATACATGTTGAATATTAACTTAACGTATAATCTTAAGAACTCATAATTTTAATCTATCGGTCCTACTACAAAAGGGGGAAAGTCCCCAACATTTGGTATTAGAGTGAAATTGGTTGTTTGGGTGGTGTCTACTTAATTAGAGTGCAGACCCTAGCATGTATGGTAGTGAAACTCTACAATAGTTATAAGGTTGTGGTGGGTGTATAATTGAAATCAAATGACATCTTTGAAAGATTTTGCGACCAAACAGAACATTAAATCTATGGAAAGCACACCAAGGTTTGATATTGACAAGTTTAATGGTTAGAACTTCAAATTATGGAAGTCAAGGATGAAGGATCTTTTGGTGAAAAGAGATTAGTGGACTATAGTATCTTCTTCTGCAAAACCCTCAAGTATGTCTAATGAAGACTGGGCAAATTGGATAAGGAAGCTAGAAGTACTATTTGGTTATGTCTATATCAAATTATGTGTTAATGAATGCGTCTCATGAATAGATTGTAGATTCATTATGGAAGAAGTTAGGTACATTATATTAGTCCAATATCCTGTTAAATAAACTTGTTTTGAAGAAAAAGTTTATATTCTTTGAAAATGAGGGAGGGAGGTTGTTTAATTGATCAATTAAATTGTTTCAATATGATATTGAGCCAACTTGCATCAATAGCAATTAAGATGGACAAAGAGAAAAATGCATTGTATAACTTTGTTCCTTATTGAATTAATGGGATGACCTTGTGACGTCAATAAGTAAAAATGACACAACACTTAAACTAAAAAATGTAATAAGCATTTTGTTAAGTGGAGAAACTAGAAAAAGTACATGGACGATAAATCTTTTGATTCCCTTCTTGTGAGAGGTAGGTCAATGGAGATGAAAGGTAAGAAGAAGATGGGAGATAAGAAGTCTAAAGGTAATGACAGGTCTAAATCTCTAGGTATATCTAAGGTATTTAATATTGGAATTGTGCCAAGAAAGGTCACATGAATCAGTGTAAATCCAAAAACAAGGATGACTTATCTGATAAGTTCTCTAGTACTAATGAATATAGCAGTGATGCCTCTGTGTCTGGTAATATTGTTGGTGATGATTCTTGGTCGATTGATTCAGGTGCCTCTTTTCATATGACACCACACAAGGAGTGGTACTCAAAGTATACTAGAAGTGATGAAGGGTAGGTGTTTTTCAGAGACAACAAGTCATTGAAGATTGTTGGGTGAGGAACTATCAAAGTTGTTTTTGTGGATGGTAGCGTATAAATGCTCACTAATGTACTACATATGCCAGGTTTGGAAAGAAACCTAATGTCTGTGTCTAAAATAGCTAATGTAGGAATTAAGGCCACTTTTGATGGGAAATGATGTAGATTAGTAAGGGTTAATTTGGTGCTTACAAAAAGAGTGTAGCATGATACTCTGTATAGGTTGGATGCATCAATCTTGTCTAGTTATGTTAATGTTACTGCATCTGAATTAAGGTTGTTGTGGCATTTGTAGTTAGATCATTTAAGGGAAAAAGGTTTTAAAACCTTGACCAATAAGGATATGGTGGAAGATCTTAGTGATTGTTCAGTTGGTTTTGACTTTTGTGAGCATTGTGTGTTTGGAAAATAGAATAGGGTGTAGTTCAACTTTAGAAACACCAGAGGAGAGGAGATTTTGGAGGTGTACATAGTGATGTGTTTGGTCCTGTGGATTTCCTATCTGTTAGTAAGTCTCTATACTATTTATCATTCACCGAAGATTATTCTAGGTATACTTGGATATATCTTCTTAGGATTAAGTCTGAGGTATTTCTCAAGTTTAAGGAGTTCATTGACAAGAAAATAAAGGCACCAAGGATAGATAATGGTGATGAATTTTGCTCTAAAGAGTTTGAAAATTTTGTAAGCATGCTAGAATTGTTAGGCAAAGCACTACCCTTACACATCAGATTAGAATGGGGTAATAGAAAGTTTAAACATAAATTTGCTAGATTAGGGCAAGAGTATGTTGAGTGGTGTGGGCCTAGGATAGGAATTTTTGGTGGAGGTGGTCGGAACCACATGCTACTTAGAAAATAGGTCTCCCACTTCTGCACTAACAAAACGAGGCACCATATGAAGTGTGGACTAGAAGAAAACTAGTGGCGACACTCTTGCAAGTGTTTGATTGCTAGGCATTTATTTAGGTGCCTAAGAAGTGGTGGTCCAAGCTAGTTCTCACAGCAAAAAAGTGTTTATTATCAATTATGGAGAAAATGTTAAAGGCTACAAGCTTTGGAATTCAAAAACTTTGAAGGTTATCTACTCAAGGGATGTTACATACAGGGAACTTGGTGAGAAGTCCAACCTTGAATATTCAAAGGATACTAAAATTGAGAGTGCATTTTGAAATAAATTTTGAGCAACAAAATGTACCATAAACTGAATAGAACGGTGGACAAAACAGCTTGGAAGAGGATGGAGAAAGCACATCTAGTGATAACTTTGAAGAATAATAGGGTGTAGATGAGGTGGGTAGTTCTTCACTGTAAACTATGATAAGGTCTACAAGGCAATGAAGATTAAACCTAATAGGTATAGTCCACCTAATTTCTATTATGTATTTTCTCTTACGTGTATTGATAGTGAACCAAGTTATGTGGAAATAACTCTCACTTCTAAATAGAAGGCTTGGAAGAATGCAATGGATGAGGAGATGTTAGCATTGAGGCAGTATAAGACTTGGAGCTTGCTTGATCTACCTAAGGATAGGAAACTCATAGGCTGAAAATCGGTGTTTAAGAAGAAATTCAAACTAGATGGATCACTTGAGTGGTACAAGGCATAGTTACTAGCAAAGAGATATTCCTAGGTCAAGGGAATAGACTTTGGTGAACTCCTCTACTATTAAGTTGAGATCCATTAGAATTTTGTTATCTATTGATGCACCACTTGGTCTGAAGATTAAGCAGATGGATTTCAAAACAATATTATTGCATGGAGACCTAGAGGAGGAAATCTTCATGGAACAACCTAAAGGGTACAAGGTGAAAGGTAAAAAGAAACTAGTTTGTAAGTTGAATACATCTATGTATAGATTAAGGCAGTCCCCACGGATGAAGCTTAACACGCATGTGCTAGGATTAGGTTTTGGAAGAAGTGATGATGATCATTGTGTATACTTAAAAAGGTAAATAACCATATTCTAATTATTATTTTATATGTTGATGATATGCTTATCATTAGAGACAATAAAGCCGTAATTTAGGAACTTAAAACTTAATTAGCTAGTAAGTTTGGTATGAAAGACTTAGGAGCTACTAGATACATTCTTGGACTAGAGATATGCAGCGATAGGAGTAACCAAAAACTATGGCTAATCTAGAGGAAGTATCTAGAGATAGTCTTACATAGGTAATAAATCAATAAGACCAACTCTACCAGTTGGCACAAAGATGAGTATGGAACAATGTCCTAAATCTATAGAGGATTTAGAGGACATGAGGAAGGTTCCTTATGCAAGTGTGATAGGTAGTCTCATGTATGCAATGGTTTGTACAAGACCAGACATTGCCTAAGCAATTAGAGTTCTTAGTAAGTTTGTGGCACAACCAAGTAAAGGGCATTGGACACGTGTTAAAAGGGTGTTTAGGTACTTTAAGGGAACTCTAGAGTATTTCTTGATTTATCATGACCTACTAATGATATGGGCAAGACAATGGTTGTACATGGATTTGTTGACTCGGTGTATGTAATGGTTTATACAAGACCAAACATTTCCCAAACAATGAGAATTCTTAGTAAGTTTGTGGCACAACTAAGTAAAGGGCATTGGACACATGTAAAAAGGGTGTTTGGGAACTTGAAGAGAACTCTAGATAATTTCTTGATTTATCATGGTACTAATGATATGGGCAAGACATTGAGTGTACCGGGATTTGTTGACTCATATTGTGTTGGAGATCTTCATAATTGAAGGTCTACAAGTGGATATGTGTTTATTTTATTTGGAGGAGCAGTAAGTTGGATGAGCAAGAGGTAGAAAATGGTTTCCCTATAAACTATTGAAGCATAATACGTGGCTACAACACATGCTTGTAAGGAAGTGATATGGTCAAAGAGGTTATATAATAGTATTGGTTTAAAGAGTCAAGTATTGTTGAAGTGTGATTCACACAATGCAATTTATTTGGCTAGAAATCATGTTTACCATGCTATAACAAAACATATTGAAGTGAAATATCACTTTGTGAGGGAAATGGTTGATGATAAGAAAGATAGATGGAGAAAATTGATACTTTGGTAAACACTGCAGATTCTTTGACAAAACCTATACGTACTGTGAAGTTCATGTGGTCTAGGGATGAGATGGGGTTAACCCATTCTTGAGCATGAGGTTAACTTCTTGGGTTGATATATTGCATTCTCTCCTATGGTAAGTATCAAGTGGGAGAATGTTGGGACTTAGGTGATATTCACCTTCGAGAGTCCTAGTGGGAAGATTTAATTTGTAGGTTTATTCTCGATGGCTTTTGTTAGATATTGTAATATGGCTAACATTGTGGTTTACATATGATAATGATGTTGTAGGTCTTGTGATACTCCATATATGTTGTTCCACATATGGTGATGATATGACAACAATTGCAAGGTATTTGGATGGATAAATCACAACTGTATAGGTGTTTAGCACTTGTTGGAGCATCACAAGTGATGCAGGAGCACATGCAACAAAACTAGTGAACATGTGGCATGACTTGAGAGATGAATAATTTCCTAGAAGCTAACATATAGTACCACAAGTAGTCAGGAGTTATGATATGGTTGTATGTGCAACTATAGGAAAGAAAAGCTTGTAGTGATGGATATATTGGAAACATACTTGTATTGACAGTGTAAATGATGTGACTAATTATTCATAATGTGTAGTAGTGAAAAAGTTTACAAGATGATTATCCATGAGGAGACATCATATTTTGTGGAAAGTGTGGTATGCTAACGTAACATATGTACAAAGTATGGTTTCATTGACTCTTGGTATTCCATAAGTTAGTTATATGTTTGGGTGATTGGTATTCCCTGAATTTGCCTATATATCAATTTGTATGAATGCACCAAGGTTACCTGATGTGAATATTTCATGATATAGATATTAAAGACATTATGTACGTTGTTGGTGTGAAAACATTAGTATGACTACAAAATTGGAGTATTTTGTAGATTGAGACTCACTATCTAAAGTCCTTATTGTATTGAATATATTTTGATTATGGTTAATACAATTATGAACATCTATTTTGGTGGTGGGTTTTGTCCTGTAATAGTTTTCTGTGCAAATATTTGTGTCTTGTGTAATCTTTTGATAGAATATGTTTCCATTACTTTCATATATGTGTTGATATTTAGATTTGATAAATGTTAACTATTAACTAAACACATAATCTTAAGAACTCGTAATTTTAGTTTGATGGCCGTACTACGAAAGGGTGAAAATCCCAAATAGTATAGGAGTCTAGTCGAATACTAGGAGAAGGTTTCCTTTGATGTCAAGAATGATACATTTGATTCCTATGCACCCTAAGTTTAAGGAATTTTGATGTAGTAGCAAGTGTTCCAAGAGGGATGGGAATCTTCAAAAATTATTAATTTGAAATCCTTTACTTGTCTTGATACAACAAAAACAATTTCCTATGCAACATTGAAGGTGCACAACAAGGATACATGATCTATTTTGTACATGAAAATTAGATGGTGTCTACCTATATCTTGATCATCATCTTGCCCATATATATAGTCAAGCACTTTAGAATGTATTTATAGGGTTCATCAAACATTATTGGTGTCAAGTGGAAGGGGGGAATATACGGGTTAGGATACTAGGAATAACCTACGGCCAGAAATTACAACTAATGTTACACTTTTTTTAAAGTGATCCTCTAGAATTTTGATTCTAATGAACTATTGCTTCTTTAGGTTTGAGATGTAAAAGTTTCCTAGATGGTGCTTTCATCAAGTCTAGGATGATGTTGTGATGGTTCCAAACTTTGCTAGAGTAGCTATTGAATTGAATAGGATATAGCTCAACCAACTCTAACACATGATGAGACCATTTAGGAAACACTTGGTTGAGACCAAAGGATTAGATATGACTATAACATGAACTAGAGGATGGCTTATTATTCCTTCTACCTTTTTGCTAAACTAAATGTAACATTTTAAGGCGTGTTTTTATCTTCTTCAATAGAGCCAAAGGTTACATTTTACATTTTTTAAGGTTTTACAAGAGACCTCAAGGTCTCAAGTGTCTTCCAATAAGTTGACCACAAGGATCTCCAGCTCTTTGGTCTATTTTTCTCACTCTATAATGGCTATTGAAGTGGACATAGAAGGCTGCTCTCACTACAAATCTCTCATAGGAAAAGTATGCTCTTTAGTAGGTTACCACTCCTTTGCCATATGGGATGACAAGGATGAGGGGGAATAGTATCTTCATTTGGAATCCATGTCTTCAAGATGGCTTGCAAGTAAAAATATAGGTAGTAGGGTTGACTCACATAGGAAAGGAGACAAGGAAAAAATGAACACATAATGCCTCAGAATAATTTGGATAATAATGTTTCAAAAGAAAACAAATAGTATCTTATAACTCTAATCTTAACGCATGAGGATCTAGAATTAATAACTCAATACACTTGGAGAAGGATTGAATGCATTTGTAATTTTGGAAATAGTGTGTGAAAAGTGAAAGGAAGTAAGAGAGCATAAACACTTCCTACACTAATCTATCATGAGAGAAATGCAAAGAGACAACAATCAAAATAATTCCAAGAAAGAACTCACATAGCAATGTACAATCACATAACCACCATAAATATCCATAGAAAATCCTTTCAAGAAAAATGCAGTAGCAAAGGTGTTCAATGTATTATTTAGTAAACACACATAATTACAGTACACTCTTTAGAGTATCCACTCCGCTACACATGTACCAACAATGTATATAGATATTCTAGTAGCATAACCTTCCTAAAAATTGAAAGATAAAAAAATTAGAGACATCAAATTTCCACAGTCCATAGTATTAAGATGTAAATGCTTCTAGATTTTTTAATTATGTAGTGGTTTTTACATCAACATTTCTATATTAAGATAAAAATTTACATGCTTTACAATTTACTTTGTTGCATTTCACACTCATTTTAGTCGTCTTGTCGTATGTGTATTTTAACCCCTTTTTCGACCCTTCTTTCTCATCATCCATAGTAATGTCCTAGTTTCTCGTATCCTCTTGACCCCTATTATCTATTTGATTTTGTTATTTATTGTTTGTTGTCTTTTGTTCATTGGTCCAAGTTATTGACCCATTTCATGATCACTTATCCCATTCACCTTGCCACCTTTCTATTCCTTTAATCAAACTATTTGATGGCATCCCATGCCTTAAACCTAGTGCAATAACCACCTTTTAGGTCCTAAAATCTCACTTTCTAAATATCTTTATGATTGGGAACCACTATCCTTGGGTGGAAAACCTTCCTCTTTACTAGTTTGGGAAATTGAGCCATTTCGGACATTAGAACTTCACCTTGCCGTTGGGCACAAGGAAGAGGCAGTATTAACATGATATTATCAAGGACTTCTCCTCAAGGTAGGACTTCACCTCTGTGACTTGCCCCATTACTCCTTACAATGAATTTCCAAGCTCTAAAACTAATCAAACTTGGTCTACAACCTCTCTAGGTGCATCTATATTGTTTTCTTTGCTATTTTGTGCTTCCTAGACCAATGTTATTGTGTCCCATTTCTTATTGTTTACATGTGTGTATCATAGCCAAGTATCAGACCCAACTCTTGTTATTAGGTGTTATTGTTGAGAAACACTTAATTAAGTCTTTAATTTATATTAGAATTAGTACATAACTTAACACAATATAAAAAGAAAGTGCATCTAGCTCAAAAGTTAGTTTTTTTATTCTTTCATTTTGGTGAACCTATTTGACTGATACTTCCACTTATAATTTACATAAAACATTGTTGAATTGTGATTCACATAGTGCAATTTATTTGGATAGGAACCATGTTTACCATGCTAGAACAAAACATATTGAAGTGAAATATCAAATTATGAGGGAAATGGTTGAGAATAGAAATGCTAAATGGAGACTCTTGGTATTCCATGAGTTAGTTATATTAATTGACTCTTGCTATTCCATGAGTTAGTTATATGTTTGGGTGGTTGGTATTCCTTGAATTTGCCTATATATCAATTTGTATGAATGCACCAAGGTTCCCCGATGTGAATGTTTCACGATATAAACATTAAAGACATTATGTATGTTGTTGGTGTGAAAAAATTAGTGTGACTACAAAATTGGAGTATTTTGTAGATTGAGACTCACTATCTAAATTCCTTATTGTATTGAATCTATTTTGATTATGGTTAATACAATTATGAACATTTATTTTGGTGGTGGGTTTTGTCCCATAATAGTTTCCCGTGTAAATCTGTTTGTCTTATGTAATCTTTTGATAGAATATGTTTCCATTTCTTTCATATATTTGTTGATTTTTAGATTTGATACATGTTAACTATTAATTGAACACATAATCTTAAGAACTCATAATTTTAGTCTGATGGTCGTACTACAAAAGGGTGAAAATCCCTAATAGTATACGAGTCTAGTCGAATACTAGGAGAAGGTTTTTTTAATGTCATGGGCGATACATTTGATGCATACACACCCTAAGTTTAAGTCATTTTGATGTAGTAACGAGTGTTCCAAGAGGGATGGGAATCTTTAAAAAATATTAATTTGAAATCCTTTACTTGTCTTGATACAACAAAAATTATTTCCTATGCAACATTGAAGGTGCACAACAAGGATACCTGATCTATTTTGTACATAAAAATTAGATGGTGTCTACTCATATCTTGATCATCATCTTGCCCATAGATATAGTCAAGCACTTTAGAATGTATTTATAGTTTTTATAAAGCATTATTTATGTAAAGTGGAAGGGAGGAATGTAGGGGCTAGGATACTAGGAATTACCTATGGCCAAAAGTTACAACTGATGTTCCAGTTTGTTTTAAAGTGATCCTCTAGAATTTTGATTCTAATGAACTATTGCTTCTTTAGGTTTGAGATACAAAAAGTTTCCCATATGGTGCTTTCATCAAGACTAGGATGATGTTGTGATGGTTCCAAACTTTGCTAGAGTAGCTATTGAATTGAACATGATATAGCTCAACCAAATATAGCACATGATGAGACCATTTAGGAAACACTTGATTGAGACCAAAGGTTTAGATGTGACTATAACATGAACTAAAGTATGGCTTATTCTTCCTTCTACCTTTTTGCTAAACCAAATGTAACATTTTAAGTCTTCTTTTTATCTTCGTCAGTAGAGCCAAAGGTTGCATTTTACATTTTTTAAGGTTTTACAAGAGACCTCAGGGTCTCAAATGTCTTCCAATAAGTTGACAAGGGGCTTTGGCTCTTTAGTCTATTTTTCTTAGTCTATAATGGCTATTGAAGTGGACATAGAAGGTTTCTCTCACTACAAATCTCTCATAGGAAAAGTATGCTCTTTGGTAGGTTACCACTCCTTTACCATATGGGATGACAAAGATGAGGGGGAATGAAATCTTCATTTGGAATCCATCTCTTCAAGATGGCTTGCAAGTAAAAATATAGGTAGTAGGGATGACTCGCATAGGAAAGGAGACAAGGAAAAAATGAACACATAATGCCTTAGAATAATTTGGATACTAGTGTTTACAAAAGAAAACAAATAGTAGCTTATAACTCTAATCTTAACACACAAGGATCTAGAATTAATAACTCAATACACTTGCAGAAGGATTGCATGTATTTGTAATTTTGGAAATAGAGTGTGAAAAGTGAAAGGAAGTAAGAGAGCATAAACATTTCCTACACTAATATATCGTGAGAGAAATGCAAAGAGACAACAATCAAACTAATTCCAAGAAAGAACTCACATAGTAATATACAATCACATAACCACAATAAATAATCGTAGAAAATCCTTTCAAGAAAAATGCAATAGAAAAGGTGTTCAATGTATTATTTAGTAAACACACATAATTACAGTACACTCTTTAGAGTAGCCACTCCTTTGCACATGCACCCACAATGTATATAGATATTCTAGTAGCATAACCTTCCTAAAAATTCGAGACATCAAATTTCCACAGTCCATAATATTAAGATGTAAGTGCTTCTGGATTTTTTAATTGTGTAGTGGTTTTTACATCAACGTTTATGTATTAAGATAAAAATTTACATGCTTTATAATTTACTTTGTTGCATTTCACACTCGTTTTAGTCATCTTGTCATATGTGTATTGTAAACCCCTTTTTCGACCCTTCTTTGTCATCATCCATAGTAATGTCCTAGTTTCTCCTATGCCCTTGACCCCTATCATGTGTTTGGTTTTGTTATTTATTGTTTGTTGTCTTTTGTTTATTGGTCCTAGGTATTGACCCATTTCATGATCACTTATCCCCTTCACCTTGCCACCTTTCTATTCCTTTAATCAAACTATTTGATGCAATCCCATGCCTTAAACCTAGTTCAATAACTACCTTTTAGCTCCTAAAATCTCACTTTCCAAATATCTTTATGATTGGGAACCACTATCCTTGGGTGGAAAACCTTCCTCTTTACTAGTCTGGGAAATTGAGCCATTTCAGACCTCAAAACTTCGCCTTGCCATTGGGCACAAGGAAGAGGTGATATTAACATGATATTATCAAGGAATTCTCCTCAGGGTAGGACTTCACCTCTATGACTTTCTCGAGTACTCCTTACAATGAATTTCCAAGCTCTAAAACTAATCAAACTTGGTCTACAACCTCTCTAGGTGCATCTATATTGTTTTCTTTGGCTTTTTGTGCTTCCTAGACTAGTGTTATTGTGTCCCATTTCTTGTTGTTTGCATGTGTGTATCATAGCCAAGTATCAGACCCAACTCTTGTTATTAGGTGTTATTGTTGAGAAACACTTAATTAAGGCTTTATTTTATATTAGACTTAGTACATAACTTAACAAAATATAAAAATAAAGTGCATCTATCTCAAAAGTTAGTTTTTTTATTCTTTCATTTTGGTGAACCTATTTGACTTATACTTCTCACTTATAATTTGCACATAGGACCAATTTTTCTTGTCATAAAACGTATAAAATATAATAAGAAAATTAACCATTTGTGTGTGCTTTCATCATGCATGTTAATTCACTTCTTGATTTTCATAAATTAGCATAGCTCATGCTTGCAATACATCCAGTGTTTGCTTCTCTCTTTTTCTTGTGTGTATTATTCTTTACCATCCTTGTTTACACTATGGTCCCACTTTTTTCATCTTTCATTGTCATCTTCTTTCTCTTAGTATTGATCGTATTGTTTTAGGAATCCACTTTCTGACCACTCTTGCCATAAGATATGGCCTCCTCCCATCCAAATCCCATCCATGCTAACTTCACAGACCCTCAATTTTGTCATCAATTCTTCTCCACCAAAATGTAAGCCCTTTCTTACATCTTTACATTTCTCAACAAATCATCGCACCTACCTCTTATGATCTTTTGACTTCTCTTTTTAGTCATCCATACTTCCATTATTTATTCAGCATCACCCTAATACTATTATCCCTCCCACTATTACCTCTCTCTAATCCTAGCATTCCCTGTGATGTCATATCTTGCAACAACTTTAGTGATATACCTCATGATGATGGAATAGCCTAAACACTAACTAGTGATATATTTCCTCCCCATTTATGATAACCTTTCCTTCGTCCCACATATATCTCACCAAATCCTCTCCATAATTCCACTTTCCATGGACCTCCAATTGTAGACACACTGCAACAACCCTTTCATTTTCCATTTAACCATTTCCTTATTAACTCCACTTCATCCCCTATTTTATCGCCTTGTAATGTCTTAAATTTACCACCCTACCATTTCACACTTCCTTCATCCATTATATCTTATGATTAACCATGTTTTTTGACTAACAACATGGACACCAAACCCCTCAAATCCCTATCTTCCCCTATCAATACCGTACCCACAACATCACCAACCTCCATACGATTTGATTCTCACCAACCACAAATTACCCTCACTACTTTTGATAACATTTATGACACACACTCTTACACCCATCATGACACACCACCTCCTTCATGTAACATTTACCCCTCTCCCATACCAGATTGGTCTTACATACATATAAAATTTCAAGAGTTCTAAAAGTGCAATTGGACACCATGGTTGCTCTAGCATCACCCCATCCCACATCTTCATGGATAAAATCCTCTCTCTCACCCACTATCCTTACCCACCCCTCCCCTAGTGAATTGAAATACTTAAATTTGATACATATAATGGTTATGGAGATCCCATTAGACATGAGAGATAATTTTACATTTTTTGCACCACAATAAGCTCTGATGGTCTTGTCCTTTCTAAATTCTTCCCTACCATATTGATAGACAAAGCATTTGACTGGTTATATACAATACGTGCAAAATCTATACATTCCTTCACAAATATTATTCATTCCTTTGTGCTATATTATAGATTTAACATAGAATTTGAGGTTTCCTTTTACAACTAGCATATTATAAAGAAGACCCTAATGAGATGGTACACAAATTCACCACTCATATTTCTAAGGGTTTATCCATATGGTTCCAAACTCACAATTGAATCATACAACCCATCTTATTGAAATTTTTTTACTACACATCTAGGAGAAATCACATTTCACTACTTGTGCATCCCATTTTGAATTAGCCTTAAGAGCCATCGAGATTGATTGTCTAATCATACAATATCCTAGTCTAAATCACAATAATGTCCCATCATCCCGTAATCCTCTAGAACATCTTTTACCATTCCTCCTCAATAAAAAACTAGTCACTTTACCATAGAGCCCATTACTAAGGAAGCTAAAATAAGGGTATTCAATTATATTATTTTGCTCATACCATCATGCATTAGGTCATCCTACTAACCAATACAAAGCTCTAAAACAATAGAGTTTGAAATCTCCTCAACAATGGTTGCTTTCTTATTGATGAAACTCCATCTAGTAACATTTTTTGTTGGCTTGATAACTTTACCACTACATAGGACAATGTAGCACCCAATATCAATATCCCAAATGATAAATGTACTGACGTTGAATTGTATCACCATTTCAAATATCTAATTTTAATGATAGGAGATGACCTCTTGATTGATGAGCTTCCACCTTAGATTCCTTGATTGTCTCCTCTCTTATTCTACCTTGTATCTATAGATTTTTTTTGTTTATTGTCTCCTAGCATTTGATGAGCTATTATGTAGTGCATTGTTAGGGGTAGTTTGTGATACTTTTGTATGCTTATTGTCTCCTACCATGCACGGGTTTTTTTAGTGGTGAATCTTCCCCAATTGGTGAATAGTTGAAATCAAGGCCTTAAAAAATGGTGAATAGTACAAGCTCTAAAGGAGACTAAATCACCTGATTTTTACAAAAAAATTAGTCTTTGTTAATTCGCCAATGCATTATTTTTTTAAACTAGTAAATCGAGTTGATTCACCAAGTAAATGATGCGGCATTGGAGTTAATTCGCTAGTTGTTTATAATGTAATTACAAATCTTAATTATATTCACCATTAATATTATATTCCTTTCATTAATTTTGGGGCAATATCGCTATTAATAGTAAATTCCCACTTAATTTTAGGGATATTTTCACTTTGAAAAGGGCTTTAATTTGTGTCACCGATTACCTTTTTAATCAGATGGTTGTAGTTTAATTCCATGGCACTACATGCATGTGCCTTTGAAAAAGCTTGCTCAGGCCTGGAATTTGTTTTGGAAAATTCACTTTTATTTTAATTTTTATTTAAAGTATTATATTTTAAAAATCTTGAATTCGTGTCTGCTCTAATGCCTTTCAGATAGTGGATTTTTGCTTAGTGGCAAGGGGCAGGAGGGCATCGGGGTCGCTATCCCCAGACCTCGCGAGGGGGTGCTACCCCCTTGACCCCCATAAGGGGCACTACCCCTTGAACTCAGTGGTGGCTACCGCCCCTAAGCCCCTACTTCAACATTACAAAAAATAAAAATAAATATATAGGGGGATTGCACCGACCAACTATGCAAATTTTTAAAGGAAAGATTTGCCATTGTAATTAAGTTCTTTAGTAATTATTCGCTAGGATTCGCTATTGTAAATTTTAGTTTTTTATCAATTCATTATGATTCAGATTTTATAAAAATGTCTAATAATGTGCATAGATTTGCCATGAAATTTTTTTTTTTTCAAAAACAAGGAAAGATTCACTAAGAAAATTATAGCACTTAGCTAGGATTCGTTGGGATTCACTAGGATTTTATAGGTTTATTTAGGGGGGTTCCTTAAAGTTATCACTGCTACCATGTGACGAGCTATTATTCCGCACACTATTATCAAGTCAATATTTATTTGTATTATTTCTTGTTTCATTGGTCGCTTCTTCTTAACATGTACTTCATGCTTATGTTTTACATCCTTCTTCTTTATGTTGTCTTTTGAACTATGTTACTTATTCTCTATGTTGTTAGACAACTTTGGGGATGATGTAAAATATAAAGAACTTACCACTTCTTTTCATATTGACCTATGTTGACCTTATATGTTTGTGACATGCTCTAGTCTTCATCTTCATCTACTTACATCTTTTTTATTTTTTCCCTTTGATGTACCCCTATCCCTCTTCGCTCTGGTTTTGCCTCTTTTATTTTCTTCTATTTTCAATCAGTCCTCTTTAATCTTTGTCTTTCACTTTTGTTTGTTTTCACCTATAGTGCATATAATATTACAAAGATTAGTTGGTTCCTTAGTGCCATCCATCATTTATGCAACAATAGCAAACAAGAATTTTCCCAAACCATCCTATCATACACAATTGTTTTGTCATGCATTAATCTCCATCCCTGTTCCTCACCACACACCATACTTTACATTGCTTGACATCATCACATACTCTTTTGCATCACCCCTTGCTATGATGAGTTTGTAGACTTTGCCATGAGGAATTTTAGATATTCGAGCCTTTCCATATTTACCTTAAAATTACCATTTCCCTTAGCCTTTTAAACCCATGCTAGGTATGATGATCAAACTCGGGATCATGGATGTTTTTCCCCCTCTATATTCTTGATATCTAAAACTTAGTGGTGACTCTTAGAACCTTAAGAGTGGATCCCTTTCCCCTCTTTCCTCATCTAGACATGAGTATAATTTAGCATGCAAATGTATGTAATCTTGAGTAGAGGCTCCAGCCTAAGCTATGAGGGTGGCATCCAAAATCAAAGTAAATGTCCATATCTACTTAGTCTAATATTTGGTGATGAGACCTCACATCATAATAGTTGCATGGGGTTAGATCGTATGGGTGACATCAAAAAGAGAAAAAGAAAACAAATAAGAAAATAAAAAAACATGCAAGCCTAAGAGACGTACTTAAAATATAAATCAAAGTAAAATACCGTTCTAGACTCAAGATAACTTACTTCTTCTATATCTGTTTCTCTTGATTTGTCTCATAAGTCATTCTAGGATTAGTGTTAATCTAGTATACCTTATATCAAATTTATTCTAGTATCCATGGCCTGGGTATGAGACTCTCTCCTAGCATATCCTTCCACCTTTTGCATCTCCTTATCCTTACATAATGTTCCCTTCCCACTATATCTCAAAATCCAAACTCCACATTGGTAAACTCTCCAAACACTTATTCTCTCTTTGGCACACCCTACACCACTATGCTCATTACCACCTATATTTGACATTGCAAGTTAAATATTAAAGATAGAAGTAAGAAAATATCTTGTTTTCCTTGATACATAAGCTTAGGACCACACTTATGGAACCCATTGATCCAAGTTGTCATCCCAACCATGCACTTAGGACTTGTCACTTTTTTGTGTTCCATTTTTAGCTATCCTTTTCATTTTGTTTCCCATTTTCTATCTCCTCAATATGTTGGTTTCCATCCTTTTATTCTTTTTATTTCTCATTTGAAATTGTTCACTCATTTAATATTTCCTTGAATTCATGTCTCTTTGCTTCCCCGTTGTCCTCCTTTACCTTTATCCTAATTATTGTTTCTTTTTTCCTTGTATTTGATCCTCTATCATTTTTATGATTGCACCTTGCTCCATTGTGTTTTCCTTATTTATCCTTCTACCTTACTTTCCCACTTTTATTTTTGATTTTGACTTTTGATCGTGACTTTTAATTGTACCTTTTTCCTTCATCTATTATTGTCTTTCACCCTCTTTGTAGTGATTGTGTGTTTTTCCTTTGCTCTTGTCTTGTTAGCCCCTATATGCATCCTATCATGTTTGTCACTCGGTGCTTAGCGCTTTATCCTTTCCCTTTTGCCTTGTGCTTCTTGTGACGGCTAAAATATCTCTTATCATCATGTTAGGGAATATGATCCTTATTTCTCTTGTGATCCCCTATATTTCATATCTTTTGAGAGAACGACTTGAAGGTTCCCCTTTATCACCACTTTGTTACTAAACACCTCAGGGTATATAATGCTTGTCTCCCTAGCAATTCCCTTATGTTGTCATCTCTTAGGGGAATGACCTATATGTTGCCTTCCTTCATTACTATCTTCATTGTCTCTCATAAAATCATTGGTAACTTTCCTCCTTTCCATTTCCCCCTTAATCATTTTCCTTAAAATGATTGTCTCTCTTCACTTTGCATCCACTTTTATTAGTTACTTTAAGTAGGGCCATGTATCCTACCTCACTCACTCTCTCTTCATATTTTTTTACCTTTGACCCTTGCCAATGACTAAGCCTTACCATTTCCTCAAGCATGGGCTGGCCTTTTATCAAATCAATTAATCACCTTATAACCAATGATGACATCATTACTATCATATTTCTAGTTGGGTGGTAATCTACAACTATGGTGGCAATCACCAAATTGCCAACGTGTTGTGTGACAACCTCAAATCCATTATCTCTAGTTTTTAGTTGGGTGGTAATCTATAGCAAGAGTGGAAACCACCAAATAGCCAATGTGTCAAGTTGCAACCTCAAATCCATTATTTCTAGTTTTTAATTGGGTTGCAACCTATAGCCAGGGTGCCAATCACCAAATAGCCAATATGTTAGGTGGCAACCTCAAAGCCATTAGTTCCAATTTCCTTTGTCATCATTGGCACCTTTATCATAGGTCTATCCTGCCCTCTTTCATGGGTGGCTACCTTACAACCCTTATCATCATTAACCTATTTCTAGTAGCTAGATCCTAATTACCCTCTACCTTTAGCCAAGGTTTTCCTCCTATTTCTGATTTGGGTCACTATTGTGCTTCCCTTCCTTAAATCCTTTTGTGGAGCATATCTTCTTAGAACTCTCCCCCAAAACAAAAGGATTAAATTTCTTGTGGTGTTTATCAAAATTTCCATTGGCATGTTATAGCATTATAGATGTATTAGACTTGCATTTTGTATTTACATTTCATAGTTGTATTTCATGTGTGCTTGTCATGCATATATTTTTCACCCATATGTGTTTATATGTTTTCTATGTATTTTTACCTAGTGTTCTTCATGTGTATATGTTAGATGTTTACTATTGTTGGTCTATAGGAACCACTCTTTTTATTATGCTTTTGTAAGGATAGGTACACGTGTAAGAATGAAGATCAAAACCAAGTTGAAGACTAGTATCTCTTCTATGGTAAAACATATCCTTTATATTTCATAATTTTTTGCAATCAACTTTAACGAACTTCTTCCTTAGTAAGTCATAAGTCTACCAAAGTGGGGGCAAAACGTAAGAAAAAAAGTTGCATACTTTGTAATTTCCCTTATTGCATTTCACACTCATTTTAGTCATCTTGTTGAGTGTGTGTTTTGATCCCTTGTTTGACCCATCTTTGTCATCATCCCTACTCGTGTCCTTATTTGTCATATCCCCTTGACTCTTTTTATGTGTTTGGTTTTGTAATTTATTATTTTTTGTATTTTCTCCCTTGGTCCTTGGTGTTGACCCCTTTCATGACCTCTCACTTGCTTCACCTTGCCACCTTTGATTCCTTTGATTAGACTATTTAATGACACCTTATGTCTTAAACCTAGTGCAATAACCACCTTTGAGCTCCCAAAATATCAATAAAGACTCATCCAATCAAGAAAAATAGGGTGAATTAATTTCCTACCTTGAAGTCCCTCCAAAACTTGTTAAAAAGCTCTCTTAATCTCAATTTTTACATAGAAATGGTTTTTTGTCTTGAAAACATATTTTGAGCCATAGTTTCCAAATAAGTGAGTGCATTTTTAGGTTTAGAAAACATATATAGCATGTTAGAGTTTATATTATCCATTGTAATTTTTTTAGCACCACAACAGTCTCTATAGCTGAATCATTCGAGCTAGGTAACTATTTCTTGAGTTTTTACACTGGCTAGCTTAGGTTTTACACTTTAAAAGTTTTCATCATATTTTGTTGTTTTATCTACATAAAATCACTTATAGGTCATCCATCATCCATCCTAAACCACTTTCATCAGTTGAAATTTACATTCTATCCATCTTTTCCCTCACCTATCTCCTCTTATCTCCATTGCAACCCTAAGACCTCCTAATTTTGTATTTGTGTGCATTTATATATTTATATATAAGAACATTATCACATATTAGTCATATCAATCCTTATATCAAACTTAGTGTGTTTTTTATCATTTTTATGTTTATGGGTCTTTGTTTGTCTGTCTTTGTCTTTCACCCATCATCATCGTAAGCCTTAAACACCTAGTCTCATCATTTCTTGCCTAAATTTTGTATAACTTATCATTGACTCACCAAATAAGTTTTTCCACCTCCTTCTCTCAAATATATATACATCCATTAAACTTTTGTTATTTTTTATTTACATTTGACCACTTGTTGTCATCTACCAAGTCACCCCTTGTTAACCTTTTACATCTATTGTTTATGTTTAAGAATAACTAGATAAGTCTTAGCATAAATTTGCATAATAGTATTTTATTGGTATTTTAATTCTATGTGGACTCTAGTTTGAAAATCCACAATGGTTAGACGAAGGTAACTTCCCCATTAACCCTTTTTTTTGCAAGTGTTCCATTTAATACTTTGTGCTTGTAGGTTGATTTTAGAGAAATATAAGAAGAAACAAAGTTAGTGTTGATTTATATAAGTGATTAAAAGTTAGAGAATAATATCCCTATAAAATTTTAGGCTAAATAAAAGTATTATACTTCACCTTAGGGTAGGACTTCTCCTCTAGCTAGGGCATGGGTCTTAAGACTTCTCCTCTAGCTTGGGTGTAGCGTAGGGATTATCCTCTAGCCTAGGATAGGGCAGGGCTTTCCCTCGTACACCTTGAGGCAGTGCCTTAGTTTTAGAAGTGCATGAAATTTGGTTTGGTGGCTCCTAAAGGTCTCTTGATTCTATTTTTTGGGTCCCAAGCCTTGAATCTAGGTGTATCTGTCTAAATTTTACTTTTTCTCTCTGAAAGTGTATTTTAACTAGGACATACATTTTACCGCATTTTTTTCTCACTATCATGATAGGTGTCCATACTATTTTTTTATCAAAAGATGACTCTTAGCACAATCAAAAAAATTGGTGCTCTTATGATCTCAAGGACTTCTCTTTGGGGTAGGACTTCACCTCATGACCCTTGTGTTGGAAACAAGGTAGATAACTGAGAGGGGGGGTGAATCGGTTATCTTAAATATTTTAACTTCCTATTCTTCTTAAACAATTAGTGCAACATCAAACATATAAGCATACATAACCATGAGGACAGAAATAAAATCAATACACATAACACAATTATTTTGATGTGGAAAACCTTGTTAAGGGAAAAACCACGGGGTGACTAACCCAAGATTGTATTCTCTGTTAAAAGAATAAGAAGTACAAAATGGCACTTGCCAATTAAGGCTCACTGCCCGAGCACACTGGTCACAAGAGGCTCACTGCCTACAAGAGACTCACTGTCTACAAGGTATAAAGAAATTAACCAGGTGTTTGAACTAATCAGAGACATCCACATATGCTGAGGTTCAATTCCGGTTAGGCTCAATATACTTATCTGCTGCACTTCATTCTTCTTCTGCTTAGTGCTGTTGTTCTGTCACATACCAAATTTGTATAGCTGCTTCCACACTACTCTCTACTTTTCTTCACACACACCTTCACATCGAAATCCATCTAGTATATATATTTGCACAAAGGATTTCAACATCTTTCTAGTCGGCATCTGGAATACTCAAGATTTTCCCAAACTCTGGTCTGTTGGTTGAATCCATGCTTACTAAGTGATGCGTATCAAAAGATAGTTATAGGAGTCATCAATCATGTCAACCAACCATGAATGATCCCTCAAGAAACTTGATCACCATCAATTTCTCATCCGGATTAAGGTCTGATGCTCTACCGGTCAGTTCTTCCTCAGTCTACTCTGCCAAACAGGAACCCAACACTTAGGTGCTCATATCTTTTCACTTTTTCATCACTGGAGGCTCAATCTTTGGAATATAGCAGTCATGGTACTCCTCTTAACTTCCCCAAGTCCATACTTTGCTGAGATACTTCCTCTGAGAGATCCGGACTTGATTGTCAGACCTTGCTACATGATCTGTTCTTGCTCCCCGAACCAAAACACTCTTTAATCTGACTTCCGGTATAGACATACCATGTGCTGCGAATGTGTGGAATGGACTTTGTTGCCATCAATGACAACACTCATGAAGCCACACAGTGTCTCTTGCCAACAATCTCCCCCTTTGGCATTGATGGCAACACTTAGTGAAAAAATGACTAAATGTCATAACAGACTCCCTCTTGGCTGATGCTCTATCTTATGTACATTTTTATCGGAGCTCCCCCTTAGCTAGATCCCACATTTTCACTACTCCTCACTCCCCCTTTGACATCAATGGAAAAGGGTGAAATCCGCACAGCAAAATTTGCAAAAATCAACCTATACATAGTCGCATAAGTATATATACATGTCATACTTACATATACTTAAGTATATCCGCAAAAGTTGTTTTCAACTAGACAAATTATGTTGCCCAACTCTGCTTCATCCTGTCCAAAATTGAGATGTGACCACTTAGCAAAAATGCAAAAGCTTCTACCCTCTTTAAGTCTGCCAGATCACTGGTCCGGGCTGTGGTCTGGGCATCAGTTAGGGCCTCATGCATTGCCTCTAACTTGGTGATAATTATCCCTCTTAGTTCACTTAGCCTGCTTATTCTATTCTTTTTCTCCTTTTCAAGCCTCTTTATTTCATTTATAGTGGCAATAGTCTGACACTCTTGATTCATTATGGAAGAGGTGAGAGGATCAAAATTTTGAGATAAACTTGATAGTTTGCTCTCTTGTTCTTCCACCTTCTTGGCAATGTTTGCTATCACGGTGGACCAAGATAGACAAAATTTGTATAAATCTCTGCCATCCTTAAGAGCATTTTCTAAGCTGTTTATCCCAATATTCAAATTTCTCCTATCATTTGTTATAAGTCCCTACACCTCAGAGAATCTCTTTCCCAAAAATTCTTTCTGGACCTTTTCTTCTGCCGCCTTTTCTAAGGAATCAAACTGAGTATTGACAGAGTTTATCAAAGATTTAAGATTACCGGATGGAGAGGCCAAAGGATCCTTTTGAAAGAATGGCATGATCTTCTCCAACATTCCAGAAGCAATCTCTATCAGCTCACAATCTTCCATGTGAGACTTCAGAAGTTTTTCTTTTGCCTTTGCTTGGGCAAAGGATGCTATCTTCATTGTCTGAATTGGGGAGAGGGAATCAAAATTGAGTGGTACTTGGAACAGTTCGGGTTCATCAATCTCCATTATTTCCTTGGTCAAGAAATTCTTCACTGCTTTTGCAGTGTCTCTTGCCGGAGACTTCTTTCCTCTTGCAGCCTTAGAGGTGTCAACAGAGATATTCTCTGTTTGTTCTTCTTCTCTTCCCTATTTCTCCTCTTCTTGACTTACCGTCTCCTCTTTTCTTCCTTCTCCTTCGGTTCTGGGGTCTACTGGGGGATCCAGAAGAGAGATATTTGCTTCTTCATGGACTTCCTCTTCCAGAACAGAGGAATCCAAGTCCTTAGTCTTTTCCTCACCTATCTCCTTTGATTCTTTTGTAGTTTTCTCAGTAGAATATTCCTTTGATGCACTTAATCCTTTGTCATCCATGTCAGAAGGTTCATCACCTATGTCCTTTATAATAGAAGATTGAATCTTTTAAATGCATTCTAGAGGATGTCCTCTGTTTCTTTGGCAACTTGATCTGTCTCTCCAAGCATAAGCTGGTTCATTCTTACTTTACTCTGAAACTCATCCTTGCAGTCCTTGAAGATCATGGTCATTTGTTGAGAGGTAATGGAACGATAGAGTTGAATAGCAATCTGTTCCCAGATTTCTAGGTCCTTTGCCTTAGCATTCTCCTTTCTCATTTCAAGTTCCTTCTCTAAACTTTTGGGAATTAGAGAGATGATTTCAATGAATGCCTTATTATAAAAGTTAAAATACTTGACTGTAGCATCTTCCAGGATTTTCTTGGCAGTATCACTAAACTTATCATAAAATTCTATTAATGGTTGCAGATTTCCATCCACTGTGACTGCCTTGATAACATTATCAACAAAAGGAGTGGATCTTTCAACAAATTTTTCTGCCTCTTCTTCTTTATTCATACTGGCAGAGGATCCACCTGATGTTTTCTTTTTCTTCTTCATTTTCTTAACCTCCTCATCTGTCTCTGTCTCTTCATCATCCTTTTGACTTATGTAGGATCTTGTAGCCTTGGTTTTTGTTCTCTTTTCTCCCTTTTCGGATGTCTTCTCTTAGAGGTGGTAGGTGCAGAACTCTTTGAGGATCTAGTCCGGGAGGGGGCTTGCACTGGATCACTTTCATTTTCTGCATCTTGTCTCTCTTTCTCTGCTCTTTCTAGTTCTCTCTATTTGCATCGACTGCTTCTTTTGAAATGCCATATCTTTTGGCAACTTCCTCTACTTCCCTTCTCACTTTTCTTTTCATCTCTGGTTGTCTTAGCTCAACATGAATTTTCAAACTCAATTCTTCAAAGGTTCCAAACCTTTCTGCCTCAGGGTCCTTAGGCTGACTTAGTAGGTGTTGGACATGCAGTTCCAAATTTTTCTCGTCCACCTCATAGCCCATTGGCATAATCTAGACTATTTTGGGTTCTACTGCCTCCATTAGGCATTGATCTGTATCTACCATAAAACACACTGTATCTTTATATTTTTTAACTAATGTCCGAGGAATTCTTTCTCTGGCCTACATCATACCTTGAAAATTCTTGAAATATCCCCAGAGAGCTATGCTTTGAGCCTTGGCATCACCAAGCCCATACATATAATCTCTGATTTGTATGGCAACAGGTTTGTCATTTTGCCATATTGATGTAGAGGCATCACATTAGAAGCTTACATAACAGGGTGTAAAATCCATCACCCCACCAAATAGCTAGGGTTTAACTTCATTTTCTTTCAAACCCTCTTATATGTCCAAACAATACTGAAATATTCAATTTCTTTACCATCGGCAAGATCACCCTCTATCGGTGAGTCTAAATCTTTATTGGCTGATAGGCCGATGTTACCTTTGTCTCCATCTTCTTGTAACTATTAGTGAGAGTTCGCACTATCGGTAAACCCGAAATCTCTTTCACCGATTTACCATATCACTTCGATGGTTCCTTTAGACTACCTTTGTCGATGTGACTGAGACCATCGGTGGGACTCTTCACCCACCTTCCGACAATACAACTCTTACCGATAACTCAACATAATGCTTTATCTTCAGTAAGACATTACCATTTGTCACCCCGACACAAACACAATTGGCAAGATTAATGTTATCGGCTCAATGCACCTTTATCTACCCGATAGACATAGTCAGTCTGATGACCTTACGTCGAAACCATAAACACCAAACTTCACCATCGGCTAGACCCTCTTCTTCGGCCTGACACTACTCAAGTCTTCTGATCCCACATTTCATACCGATAGGCCTGACAACAAACTTTGCCTTCGGTGAGATGGATGCCTTGCTCTCTACGATGCACCTTCTATCGACGTGACTCCATCGATTAGCATAACTTCCAAAGCTTCTTATGATGTGCTTTCCTCACATCGATGCCTTCTACATACATTGCTCGACTTGTTCTTCCGGTCCTCCTTACCGTTTCCATCAGTCATTTCTTGCATCATTCATAATGTATATTCTAAAAGCTCACATACAACAGTGATATTCAAATGGAAGATACACACGAACTGTCCTCACATACATTTGCGATATACACAGGGAATACTTTTCAACATACAATTGTAGTATATACATAAAATGTATATTTGGTGACATAATACCAATCTTACGCCGATAACCTCCATGATTCTTGTAACCGAACAACCATGCACAGAAAAACAATCTACCTTAAGGAAGACATTCCACTAGTTTCGAAGAAACCTCAACCAGTGGAATGCTTCCGTACTACATCCCTGAAATTACACCAGAAATAGAACGTCTTTTATTTCCTTCTTCTAAATACAAATTTGTTCTTTTCTTCTGTCTGTCTCTCTATCTATCTATGAATATAGACTCAGCTATTTAACGACTCACAACTATCATGTAGGCAGTTACAAGATGGAAGGTGAACCGCCTCTAACCACCTCTGCCTTACGGTTACATTCCAACTTGTTCGGTTACATCCATCACAACACATACAGATTTAGTTTTATGCCTTACTTGGCAACGTATAACTCAATATGGCACGAAGGCCTTTCAGTATGACACTTGGACAAAACAGAAAATGTATAGAATCCTTAGATTCTCAATGTCTTCGAGGTGCTCCTACACCACATATCCAACCACTAGTTCTGGGTAGCTCATTCATATAGTAGAAGAATAGACATAGTATCAAGCCACCGTACTTAAAAGAATTCTTCTTATTCTTCTTTATTTTCTGCAAATTCTCTAACAGTTGGTTCAGGAGAAGCTCACAAAGATCATAATCAGCATTTTCCCTTAGCATCTGATAAGCAGTGTATATTGTTGTTCTGGATACATAATTCTCCTTGATGGAGTGATATATTTTGTAGCCAATAATCATAGAGGCAAATTTGATATCTGGATCTGTGATATCCTCTATTGTCATTGCTCATTTGTCAAATTTTGATCCAGTAGCCTCACTTACAGTTTGGTTTTTGACTGATTTGAGAGCAGGTAACCCACCGGACGAGTGTAATCTGATTACCACCCTAATGGCATCTTTTGTGATCTTAAATGGCCTCATCAACCACAGTAAGTTGTCATGCATTCTGCTCAGAACATACCGGACCCATTCATCTTCTGCAAAATAGGGGAAATGGATGCAATGTCCAAAATGCTTATCCTGGATGGCCTTGTATTGGGGTTTAAGTTCAAATGATTCATCTATTAGTTCCTTGTGATAGATATCCATCAGCTTGGATTCCCCAAATTCCTCAATGTTGGCGTGAATGTATACCCTAACATCTTCTACGTGTAGAACCCCACGTGGAATGCTAGAGAATGCGCTTAGGGGATCAACTTCTAGGGATCTGTAAGGATGTTTCTTGAACTTAGGGCGCAGCCTGTCAGTGATCTTAACAACATTCAGAGTAGCCATCTTACAAAAGATTCAGAGAGAGATATTCAAGAGCGGAAATACCTTTTTACGCTTCTAGGGTTCACGATAAGAGCTAAAAAGATCGCTGGTTGAATCAAGTTCTGCGGTTGATCATTGAGAGGGTTGAAGAAATCTAGTTGCATAGCTCTTTCTTTCTTCTTCTCGAATGCAAATGTGTAAATGATGAATAAAAGAACCCTTTTATTTTTGTGCAAACCCTAATTCCATTTTACAATAAATGCACAACTTAAGTCATTCTGGTTGCCTTGTTCTCCTTGTTCTGAGAGAGATCTTCCGGATCACTGAGATGCACTTAGAATGATAACTTACAATGTATCTCCCTTTATCCAATCATTCCATCTAACCGCAGATCCAAATATTTCAATTTTGAATCATACCAGATCTAACTGTGAAAATCTTACTTTTGCAGGATGACTGTCAAACCGGATTAATCTGGGATGATTAACCTTTTCAAACTCCTTGCGGATCTTTCATATTTTGACCAAGGGTTATTTAGATGTTTCTCTTAGAGCTCTTTTAATCCGTAACTTTCCATTGGCCAATTTCAGGCACCAATTGACTAGTTGGGGGAATTTATTTTCTTTTGAGACTCCCCCTGAGCCAGAGCTCATCTATTTAATTTCCAGAAGGAATATCAGCACCAGATTCTGGTGCGAATCCATCCCCAACATTTTTTGTACTTCTCTTCACCCAAATCTTGTTCATTTTCCTTTGAATTTCATCCGCATTCACTTTTCCTTTTCCTTTGTCTTGATTTTGGTTATGATGCACCGGACCCTTTTTGTCCTGATTCTTACTTCTACAGAATTTGGCAATATAACCGGATCTATTACAATTGTAGCAAACAACATTTCTTTGCATATTTGACTGGTATCCTCTTGATCTACATTGATTAGCCATATGTCCCATTCTATTACATGCAAAGCATCTACCATTGAATAAATTGTTTATTTGCACATTTCTACACTAATGAGATTTGTGACTATACCTTTTGTAGTTAAAACACTGTCCAAAGAAGCATGAGTTAGTTTGATTCATTCTTCTTCTGCATTGATTTGCTTTATGACTGAAGTTATTGCAATTGTAGCAGTACCCATTGAAGGATGGGTATCTTTGAGCATTTGGTTGCCTTACTGAAGGTCTTCTAGGCCTGTACCTTGGATTTGCTGATCCAGAGTTCATATGACTGGATCCGGAGCTTTCACCTTTCTCATATCCCAAGCCATGCTTGTCATCTGCCCTCTTTTGACTTTTAAGAAGAACTTCAAGTTGAGAAGAGCTTATCTTGAATTTCTTTTTGTATTCATTTGTCGTTTGAAAATCCCTTTTAAGAGTGTCTATCTGATTCTCAAGCTGTTCTTCATTATCTCTAGCTTCTTCAAGATCAAATTCCAGATGCTTGATTATTCTATCCATTTTGTGGCAGTCTTCTGACTTCTCCTTGATAGATTGTTTTAGATTATCTTCAATTTTTCTTTTCTCTTCAATTTCTTGGGTGAATTTCATAACCCTTGATTCCATTTCATGTCTTACCATAATGACCTCTTTTGATAGATTCTCGCATAACTTGTTTTTCTCATTTAGATCTTCATTAGTATCATTGGCTTCACTTTGACTTGCTAATTGTTGAAGTTGTTCCTTTCTTTTCTTCACTGAGATACTTAGTTTTTCTTTGAGTTCATTTATGAAATCATCAGCTTGTTTGAGTCTTTCCCTCAGGTTACTGACTTCAGAGTGAGATTGCTCAAGATCATCTGGGGCAAACTGAAGTTTTTCCTCATACCATACATGTCCATTGAGATTCCCAGATCTTCCTCAAGTTGTTAGGCTCTGTTTAGAGGAACTTATCTCTGATACCAATTGTTGGAAACAAGGTAGATAACTAAGAGGGGGGGGGGGTGAATCAGTTATCTTAAATATTTTAGCTTCCTGTTCTTCTTAAACAATTAGTGCAACATCAAACATATAAGTATACATAACCATGAGGACAGAAATAAAATCAATACATATAACACAATGATTTTGACATGGAAAACCCTGTTAAGGGAAAAACCACGAGGTGACTAACCCAAGATTGTATTCTCTATTAAAAGAATAAGAAGTACAAAATGGCACTTGCCAATTAGGGCTCACTGCCCGAGCACACTGCTCACAAGAGGCTCACTGCCTACAAGAGACTCACTGTCTACAAGGTATAAAGAAAGTAACCAGGTGTTTGAACTAATCAGAGGCATCCACATATACTGAGGTTCAGTTCCGGTTAGGCTCAATATATTGATCTGCTGCACTTTATTCTTCCTCTGCTTAGTGCTGTTGTTCTATCACATACCAGATTTGTATAGCTGCTTCTGCACTACTCTCTACTTTTCTTCGCACACACTATTACACAACACACACCTTCACATCGAAATCCATTTGGTATATATATCCACACAAAGGATTTCAACATCTTTCTAGTCAGCATCCAGAATACTCAAGATTTTCCCAAACTCAGGTCTGTCGACTGAATCCATTCTTACTAAGTGATGCGTATCAAAAGATAGTTATAGGAGTCATCAATCATGTCGGCCAACCATGAATGATCCCTCCAGAAATTTGATCACCATCAATTTCTCATCCGAATTAAGGTCTGATGCTCTACCGGTCAGTTCTTCCTCAGTCTACTCTGCCAAACAGGAACCCAACACTTAGGTGCTCATATATTTTTGCTCTTTCATCACCGGAGGCTCAATCTTTGAAATGTAGCAGTCATGGTCTCCTCTTGACTTCCCCAAGTCTGCACTCTGCTGAGATACTTCCTCTGAGAGATCCGGACCTGATTGTTGGACCTTGCTACATGGTTTGTTCTTTCTCATTGGACCAAAACACTCTTCAATCTGACTTCTGATATAGACATACCATGTGTTGCGGATGTGTGGAATGGACTTTGTTGCCATCAATGACAACACTCATGAAGCCACACAGTGTCTCTTGCCAATACCTTGCAACAAAGTGATGAGCTCCAAAACTGATGAAACTTGGCCTATAACCTCTGTAGATAGTCCTCAACCTAAATTCAGTGGTTCCCACTCTTTCCAAGTGCATCTATAGCCTCTTCTTTATTATTTTTCTACTTCCTAGATTAGTGTTATTGTGATCTTGTTTCTTGTTGTTTGTATATGCGAATCAGACCTAACTGTTGTTATTAGGTGCTATTGTTAATAAATACTTAATTTAGGATTTATTTTATATTAGTATTAGTACATAATAACATAATATAAAAATAATACATCTACCTCAAAATCTCATTTTTTTCTTTCACAAAAACAGGGTTTCTCAATTGTATCTCCATCTCAAGCACCAAACAAATAGAGCAAGCCCAAACCATAAACCATGAGTAGTATTTATAAAACCATGAGTTGAGATTCCATTGGAAAATATGGTGCCAAAATCTAGGTATAAATCCAACACCTCCTCTAGGATGGGTCAACATGCTAAAAATAGGATTGAACTCCCATGTCGTATAATCTATCCTAACATCCAACAAACATGGGCACTCCACTTTGGGATCATTATCTCACCTCATAGATACTCTATGACATATCATTCTTACATGTCATAAGTTGGTCAAAATTCATAGTCCACTATATAACCTCTCTCTTACATGCTCTTATGTGCATCATAGAATCTCTTACTTCTTACATTGTCATAGATGCTCTTACACATCATACATGGCATTAGACATTTTTACACAACATAATACAAATTACACATGGCATAAAATGTTGTCTCAAGTAGGATGCCCTTTTCCATGAGAGCACATTAAATAATACAATTAATAAATAAATAAATAAATAGGAGTTGCAAGGTGTATGGCAACTATTCGCAACATTCTCCCACTTGTCATATACCTTCCAATGGAAAAAGGGAAACACCAATAGTCTATGACTATCTACCAAGGGTCATGAGGACCATAGACTCGCTACAAAATCTAAACTTCTTTTTGCTTACTAGCATCTGAAACAATCTAAACTTCTTTTTCGCCTTTTTAGTATAGTTGTTTTGTATACTTATAGTCTCTCTTGTTCTTGGTGATGTGTTTTTTAGCTTCACTTATGTTTCCTTGTTCCTTACCTTTGTTGAAATTTGTTCCCATTGAACCTTGGGTGCTAATTCTCTTGTATTTATGCACAATATACATATATATAATTATATATAAAGCATTATCATACTCTGTTTATATAATCATACAACTATTTATCTATTTCCTATTTACATTTTATGTGTTTGACTATATAAGGCATATGCATTCATTCATATATTTGCATATTTCTCCAAATAGATAGATAGGTTTATAATTATATAATTCCTTTTTCATATTATTATCCTATGATGTGCATAGTTATAGTGCATGTTGGTCCTTTATTGTTTTTTTCCTTTAATTTATACTAGATTTATGCACTATATATGGCCCTTTAATTATATAATTATAGTACTATATTTAATATTATTTCAATATATACATTGGTGTGTTTTTATAACTTCATTCTGCATAGATAATTATGCTTTGTTGCATCCTTCTACTTTGTATTTATTCCCCCTTTATATATATATATATATATATATATATATATATATATATATATATATTGATCGAAGGTACCCAAGTTTTTAGCCTAGTTCAGGCCTAGAGAGACCCTTACGGGGGATCTCTTCCCATCGGCTTTATCACCCGAGACCACAACTGGGGGGTCTCCATCGCCAATGGGCATTATCACCCTTTGGTTAAACCCACGAGCTCATTGGCCCAACGAAGGTACATAACTTGCAAGCACGCCAGCCTAGTGAAGGCACGCATGACCTGCGAGCTGGTTGGCCCTGCGGGGGTTTGAACCTTGGTGGCTACCACCACAACCAAGCGACTTGACCACTGAACCACACCCTTATTTTCATTTTTTAACTTCGTGAATACTTATTTTCTACTAGATCTACACATTATATATAGCCCTATTATTATATAATTATATAAAACTATTTTTGATATTATTTTAAGATATATATAGCCCTATTGTTCTTGTTTTCATTTTTTAACTTCGTGAATTCTAATTTTCTACTAGATCTACACATTATATATAGCCCTATTATTATATAATTATATAAAACTATTTTTTATATTATTTTAAGATATATATTGGTGTGTTTTTATAACTACTTTCTACATAGATAATTATGCTTTGATGCTTCCATCTACTTTGTTCACATTGTTCTTGTTGTTATTCATTTATAACTCTATGTATATGTGTTTATGGTTGCGTATGTACATTCATAGGTGTTTAAGTGTGTGTGTGTGTGTGTGTGTATATATATATATATATAATTTCCTGGTGGTTTCTTGGTTCTTGAGCCATTCCCTCCTCCCTCTTTATATTTAGCTTGTTGAAGTCTGCAAATTTGTCATTTCTAATTCTCTTCTCTTGCTCTCTACTTCTTGATGATGGATCATGGAGTGTGATCCAAAATGTTGAGGAAAAAAATTTACACAGTTAAAGCTTGAAACACTAAGATATAATTCACCAAAGTGTTAACCTTATCTAGAACAACCCTTGCATTATCCACCATGTCATGAACAAAATGATACTAAACATCAATGCACTTTTTCCATGCATGAAAAGTTAGGTTCTTTTCCAAACTTATGGCACTTTAATGATAACAACCAATCTACATCACTCCTTGACTCAACTCAAAATGTGAACACAACCTCTAAAGCCTAACTACCTTCTTATAGGCATGAGTAGCTACCATGTACTGTACCTCTATAGTGGAAACTATATCATGTTACATACTTATAAAACTAATTACACCATCGAATAACCTAAAAGCATAGCCACTAGTTGACCTTCTTTTATCAACATCTCCTACAAAATCTTAAGCCCACAAACCCCTGAATCTCAACCGAATGCTCTAGGTGATCCAAAGCATTAACTAAATAGCTATAAACATGATCCAAGTGTCTCCCCTAACAATAAATATAGTACTCTACAATATGCACAAATATTTGAAGACTCACTTCATTACTGCCCATGGATCCCTATCAAGATTAGTCATAAACTAGCTTAAGAATCCCACTACTTGGGCAATGTTTGTCTAGTGCAAATCATAGCATACATAAAGTTTCCAACCACACTAGCATATAATGAATGTGAGACATGTCTTCCATCTCATCAAGTGAATATAAACACTACTCAATCGATAACTTTGTTCACATGGAAATAGAAATACTCATTAGTTTGTAGTCCATCATGCTGAAACATTGCAAAATAGAGTCAACATACTTCCTTTGGTTGAATAAAAAAATTGTTAGCTCTATCCCATCTAATATCTACCCCTAAGATAAACTTAGCAACCCCCAAATCCTTCATCTCAAACTATGAAGAAAGTTGAGACTTCAAGTCCCTAATCATAACCCTACTATTACCAAATATTAACATATCATTAACATACAAAGTTAGAAGAATAAAATGATCATCATCCTACTTATAATAAACAAAGTGATTTGATTTGGACCTCACAATTCTAACCTCAAAACATAAGAATAAAAGTTTAGATACCACATTTTGGCTAATTATTTGAGACCATAAAGAGATTTCTTCAATTTACAAACTGTTGACCTATTTTGCCCCTTTGGCCAAATAGCCCATCCATGAATCTCTAAGTGTTTTCCTTTGTTCCCCCTATAAGACCTAGGCCATTTCCTATCATCCATTGCTAAAAACTTTGCAATTTTCATCAATACTATATACCTGCGGATATGCCAGAATAACCCTTGCGGGCTTGCCGGAGCTAGGGTGCAATATGGCCGCTTACCACACTACCGCGATCGTCAATTGAAATGTCTGCGAGTTCGTGGGAGTAAAAGAAGTAGTACGACCACTTACCACGACACCGTGGCTATCTGTGTGAGACATGGCGGGCCGACAGTAACGAAGTAAATGTCACCGCATTGTCGTGGCAGTTAAGAGAGAAGCCTGCGGGAGTGCAAAAAAAGGAAAGAAAGCAATTCACCGCGCTATCGCAGTGGTCTGTGAAAATGTCTGTGGGCTGGTGGTATGTAGAAAGTGACATATAAAGTATTCACTATGCCCCTACGACAATCAGTAAGGAGGCCCGCGGGTTGGCAGTAAAAGGGTAAATGAGGCATAAAGTAGTCATCGAGCCCTCACAGTCGTTACTTAAGAGGCTTGTGGGCATGCGGTATACGAAATAAAATGATGGTCATCGATCTTCAAGCCTTTTTTTAATCTAGCAGTCCCAATTTAAACTCTAGATTTTCAAACTTCCTGATGGCACTGAAAGCATTATCTCAGTTGTTGGGCTCTGCAGACGAAATTCACGGGGGTTGGCAAAGTTCTTCAATGCGAGGTAACTCATATGACTTGGTGGCAGATATTCTTATGATTTGTGATGACTTTTGAGCTTTCATCTTCAATGCTCTGTCCTATCTTGTGTATAGGCAACCATTCTAGGGTTGTAGATCTGCCAGAGGCATGGCCTCTGTCCTCTTTGCCGATTGTTCATGTCTCCGCATTGATGGTAGCGTTGGTGGTCTTGGACCTGTGCATCTACTTCGGCATTCTTTGCACAAGAATTTGATATAAAAAGCATTGTAATCTCATCATGGAGAGTTAGTAATTTCTGGGCTGTTATGTTGCCAAATTTCTTGTAGTTAGACCTCTTATTGTAATTGCAGCATTATAAAAATCTGACTTACTGTGCCTAAATCTTGGCCTCTGTTTGTCTTCTGGTTAATCCAACTATGAATGTAATTAACTATACTGTGTCTTTTCCTGCTACTGGTTATTTTGTATTGTAATGGTTTCTAGCCTTCATGATCAATATATGCACAATATCTTGCCTCTCTTATGCTTTCATTTATGTGTTTTACTTGAAATTATGATCTATTCTGTGAGTAAAATGACTCCTCTATAGGTTGGATCTTCATCCCAAAGCCTCAATCAATTCTATAAGTTTATGTGAAACTTTTGTTGTGATTGAGATCATTGTTGTGTCTATTCCAGGCTTACTACTACTCATTAAATCTAGTGCATTACCTTATTTTCATTCAGTTTCTTCCTAACCCTTTCCCCTTGCATTGTTAGCACTAGATTTAGTTGTTTTCTCTGAGCTTTAGGCTTAGAATGAGGAACCAACCTTCTCTGGAGGTCTGATCTCAATTTGCAAGGTCCCACACCTTGAGATCATTTCCATTGTGTCATTAGAATGCTTGGACTCTCTTCAAGATGGGTGCAATTCTATGTGATAACAGTTTCTGGCACACCCGGTGGGACCCTCTACTCTGAGTGAGAGTTGGACTAAGGATTTTGGTGTTGTTCTTGGTTCATTTACTACTGTGAAAGCGTTCAACAGGCACCTGGCGACTTTGCTAATCCAGTTCCTACACAACTCAACATTTCATGCCTAAAGTGCATACAAGGTCTTTTTCTAGAGGTAATTTCCACTTTATTAAACTCTCATTCACTGAAAGAAGAAGAAGAACAAGATTGTCTAGGTCCCCTGTGAGGGAAAATAGAAGTAATAGTTCACCCCATTTAAGAGCTCGGTCTACTCCTCCCCCATTGAATTTTCAAGTTAGGTCTCAACATTCAGTTAGAACTCTACATATATTGATAGTCATTAACCTAAATATACCTAACATGGCAAGAAACTTGCCATTTGTTACATTTCATGGGGATGACCCTTTAGACCTAGCACAGTATAATGACATCCCCACATCAACCTTAAAGGCTATACCATTTTTCAATGGTGAAAACTCAACTACTCCTATCAAACACATACAAGATGTTGCTAGTGTTTGTTCAATCCACCATGTCACTATTGACAATGTGGCTGTAAGGCTGCTAGCTTCTTCATTCCAGGGAAAGACCTTACAGTGGTATAGAGGTCTTCAAGCCAACTCAATACACAATCGGGATGATTTGGGCACTAAATTGTGCTAACACTTTGAAGATAAAAGTGACCATATGTCACTCATGGAGCAATTAGCTACTATCAAGAGAGCACCTCATGAGTATATGGTAGATTTCAACTACCATTTCCAAAAGACATGGGACAGGATACCTTCGCTGGTCAAGCCTTCTCCAAACACTGCATTCATCTACTATTTGAGGTCTTTGAATCTAGACATAGCAGTCATGATTCAATCCATGGGTGGTGTTATATTACCTGATGCCTATGATACAACCATAAGAGTAGAAAATTGTTTGATTCAGGTAGGTAAGATTACTCCAAGACCACCCATGCCTATATTTCCAGAGGCTCCTACTATCCAGCCTATTGTGACTCCAGTTCCTACAACAACCACCTCCACAACTCCTTTATATGGGCGAATTACATGAGATCAAAAGCCTATTGCACAATGTTACTAATGGGTTAGTGGCAATAAAGAGATAAAATCAACAATCAAGCAGGCTTTATCATCCCTCCAACCAGACATATCAACCCTTCAATCAGGGCTATTAACAAAACAGGCTACCATACCAAGGTAATATGCAAAGACAAGGGCAACCTAGTTATATCAAACCATTAAATGTTGTTAATCCTAATGTTGCTGGCACTTCAGGGCCCCTTGTGCCAATCCAAAATAACCTAGCTTAGGATAGTTATTGATGTTATCCTTGCAATCAACCATATGACCAAAACTTATGCCAAGGAGGACAGTTCAGTCGTGCTTTGACAGTGCAAGATCAGCCATTAAATTTAGAACAACATGTCAACACCAATCAGGGAGTGGTTGGAAGCCAAGAGTAGACACAGAGCAATGCAACCTTAATGAATTGGACTCATGATGATTACTGTGGCATTAATCAGGGTGTTGGTCCAGTTGCATTCAATACAAGATCAAAGAAGAGAGCCGTTAAGGACACATTAGTGCCTATAATCAACCATGCACCTATCCCCAATGCAATTCCAATCATATCAACAAGGGGAAAGGTACCTGATGTTCCTTCTAAGAAAGCATATCAGATGATTGAAAGGGCAGATTCAGTACCAAATGTGCAACCCCAATCCAATTAGCAATCAAAGAGTGACCTAGTTGTCAATAAAATACCTCAAAAGGGTAATCAGATACCTTTTAGTATTGTGGACCAAATGAAGAAGACACATTTGAATGTCAACATGTGGGATGCATTGTTAATCTCGGCCTGGAGGAATCTTCTTCAAGAGGCCCTAACAAAATTCATTCAGCGTGCTGTTGAAGCAACAAAAGAAAAGACAACTACCCCAACCAACCTATGTCAGCCCAAGGAGGAATTAAGTACAAGCAAAACCAGTAAGCCTCCTCCATTTTATGTTTTCCTAATCATAGGTGATAAATTGGTGCATAATTGTATGATAGATTCTGGGGCTGGTACTTTTGTCATGCCAAAAAAATATTGCTGATAGGCTAGGTATAAAGTATGAACCTGTGAACAAGGGTGTAGTGTAATTAGATGGTACTACTGTGAAGATAGTAGGGGTCATTAAAGGTTTAGAAATCACTCTACATGCATGTCCTGGTTGCTCTGTTTCATAATACATATCCATTATTGACCTCCCAACATACTTCTGCATATGTTTATCTAGGGATTTTACTGCTAAGATAGGAGGGTATCTATCTTTTGATTGGTGCCACATGTTGTTTAGAAGTAGATATGGCACCAAAGTAACCATTAGGGCTGAACCTATTGCAAATGATCATATAGAGCCCTATACCCCTAAACCTAGCAACATGAATTGCACAATTCATGAGTTGGAAGAAGAAGATAACAATAGATATGAAGCTACCACACTTGTGGAGGAGATACCTGATGTACTGCTAGATGAGTGGGCTAATTGTTTTAGTTTGCCACCCCTAATCACATAGAAGAAACAGGGTTGGGTACTTATTGTATCCATGAGAAGGATGCCATTATCCCTAACATTGAAAAGGAGAAATTAGACCCAAGTGGGATATGACAGATGTATTTCGACGGCTCTAGAAGCAAAAATGGAGCAGGTGTTGGGGTTGTTCTGATTTCACCCCAAAAGGAAAATTATTTATCTTCATTTAGATTACAGTTTAGTTGTACTAACAATGTGGCTGAGTATGAAGCCTTGATTTAGGGCATACAGATGGCACAAAAAAGAGGAATAAAATTTTTACAAGTATTTGGTAACAGTAAACTGGTTGTCCACCAAATCAGAAAACTAATTGCTTCAAAGAATGACTTGCTAAAGTCATACAAACACAGAGTTTGGGACCTGATTGAAGACTTTGATGCCTTCAACATTCAGGTAGTTCCCAAACAAAGAAATAAGAATGCTGATAGGTTAACTACGGTTGGTGCCCAATTTGATATTCCTCAGAATGCCAAGCAAGATTTAGATCAGCATGTAAAGATTGTGGTTAGGCCTGTTGTTCCTGACAATGTGATAAGCTAGCAAGTGTTTGAAAGTGACCAGCAGATTGTGAATTTCTTGCAAGATGAGGTAGAGTTTGTTGCCAAAAATTAGTCTATGTTTCAAGAGCAATATGGTGACCAAGTAATCTAGCTAAAGACTAACAAGTTGCCTAGAGGACTGATCACCTTGGAGAGCATATTTGGTGCCGATGAGCAGTAAAAGAAAAAAAAAATGAATATGACAGTTAAGAGACAGGACTATGAAGAGGTGGAGATCGCACAGGGAAGATTTCTAAAACATGGTAAGGTGTGTAGTCAAACTGAAAGACAAGGTTTCATTGAGCTTTGTAATCAATTTAATGACTTGATAGCTTGGGATTATAGAGATTTAAAATGCTTTGATCCCAGTTTAATCCAACATACTATTGGCCTAGATCCCAATGCCAAACCAGTCTGCCAAAAACAAAGGCCCGTCAACCCTAAAATAGAACCATTAATGAGAAAAAAGTTGTCCAAGCTCATAGAAGCAAAGATCATTTACCCTATCAAACATTCCTTTTGGGTGGCCAACCTTATTCCAGTCAGAAAAAAAATTGAGACATTAGATTATGTGTGGACTTTAGAGACTTGAATAGAGCCTCTCTTAAAGACCATTACCCACTCCCTTCTATGGAACAAATCCTACAAATAGTAGCAAGTGCTGAAAGGTTTTCACTCCTAGACAGCTGCTCAGGTTACAATCAGATTCTTGTGAAAGAATCAAATCAGTACAAAACAACCTTTACCACCAAGTGGGGTACTTTGGCTTCTCAAAAGATGCCTTTTGGATTAACAAATGTTGGAGCCACTTTTCAGAGAGCAATGGATTTGGCCTTCAAAGGCCTAATCAATGATATTGTTTTACTGTATCTTGATGATTTGACTATGTATTCCAAGCATGCAGCTGACCACTTAGGTCATTTGAGAATGCTCTTTGAAAGATGCAGCGAGTTTGGGATATCATTGAATCCTAAAAAGTGTATATTTGCTATCCCAGAGGGCAAGCTACTAGGGTATGTGGTTTCCAAGGATGGCTTAGCCATTAATCCAAAAAGAACAAGTGCCATCCTAGCTCTTCCTCTTCCTAGTCATAAGAAACGTCCCCAAAGTTTTTTGGGAAAGATCAACTTTGTGAGGAGGTTCATACCTAACTTTGCTACAATAGTAAAACCACTCACATCTATGCTAAAGAAGAATGCTACCTTCACATGGTCCAAGGAAGGCAGGGACAATTTTGAAGTTGTCAAGCAAGCTATTGCATAAGCTCCTACACTGATAAACCCAAATTATGAGAAAGTTTTCATCCTTTATGCCTTTGGAGGTAAGGAGTGTATATCAGCTATCTTAACCCAACAGAATGAAGAGAAATTGGAACAGTCGATTGCTTTCTTCAGCCAACCTCTCAAGGAATATGAACTAAACTATGATTTTATAGAAAAACATGTATTTGTTGTAGTGAAGGCCTTAAAAAAGTTCAGACATATGCTTTCCAACAACAAAATTTAGTTGATGGTGAACCACCACGGTGTGAAAGAATTCCTCCCAAGCAAGGATATTAATGAGAAGAGAGATGGGTGGATCATAAAGGTAATGGAGTATGATGTCAGTATCAACATTACTAATCTGGTCCGTGGAAAAGGTCTATGTGAACAAATGAACAGATGTTAAAAATAAAAGTGAGGCCGTCTGTGTTCAAGGGCAGGCACAACCGATTGAGCCCCATACTCCAACTGACTGGTATCATGACATGTTCACATTTCTGCAGTTAGGAAGATGTCCAAATGGATTGAGTCAGGTTAAAAGAAGGTATTTCAGACTACAATCCATCCCTTATGTTATTGTTGATAGTGTATTGTTTAGAAAAGACATCAGTGGAGTTCTTCTTAGATGCCATACACAAGACCAGACTTCTAGAGTCTTAGAAGAATTTCATAGTGGCCCTGCTGGCGGCCACTATTCTCCCAGAACAACTGTAATGAAAATCATGAGGGCCAGTTATTACTGGCCTAACCTATTCAGTGATACACATAGATGGGTCATAAAATGTGAATAATGCGCATTATTTGTTGGGAAGCAGAGACTGGCAGCTCTTCCCCTTCATCCAATCCAAACAGATCAGCCTTTTGCTCAATGGGGTCTAGACTTCATTGGAGTAATCAACCCACCTTCTAGTGCTAGCCATAAGTGGATTCTCATAGCCACTAATTATTTCACCAGAGGAACATAGGCAATTGCTTTGAGGGATGCCACAAAGGCATCCATTGTAGACTTTCTTGAGGGTATAGCTATAAGGTTTGGTGTGCCATCCACCATCATATCTGATAATGCCAAGGCCTTTGTAGGCACAAAAGTCAGTAAATGGGCACTGAATTATTGGGTATACTTTGAAACCTCATCCAATTACTATCCTTAGGGAAACGGCCTGGCCGAGTCAACCAATAAAAATTTGAATAGAATCATCAAGAGGATAGTGAAGGATAACCAAAGAACTTGGCATTCCAAGTTAAAGACTGCTCTTTGGGCTGATAGAATTACTCCCAAAAGAGCCATAGGTAAATCCCCTTTAATGCTGGTATATGGAAGGGAAGCAAAGGTTCCATTATCATTGGAATTGCCTTCTCTTGAGTTGGCACAACAGTTGGAATTAATGGAGAATGAAGCTATGACAATCAGACTTGCAGAGCTGTTGGAACTTGAAGAAAAGAGAGATACTGCCATGAAAACCCTTGAAGACCATCAAGATCAAGTCAAGAGAACCTTTGATAGAAAATCTACTGACATAACATTCAATGAAGGAGATATAGTGTTGAAGTGGGATGCAGATAGGGCCAAAGCAGGAAGACATTCAAAGTTTGATGCCGTGTGAAGTGGCCCCTACATCATTACCAGTTGCAAATAGACCGATGCATTCCAACTTTCTAGGCTGAATGGAGAGTTTCTGTCGATCCCAATCAATGGGATTCACCTCAAACCTTACTTTTAGCATAGTTGTGAGATCTTGTAAATTGGTTTGGTGTCTGCTTTCAATAAGTGCCCTTGCACTCTACTGTATTCTCATTAGGAGGATATAGGCTTGCTTGTTTTGTTTTGCTTTGGTGGTGTGCCCAGTTGTTCTAGCTTCTCTATTCTTGTTGCAGTCTCTCCTTGACTCTATGCCCAATGAATGCTTAAGGTCACTGGTTTCTATTTGTTTAGCAGGCAAACACCCTTGAGGAGTCGCCACAATGTTGGCCTATTTTGCCCCTTTGGCCAAATAGCCCATCCATTAAATCTCTAAGTGTTTTCTTTTGTTCCCCCTTTAAGCCCTAGGTCATTTCTTGTCATCCATTGCTAAAAACTTTACAATTTTCATCAATACCGCATCCCCGCGGATATGCCAGAATAAACCCTGCGGGCTTGCGAGAGCTAGGGTGCAATATGGCTGCTTATCGCACTACCGTGACCGTTAATTGAAATGTCTGCAGGGTCGCGGGAGTAAAAGAAGTAGTATGACCACTTACTGCGACACCGCAACAGTCTGTGTGAGACATGGCAGGCCGACGGTAACAAAGTAAATGTCACTGCATTGCTGCGGCAATTAAGAGAGAAGCCCGCATGAGTGCAACAAAAGGAAAGAAAGCAGTTCACCGCACTACTGCAGTAGTCTGTGAAAATGTCTGCGTGTTGGCTGTATGTAGAAAGTGACATAAAGTATTCACCGTGCCCTTGTGGTGGTCAGTAAGGAGGTCTACGGGTTGATGGTAAAAGGGTAAATAAGGCATAAAGCAGTCACCGAGGCCCCACGGTCATTAGTTGAGAGGCTTATGGACATGCGGTATGCGAAATAAAATGATGACCGTCAATCTTTGAGCCATTTTTTTAATCTAGTGGTCCCAATTTAAACTCAGGATTTTCAAACTTCCCGATGGCATTGAAAGTATTTATCTCAATTATTGGGCTATACAGACAAAATTCGCGAGGGTTGGCGTAGTTCTTCAATGTGAGGCAACTCCTATGACTCAGTGGTAGATATTTATGTGATTTGTGATGACTTTTGAGCTTTCATCTTCAATGCCTTCTCTTATCTTGTGTATGGGCAACCATTCTAGGGTTGCAGATCTGCCAGAGGCATGGCCTTTGTCCTCTTGGCCGTTGGTTCCTATCTCCACATTGATGGTCTTGGATCATGTGCATCTGCTTTAGCATTCTCTGCATAAGAATTTGATATAAAAAAGCACTGTAATCTCATCATGGAGAGTTAGTAATTTCTAGGTTGTTATGCTGCCAAATTTCTTGTAGTTAGACCTCTTAGTGTAATTGCAGGATTATCAAAATTTGACTCACTGTGCCTAAAGATTGGCCTCTGTTTGTCTTCTGGTTAATCCAACTATGAATGTAATTAACTATATTGTGTATTTTCCTGCTATTGGTTATTTTGTATTGTAATGGTTTCTAGCCTTCATGATCAATATATGTACAATATCTTACCTCTCTTATGCTCTGATTTTTGTGCTCTACTTGAAATTATGATCTATTTTGTGAGTAAAATGACTCCTCTATAGGTTGGATCTTCATCCCGAAGCCTCAATTAGTTCTATAAGTCTATGTGAACCTTCTATTGTGATTGAGATCATTGTTGTGTCTATTCCAAGCTTACTACTACTCATTAAATCTGGTGCATCACCTTATTTTTATTCAGTTTCTTCCTAACCCTTTCCCCTTGCATTGTTGGCACTAGATTTAGTTGTTTTCTCTGAGCTTTAGGCTTAGAATGAGGAACTAGCTTTCTTTGGAGGTCTGATCTCAATTTGCAAGGTCCCACACCTTGAGATCATTCCCATTGTGGCATTAGAATGCTTGGACTCTCTTCAAGCTGGGTGCAATTCTATGTGATAACACAAACCAATGACTCGTTACCCTTTACCATGTAGTGCTCATGCTATGTAATTTAGATCTCTTCCTCAAAGTCACCATGCATGAAATTTATCTTCACATCCATTTATGTAACCTTAAGGTTAAATTCCTTAGCAACAGATAACAAAAATCTAATAGATGTTAGCTATGTAACTATAAAAACATCTCACTAAAAACAATTACCTCAACATGGAAATATCGCTTAGAAACCAATGTTGCTTTGTAATTTTCAACTTCACCCTCAAAACTGAACTTCTTAAAAATCCATTTACAACCAACAAGTTTCCTTCCCTTCAGCAACTAAACTAGGTCCAATGTGCTATTCTTCTTCAATGTTGCCATCTCATCATCTATGGCCAATTTCTAGGACTCGTTGTCATTCATCTCTATTGCCTCCTTCATAGTTCCAAGCTCATTAATATTAGTAGACAAAACAAATATATATATATATATATATATATATATATATATATATATATATATATATATATATATATATATATATATATATATATATATATATATATATATATATATATATATATATATATACATACATCTTAAACCTCTAGTTCATCCTCTGAGTGTATCCACCTTGGTCTTCGGCTATAGCCACATTGTAGACTTCACATTCTCCTTGGTTTCTTAATTAAAGGAGAAGATTTGATCTCCCTGGAGATCACATATTGATTGTACAAAGTCTTTCTAGTAATAAGATCCCAAAGCTTGTATCCCTTTACACCATCATTGTAACCAATGAAAATACACTTAACAACTTTGTAATCCAACTTAGGCCTCTTTTCCTTATGTACATAAACATATACCTCATAAGAAAAAAATTGAATATGATAAAAGGAGGGCTTCTTGCTCGTCCAAACCTCCTTTGGGTTTTTGTCAACAAGAGCTAATATAGAAGATCTATTAATCAGATAACAAGTCATGCTAACCACTTTTACCCATAATTTCTAATTCAAACCAACTCCGTTGAGCATACTCCTAGACCTATTTATAAAAATCATATTCATCCTCTCTATAACTCCATTCTATTACAGGGTGTATGGAGTTGTCTTGTGTGGTACAATGTCATTGTCCTTATAGAAGCTATCAAACTTTATCGAACGAAATTCTTAACCATTGTCCATTATTAACACTTTGATCATCCTTTTTGTATGTCTTGGTGAATTATTTATTTTCTTGTATTTAGTTAATTACTTTATTGCATTATATGCACCTATAATAGGATAAGATTGCTTAGATAGGTTGTATTTGCATAATGTGACTTGTACTTTCCTAGTTTGGTGGAGACGTTATGCACACATGTCACTATATCTCCTTTATCCCACATTGGTTGTACATTCACAACTCTTGGTGGTGTATCCTATACATACCCACTTGTGGCTCTCATTTGAGTAATCTAATCTTGAATCATTATATATTTGCATACTTTGATATAATAGAATTATTCCATGGTCTCTTTTGTGCTTTTATTAAATCTCCTTGATCTTAGGTGGCTAATTCCATAGCCAACTCTTACATGATCTTGTATTTCCTTGAAAAGTTGAGTATGCTTTTCTCTTGTATTGAATGATGATTTGGAGAATTAAAAACTTGATAGGAATACCAAATTTTGGGGGTTCTTCTTTATGTATTTATATTGTAGGTGCTTTTTGGAGCTTGATGGAGCAAATTTGAGTTCACCATTGAGTTTAAAGTATTCGAGAAGGTTAGTTTTTCCTTTTGTTGCATCTAAATTAGACATAGGAGGCCAGATCTACGAGGGTTTGAAATAAGAGTTTTTTGTTGGGCACCAAAATATTATTCATCATTTAGAGCATTTTGGGGTAAAAATGACCCTGCCATTCCACTTGAAAAGCCCAAATACCCATAGATAGATGGTCAAATCATTAAAATTGTAGAACTTTGCCTTGAGTTCTTAGAAAAAAAATTCCTCTGTCATATAGATCATACCACATGGCATCTTGGCAAAAAATATTCTCTCTGCAAAGGTCTACATTATTTAATTAGCATATTCATAGGCATCATTGACATCATAAGTGAACTTGGTGGTACAAAAATACTTTTCATAAATTTTAAAGTTTTATATAAAAATCTATAGGTTTTATTTATTTTATACCCTATAGGGTACTATAAGGTATTGGTTGGTCTATAGACTTGCCAATGTACTGTATAGAGTGCCTTGATAGGCATGGGTCCTTGGTTGACAATGGTGGCTGGTTCACTATTGATAGTTAATACTTGTAAATCTCCCATTTGTGAACCACTTCATTGATTTTGTAAGTGGCAATTGTAAAAACACTAAATATAAAGTGTCATCATCATATTTTACTAGGGGGATCCCTTGATTGAGTGATTTTAGGGGGTGTTGTGTTTGCTTTCAGTTCTTATACTATGTGTTCTTATAATGGATAAACCTAATGTTTTGCTCCTAACTCCATATAACTATTCCACATGGAAAACAACAACATGGAATTATCTATCTAAGGCGTCTTGATTATACTAAGTATATAGATGGAACAAAACCTGAACCTACTAATGCTAAATTAGAGGAGTGGGAAGGTGTTCATGATAAAGCTCTTGGATATATTTGTATATTTATCTCTTAATTTGTAATTTCTTCTTGAAAATTGTTCAACACCTAAGAAGGCTTGGGAAACTCTTGCAAATTTGTATGGTAAAATTGATGAGATTAGGGGATATCAAATTGATATTGATTTGATGAATCTTGGTCATAATAGTTTTGACCACATCCAAGACTATATCACCAAGGTTAAAAAACTAAGAACATATTTAAAGGGTTATAAGATTGATAAATAGGATTTACAATTGAATATGAATGTGTTATCTAATCTTGGATATGAATATTCAGTGTTTGTTTTTAGATTTCATACCCATCAACTTTCAATGGGAGCTACATAATCTGTGCTTGCCTTTGATGCATTTTCTAATCTTCTAACTCAAGAAGAAGTGAATCTAATTCAAATGGGCGTCTTTAAGTCTTTTAATTCATGAGAATCAATGGCTAGTGAGCCAAAGGGATGAAAAGAATCAGAGAATCCTAAAAAGAAACAAAAAAAGAACAAGCTATAAAGAGATAGAACACAATCAAATTTTGAATCATCTCCCTCACAAAGGAAGCCATTAAAGAAGGATAAGCCCAAATGTGTATATTGCAAGAAATTTAGGCATGATGAGAATTAGTATTATGCAAAATAAATTGATGAGTTGAAGCATCTACTATAGAAGAACCCTATCAAATTACCTTCAAGTATGTAAGGGGGTTCATATTCTTTAAAGTGTCATCATCATATTTTACTAGGGGGATCCCTTGATTGAGTGATTTTGGGGGGTGTTGTCTTTGCTTTCAGTTCTTCTACTATGTGTTCTTAAAATGGATAAACCTAATGTTTTACTCCTAACTCCATATGACTTTTCCACATGGAAAACAACAACATGGAATTATCTAAGGCATCTTGATTATACTATGTATATAGATGGAATAAAACCTGAACCTACTAGTGCTAAATTAGAGGAGTGGGAAGGTGTTCATGATAAAGCTCTTGGATGTATTTGTATATTTATCTCTTAATTTGTAATTTCATCTTGAAAATTGTACAACACCTAAGAAGGCTTGGGAAACTCTTGCAAATTTGTATGGTAAAATTGATGAGATTAGGGGATATCAAATCGATATTGATTTGACAAATCTTGGTCATAATAGTTTTGACCACATCCAAGACTATATCACCAAGGTTAAAAAACTAAGAACATATTTAAAGGATTATAAGATTGATAAAGAGGATTTACAATTGAATATGAATGTGTTATCTAATCTTGGATATGAATATTCAGTGTTTGTTTTTAGATTTCATACCCATTAACTTTCAATGGAAGCTACATAATTTTTGCTTGCCTTTGATGCATTTTCTAATCTTCTAACTCGAGAAGAAGTGAATCTAATTTAAATGGGCATCTTTAAGTCTTCTAAGTCATGAGAATCAATGGCTAGTGAACCAAAGGGATAAAAAGAATCAGAGAATCCTAAAAAGAAACAAAAAAAGAACAAGCTATAAAGAGATAGAAAACAATCAAATTTTGAATCATCTCCCTCACAAAGGAAGTCATTAAAGAAGGATAAGCCCAAATGTGTATATTGCAAGAAATTTAGGCATGATGAGAATTAGTATTATGTAAAATAAATTGATGAGTTGGAGCATCTACTATAGAAGAACCCTATCAAATTACCTTCAAGTATGTCAGGGGGCTCATATTCTTCTTCTTTTTCACATCTAGAGAGACAAAAGGGAAAAACACCTATCTCAATTACAAATTCTAATATAGTGAGATGGATTGTTGATTCTAGAGCCTCACATCATACGACTTCATCATAGAGTGTGTTCTCTTTATTTGATACTTATTCTACACCACATGTCCTAATTGATAACAATACATATATGTGTGTTTGTGGGAGAGGGTCTATTGACATGGGCAAATGATTATTCAATGATGTTCTTTATGTACCTTCATTGTCAACTACTCTTATTTCTATCTATCAGATCACACACAATGGGTTGGGAAAGAGTGTTGAGTTCACACTAGAATCTATGGTCATTTAGAATTTGTAGAGCAATGACATTTTTGTTGTTAGGGAGGTAAATGATTAGTCTCAACTTTACACCTACTTGCATTTTTCTCCTAATATGCCTTCGACTGTTGTTCACACTTAGGCATCTAGTGTGGACACTTTTGAGGAAGTACAAATATGGTCATCTAAACCTTCAAGTCCTTCCATAGACTAAGGCTCTAGAGACATGTATTGACATTCCATCTCCTTAATTTCTTTCGTCTACTAAGTCCAATGTTGCTTCATCATTGGCTTCTAGAGATTCAATGCAACAAGATTATATCCATTATCTTCCAAAAATAGCTCCTCGAGATGAATAATTGATGGATCTATTAGGTTTATTTTGTGAGTCCCTTCTTGTAGATTTGGAGGACACTATTGAGAACATTCATATCCTCTTTGATGATAGTTCTATCATAGATGTTGTCTCTTCATCTTTGGATCTTTTTCTACATCAATTTCCACAAGGATCTAGATTGTCACTTTCTTTAATTAGGCTTGAGATTCCTAATTTGATTATGGCACCTTTCGGTACTGACATGGCAACACCTGAGTCTTTTCTGGAGATATCATAGATTCTAATCTTTCTTCCCTGTTACCTAAATTCCACTATGGCTCATTCAGGTAGAGTTTTGATTTAAAACTTATAAGGTACATCTCATCTGGTCCTTCATACATTACATTCGAGTGCATAAATGAAATAATTTAGGAGATTATGTTTATTAGTTTATTGCATTTATCCAAGTGCATGTAACATAAGAAGGGTTTATCCAAAACTTTTTCCAAAAAATAAATAATCTTTATTGAATGTAAAATGTTCATTATCTCACACAAGCCGTGAGGTTAATTGTATTATTTGATGAAATAGAAGAACAATCTATACATGAATAAGTAAATATGAGTAATGTGCATGTAAGGTCAGAGGCCAGTCATTGCCTGAGAATGATTGGTTCTAGTTCTGACGTGTTGTCATGTTGCCCCGAGTTGTCTTTGTCCTTCCTAGCTTCATGTCATCCCTGGTTACTGCATCTAGCAAAAACAGTGGTGTTAGAGCAATTCTCTAAGCAATGAATGGTCCCAAACCATACATGAATAGGATACCATACATGTATAAACTGATCCTCAATTGCATTAAACAAGAAATGTATACCTTGGATGTCCTAGAGAACAATCAAGTCATCAAACACATCCAAAGCATGCATTTATTTTCTAACAAGTTTGCTTCATGTATAGATACATATATAATTATGTTTCTGTTTGATCCATTAGATTACATTGTGAGTGGAGGAAATGTGGCTCCCACAAGGGTTGAGCCCAGCTCATAGTCCTTATAGAACATGTCATATGCAATATACAAATGCAAAAGCACAACCCAAGGAGCATATTCAGAAAGTAGATCACAACTATCAAGAGTGATAACAGTCAGCAAGAAGGCAATCACATGCACAGACATAATCAAGGCCATCTCATCAACATGCTGCCCTAAACAACAATGCAAAATAGAATGGAAGTCAAAGTGATGCCACAAGGTAGATGGTGATGAGAATCACAAGGTTTACATTTTAAATGATAAATGAAACTCAGTGAATATTGTAGATCATTGCCCAAGCTGCAGCAGTAAGTAAAGCCAATGGTGACCTTTATCACTGTCAAAACAACAAATGATGCATTGACTTTTGTCATTGCTAAGATACAAGACATGAAGAAGCATAATGAGTTACTGTGTGCCTCATTGATAAATGAAAAGTAAATATGTTACTATCCATAAGAATGCATCAGTATGTTCATTGACAAATGAAACAAATGCAACAACAAAGGTTGAATATTATTGTCCAAGTGCTACTAATACACCCCAAATGTTCATATTCACTGGAAGGATACAATGATTTGTTACTGTAGAAAATGTGGAAGAAATCAATGAATAAAGAAGAGATCACATGGAAGCTCTTCATAGCAGGAACATACATTATACAGTACAGTCATAGTATCATTATTATCATGAAGTCAGGGGTGATATGATAGAGAAAGGCAGTGGTAATCTTGTATTGTAGGCACAATCATCACTTACAATCCAAAGTTCAAAGCATTATGAGCAATGATTCTATTCAAGAGATGTCAACATGCAAGGACATGAGGTACAATGATCAAACCAATTGGAGCAGCCTTAGAAGGACAAAAGCATAAAGGAGATGAGTTGCATTAACCAATACAAGACTGCCATGATAACAGAGTATGAAAGAGCATCAGTCATCAATAATACAAAGGCACGTAGGACAGTCAAATGTTGACTGCATGGCAGCCACAATACAAAGGGAGCAGTCATGTATCTTTCAAGAAGAATGCAAGCATGTCGAAAGGATGATTGATGAGGAGACTACTCAAATAGGGGATAATGTTTGTATGATTGTTTGCATCAGAGACCATGCAATGATAGACCAAGAATAGCATATACAAGGTGCAAATGATACTTTTCACTTTCTTTCCGTTATCTTCAATTAAATATATGCCACAGCACATACAAGGGCAATTGGAACAACAAAAGGAGGTCACATGGATGTCATCACTACAAGAGTGCAATATGGACAACAGTAAGCAAGATACAACCATGCCCAAATGAGATGTAATATATACATACACAGTACAAGAACAGTCATGGAGACCATAATGCCATCAGTTGAAAGACAGAGTACACATAATACAATCTATGCTATAAAATGTATGAAAAGAGTGCTAAGGATGCAGCATTGTGAAGGTACAACCATGTGACAAAGTTTATTGTTGCCAATGTTTTCATTCCCAAACTGTCACAATAATTAGTAGAGAACATGAATTTCCAAACACATATACAATCGTATGGAGCAACAATAAGTGCTGAGGAATGAATAATGGAACAACAGATTGTCATAAGGTTGGAACAACAGTCATGTAGTATAAAAAAGTAGTCAACATCTAAGGAACATACGACACATAAGAGGCTTACATGCCATGACTAAAGTGATAAGTAAGTTTCCTTCAAGACCCTTTGTATTCCATGAACAAGAGCTTTGTGAAGAGAATGATATCTATGTAAAGATAAGCCTTGCTTTGTAGACTGATCTATGATCTACAGTTTCAACAAGGAATTGAGACCATATCAAGAATATAGTAGCATGCTAAGAGAAAGGCACAGTCATTGTAAGACTGTGGTCAAGAAATAATGAATGGAGCAATCACTTTTAATCAAGGGACAATCACTCTAATGAGTACAATTACAAGTAGCAGTGGCCTATTGCTAAGAGCTTTCAATGGGAATGTAATAAACAACACTAACACTAACAGTATGGCTAGGTCTTTCAATGGAAATAGTTCAATATCATTAGTAATTGAAGGTAACATCGAGTGTCAAAGAGGAGAATGACTGTGACAGTGTTAGAAAAGATTGTGTGGACCTGGTGATTCATCCTCGATGATATAAGCAGAGCTCAAGTCTTGAAAGCTCCTAAGAACACTCTACCAGCAATGATGAGAGAATCTAGCTATAGGACAACCATAAGACAAAGAAGGTGCAGGAGTAGCAATCAAGGTTTGGACAATTTATATGATAGAAGAGGACAGACTTGTCCACAAATGTTTTTTAATTGTCATAAAAGGACATAAAAACAATTATACAGACCTCAGACAATATGAGTCTATCAAGAAGAAGAAGATGAAGCTCATGCTATCCTTTAGATAATATTTTAAAGGTCATATGCTTGTATTTTGGAATAGTTTATAATCTCATGAGACCATTCACCAACTTTCAGCAGAGAGGAATATAGATGCAGTTATCAATAGATGAAATAGTCATAAATAAGAAATGAATCATTAAGAGCACATCTTCACAATGACAGAATCCATCTTGCACAGTCAAGGAGAATAGAGATGATAGTCACCAAACAGTGACTAAAGACTCATTTGAAAAATCAATGTAAGTCAAGTATGCTGCACAAGTCATGATTGTTATAGTCAAGAGAACATAGAAATAAGACTGTCAGTGTACCCAGACAGAGGTGGATTTCAAAACTTCCACATTTTTGCTCATTTTGAACACATGCAGGGTTTAATGGTATGTACATTATGGAGATGCTATGAACATCATACAGAGGTGATCGTCATGATGATCACAATGAGCTCATAATAGACAAAATGAAGAGCCTCAGAGGTAAATTTTTAGATATAGAGAAAGATACAGTTAGGGTTTTGAAATCCTAATAAAGTGATCTTGTTAGAGAACACAGAAATTGCTATCAAATGGTATGTCATGATCAGTAACAAATCTGGACAGAACTAAGAGGAGCCACGAATGCAGCAAAATTGAAGCTTGTTTTGAGCTAAGTGCAGATACAGAGGAAAATGAGGTTTTCTCAAACTTATTTCACACAATGTGCTCAGATTTTCATGAAATTGTGCCTTCATCATAGCAAAAGGCAGCAAGGAATTCATAAAATGAAGAAAGGGTTTGTAGATATAAGGAGAAGTGACATCTTTTTTAAACTCATTTCAAAAGAAAATACTAAGATTTTTTTTTAAATTATGCCACAACAGAGCGTATACAACAGGTAATCTCAGAAAATACAGAGAGATCATGCAAATATAGTGGAAAAATCTAAAGATTTTTAACTCTTTTCAAACAAAAATGCTCACAAAACCCCTCAGAATCGCTTCAACACAGTGAATATAACATGAAAATCTTAGGGAAAAGGAAAAGACCAGCAGCAAAGAATGACCTACCTTATTTCTGCCATTTGCTATGTAAAATCATGTTTTTTTCTCCTCAAGCGACCTTCATACGGCCTCAAACACAGTGAAAGCAAGTGCAAAAGTGGTTGGCCACAGAAAATAACAAAAATGCATCAAAAACAATAATAAAACATGACTATGGAAGCCCCAAAATCAATGCCAAATCAACTAGAATAGGTCAAGTTCTCAGAGAAAACAACTTACCTTGCAAAATCCTCAGAGAATCGACAGAATAATGTAGTTTTCTTCACAAACCCTACAGGCATGGCGGCGCGGCATCAAGACAACAGTGAGGAAATATCAAATGCAAATGACATTTAGGGTTCAATTGCCTCCTTTTGGGTTGAACACACCTATTTTGCATTTGTATTTTTTGACTTTTTTATTTTATTTTTTAATCATTGCAATCCATTTATGCGACGTGGTCAAGACTTCATGTCTTCCAACCTAGTGATCATTGCACATGGGGCGTGAGGCATGTATTTTCTGCCTTGTATTCTTTTCCAAAGTCAAAAGAATTATGGAAACATAAGGCCGAATATTATATCTTGCAAGGTATGTCTTATTATGATCACAAGGTGGGCGAAATGATGTATACAAGGCATTGTAATGTGTATAGCAATGTTATAAAAGGGTCACTTTGAAATGTATTGCATGGGACCTTGAAGGCATGATGATGCAAGATATGTATGCATGTAGGCATGGCTAGGAGTTATAAGGTGTGTTGCCATAGCTATGAGATGGTGTGAATGTATGTGGAGTCGTGTCATTTTGCCTAGGAGCTATGAAGGCGTTTTTATGTCATTTTTGCATAAGCTAGAAATAGATTAAATATTGTAAATGAATGACAAAGTAATCAACATGAAATACTTTATCATTTGTAATAAAAATGCAAAGAGGCAATATTAGGCAAATTTATCACACATGGCAAAGTAAGTCTCGTCGATTACTTTGTCATCCTTTCACAATATTTAATTTGTCCTTAAATCATGCAAAATCAGGAAGTTAAATATTTGTGTCCTAAATGCCATAATTTTCTGCATGGAATTGTAATAATTTTGGGATGTAAAACATTAACTAAGTGGTGTAATGGTAAATCACTTAGTCAATGTTAAATAAATGCAGAAATAATGTGTATTTATGTCATTTATTATGAAAAATATCAGACATTTATGATGCTGCAGGGTGAGTTCGACAAATAGGTTGAGGAGTTATTGCACAAATTTGACTTGTTTCAGTGGCCTTAAAGAGCATTTAAAGGCATTTAAAGACATTTTCTGGAGCTTTTATGATTAGTGATGACATGCCTTGACTATTTCTGCATTGGAATCCCATTTTGGAGGACTTTTAGCAGATATTTTGGAGACATTTATGAGATAAACAAAAATGGAGATGCCTCATCCTTATCTCATTGCAGTTGTTTGGAAAGTATATAGTCATTCATTTGACTCTTTGTAATGAGTTCTTTTCCATGTACATTCTGGAGTTAGTGATTTTTTCTGCAATCCTACTCAGTTTGAGCATGTTCTTTGTAACTCTTTTTGGCATATGAAATACAAAGAACACCTTGGATATCTTTGATAGTCAGATTTTGCCTTCTTATTTTTGCAGTATTGGGTATTGTCAAGTGTTTGATTAGGTCATTTGTGAGGTATTTTTGTTTCCTTGTGACTTTGTCTTATGTTTCAATACCCTTTTCTGCAGAAGCTATGTTTATGCAGGTTGCAAACTGTGTTTTAAAGTGTTATAAGGCCTTTAAACTATGAAGTTAGCTTCCTTTTAAAGATTTTAATGCATTTAGGCCTCTTTGTGAAGTGTTTTTACAAACATACAGTAATAGGTCATGCAGGTTTAGTTTCTGTTGTCTATGACCAAGTGTATGCAATTCTGAGTTTCATTAACCATATCAAGTTTGGTGAATCACCCTTATTTTCATATTTTCTAGTTTCTAACTTTCATTTACAAAAGCATTCCTTTTCCCTTTTCCTCTGCAAATCCAGTAGATTCTAGGTGATAACCAGCTAGGAAGCCGACCTTCTCCAGAGGTTCTTTCCATCACAAGTGACCCACAGACCTGGAAAGATCCCGTGTTTCTCTAGATTGCCAAGTTTTACAACTCAGCAAGGGTACAATTCTGAGAGACAACATTCCCTCATATTCCTTTCAAGAATGGGAAGACATCCTACATACACCTTTGTGTTTGTTTTTGTCTAAGGGCATAACTATTTTTCAACAATCATGGGTTTTCTTAAACATTAACAATAGAGCATCTATTATTAGAGCAAGATACTACACCTTAAGGGGATTCATGGTCTCTCTTCTTGTCTCTATATTTTCTTGGGGGGCTTCTTTCTAGGGAGAGTTTTCCCTCATATGGGGTTTTATCCTTCCTAGTTTCTTAAGGGACACATTTTGTACATGGGTACCAAACATGGATATGCATTTTCTAGGACCCGTCCATCTATCTTTCCTACCCATCTAAGCTACACTTATGGGGGGTGTTGGTGAATTATTTTATTTTCTTGCATTTAGTTAATTATTTTATTGTATTATATGCACCTAGTATAGGATAAGCTTACTTAGGTAGGTATCTACTTGTGTAGATTGTATTTGCATCATGTGACTTGAACTTTCCTAGTTTAGTGGATATATTGTGCACACATGTGACTACATCTCCTTTATCCCACATTGGTTGTACATTCACATCTCTTGGTGGCGTATCTTATATACCCATTTGTAACTCTCACTTGAGTAATCTAATCTAGAAGCATTATATATTCATATCCTTTGATATAATAGAATTATTCTCTCATTTTAGATCTCTTTTATGCTTTAATTAAAGCTCCTTAATCTTGGGTAGCTAACTCCATAGCCAAATCTTACAGTATAGTTTTGTGAAAAATCCTTAAACTCTTTGAATCAACTAACCTCATATTTATGCCTAAAAAAATAGACATGTGTCTTCTTGGAGAAATCCTCAATAAAAGAAACATAATACAAGGATTTTTCAAGTGAAGTTACATCAAATAAACCAAAAAATCACTAGGAATAAGATCCAAAATCCCTATATATTTATGAGGGATTAAATAAAACTAAACATAATTTTGCTTTCCATGTATATAATGTTCATAAAAGTCAAAATCGAGGGAACAACAACCAATTCTTCTACAAGATTTTTAATTTTCAAAGTCCTAATACCTTTCTCACTAATGTCGCTCATTTGTTCATGCCACAACATAGTCTTCTTGGTTGGTAACATGCTCTTAAAGGTAAGAGCATGCTTAGGAAACCACATTGCATGTCTAGGTGATCTAGGACTAGATAATGTATGTTTTGATGTCAAAGGTGTCTAAGCTATATATCTTCATTATAGGTATAACATACTATTACATGTTTAATATATATGCTCACATCAAGGTGAAAAGGAGTTCCAACATGAACTCTCTTTATAAGCACCATAGCTCCATGAACCATCTTGCACCCTTCCTTACCATAGGTTGGATGCACCCCCACATCATTCATCTTATTCATAGATAATAGGTTATGTGCCAAACTCAAGGTGTACAAATCTCTTGAGATTCCTTTGATTCTCCCATAAGATTATTAGCTTGGATCCACTAATAGGCCCAAACTAAGGTAGATTTATGAGATAAATTTAGTATTTAAGAAATCAGATTAAGTTTGATCCTTGTATCAATCTAGGGACATAAAATTGTGAAAGGTGTAGTGGCTATTTATGCAAGGGCCACAGGTAGTAAGTTTGAGTAGAATGAAATGCAACTATTTCTAGTAATCATTTAAAAACTAGTTTAGGAATTTTAAATAATACTAATATAGAAATTGTTCAGGCCACTATAGGAGCTGTGAGTGGGTCACAATGTTGCAAACAACTACAAAAATTGTACGTAGATTACAAAAACTATAATTTTCACACTACAGGAAAAATGATGAAAACAAATTATCTAAAAAGGAAATAAATTACAACAATGAATAATTAGATAAATATGAAATACACTTTGCTAAAATTCTTTATATACAAATGACTATTATCACACTTTACACACAAAAGCAATCCAACAATCTACAATTTAATCTCACAACAATAAAATGAAACTACAAGAAGAAATGTTCAAAATAAAGAATAGAAAATAATGTCATCATCGTGTCATGAGAGTGGGCCCTCCTCTTAGTTCACGAGGTGACTATAAAGCTACCAGGTACTCCTGAAATTATGAATTACATATATTATAATTTGGTTCAAGAAATATATTACATTCTCCTCCGCTCATGATATTGTATTTCTTTCCATGCTATTAAGCTATGGTTTATATACAGTTTTTATGGCACATGGCCTACAACAACTATAAAAAAATTAACCATGAATATAGGAAGTAATATGGCCCATGGTCACAACAACAAAACAATATGAAAGTTATTTTTGTCAATGACCATTCTACACCAAAAAACATAAAATTGAAATATCATCGGTTACAACAAAATAATATAGAGTTTGCTTTGTCCCGTGACCATTCTAAAGTATAAAACTGATTATTCCTAAAATAGCTCATGTTCAACAAATTAGACAATTCAACATCCACGTTGACAAATGCAATCTATGTTATATCCTCAAGCCTACATAAAGTCTTTTTGTCTCCACCTTCTTGGACATGCTGCAAAATCTATTTTCTCAACATAATGACAACATTTATTAGTAAATACAATCTAATATTTATTTTCTCTTATTTTACCTCAAAACTAAATTAAATATCACTTATTTTTATTTAATCATATGTAGCGAAAAATATTAAAAAGGTTGTGATATGATATAAAAATGGAGCTCAAAGGTGGTCACTATGGTATACAAAAAAGGCTAGAATATGGAATAAACAAAACATAAATAAACCTTATAATCTATCATGACTAACAATACTAAGAAAGAGTTGTCACTAAGGTAAGCCTTTTCATCATTGGAACTCTCATAATCATAAAACCACTCCTTTTAGGAATCTCATAGAAAGAAGCTCCAAATTTTATCATCCATGCATCCTCACATGCATGCATAGCCACAACTCACCAACATCATCCTGAGAAGTCTTGGAATTAAAATCATCATCATATTATTGCTTGTCCTTTTTCTTCTTCTCCTTGCAATATTTTTTTATGTGGCTTGTGTTGCCATACTTTGAACATTTTATGTTGGAGCTATAAGAGGACTTAGACTTGACTTTAGACTCTAATTTTCAATCCTTTTTATTGTTCTTAATTTCCCTTTTTCCTTTTAATCTTCCACAAACAACTAATGCATCTTTGACATAATCAATTTCTTTTCATCTCAACTCCTCGGAGAGAAGAGGACCCACCACCTCTTTAAGCATAAGCCTGGTGGCTATACTACTAATTGCCATCACTAGATAGTCCAAGAATTTGGCAAAGAACACAATGTAATGCTCTAGCCTTCATCATCCATTTGCACAACTATGGACTTCAACAGTTTCACAATGGCATTAAAAGCATTGAAATGCTCAAAAATAGAGTTGCCATCACCCATCTTTGAGGAATAGAGCTTCTTCAATATAAAAAAATCACCAAGGATTTAGATTAGTATAGGCTACCCGGCATCTTCTAGAGGGCTTCCATGGTGATCTCTCCCACAATATCCAGCAGCATTGAATTTACCAAATATAACTAATTAATATAGTATGGATGGAGGATCCAATAAAGGATTATCCAACCACAACAAATGAAACAGAACATAATGAAACTCAATGAAATAGAAAAACAAAATTATGATCTTTATTCATTCATAGTCAAAATCTTATTACAATCTACCACAATGGGATTCTAACATGCTGGGCTATAGCTAGTTGATTACATTGTGTGGATTATAAAATTTGAATTTGTATTACAATACAATCCAATACCAAGCTCCAAAACCAAACTAACAAACTTGACTACCTTCAAATGACCATGAGAAATATTTATATAGTAGTTTCTAGCCTTAGGAATGATCTTAGTCTGCCACAGGTAGTGAAATCTCGATGTCAAGTGTAATGTGTAGTCAACCAAATATGTGGAGGAATCTTTTAAAATGAATGTGGTGATGATGGATAGATGAAATTTGATGTGTTTCATACCATAAGATCTATTGTGTCCAGTACATATGCAATTTTTTTCCTTTAGTGTTACATGCTTCAGGAAGGTGTCCCAAACCACAAATAGTGAAACTAGATGTCTTCTTGTTATGCTTGGTAGTAAGTTTGGAAGTAAAATTATACTATTGTAGTGATCAAAATCTTCTAGAAAATAAGTGCAACATTGAGGCTATGTGTAGAATGTATGTTCCCAACTGTAAGGTGAAATATGCAATTGTGGTGAAATGTGGTAGGATCTATAGTGATTGACTAATGGTTGGAATTTAAAAACAAATAAACAAAGTAAATGAAAGTGTTTTGGGGTGATGCAAGATTTCTCTTACACCCTAGGATGCTCCTACATTAGACATCTAAGGTAATTTAAAAAGTGAGTCGCTCACTTTCTAGTGGCTAGAGGGAAACTAAGATGGTTTGCCTTGCCTTAGAAATCCACAATGAATCTTCTTTAGGCCTTCCTTTCCACTTCACCAAATACTCCTCATATTATCTATTCCTAATGTTTCTTCTAATCCTACTGTCCAAAATATTCTCTTTTTGTTGTTGGAATAATCAACTCTCCCATTGTACTTATGTACTACCATCTCCTAACTCTCCTTCATGATACTGGTATAGATATGCAACATTGAATGCTAGTGATATGCCCAAACCTTTCGATAAATCCACTTCATACACATTCTCTGAATCAAACCTTTTGACAATTCTACAAGGACCAAACTTCTTCATCTTCAACTTATTATAAGTTCCAACTAAAATATTTCTTTTTTATATACATCATTACTTAATTTCCAACTACAAACTCCTTATGTTTTCTTTTCTCCTCATATTTCTCCTTATATCTGCTATTCATCTTTTTGAACTAGCTTCTCAGCTCTGCATGTATTTCCTTCATATGTTCTACATTTTTTTTCTTTTGTACTCTTTTCTATTCATTGTTGATATACCTCAACTTTTAAAACTACCACCATATTATTGGAAATTAGGTGTCACAACCAAGTGCAAATTTCCTGTTATTATTTATTTATCATTTAGAAGTTTCTCATAATTATTTGGCATATATACGTTATATTTTATTTAATACATGTGCTCCATATGAAATGGGGCATTGGAATTGTGTAAGTGATATATTGCCATGTGTTAGTACTTTATTGCATTAGTCATTATGTGTCATAGGATGCTTATCTTTGACATATTTGGAGTGCCCCTCTTTTGTGGGATTTTATGACAATGTTATGACAAATTGTTATGACACATAAGAGCTAGAATTAGAGGGAGAACTTTACTTTGGAATCTTAACCTACTATGATAGGATTTATTATTTGTCATAGAGTCCCTATTTTGAGATAGAATATTATGACAAGTTGGGTGCCCATGTTGAGTGGGTCAAACCTGAGGTTACTGTTGGATTAATGACTTACTATTTTTACTAGTTTGTTGGAATCTTGCATAGTGGCATTGGAAATTGGGCCTAGGATGGTCATCGTGCCACTAGAGGTTCTTGCACATGGTTTTGAAAACCAAAAGTTGTTTCCAACTTGCTCGTGAGTCTATAAATTGGTGGTTGAGGAGTTGTAGTATGATATGGGAGCTTGCAAGTACATAGGTGCTACTAGAATGCTGCCAAAATTAATCTGTATTTGAATGCTATTGTATTACTCGTATAAAAGACTTGCATTGCAAGTGTATTTTAATCGTGTATTGGATTTGATAATACATTGTGCAAGTTTTGAAGTGTGGCATTTTTCTCTTGTAAGGGTTTTCCCCACTAAATCATTGTGTTGTGGTTGATTACTTGTTGCTAATTTCTAAGTGTTTCTCTACTTTTAGTAATAAGTTTGGATCTAATTTAATTTATTTGAATAATACTCCTCTCAAGGTTAGTGTAGGAAGCTATTTTTCATACCTTTCTTCCTTACAAGTGATATTAGAGCTTGATCATCTTTGGTTATAGTTATTGGGTAGAGGGTTTTATGAGGTAATCCAATTTGAGTGGGAGCTTGTGCAAAAGGAGAACTTTGTGATCTTTATTACAAAAGGTAAAGATGGCAAGCACATTTGAGAGGATTGTTATGGAAAAGTTTTGGGCATGCAATTTGAGATGTGGAAATTAAAAATAGAAGATTTTTTATTGATTGTAATCTATGGGATGTTGTTGATGCAAAAATTTTAGAGACCTTCAAATGCCACACAAGTAACTCTATATGATGTAATGGACCAGAAAGAAAAAGGTCTAATTAGATTGTGTCTTGTAGATTCTATTCTTATTAATGTCCATGAAGAACCCATTGCAAAATTGTTATGGAAGAACTTAGAGAAATCCATCAAGCAAAGTCTTTAGTGAAAAAATGTTCTTGAGGAAAAAGCTCTATTCCTTGAGGATGGAATAAGGTGGATGAATTGCAAATCTCTTGGAAGCATTTAATATGTTGGTGGCTCAATTAAAGTTTTTGAGTGTAAAGATGGATGAGAAGGAAAGATGTCAAACTTTGTTATGTTCATTTCCAGACTCATGGGATAGCCTAATCATGGATATTGGGAGAACTTTAGTCATTTTGAAGATAGAGGATGTTGTTGGTTCTTTGCTTTCTGAAGAAATGAGGAGGGAGGTCTCTCTAAATGCTAAAAAGGCTTTGACTGTTTGAGGAAGACCAAAAGATAGAGGCAAGAAGAACAATAAGTAGTGTGACAAATATAGATCCAAGCCCAAGGGGATATCTAAATCTATTGGAAAATCCCAGGCTATTTATTGGAACTGTGGTAAACTTGGTCACTTTTATAAGGAGTGCAAAGAAGAGAAGAAAAAGAAGAAGAACAAGGTCAATTCTGATTCTGAATCCGAAAAGGAAGATGGTGACACATTCATTGCAGCTTTGACCACTCTTATAAGTGAGAATGCATGATTGATTGACTCAAGTGCATCTTTTCACATGACCTCTATAGACATTGGCTCGGTAAGTATGAGAATTATGAAGGTGGTAAGGTGTACTTGGGTGATAATTCCTATTTAAATATTGTTGGCCGTGGTAGTATTCCTTTTCCTAACTAATTTCTCATGGTAAGAATGATAGTTTGTATTACAAATGAATAGAAAGGGTGAACAATTGATATTGAATCCGAGTTTTATGATATTCAAAGTTTATGTTGCTTTAAATTCGTAACTATTAGAGAGGAAAAATAATATAGAGAGTGAATGGGCTACATCAAAATGTTAGTGTATGATTATTTTTTTATTTTGAACTTCTGATTATTTTGTGGATTGTTGGCAATGAAAAGTAAAATGAGAGCTTGATTAAGTGTATTTTTGTTTTGGACTTTTCTTTACATGAAAAATTATGAAAGAGAATGTGAAGGGTGACAAACCATGCAATCCCACACAAAGGTTAATGTCACTTGGAATTGAGAATATATGTTGTACTCTATTAGATTTGTCTAACCTTTAGATTAAGGATTCCTTGTTTGCATGTATTGTTTTGGTCATGCTAGTTGTTAGAATCTACAAAACATATGATAACCTAGAATCTAGTGCAAGAAAATATAAATAAACCAACTATAAATACAAATGATCAAAGATCAAAGTGGCATCATAGAGTTAGTTCCAATGAGAGGAATGCAAATGCTCAAGAGACATAGATCTGCATTAAGCAAAATAGCACAAAGGAAATCTCATAATAACAGGAATTAATTAACAAGCTTAGAGGAGGATACACATCTATAGGCCTCTTGGATGCATAAATCATGAAGATGACAAGTCTAAGAGGTACGAGTTAACTCTCAATCACTCCCAATCAAGAGGCGAGTTAACTCAATCTAACTATGAAGTCAAGAGTTGAACTGCCATTAGTGGATTAGTGCACTCAACCTGACTATGATAGAGGTGACCTTGAATAAATCGAGTGGCACCTAACTAGAACCAATCAAGGATTGATGAGGTAGTGGTGGCACTTGTGAACCTCAAGTCAAGGTGTACATGTGCCATTATTAGCTACCTAGGAGAGAATACTTAAATATTTATATATCCTAAGTAAACTTAATAAATAGGTGCAATATCACACTTATAACATAACCATATTCAAGGTGAATAAAATATTACTCAACACTCCCCCATAAGTGCAACTTAGGAGGAAAAATAAATGGGTTCCAATAACTAGGCATGATGAAGTACCCATGTACGAAAAGAAACTCACCCCCCCGCCCCACGAGAGCGAGAGAGAGAGAGAGAGAGAGAGAGAGAGAGAGAGAGAGAGAGAGAGAGAGAGAGAGAGAGAGAGAGAGAGAGAGAGAGAGAGAGAGAGAGAGAGAGAGAGAGAGAGAGAGAGAGAGAGAGAGAGAGAGAGAGAGAGAGAGAGAGAGAGAGAGAGAGAGAGAGAGAGAGAGCCCCTTTTGCATAATTTAGGTGAGTCGAAAGATGGGTCCCAACAAATGAAGCTTGAAGAGGTACCCATGCACAAAGATGGTCCCTTAGAGAGAGGTAAAGTGAACCCCCCAAAAGAGAGAGTAAAAAGATGTCTCCAGATGCTGCTTAACAAAGTTGATGCTAAATTGTGACAAGTGTTGATAAATCAAATTAGGTACCAAATAGGACCGAAAATGACTCCAACATTTATATGAGAACTAGACCAAAACCAAGTACTCCTCTAGAAGGTGTCAACGTGAATGATGATTGGGGTGAATCACAGGATTCAAGAATTGTAGGTTGTGTCACATTTAAACATGTAGAGGTAGAGAAAATACATCTAGCGAAGAAGATGCAACTCCATTAGAGTTGTCATTAAAGAGAAAACCAATATCCTTAATATTGTCATCAAGATTTGAAAGGTGAGTGTCCATAAATAGATGTGAAATGTCTAGTAAGTAGACCTCCCAGTGAAGTGGATCCTATAAACACAAAGAACCCTATTGTCGAGAATCATTGGAGGCCCTCGAAGAAGTGACTCTAAACTTTGAGATCAAGCAACATGTGATTAAGGAATGTCCTACAAGAGAAGAGCTACGTCCTGAATGGTGTCATCCATATCTAAAATGTGGGACTCTACAAACAAAGAAGAGATGTCTGGTAGGAATGTGTCCCAATGAGGTGAATCTAGAAGACATATATAATCCTACTGTAATGAATCACTAGAAGCACTCAAAGAGAGTAATGCAAATGCTCAAGAAATAAAATAGAATTAAAAGAGCTCACAAAAACAAGAGATACATGAATAACATGAATTAATTAATAAGCTATATATATGCCTCTTAATGCTTGAATCATGAAGATGACAAGTCCAAGAGGTATGAGTTAACTCTTAATCACTCCCAATCAAGAGGTGAGTTAACTCAATCTAACTATAAGTCAAGAGTTTAACAATTAATCAGTGAATCAGTTCATTCAACCTAACTAAGGCAAAGGTGGCCTAACTAAATAGAGGTTGCAACTGACTATTGCCAATCAAGGATTAATGAGGTAGTGGTGGCACTTGTGTACCTCAAGTCAAGGTGTACACGCCATTATTAGCTACCTAGGAGAGAATAATTAAATATTCATATTATCCTAAGTAAAATTAGTAAATAGGTGCAATATCACACTTATGATAGAACATATCCAAGGCGAATAAAATATTATACCAACATCAGTAAATGGGTATATTGAAAACAACGCATAAATATTACATCTTTTTAATATTCTTCATTTGTTATAATTTTACTAATGTTGGAATTCAAATTTATTTTTATAAATTTAGTCAGGTGACCTTTGGTCTACTAGTGAAGTTGTTTGGCTCACAACGAGCCCACTAGAGATCAAGTCTTCTGAGTGTATTGACTTGACATCATAAGTGACACTTAGTGAAAGAAGTTTGATTATTCGTGCACTTGCACAATGAGTTGTTTACTAACTTCCAACAAAAATTACCATTGAGGTGTGCAAAGTGCATTGGGCTAACACCATAAATGATGCTTTGTCAAAGAAGTCTAAGTATTCGAGCACTTCTAATAAAAAATACCTCTTAAGTGAGTTGAGTGCAATGGCTTCACACTATAAGTGACCCTTAGTTAAAGAATACACTCGAACAATATATTGTTTACTAACTTCCAATAAAAAAAATACTATTTAAGTGAGCTAACTCCATTGGTCCCACACCATAAATAACACTTAATCAAAGAAGTCCATTTATTCTCACACCCAAACAACAAATTATTTACTAACTTCTAATAAAAATCTAATCCCACATCACTAATTTTTTAAGTTTGAGGTGGCTTAACCTTTATTATCTTTAAAACATAAATACTACTAATATTATTTAAATACAAACTAGTATATTTAAATACCTATTTTTTTTTTTTATCAATTTATCGAATGTGCGTCTTTTCATATGCCATTCCATAACATTTCTTTCTTTCATCTTAGTGCATAATGATGGCTTATTTGAAACTGCCATCCACCTTTCTTTTACATCCAACATGTATTTTCTTTTTTTCTTTCTTTTTTATTCCTTTCACCTTTTTTTTGATTTTCTTAATTTGTGGAGTGACTATTGTTTTTTTAATAAAGATTCTAGATTGAAATTTTATAAGTTTACATAGAAATTCAGAATCTCCCTCTCCACATAATTATTTACTAACTTTAATAGACATCAGATTTCCACAGTCCATGATAATGTAAATTGTGCTTTTGGATTAAATTGTGTGAGTATTTTTTCTCTTTTCTACTTTCTTGATTTTCTCCTGATGATGGATCATACTTATGATCCTAAACGTTGAGAGAAAAAATACTCACACAGTGTAATCCAGAAACACAATTTACATTTAGTAACTTCCCCAAAAAATAGTTCATATATTAAATTTAATACCACTTTAACAATAACTTCCGGCAACTTTTTAAAGTTGAGGTCCCTACCTCCATTATCTTTTTAAGGATAAAAGAAATACTACTAATATTATTTAATCTTCTAAAATTAAAAAACACGATTTTGCTAACCACAGACCTAGGGCAATGAGACAAAAGTAAAACATTCTATAAGAAATTCAACTCATAAAAATTATTACAATATTCTTCATCGCTTCTGGACTCTGAAACGCCTGTATGGTAGTTTAACAATTCTCTGAAACAAGTCTAGTCTCTATATATAACAAAAATTCTTTGGCTGATAGAGGACGGTTATAGAACATGCTTAGTGTCCCTGCACAGCAGAAAGCAAAAGGAGAAATGGAGAAGGGCAATGAAACCGATGAGAATACTAAATGTGCAACTGGTACTGCGACGGGTGGGAGCAGCTGGGAAAACGGCGACGTCAATTCTTGTGTGGAGGTGGACACATCTTCTTCTTCATCACCCCACCTCCTCTTCGACTTCCACCCCGGCCAAGGTAAGTCTTGGGCAATCAAACAAGTTTCAATTGTTCTAGTAATTTGCGTCAATTAAGTATAATTAAGATGGTGAGACTTGCTGAATGAAAGGTCTTGTATTCCATCTCATATTGGATGTGCAGAACTCTTAATAGGAGGTTAAAAGGCCCTCTACTAACATTGGCCTCTAGTGGTTTGTTGTGGAATTTCTGCTTTTCCGCCTGGTCGTTTGGAATATGTAGTAATTTGGGTCAGTAGAGGGCAGAAGAGAATAATTGTGAGGGTTTCATGAATGCCCGTCTGCCTGCATGCATATTCATGTTTTAGGGTTCTGATTTAAACAAGACACCTGCCATGCGTAAAGGTTTTGCCAATTTCTTCAGTGCTTAGTAAAACAAGAACTGATTACAACGGGAGGCAGGTGTCCAATTCCATAATTTGCTGGTGTAAATTAGCGAATTGCTATGTTTGTATGTGAATGAATCTATGGGAATTTAATATCTAGGCAGTTGCCCTTTTAAGTCCATATTCGGTAAGCTTAAACGCCGAGCATGGTGTTTGTTATTTGGACATCTAAAGCCCCAAATAAAAAACAATGTGCCGGATGTTTATTTTTGGGCCTTAATTTCTAGTAGAGAAAAAGTTCAGTCAAAGTTCATCTACGCCATGTTTAGCTAGAAATCTTAGGTTTAGATGGATAATGTATTTTCTGTTAGAAATGAAGGTAAACAACTATAAAATGGAAATCTAGAATTCAACTTCAAATCTGAAATTAACTAGTAGATAACTAAATGGATAGTGCAATAATGTAAATAACTGCAATAAGAAAAAGTAAAAAATAGAAGAGATCAACACATAATACCGTATTTACATGGAGAAAACCTTTTTGGATCAAAAACTCCACCAAAAAGAGAGGCCAAGTTTGTATTATCTTCAAAAGAGAGATTACAACATAGTCACTTCCTATCTTCTTTTCTAGTCTTCAATCCTTTAGGCCCTGTGTATAGAGTTTTCACTTTTTCTCATAACATATGATTTCTACCTCCCTAAGCACCTATTATATAGCATTTCAACACCTAAATGAGGTGTCCAAAATGGTTACATATCCCAACTCCTCTACCTTGGAAATATCTCAACTTAACCCATGACAAGTTGCAACCAACTTACTAACTTTTCAAAATGGGCGCCTAGTTTGTCTTTTCTCTTAAGGTAGTTTCCCTCTTCATGTACAAAGTGTTGTGGGCTAATAATAGCCATGCAAAAATGATTACAAGTGTCCTAACAACCCAAGGGGAAGTTGGATGCCTAGATTCTTCCATAACCTCCTAGATGCTTGCCCGATAAAAGTAACTTCTTGCTGGTAAATAATTAATTACTGCCCCTAGTAAAATATTAATTACTGTACTAGTAAAAACACAATTATAGTTGATGGTGAATCCCTCATCTCTTATGAGTCTATTTACAAACAATGTTTAGAATAATTAAATACATAGGATTTACAAGGTTGATTCCACCTTAATTCTAACCATTCTCCCATTTGACATCATACATTGTAAATACATCCATAGGAAAAACATAATTAAGTAAAGGATACAAGGCCCCATGGCCTCCTTGCATCAAGCAAACTTTTTTGTGCTCATAGGCTTGGTAAGAGAATCTGCAAACATTCCCCTGAGTGTCAACCTTCTTTAACTCTATCTATCCATTTGCAATCATTTCACGACACAGTGGTATTGTAACATCCACATTCTTAGTCTGAGCATGATACATAGGATTCTTGGCTAAACAAAATTGCACTTTGGCTATCACAACCAATTTGAATCGTCTTACAGTCAAAAACCAATACCTGTACACAATTTTTGTAACCAAACTACCTCTTTAGAGACATGGGTAGTAGCATTTTATTCTGCTTCAGTGGTGGATAAAACAACTGTGGGCTGCCTCTTACTTATCCAACTCACTGCACCTCCAAACAAAGTAAATACATACCCACTAGTGGACTTTTGACTGTCCAAGTCACCTGCCCAATATGTATCAACAATGAGTCTGTATGTCCAATGTCTTATCCACACTATTAGTACCGGAATAAACCAAACGATAATCAAAAGTACCACATAAATATCTTTACACCCTTTTCATATAATTCTAATGCTCTCTACCAAGGTACATAAGCCTACTCAATACTCTCACTGCTTGGACAATATTTGGCCTAGTGCAAACCATTGCATACATCGAATTTCCTACTACACTAGCACATGGCACATTAGACATATCCTCAAAATCATCTTCACTCTTGGGACACATATCTAAAGTAAGCTTAGTGCCAACTGGTAAAGGGAATTCTAACTAGCTTACAATCTTGCATACTAAATTTGTGCAAAATAGTATTAACATAGTTATTCTAGGATAACCAGAGTTTTCTATGTACATGATCCCACTTGAATTCCATTCCCAATATGTACCTTGCTGCCCCTAGATCTTTCATATCAAATGTACCTGAAAGTTGAGCTTTCAACTCACTAATCATACTGTTGGTGTTACTGAAAACAACATAACATCCACATACAGAGCAACAATTAGTATATGATTATCAATACATTTAATGTAAAATATAGTGACCCTCTTCACTTCTTACAAAACCCAACTTCAAAACAAATGAATCAAACTTTTGATACCACATCTAGGGTGATTGTTTCAAACCATAAAGAGACCGTTTTAATCTGCAAACCAAGTGTTCTTTTCCTTTTATCTAAAAAATTTTAGGTTATTGCTTGTAAATTTCCTCTTGTAGATCCCCATGCTAAAAAGTAGTTTTAACATCCATTTGTTCAATTTCAATATCATTAGCAACAACTATGGATAAAAGAAATCAAATTGAGGATAATTTAGCGACAGGAGAGAAAATTTCACCAAAATCAACTCCCTCTCTTTGGGGAGTAGCTTATGGCCACCAATTTGGCCTTATATTTTTCCAATGAACTATCTGCTCCAAATTTCTTCTTGTAGACCCGCTTTACATCCAATGGCCTTCCTTCATTTGGGCAAACGAACAAGATCCCAGGTGTCACGAGTCTAAAGCCCTCATCTCCTCCATCATAGCTTGTTGCTAAGACTCATTATCATCTGCAAGGACAACTTCCCTATATGATCTATGTTCATCGTCAGTACTTAAAAAAAACAAATATACAATGAAAATCTAGTGGGCTATACCTGTCAACTTTATTCCGCAATCTTGTGGATCGTCTCAAGATAGGAGTATGAGGCTTTGCCTGATCTTGAGCTTTCTCAAAATTTTCATGGTTATCTTTCCCTAACCTCTTCAATTTGCTCATGACTCTCTTCTTCTTCCTCTTCCTCTTCTTCCACCTCTCTATCTTCTAATCCATCATTCTGTTCTTTCTAGTGTGCATCTTCTTGCTTAATTTCAAAATGCACTTTCCTTTCTCTTTCTTTGTCTTTTGGCCATTTAGGATAAAAAATAGCTCTAAATTCCCTGAAAATTATATCTTTAGAATAGATAACTTTCATGGTTAGAGGATTCCAAAGCTTATAACTTTGACATTCTCACCATATTCATTGAAAATACACCTCTCTTCTTTTGGATCCAACTTATAACGCTTTTCTTTAGGCACATGAACAAAAGCCTCACAACCAAAAATCCTTAAATGTGAGACAAAAGGTTTCTTACCTGTTCACACTTCACAAGGTGTTAAATCAAGAGCTTTACAAGGAGATCTATTAATCAAGTAACAAGGAGTATTCACAACTTCTACCCAAAAGCATTTATTCAATTGTGCACCACTTAACATACTTTTGACTTTTTCCATTATAGTTCCGTTCATCCTTTTGCCACTCCATTCTATTGAGGAGTGTACAGAGTAGTCTTTTGCCTAACAATACTTGCATGCTTGCAAAACTCATCAAATTCCTTAGAACAAATTCTCTTCTATTGTCAGATCTCAAAACCTTTATCTTATATCTTAATTGCTTTTCTACTAAGACTTTAATTTCCTTAAACTTAGTGAAAATTTCAAATTTATGTCTCATAAAATAAATCCAGGTAAATCTTGAAACATCATCAATGGGACACAAAATATTGAGATTTTTCTAATAGAATTAATATCCACAAGACCAAAATACATCTGTATGAATAATTTTTAATTTACTCTTTGCTTTATTACATTTTGAAAGAAATGATGCTTTGTTTTGTTTCCCAAACACACAATGTTCACAAAAATCAAAATACTCTTCAGAATAAGAAAAATCGACTAACAACTATTTACTTAAAATGGTTTTAAATTGTCCAAGAGGTTGAGCTTAATTGGTTGAAACATTGGGTTCTTGTTGAGGAGACCCAAGTTCAAATCCCCATAGGGACATCTAGTGTGGAATTTTAAGTTGCGACTCTTGGTCTTCCTGTGATGTCCCGATATTTAGGCATTGTTTAAATTAAAGATTTAAACATCACGATAAAACAATGGAGTTGCTTGTATCACGTCTCCACCGTAGTCAATTCAAATGATAGAGGAATCAATACATAATATTATTATATAAATATGCCAATATAATTAAATATAGCATATAATATATTTATTTAATTAGAAAGGTATTTCAAAAATAAATATATATACAACAAACTTAAATATTAATATTTAAATATACTTAAATTAAATATCATAAAGTATACATACTTAAAAATACAAATGTATTACTAATAAGCCAATCCCATGGTGACCGACCTCCCTTGAAAGATGCTCACACATAAGACAAAAAAACTAAATGGCATCGCTGACTAATCATTACATTACAAATTAACTCAGGCAGTGGACAAGTCACATGAAAGGGTGCGGGTTATGAAGAAACAACAACCATTTAAAAAGGCACCCTTTAACAAGATATAAAACATAGGCACGATTGGGGACTAGAAAAAGTATGGAAGAAAATAAGACAATCGGATCTGAGTTGGAAGTCTGCACAATCCATCGAAGTGCAAGGACTATTCACAGACTGAGGCATAATCTGCATCAAAAAAAATATATACATTATTTATTCCAGATAAAATCTACAGATATAAGAGAAAAGAGCAGCGGACAAAGAACATATAATTAGAAGGAGAGCAACATATAATAATAATAATCTGTAAGTCTGATAATATAGTAGCAGTCAAGAATTAATATCTATTGCAAATTGCATTACTTATGTATAATGAATAATGTATAGAATATGAGATGATAATACAGTAAATGATAATGCTTGTATTTATTATGCATCAATGTATTTTAGATGTAAATTATATTGAACCTCATTATGGAGGAAAGGAAGGAGACGTAGGTAAGAGGGTATAAGGTTTCCATCTAAGTACCCCCACCTTGGATGGATGTCAAAGCCCTGCCACCAAGGCCAAGAGGGTCAAAGTCCCCGCTCTTGGGCTTAGATTGGATAAACTGAGAACTTCGCTATGATCCTTGTACCATTCCTACCATGATGAGTTGCTATTTGTAAGAGATAAGGCATGGATAGGAAAGCAAGACAAGCACTCTACTAAGTACCCCACTTGTGGTGGAGGTCTAAGTCCGGCCACGAAAGCCAGGAGGGCCAAAGTTCTGCTCTTGGGCTTAGTATGGGTTCGCTGGGGTCAAATGTATTATGTCCCTATCCCTATGCTCCAAATGAGTTTGATAGTAATAGTAATGTTGGAATTGTATTCTGAGTTTGATATATTGTTAGCTAACCCAAACAATTGGCATTAGTTTATATGTATGTATATTGCACCTTGTTCTCTATGTGATGATTGCAGGGAGTTATATTCAAGAGCATAACGGAGAAATAACTACTTTGTAAGTCATCTCCCTAACCCCTAATTTATTATAATTGTGATTGTAGGGTTTAATCTAGGGCAAATCTAGAAGGGGATATTACATGATAATTTCGAAACCCTAACCTTAACTTGTCGGTATTTGATTTTTAGGGTAAAATTAGTATTGTTCCAATAGGGGATATTACAATTGGTATCAGAGCATCCTTCCTGCCATCCTGTGGATACTTTGTGTAAAACGTGTATTCACGTGTATGCTTCATACTTGTTGTGTATACTTAGTATTACGTGTACTCATGTGTATACTTGGTGACTTTGGGATGGGGGACAGACTAGCGGTGTAGTATGGGATGCACCGACCCCTTTCCAGTTGTCCGATGGTATACTTACATGTCTTACGACTTATGTGTATTCAAATGTGTTCAAGTGTATACTTCATGACTACGTATTTGAGTGTATACTCCATGATTTGTATTTGTATTCGAGTGTATACTTTATGACTTGTATTTGTATTTGAGTTTATACTCTGACTTTGTATTCAAGTGTATACTTCATGACTATGTATTTGAGTGTATACTCCATGATTTGTATTTGTATTCGATTGTATACTCTATGACTTGTATTTGTATTTGAGTGTATACCTCTGACTTTGTATTCAAGTATATACTTCATGACTATGTATTTGAGTGTATACTCCATGATTTGTATTTGTATTCGAGTGTATACTCTATGACTTGTATTTGTATTTGAGTGTATACTCTGACTTTGTATTCAAGTGTATTACTTCATAACTATGTATTTGAGTGTATACCCCCTTGATTTGTATTTGTATTCGAGTGTATACTCTGATTTTGTATTCAAGTTTATACTTCATGACTATGTATTTGAGTGTATACTCCATGATTTGTATTTGTATTCGAGTGTATACTCTATGACTTGTATTTGTATCTGAGTGTATACTTTGACTTTGTATTCAAGTGTATACTTCATGACTGTGTTTGAGTGTATACTCTATGACTTGTATTTGTGTTTGAGTGTATACTCTATGACTTGTATTTGTATTTGAGTGTATACTCTGACTTTGTATTCAAGTGTACTTCATGACTATGTATTTGAGTGTATACTCTATGACTTTTTATTCAAGTGTATACTCTATGACTTGTATTCAAGTGTATACTACATGACTATGTATTTGAGTGTATACTCTATGACTTTGTATTTGTACTCTGACTTTGAGTGCATACTTCATGACTATGTATTCAAGTGTATACTCCATGACTTTGTATGTTCAAGTGTATACTACATGACTTATGTATGACTCATGTATGTTCAAGTGCACACTTCATTATATTCATGTGTATGCTTCATATTCGTATATTACGTGCGTATATTGTGTGTGTTACATGTATGCTTCATGCATTAACGTGCGTATACTTTGTGAATTACGTGCATACTTCATGTGTTAAGTGCGTGTATTGCATGTATGCTTCATGCTTGTGTAGTACGTGTGTATACTTTGTATGCTTCATGCTTTGTGTATCAAATGTATGCTATATGTTTCAAAGTATTACGTGTGTATACTTACACACTATGTTCACGCTTCATGCTTCGTATACTTTTGTGTACCATGTGTATGTCCATACTCCATGTATTAAGCGTATAAGCTTTGTATATGCTTCATGTATTATGCTTTGTGTTTTACATGTATACTTCATATATCACATGTACAATTCATGCTTCACATATATTTGTGTGTGTATACTTTGCATATTCCTTGTATCTATACATGTATACTTCGTGTCTCACGTGTACTTTTGTGTATGATTCACGCCTCGCATGTATTTAGGGGTATACTTTATGTCTTATGTATCGCATATGCATCATATATTACATATATCTATGCATTTCCTCAATAATTAAAAAAAAAAAGAAGAAGCTTACTCCATGTGTGTATTAAGATTACCTTGTACTTAAAATTTATGAAAATGCTAAAATCCCTCTGTCAAACCCTTCTTGGGTTGTAACTAATGAGATTTCCCTCAAACTTGAGGTGAAAAAGGGAGAACATTTCATCTAAGAAAGACATCCATTAAAAAAAAAACAAAAAACTGAGGTATCGCATTGACCTCGGAGGGTCAATCTCTTAAAAGACAAAACAACAATTTTGAGAGGACATAATAAAGACAACTCAACTTTTTAGAACCCACAAATGGTGAGAAAGATCTTTAAAGAAATGTGGGAACTTATAACAAAAATATACTCCTCAAACTTAATTGTTCTATCCATTTACAACGGAGATCAAATGTACAAACAAGTGATCTATCCCTCACTCCTTGAAACAATGATGAAACAATCCAATCCATATTGATCTGGTGAACTGTCTTATTTTTCCCCACATGTGATATCTAGGGTATATCATTTCATCCAAGGGTCTTCTTCTCTTAAGATCTTTAGAGTAACCCTTCATTCATGATTAAAGGTCAAGGATATCAGTATTAGGTTCACCAAGGATCATTCTCATTTACCAAACCTAATTGATATGAGAAAACAAATTTAGTATCCAAAACATAAAGATATGTTAAAAAAAAAAAGAAAAAAAAAAAGAGGATAAAACCCAATGGAATTGAAAGATAGGACAGAATTGAATAGTAGAGTAAAACCTATAGCGGCAGGTCCTGTTACTTGGTAATGAATGACTAACTATTGTACATCTTTCATCTAGCAATTTGTACATATAGGTATAACAGATGTTTGGCCAAGCTAAGTGATTCAAAACTCTATAAACTCATAAGAAATCAGATTTTCTCTCTATGACATCATATAATCAATTATTCCTCAAAACATGGTTATTTTTTCCCTATCATCATTGGATTTGAACACGACTCTTCTCAACAACATATCAAAAGGTAAAACTATATGATGACAAATACAAAATTGAATCTTGGGATCAAAGATCAAAATGTCTTTTGGGTCCTTCTCTCTATGGACAAGAGAAAACTTATCATAAATTACAAACATCATTAGTTACCAATGCTTGTTGTTGAGAGATATTGGAGAATACAAACACATGAACCAAAAGAATATCGGTCATTTAGGGAACATCATCAAGGAACAATGAGGGCAGTGGAAGTAAGGTAAGTACACCAACAACAATCCCTCAAGGGAATTGAATTGGAAGCTTAAAGATTTTTATGATTGCTTGAGGACAAGCAATCTTGGGCGGGGTGGACTGTGATGTCCCGATATTTAGGCATTGTTTAAATTAAAGATTTAAACATCATGCTAAAACAGTGGAGTTGCTTGTATCACGTCTCCACCATAGTCAATTCAAATGATAGAGGAATCAATACATAATATTATTAAATAATATTATTATATAAATATGCCGATATAATTAAATATAGCATCAATGTATTTTAGATGTAAATTATATTGAACCTCATTATGGAGGAAAGGAAGGAGACGTTGGTAAGAGGGTATAAGGTTTCCATCTAAGTACCCCACCTTGGATGGATGTCAAAGCCCTGCCATCAAGGCCAAGAGGGTCAAAGTCCCGCTCTTGGGCTTAGATTGGATAAATTGAGAACTCCGCTACGATACCCGTACCATTCCTACCATGATGAGTTGCTATTTGTAAGAGATAAGGCATGGATAGGAAATCAAGACAAGCGCTCTACTAAGTTCCCCACTTTGATGGAGGTCTAAGTCCTGCCACCAAAGCCAGGAGGGCCAAAGTTCCACTCTTGGGCTTAGTATGGGTTGGCTGGGTCAAACCTATCATGTCCCTATCCTTATGCTCCAAATGAGTTTGAGAGTAATAGTAATGTTGGAATTGTATTATGAGTTTTTTATATGCTTAGCTAACCCTAACAATTGGCATTAGTTTATATGTATGTATATGCACTTGTTGTTCTCTATGTGATGATTTTAGGAGTTATATTCAAGAGCATAACGAAGAAATAACTACTTGTAAGTCATCTCCCTAACCCTAATTTATTATAATTGTGATTGTAGGGTTTAATCTAGGGCAAATCTAGAAGGGGATATTACATGATAATTTTGAAACCCTAACCCTAAACTTGTGGTATTTGAATTTTTAGGGTAAAATTAGTATTGTTCCAATAGGGGACATTACACTTCCATAGTGGAATTCTAAGTTGTGACTCTTGGTCTTCCATAGTTGGCTTCTAATGTGGGTGTGTTCAAATTACTAAGTGTCCATGCTTGGGGATGAGGACCCCCCTGTTGTGACCTTGATTTAAAAAAAATGGTTTTAAACTAGTTTCACTTACGTGGTCCAATCTATGGTGCCATTGCCTACATGTATTTTCAAAAATTTCAGTCACTTTGGTGGAGTTATAAACAGTAGTGGCATCTAGCCTTAACAGAGTTCCCATTCTTTTCCCCTTCGCTATCACCATGCTCCCTCTCACCAATTTGCAACCATGCTTATCAAATGTTACATGCATTCCTGAATCATTCAACTTAGATAAAAAAATTAAATTTCTAGCCAATCCAGGAATATATAAAACACTAGGGAGGGTTTTTATCCTTCATCACTAAAACACAACTGTACCTTGCCCCGTCCAACTATTGGATATGAATTGTTGTCCCCAAGGTAGACTTTACCTTCATCATATTATTCATATGTGGAAAACCACTCCTTATGAGGAGTCATATGATAAGAGCATCCTAAGTCAACCAACTAATGTTCGTTAGAAATAACATTATATGAAGAAAGCAAAGCTTCATCCCCTGATTTCAAGGACTTCTATAGTGGAATCCCATTCTTGTTTTTACATTCCTTCTTAACATGTCCCCTCTTTCCGCAATTCCAACACTTCACTCTGTTATTTTTATTAGGAGTCTTAGATTTATCCTTAGACTTGTCTTTAGGTCCCTTTTGATCTCCTTTAGATCCATCTCTTTCCTTGGATCTTCCCTTGACATGAAGAGCATTTGATGAGCTATTCATAGCTTTCTTTTTCATTTCCTATGACAACAATGTTGCAACAAGAGCATCCAGCTTGGGATCTTCGAGATTAGTACTAATAGCAAGAATCAAATTCTCCCATGACCCAGGCAAAGAACCAAGTAGCATAATGCATTTATCTTCCTCACTTAACATCAACATAGGCTAACTAACTCAAAATCAAATTAAGGGTATTCAAACGCTCAGCTATTGAATCACCTTTTGTCATTTTCAGAGAAAACAATTTTTTTTTAAATACAACTTATTTCTTAGACTTTTGGCTTGATAGATTTCACCCAACTTTTTCCATAGATCATATGTAGTTTTCTCTTCAGAAACATTTAGCAGGACAGAGTTTGCAAGACAAAGCCGGATTGTTCCTCGTGCTTTCTTATCCATTGTGTCCTCTCATTTTGATCTATTTTGTCTGGTTTCTTTTCCTTTGTTTTAGCCAACCATTGATCCCTCTCTTCAAGGAGATCCTCCATTTTCAGCTTCCACAACTCGTAGTTAGTTCCATTGAACTTCTCAATATCCAACTGAGATGTAGATGCAGCCATGTGTCATGTCGCCTTTTCCGGATAAAAATAATTAATATTATTATTTAAGTTGGGCTTGATAATTTCTAATTTTAAAGGCAATTTAATAATAGTATTATAATTAAAATAAAAAGGTGTTTTTTAACACTAGTACTAAAATAAAGTATTTTTAAATAGTTAAAAAAAAAAAAACTAAAAGTATTTTTAAATATTTGGAGGAAAATTTAGGACCTAAGGGCCCTATTTGAAAAGGTATATCAAGGAGGCGCCTATTTTCATTTGATCATCATGATTTCATTTTGACATTCTTAATTGTGTGAGCTTTGGCTTCCAAGGATGAAAATCGTTGGTTGTTGTTTGAAGATCTTTGAGGTTGAAAACCCTCTAGGGTTTCTTTTTGGATTTGGGGAGAAAACCCTCATTTCCATTGAGGCAATTCCCCATGGGGATTCCATTTGTGCTTCAATTGTAGATTCACTTCAGTTTTAGATTTTTCCTTCAAAGGTTTCATTGCTGATTTGACATCATTGGAGGGTTTCATGCACACTTGGGAGGTCACACCACTTCTACCAAATTCTCAAATATTTTTCCAAGGAAGGCGATTGCATCAGTTTGTCATTTTATTGCTGTTTGAGGAGGTTTCTAAGACCGTACCACTTCTAGAAAAATCAGAAATAATTATTTGAGCAGGGCGACTTGAAACCTAGGATTGTTTGCTATTGATTTTGGAGATCTACAAGGCCGTTCAACTTCCCAAAATTCTGATATAATCATTTGTGCCAGTGACTTCAGATTTGAGGCATTTTGAGGGAGTTTCCAACCATCTAGGGTGGATGTATCATTTGATTTATTGTTGCAATTAATTTCTGTACAAGGCGACTTCTTGTGGAGAGTCATTTGCTTATTTCCAGCCCTTTGGTTAGGCTGTACAGCTACAAATATGGGGTTTGTGAGTGTATTCGTTGACCCATATCATTGTACTTCTTTTTCAGCTGTTGGAATAAACAAATCAAAATTTATTTGAGGGTTTCCAAGTTTGTATTTGAATCAGATCTGAGCATTTGAAGTTAACTAGGGTTTGTACCAGCAAATATATTAATATAAAATTGGTTCAGATTTGACATATGGTGTGTTTGAGGGTTTGATTCAGTGCTACCAACTATTTGGTTTCAATTTTAATTTGCTGTTCCAGTTTATTTTGGTTGTCAAAATATCAGAAAATACAAAAAAATCATGAAGTCACAAAAATAATAAAAGATGACATTACACCATGGCTTCCACACTCAAATCTAGAAAATAAATTTAACCACAACTCCTACTACAGCTCATAAAACCTTTACCTTTCCACCCAAGAAGCAAAGTTGACCAGGCTCTGTAGAAATGAAGGTAAACAACTATAAAATGAAAATATGGAATTCGACTGCAAATATGAAATTAACTAGTAGATAACCAAATGGAGATTGCAATAATGTAAATAACTACAACAAGAAGAAATAGAGAATAGAATAGATCAACACATAACACCGTATTTACGTAGAGAAAACACTTTCAGGTAAAAAACTCCACCAGGAAGACAGGCCAAGTCTATATCATCTTCAAAAGGGAGATTACAACATAGTCACTTCCCATCTCCTCTTCTAGTCTTCAATCCTTCAACACCTGTGTACAGAGTTTTCACTCTTTCTCATAACATATGATTTCTACCTCCCTAAGCACCTATTATATAGCTTTTCAACACCTAAATGAGGGATCCAAAATTGTTACATATCCCAACTCCTCTGCCTTGGAAGTATCCCAACTTAACCCACGACAAGTTGTAACCAACTTACTAACTTTTCAAGATGGGCGCCTAGTTTGTCCTTTCTCTTAAGTTAGTTTCCGTCTTCATGTACAAAGTGTTATGGGCTAATAATAGCCATGCCAAAATGATTACAAATGTCCTAACAACCCAAGGGAAAGTTGGACGCCTAGATTCTTCCATAACCTCCTAGATGCTTGCTTGGTAAAAAGAAACTTCCTGTCGGTAAATAATTAATTACTGTCCCCAGAAAAAAATTAATTACCGTACTAGTAAAAACATAATTTCAGATGATCGTGAATCCCTCATCCCTTATGAGTGCATTTACAAACAATGTTTGGAATAATTAAATATATAGGATTTACAAGTTTGATGGCACCTTAGTACTAACATTTTCTTGTGACAAGGTAAAATATTTACTGTGAAAATATCAGTCTAGAGATTGCTATCATAGGACTAATAATTGATGTTTATGGGTATGAACCAATAGTCTATAACATGTCAAAGAAAAGGCTCCTAATTATGCTTCCAAGTTCTAAGAGTACCAAAACATGAAACCCTAAGGAGCAGACACAACATTAACCAAGGGCCTATGGTAGTGCCCATCTTTTGTCACACACAAAGCTAAAACCATAACAAAATGGCTTATGTAAGTGCCCTGTAAACGTTTAGTTCTTTAAATCCTAGAGAGAGAGAGAGTGTAGCCATCTGTAAAACCTGAATAGTAGCCATGATGCCATTTTAGTAGAAGCTGCAACATCTTCATCATCTGCTGCAGCATCATCACCTTTCTAGAGATCCCCGCTCTTATCTAACACATCAACCAATGGCCCAAGGTATTAGGCCTTGACCCCTTATTAGGCCGATCAACATTGTATAGAGCGCAGTTTTGAGGTGGGTGACATGCTTTATTTGAGGCTCCAGTCATACAGATAGTCCACTTTCAAGAAGAGTGGGTCAGGGAAGCTTAAGCCTTGGTTCTATGGTCCTTTTAGAGTCTCCAAAAGGATTGGAGAAGTGGCCTATGAGCTAGAGCTACCGGCTAGCAGCAGAGTGCATAATGTATTTCATGTGTCTAGGCTCAAAAAGACACTTGGGTATAATGTGGTTCCTTCATCTTAGTTGCCACAGTTAGATGAGGAGGGGAAGTTAATCTTGATTCCAGAGGCCATTATTGACTACATGGAGCGCACTCTACGGAAGCGGATCATCAAAGAGTACTTGGTCAAGTGGAAGAATTTGCCAGTAGAGGATGCAACATGGGAAAATGAACAGATCTTGTAGCACCCAAAGTTGGAATTGCTTGGGCACAAGCAATTTTGGGGAGGGCAGACTGTAGTGTCCCCTTCCTAAGCACTATCAGCTTGGTGACGGTTAGCCTATTCAGCAGGTTCCCGTAGGCTAATGAGTTAGGGTTAGGGAACTCATGGTGACTGTTCAGTCCAGTTTATTTGGCGATGACAGGTGTTGCATTGAGCTCCGTCAATTGAGATTTGCATAATGACATTTTCTGGAGAGGATTCGGGCAATTTGTCTGCATTTATTGTTTTTAGTAAGTCACAGGTTGGACATCGACTTGGTTAGTTGGTAGTATTTCTATTTTGGGAATGCCGGTAAATGTATTTGATGGTGATATCTTGGCTGTTAACATGGTCCAGAGCATTTAATTTAAATAACGTTAAAATATTAAAGTTAAATTAAAGATTTAACTTTAGCGTTATTTAATTTAATAAAGTAACTTTATGAGGCGCCTAGGGAGTCATAAGAAGTTGTTTTTTAAATTAAATAAAGTGTTTTCCTAGGGATGGGCGCCTACATAGGAGATACAAGGGGATGTTTTAAATTAAATAAAATACTTTAATATCCCTACTTGGGCGTGGGAATTGGAGGGCAAATAAAAGAGGCTTTTTGGAGCTCTTTTGGTCATGCATGATTTTGAAATTTGATAACGAAACTCTGTTGGATCGAACTTGTTCATCATTTGGCTTTGTGGAGAGACGAAATCCTTCATAGAGAACATCTTCTTCGTTGGTGAAAGACCTAACTTGGAGGATTAATTGGTGCTTTCATTCAAAGATCACATCTGAGTTTCATTGTTGAGATTTTCAGTTTGCTACTTCAGCTGGAGAAATAAGATCAGAAACCGACTTGGTGAAGACAAATAGCAGAGGATTGGAGGGTTTTAATTGCAGATTTTTACTCCATAGCTGACTGTACCTTTCCTGTAGCTGGCTGTACCAATTTTGCAGCTGGTGCGTGGCAATTCCTAGGGTGAACGCCTAGGGTTTTGGTGTTTGTGGGCTGGAAAGAGGCGTCTAGGGCCTAGCAATCAAGCCATATTCAGTTCGTGGCCTTTGGAGCAGATTTGGAGGTGTGGCGTCCAAGTTTGTGGCCTCCAATTGGTTGGTTCAAGTGCAAAATCGGTCCTTTTTACTCTAGATTTAATGGGTATGTTGGAAATGACATTGTAATGTATTTTGCTGATCTAGGTAGTGCCTATTTTGATGATATATTGTACTTTCAATTCTGAAAATAATTCTGTAAATTAATACTGGTTGTAGGCATTCAAAAATATTACTTTTAAAGAGTTATTTCTGCTATTCCATTGCTGCAAATAATGTTACTGTTAAACTTATTTCTGCATCTCCGTCTACTTCTCTAAAACACACTCAAACAACACCAAAAAAAAAAAAACAAAAAAACAAAAAAAACAAAAAAACAAAAAAAACAAGGGTGTATGTTACAATATGGATATGTAGGCAGGCCGTTAGAAGGAATTCTAATGGAATCAAATCTTTACACATGTAAAATTGGATTCATCGTCACCTTACATGAGGATAAATAGGTGTTAGGTTCAAACTTGCACTTAGAAATGTGTGATAAACCAATTAGGCTTCTAGAAGGTGCAAAAGTTTAAACCTTGAACAAATAGTTAATGGCTAATGAAATTTGCTGTTAACCCACAAAATTATGTTATAGTCTAAAGTGATATTACATGTTAGATTGGGTGACCATGATTGGTAGTGTATTACAATAGGTAAAATGTGTAACAGACTTTTAATACATCTTATTGATGTGGGAAGGCTTTCATTTAGGCTAACCGGGTTGTAAAGGTTGATATTAGTTTAATAAGAAAATGAACTGGTATAAACCTAGGGATTGAACGAATGGAACATAAGAAATGGTAAATTTGGGATTGAAATAACATTTACCACTAACTATCCTATAGCATAATTGATATAAAATTAGACCATAGTGAAATGATATTAACATATGGATGATATGGATAACACATGGTTGATTTTCAAACCCTAAGAAACACACCATGAAGTCATGTAATATTTATATATTTTTGCTAACTAAAAAAGGAAAAAGGGTTGGATATATTGAGTTTTTCTCATTGAGTTAGCTTATAGCAAATGTGATGGAATCTAAGTTACTTGCTAGTTGACACGAGGTTTCCAAAACTATGTTGGTAGGGTTATATTTCATTGAATTACATGTTCATAATGAATTGCTTAAAACAAGTTATACTTAACATACTTTGTCATATAATAAAACAAGACTTACAATTATATTTGTTGAATTGGATTTGCATGTGTTAATCATTGCAATTAGTTATGACCTGGTTACTTAGTTAGATCTTGGAAAGGATCACTTATGAGAGTTGATCCAAGTTTTGCAAAGTCTAGCATGGTGGACCTAACACATAGTAGTCAAAGGGAATCCTGTGAGGGTACTTGTGGATTTCACCCATGGTAGTCAGAGGGGATTCTGTGAGGATGCTTGTGGACCTAACCCACAGTAGTTAGAGAGATTCCTACAAGGGATTTGTGGAGCTGACCCATGGTAGTCAGATGAAGTATACTAGAGTCCCAGGAATCTGAAGTATACATGACTTGATGTTCATGATAGTGTTGATGTCACATTAATGTCTTTTGGATGACACATGTTACGCTATTGCCATTACATCACATCTGCACAAAATATATTATGAGAAAATTATAGATTGACCTATAAGTTTTGATATTACCATACATCTTGTGTGCAATTGTGCTCACATGTCATAATGTGAGGGATAAACAATTTATTGCATATTGTATATATTTTCTTCCTATGTATCGTTGATTGGGTATGTGTGGTTTAACATTGAGTTTTATAAATGTACTTATGATACATGTTAAATGTTCAATTCAATATTCAAGTTATGTGATGTTGCTTTAAAAAAATATTAGAGGGGTATTTTGTGGTAAAATTAATGGTCACGTAGAGGGATTGTTACATTCAATAAATGCCTTGTGACTGGTGATAACTGCATATGAACATCTAATTTTTTTGCCATCTTCAATCAGCTTCGAAATTCTGTCAAGCTTGCCAATGTCTTTGAATATATTATTCAATACATGCACACAACATGGTATCCAAAAAATATGGTTGTATATTTTTGCAACCATTATGCCAACTGCTTGCAAATTGGGGCAGCATCTGAGATTCTGAAATAATTTGGCCAATGTGTGATGAACCCCCATCTCAATGTCCTCTCATACTTGGTCCTTACGAAAGTTTTGAGTTTTTTCTCTTGCTCCAAATAATAATTTGCCCTTGAGAAACAAGGGCCTGCTGTGGATTTGAACATAATGTTTATCTGTGGACTGTTTCAGTTACTAGTCCAACTGTCCATTACAATCTTACTCCATTACAATCTTACACCAACTTATAGCCCATGTATTGATGGCAATCATTTGTTTCTGTAGAAGTGTTTTCAATTTGTCAACAAGGACTGTGTGGAGCTTCTCAGACCCACGTGGTTTATACCCAACTGCTCCATTTTTTATACCTTAAACCACCTACTTGTAAAAAGTGGAAAGAGCAACAGTGAATGATATCCCATTTGCTTAAAAAGAAATGTGATGCTTTGTCAACTATATGTTGATCCTTTACATCATACAAGTCTTCTATGGGGTGTGTCTTTTGGCCAATGTCCAGTCTTTTATGAGGGGATCTCTTGGCCTGAACATCAGCAGGGTGACTTATTCTAGAAGTCACATCTGTTTTATTTTGCGACTCTTCTAATCCTCTTCCACATGGATTGCTTGAAGCATGATGGCTCAATTTAGTAATTTCCCTTCATCCCATCATAATATGCCCGGCAGTTTCTAACCTCTTTTTTTTGGTCTCCAACACAAGCTTCAACACCTTTTTCCTTTATCTGAAAAAATGAGGTCTTCACCCTTGTGTGTGTGCCCTCAAAATTCTTTCAACAAACTTTGCATTCAATTTTTGCAGTCCTTACACTCTCCTTGGTTCCCTTAATCCATGTTGCAAATAGTTCCATAGTTGTTAAAGGTCTTCTTATTAAGCCTTAATAAATTAATAATAAATATCTAGACTTTGGGATCGACAATAAACAAATTAACTGAAATTTACAAATTTTTTAGATTTAATATGTACTATACATGTAACTCAGTGAAAAAGAATGTGGAACAGAAGATTTAAAGTTCTTGAATTTTTTAATCTTTTGTTTTGCATTCTTTTGCTGAGTTTACAAAGAATAAAGCAGAGATTCATTTCTAAATTTGTAAATTATAATCATCAATCTTGAACATATAAATAGATGAAAACAAAGAATCAGTCTTTTAATAAACAGATATTTAGTATTCTTGTATTAGTAAACAAAGATAAAAAATGTAAAACAAAGATCTGAAATTCAAATTGACTAGTAAAATCTGCCTGTTCTAGCTTCAGCTCCAGCACAGGACCTTTTGTGGGTGTAAGAGAAAGTTTGAAAGAGTTGAGAAGTTTGATGTTGTTAAATTTTGACAATGGCTTCCTGAAACTGCTGCTAATAATGGGCCAGCCACATACCTTATGTGTCTGCTTGCCAGGTTCTTTTCCACATCTCCAAGATGTGTCCCTGGTGAGGGGAGACATGTCTCCTGGTTTTTATGATGTGATATTTTTGGTTATTGTACACAAAGGATCATAAATAATAATGTTAAATTATTGCATGTAACAGAATGCAGAATCATTGGTTATTGTAAATGGATAGAAATGGGGCACATAATGAACTCTTCCCAGGAAATCACCAATAGAAAGTAGTAGCAATCGGTATACTTCCACAATTATTGGTATACATTTTATGTCTTTTAGCCTGCTTTGGCTTCAGTGCTTTTTATCACAACATTCTTTGTCTTTTCATTTTTTTTTTCTGGGCTTTATTGCCCAGACTTAGGGTTTTAACTTTTAAGTAGCTCATATTTTAGGTCTGGATACTTTCCCTATAAATATTTCAGATCTCATAGTTTGAGGTTATCATTATACTTGCTTGTATGGTGGTGCTGATATAAACAAAACATACAAATCTGGTAAAAGATATAACATCTGAATAGAAACTCCATAACATATTTTTACTAACATTCCGAATCTGACAGTGGCAAGCATTATCAGGAGGAGGGCAATGATAAAAGAGTTGGCAGCTTCATATCATGCAGAATGTCTATCTTATTGTCGAGAATTATTGGAGCTTCAACGGAGGTGGGAACAGGTCAGTCAGCATGCTATTGTAAATGGTTTAATCAGTTTTGTCAAATATCTTGTTTCACATACAAATCACCCATATTGTCAGATCTAGATCAAGAGGATTTTTTGCAAGATTTGGTGGTTATGTGTAATTATATGTGCGTATCTGTTTTCATTGCATGTGAGACAATCATATAGAAAACGTGGGTGGTGTAAGTCTATTATTAATTATTATTAAACTTGCGAGAAACAATTAGCTTTACTCAAATAAAAAATAGAACTTCCAGGGTACAACACTCTAAAACATATGTTTTAATCTACTGAGGTGTAGGCTTAGGTTCATAGTTCTTATGAGATCACGTCTTACCGGAATCACATTTTTAACCTGTGTTTTGAGTTTGGTTTTACCTTTGATTTCCCAACACTTGTGGATGTTAATCTTTTTTTTGTAGAATGATCGTGTCAAACTGTTAGGCTTGTATTATGTTCATGCAAAAAGCCTTCAGCAGACCCATGGCCTTACTTAAAGCACTGAATGGGACTTGATGAAATATGTAACCATTTTAATAATAGAAAGTTATGTAATAGAAGTACTGTATCTTCAACTATAATGTTATGAGCCCAATTATAAAAACTGATAATAAACAAAAACCACAACCCAAAATGAAAAATATTGTGAAATGGAAAGCTGAATTCTGTTTTTGTTATGCTAAAGGCACCTAGGGCTAAGGGACCCTGGACCTGGAAAAAATGTTGCTTGGGATGCCAACCCTAGTTGGTGTAACGAACCAAACTGGGAAAATAAAAATATGACTTGAATTTCAAAAATTAAATTTAATTATCTGCTTGTCTGCATATAGGGGAATATGTCTTCTTCAGCTCCAAGTCTATTCCAACTGTGAGAAAGTTATCAAAATAAAGATAGTCCCTTTCATCATTTATCCATCACGCTTTTTCATCATTCTCCTCTATTTGATTCTCACTTGAAAAGCCATGACTGAGTGCACAAAAAGACGATTTTTATCCACAAGCCTTTCCTCTTTTTGATCCCGAGTTTCTCAAAATTTAATGAAGAACAAGCTCTTCTGCTTTTGTGTAGTCTTTTGACATTAGCTTTAATTCCATGGAAGAAATGGATGGATATAAACCATCTTGTCCAATTTTTCCACTCACCAATTGACACTAGGTCTGCCACCGTATTTTTTGTCCCTCTGAAATGTTGGTGTGGGATCTGGAGAATTTCAGTTTCTATCTTAATTTCCTGAATGATATTATTTATGTACCAGTTATTGCACTACCCCTTTTTGATTGCTTAAATTAGGATTGATTCCCTTCCAACTGAAGTTTCTGCCATCATATTCGTTAGCCAGTCATATTCCTTCTGACAGAGCCATCACTTCTGCATTATTATTTATATTAATTCCAAGTAGACTGAAAATATTAATAATGTTATCCATCATCATTTCTAAAGATCCCTCCCAGGACTGAAAACGTGTGCAGATGGTTGCCATCATCATTGCTAAAGTTCACTTCCTCTTTCTATTTCTGGATTTCGTTTAGTGGCTCTGTCAGGATTGAGATTAATCCAATCTTTAGGAGTTTCTTACTCACATCTTCAGGCTTTTTCTGCCTATTCCCACCAAGCTCATTATTAATTTATCAGGTGTTCTTTTTAATAATTCAACATAAATTTGTTGTTGAAGATTGAAAACTGAAATATTCAGGAAACCTACACTATTTGAACCAAACTGAAGTATTTAAGTAAACATCCGTAATGTCCCCTTTCTGAGAGGGTGTTAGCCTATACTTGGTTCCTATAGGCTAACTATGGTGGTTAGGGAACTTTGGCAGTTGTTTGGTGGATTTCAGGCTCTTGTGCGGAAACTTACTATTTTTAGTAAGTTAGAGTTTCGCCCGGATGAGGCAGTTCATGATTGAAGGCAAAGCGTTTTGTCAAGACCTTTCCAATGGTCTGTAATTCATAAGATTTTGAGACCGTTTGGGCTCTCATATTAAAGTCCATAAGTTTAATTTAATATTAAATAATTGGACTTTATTATATTTTAGTGGTGGCTTTGGAAAAGTGAAATAAATGTAAAATAAAGTCACTTGGACTTGGGTGCATAAGGGAAGAGGAATAAAAGTTTATGAAATGAAATATTTTCTTTTTATCCTAAGGTCGATTTCATGAGGAAATATAAAAGGCAAAATGAAAGCTTATTTCATTCATTGATGACATATTACTTTCTCAAGCTTTGGCTCTGCAAGTTTCTTGAGGGTTTGAAGAAACCATTGGCACTTGGTGACGGAAACCACCATTTGTAACAGCGATTCGAGGGTGTGAAAGATCATTTGAGGTTGCTTGAGGACAGCCATACTTAGTGGTTGTGATTGTGCTTCATTTTTACGTAGTTTGACATCTTGGAGCTTTGTCGCGGAAGGGGTATCTCAGTGTTTTCACAGATTATTTGCCACTATAATTATTGTTTGGGAATGAGGATCAATATGCAAGCAATAGCAGCGAATTCCATTGAGTTTTGAGGTGTTTTGATCTCCATTTTTGGGCCGTACATACTGCTGTACTTGGCCGTACCAACTAGGACATTCTATGGGTTTTTGGGGCGTTCATTGGGCAGATTTCTTCATTCTTGGTGGCAAGGATAGAGTGTAGATAAAATAGAGTTTTTTAACAGCAAGAAAGGCACATTTAGAGGGGTTCTCACTACTGAACCAGCACCAGCTAGGCCGTACCATCAGATAGGAAGGATGTGGGCTTTCTTCACTTGCATCTTGGCTGCTACTTATCATTCTATAAGGCGTTTGAGGGCTGGATTGCTATTTTCCTTCATTGAATGTAACTTCTTTCACTTCCAAGCATTATTCTTTGTGGTTTGAGCATTTACTCACTGCTGTACCTTCATTCCGGCACTGTAATACTAAGACAACAAATTGGGTATGTCAAGAAATTACATATATTTGCATTCTATGACATGGTATTGTTTAGATATGTTTCATAATGAATTATAGATAAAATAGAACTTGTGGGTGTTTTTGTTTCTATTGTATTTGCAAATATCTGTTGCATGCTATATCATGTTATGGACCCAACACCAAAACGCAAGTAGGGATCAACTTAACCACATAAAACTCTTCAAACGGTGAAAAACACAAACCCAGATCAACAAACGATAAAATACATAAGGGGGTGGGTTATTTCAGTGGTATCAGAGCTGGTGTATCTTTCCAGCCTGTGTTGATCAGTTTATATAAGTGACAGAAGAAGGGTAAGAAGGGTTTATACTAGACCTACACCGCATTGGCATCCACTTGAGGTTCCAGAAGGTGAAACAGTTTTCGGTATTTTGGGCATGCACAGAAACTTTTCCAGTGGTAGTGATAGCATAGCAGGTAGTATGGGGGGACAGAGGATCTGATCAGCCCGAGAGCCCTAACACCAGAATAGACAGGAGATTTGATATTATGATGGATATGATGTCCCAGCTTCTCGGAAAGTTCAACCAGGGAATCTCAGTAGTTTACAACAATGCAACACCCGAGGGTGAGTTCAGTAGGTCAAACAATGACCATCGCAAACATGCAGGACAGGGTAGTGGACATGCAGGACAGGGTAGTAGATAGGCAGGATAGAGTGGTGTGCACAACACTAGGACTACCCCAGGATCGGTTACTAGACCACTACAACCGACTTTTCCACATAGAGAGGAGGCATTGGTTTAGCTTCCCATGGCAGATGATGATCGGATACAACATGCAGAGTACATGACATTGGCTCCAGATATTAGAGAGATGCTGACATTCAACCAGTACATGAATCAGAAGAGACAAAAGGGAGCTATGATGGGTCAAGGAGATTATAGAGCTCACAGAGCTAACCGGGACTACCAGCATGCATTGAGCAAGGTCCCTATGGATCGGTTTGATGGGAGTGGCAAGATCTCAGCCAGAGCTTGGGTGCAAAAATTAGATAACTACTTGACACTTAAGCCAATGCAAGAGGACGAGGCACTTAACTTTGCCACTATACATTTGGATGGGTAGCACATGAGTGGTGGTACCACGGGTTGGTCACCTTTGGCCATGGCCTTATCACCACATACGATGAGTTCACTAATAGACTCATCAAGAGGTTTGATACTAAGGACCCAGAGTTGCAGTTCAAAGAGTTGGCGCAGTTGAAGCAATATGGGTCACTTGAGAGTTACATTTCTGAGTTCCAGAGGCTCAGTGTCATGGCTCCTAGCATTTCAGAGAGGAGATTGATAGTCCTATTTAAAGAAGGGCTTATGGAGCCACTCAGGGGATGGGTTAAGGCTTTCAACCCACCTTCACTCTAGGAGACCATTAAGAAGGCATGGAGTATGGAGTTTGCAGTGCCTAGGAAACAATTCGTCTCCAAACCCTTTCCTCCACGAAAGGATAAGATGCCATCACATCATTGAGAGACCTTTCCATAGAAGAAACCAACACCTCACTTAGATGATGATGCATTGAATGAATACAGGAGGAAGAAGCTATGTTTCAAAAGCAAGGGTCCATGGGATCCTAATCAAAGTGGCCAATGAAGGGGCAGGTCAAGCAATTGGAGTATTATTTTGTTGAGGAGATAGCTTCAGAGCATTCAGAGCAGCAGAGTGATAGAGAGGATAGTGATGGGGAGACTATAGTAGAGGAGGTGTAGGATTCACAGAATGCACAGGATGACGATTTTCCGACAGCACATATCTCTGCTATTCAGAGAGAGGGTTCCTTCAGGATACGGGGAGTATTGGAGGGACATAGAGTAGTCACCTTGTTAGATACAGGGGCCACACGTAATTTCATTGACGAGGGCCTAGTTGCACGGAGGGGACTCAAAACTGAGGAATTTGAGGGGTTCAAGGTCAGAGTGGCAAATGGGTTTGTTATCACTTGCAAACGAAGGATCCCCAATCTAACCATCAGGTTGAATAATTATGAGTTCCAGGCCGAATACTATTTGGTCAGCATGGGTGACATGGATGTAGTCCTTGTGATGAAGTGGCTACATATGATAGGTGAATTCTCCCTCAACTTGAGGACCATGGAGATGAAGTTTGAAGTAGATGGTCAGAAACACATTTTGAGGGGAATGTCAGATGCAGGGTTGAGGACATTGTCCATTCGGAGGATGGAGAGGATACTACGACATGATCAGGTGTAGTGGGTAGCTGAGATTCTTGTTATGCCAAAGGTGCCCAAGCAACAGAAACGGGAGTATCTAGCAAAGATTCAGTCTATCCTAACTAAACACTCCAAAGTGTTTAGTGACACACCTCTAGGTAGACCTCCAGACCGAGGTTTTGAGCATGTCATCGGGCTGGAGCAGGGGGCCAAGCTAGTTATCACTGTTCCCTACAGACATCCTAGGAGATACAAGGATGAGATAGAGAAGGCCATTCAGGAACTTCTCAAGATGGGTCACATTAGGCCCAGTAAGAGTCCTTTTGCTTCCTCTGTGCTATTGGTTAAGAAGAAAGATGGCACACTCAGAATGTGCATTGATTACAGAGAACTGAACAAGAGGACCATAAAAACAGGTACCCCATTCCTAGGATTGATGAGCTCATTGACAAGTTGCACAGTGCATGGTATTTTTCCAAAATAGACTTGAGGTCAGGGTACCATCAGATTCGAGTTCGTGAGGATGTGGAGAAGATAGCGTTTAGGTGCCACTATGGGCACTTTGAGTTTCTGGTTATGCCTTTCGGCTTAACCAATGCCCCTACCACGTTTCAGTCTTGCATGAATAAGGTATTCTGAGAATAGTTGAGAAAGTTTGTTATTTTCTTCGATGACATTCTTATATTCAACAAGATTTGGGAGGATCATCTGAGGCACCTTGACATTGTGCTAGGCATACTCGACTAGGAGTCCCTATATGCCAAAATGTCGAAATGCGAGTTTGGCATGACAGAGTTATATTTGGGACATATTATTAGCGTAGAGGGTGTTCGAGTGGATCCAGAGAAGATCTGAGCTATAGTAGATTGGCCACCACCCAAGAATCTCTCTCAGCTCAAGGGATTCTTTGGCCTCTGTGGATTCTACCGCAGATTTGTGAAGGGATTTTCTTAGAAAGCTGCCCCCCTTGCAGATTTGACACGGAAGGGAGCTTTCAAATGGTCAGATAGTTCTCAACAGTGCTTCGACAGGTTTAAGGAGGTGATGAGCAGTTGTCTAGTTTTGGCCATACCAGACTTCTCAAAGCCATTTGAGCTTCATTGTGATGCCTTAGGGGAAGGCATAGGGGCGGTGCTGATGCAGGACAAGCACCCCATTGTTTTTGAGAACCGAAAGTTAAGAGGTCCTGAGAGGAGTTATAGCATCTATGACAAGGAAATGTTAGCTATTATGCATGCACTAGCTAAGTTCAGGCAGTATTTGGTTGGGGAAAGTTTGTTGTCAAATCATATCACAATAGCCTGAAGTATTTTCTTAGTCAGAAGGACCTGAACGATTGGCAACAGAAGTGGGTTAGCAAGCTGCAGGCGTATGACTTTGACATTGTCTTTGTCAAAGGAAAGAAAAATGTTGTTGTTGACGCCTTATTCAGGAGACCACACTTGTGTGCAATAGGGGAGATTGCAGAGGATTGGAGGGATATGATTTCTGCAAAATATGCAAAGGATCAGTGGGCTTCTGGGATTATTGATGGCACCATCCGTGATGACAGGTACACTATTGTAAATGACTTGATCATTTACAAGGGGAGGATCTTTCTGGTGCCAGCTTCTGCTATGAAGCAGAAGATCTTGAGAGCTTTTGATGACTTGCCTATGGCAGGGCATCCAGGATTCTACAAGATATATAGGTAGGTTAGAGAGAGGTTTACTTGGAAGGGCCTCAAGATAGAAGTACAAAAGTATGTGAGGGAGTGTCCAGTATGCCAACAGAACAAACATGAGCACTCCTTCCTAGATGGATTGCTGCAGAACAAACATGGACTTCATTACGGGCTTGCTGAAAGCCCAAGGCAAGGACTACATCTTTGTGGTGGTTGACAGGTTGACAAAGTTTGCCTATTTCTTTGCCATTACAGCCACTTATACAATAGTTTAGGTTGCTGATTTATTCTTCAGAGAGGTATTTCGACTTCACGGGTTGCCCAGGAGTATTGTGAGCGACAGGGACAACAGGTTCCTTAGCAATTTTTGGTAGGAGCTCTTCAAGTTGACAGGGACAAAGCTCACCCCTAGCACGAGCTACCACCTCCAGACTGATGGACAGACCAAGATAGTTAGTAAGTGGGTGGAGGGATACCTCAGAAATTACATAGCCGGGCAGCAGAAGGCATGGGTCAAGTGGCTTCATTTGGGAGTATTGTTATAACACCACTTACCATATGTCCATCCAAATGACACCATTCATGGCACTTTATGGGTATGAGGCTCCCAGTTTCCTTGACTTGTTGTTTGGGGATAGCAGAGTACCTAAGGCTAGAGACCTCTTATAGGACAGTCAGGACATAATGAGGTCTTTGAGGGAAAACATCCAAAAGATGCAAAACCAACGGAAGCAGTATGCAGATCAGCATCGGGTTGAGCATTCTTGTGAGGTAGGGGATATGGTGTATCTTATGCTGCAGCTATACAAACAGTCCACTCTTAAGAAGAGTGGTGCCGAGAAGCTAAAGCCACGGTACTGTGGGCCATCCAGGATCACCAGGAGGATTGGAGAGGTGGCTTATGAGCTGGAGTTGCCTGCAGAGAGTAAGGTATATAATGTCTTTCATGTGTCTCGCCTCAGAAAGGCATTGGGGCACAATGTAGTACCTTCCACAGAGTTGCCTCCTCTTGATGAAGAGGGGAAGCTGATTTTAGTACCTGAGGCCATCATTGATACCAGGGAGAGAACTTTAAGGAAGAGGGTCATTAGGGAATACTTGGTGAAATGGAAGAACCTGCCGGTAGAGGATGCTCCATGGGAGAATGAACAAATCTTGATGCATCTAGATCTGAGATTGTTTGAGGCAAGCAATCTTGGGGAGGGCGAACTGTAATGTCCCCTTTCTGATAGGGTGTTAGCCTATACTTGGTTCCCGTAGGCTAACCATGGTGGTTAGGGAACTTTGGCAGTTGTTTGGTGGATTTCAGGGTCTTATGCAGAAATTTACTACTTTTAATAAGTTAGGGTTTCGCCCAGATGAGGCAGTTCATGATTGAAGGCAGAGCGTTTTGTCAAGACCTTTCCAACGGTCTATAATTCATAAGATTCCGAGACCGTTTGGGCTCTCATATTAAAGTTCGTAAGTTTAATTTAATATTAAATAATTGGACTTTATTATATTTTAGTGGTGACTTTGGAAAATTGAAATAAATGTAAAATAAAGTCACTTGGACTTGGGGCGCATAAGGGAAGAGGAATAAGAGTTTATGAAATGAAATATTTTCTTTTTATCCTAAGGTTGATTTCATGAGGAAATATAAAAGGCAAAATGAAAGCTTATTTCATTCATTCACGACATATTACTTTCTCATGCTTTGGCTCTGCAAGTTTCCTGAGGGTTTGAAGAAACCATTGGCATTTGGTGACGAAAACCACCATTTGTAACAACGATTTGAGGGTGTGAAAGATCATCTGAGGTTGCTTGAGGACAGCCATACTCAGTGGGTGTGATTGTGCTTCATTTTTACGTAGTTTGACATCTTGGAGCTTTGTCGCGGAAGGGGTATCTCAGTGTTTTCACAGATTACTTGCCACTATAATTATTGTTTGGGAATGAGGATCAGTATGCAAGCAATAGCAGCGAATTCCATTGAGTTTTGAGGTGTTTTGATCTCCATTTTGGGCCTACATACTACTGTACCTGGCCGTACTAGCTAGGACATTCTGTGGGTTTTTGAGGCGTTCATTGGGCAGATTTCTTCATTCTTGGTGGCAAGGATAGAGTGCAGATAAAACATAGTTTTTTAACAGCAAGAAAGGCACATTTGGAGGGGTTCTCACTACTGTACCAGCACCAGCCAGGCCGTACCATCAGATAGGAAGGACGTGGGCTTTCTTCACTTGCATCTTGGCTGCTACTTATCATTCTATAAGGCGTTTGAGGATTGGATTGCTATTTTCCTTCATCGAATGTAACTTCTTTCACTTCCAAGCATTGTTCTTTGTGGTTTGAGCATTTACTCACTGCTGTACCTTCATTCCGGCACTGAAATACTAAGACAGCAAATTGGGTATGTCAAGAAATTACATATATTTGCATTCTATGACATGGGTATTGTTTAGATATGTTTCATAATGCATTATAGATAAAATAGAACTTGTGGGTATTTCTATTTCTGTAATGTACCCTTTTGGTAAGTCAAAATTTTTTCAGAATCTTGCACACAATTTAAACTTACAAGAGAACATTAGTATTCAATTCTTCTTAAACATATTACAACATCCACATGTAAATATCAAATTCATGTACTTCTCACATAATCATGATCTATATGCATTTCACATTTCCTTATATCTATAATATATATATTTCATGATTTTACCTCGGGAGAGATATACTCGAGCCTACACGTTAATCAGACCATTCACCTATTTGAGAGGGATTGTTAGGGTGCTAGTATCCAAGACTTGCGGCCATGGGTCCAAGGGCTTTTCTCTTTTGACTCGGAGGGGTGATGGTATCACCAGCTTGAGTCAAAGGTTTTCTTCTTGTCTCAGAGGGGTGATCTCTCACCAGCTTGAGACGAGTGTTTTCGACTTGGCTCGGAGGGGTGATTTCTCACCAGCTCGAGTTTTACCCACCGTTAGGACATCTTATGCTACCATAGGTCCAAAGGCTCGCCCTTGGCTCGGAGGGGCTTCATCGCTTACATACCGCGATACTTCGCCAGCTCGAGGATCACCTAGGTGCAAATTTTCTAATTGCTTTCCCAAATTCCCCGTCTCATAGCTATATGGTGTGTAAGTGGATTAATGATAAGGCTCTTTCTCTTCTCGGGTGTTTATGTTAGAGTCATCAATCATGTCTTATAATGGATTATTCTTTACTCAACATTGATTGCCATCAACTAGGCATCATATAACTCTCATTGAATAAACATTCTTATGTTATGATAATTCTTATGATAACATTCTCAATATTTCATATGATGATCTTTCATCTTATTCTATCATGACACAATTTACCATGCTATTCGATTTTAAATATGATAGTATTCTAATTTAATTCTATATGCATATTCCTTTTTATCCTATAATTATCATTATCTCGTTATTCTGATTACAAACCTTTTCATACTATATCTATGTCATGATGATCAATTAATTGGGATATTTAAATACAAGGAATAATGATTGTGCTGAAGATCATACCTCAGGGGGTCGAGTGTTTCTCTGATTATAATTGCTGTTTTGTATCGGCTTGGTATGGGATTCGCTGATTATATGATGATTGGAAGAACTTATGTCCTTGCTACAGAATATAACTAAGTCTTTATTCCCTGCGATATAATTGTCTGCTTCAATGCACTTGCTGTATATAAATGAAATGATAGATGATAATGTGCGATGCTTGGAGGAGATTGATGATGAGGATGTAATGAGATTGCTCGCTGAATGATGTTCTGATTGATCAATTGGTAGATGTTCGATGCCTCATGAACCTTTGTGATCGGTTGCCTCTCTTCAAGGAATTCACGTCTCAAGAGACATTACTAATTTCTTTAATTATGACTGCTAGCCCATAATGTTGTGATCGCCGCTATTAAGGAACCTGCTTACCATGGGCCCGTCCATTATTGATTTGTTTTATCTGTTCCGCCTCCTTGACTAATGACTTTGTCTTTTTTTTTTAATTCTTTCTTTTGACATTATTTGCTGACTGGGATTGGGCTATGTAAGATTAGTGATAGTTACCCATTGTTATGGAATTTGCCCACGATTCATTTGATCGGTGCCGGCGTAATATTTGATGATCAACGATCAATGCACAATGGACCGTCTTCAGTGATCGATCATGGGTAAGACAATGGTGCTACCTATATGGTTTTCCAAGATTGATGAAGTTAAATTTGTCATTCCAATCTTTAATTGGGATGAAGGTAACCGATTTGATATGGGGATATGACAGTTTCTATTGTATTTGCAAATATATGTTGCATGCTATGTCATGTTATGGACCCAACACCAAAACGCAAGCAAGGATCAACTTAACCATAGAAAACTCTTCAAACGGTGAAAAAACACAAACCCAGATCAGCAAACGATAAAATACATAAGGGGGTGGGTTATTTCAACATCGGAATAGGATTCCCATTAATAGTTTCAAATCTTTTCCCTAACAGGATATACCAATACAGAATTTCCATTTTCTAAACAACACTCACAGTTTAAAATTCGCCGCAAGAGGCCTTTGTTTAGAAGACGACCATATTCATACCTACTTGGTTTTATACTGTTTCTGCCTTTCTGTATAGGTCCATGCAATAGATATGCAGGAACGTGCCACATTATTGTATTGTATTGAAGTAATATAAGTTCAACCATTCAAGAATGCAAAATAATAAACAAAGCAATGTGAACTTGTATCTTAGTTTTGGAAGAATGATTCTTTTTAGATTCATGTTACATTAAGGAAAAGGAAAACTCATCTTTATAGTTCTACAGCCAAAAGTTTTAGTACTTATGAGAAAATTCAAACAGATTTCATTATAGAATAAGAAGCAATCTCTTGACATAGCAATGAGAACAATGTATAAACACACAAATGATTCAGGTGGTTCTAGTTGTACACTTATAAGTTATAATGTATCAAGCTCAATAAACAGAGAATGATGGTTTATAATTATATGGGTGGCAAGATTCACCTATTTATATACATCACAAGTGAGGTAAATCCTAATCAGACAAGGATGCCAACTTGGGGTAAACCTTAATTAACAAAAAAAAGCCATTAACTTTTGGTACTGAAGTAAGCCCCTAAAGCTATCATCAAGGAAATATTCTAGCAGTAAGATTCCCCCAGTGTTGACTAGGGGCAACTAAGAAAGGAATGTGTCTTTACATTAACATCCCTGAATGATAATTTCCCAGCAGATTTTTATATTTGGTAACATGGATTTTGTCAAGCCTTTGGAGAAGTTTTCTGAAATTTGGCTTTTGATGGGACTATAATCTGTTCAAACTTTGTGATCTTGGAGCATTTGTTGAATGCTGTCCTTTGTTACATGATTTATAAAACTGAATAATGTATTATGTAATAAGATATGTTACAAAGAAGAGCAGAGCTCTATATAAAGAGATTACCGAGTCTAAGAATAGACGAACAACTAGCACAAAGCTACAAAGCAGAAAGCAAAGAGATAATAACCTAGATATAATCTTAATACCCCCCCTTAATGGTCAATCCACTAATTAAACCTAGATGCCCCCCAAAACAGACTGCCTTCCGAGACAGATGGAGGCATAAACAGAGAACAAAACTCGAGCACGGGTGTTGAAACACAAATCCCGAGGAATCCGAAGAAGCATAACACAAATGATGATTGCAGATCCAGTTGGTGACAAGAAGGGGCTAAACATTGTAAGCGCAAATCAAGAAAGCCCTCAAAGTTGTGAACCACGGCGAAAAGGCAAAAAACACTCCATAAACAGTGACTAGGCAAAAACCCTGGCCGAACAAGGAAGCCGCCGAAAACAAAACCCCATTCACAAGGCTACGAAACAGGAACTCAACTCTGACAAGATCTTGTAGTGAAACACTGATGGTTTAAAAATTTGCTACTGTTGAACTTCTGACTGCTTTCCAAAAAGATGCCATACTCCACGTTTTTCGAGGCACGAAAAACGGATTATAAATTCTTGGCACGAATGTTGAAGCAGATAGACGGCATTGATTCTGAACAGAACCCTTGCACAAGTTACGAAGCACAGATTCCGAAAACACAGAATAAATCTAAAACACAGAGACCGAGGCACAAATCTTGAGATAAATCCGAACACGGATTTCAAAACCCAGATCTCAAGAGTACGGAAAGCATAGATTTAGAACATCCGAACACAGATTTCGAGATAACACGGAAAGTACAAATACTGCTTGTGTTAAGTGCTGTATGCAATGAACCAAAGGCAAAACAAGAGGTTTCCAAAAGGTAGTCTCCAACCACGAGCCAATAGTAACCTCCGGATGAACTTCATTTCTACCAAAAATATTAACGTGCCCCTCTAAACTAGGAATAAAGCCTTAGAGATAAGAAAAAAGCCCGATCAAAAGAAATAGCGACCATAGAGTGTAAGGCATGAAGACGACCAACACATCTGAAGTCGTGTGAAACCCTAAACTTCAAAAACAAATCCGTCTGAAAAGTTCGACTGGAAACAGAGACGAAGTCAGCGATCGAAAACTAGAAGAAAACTGCCGAAGATAACAAACGCCGAACCTGCTAGATACTAGAATCAACCAGACAGAGAAACGCGATACTAAAAGCGTGATCAGAAGGCAAAAGTCGTGATTTTGCAAAGAAAAGACACCAGAAGCAAAAGACGCAACCTCAAGACTTCTAATGGATGTTGAGGCTTCAAATGCCCACAAAAAATTACCGAATCCCGCATGCCCACCCACGATTTTGTTAAAATCATTCAAGAGAAACCACAGCACATGGCAAGATCTAACCGTGACCATAAAAACGAATAGCTACCTCTACAAAACTTGAAGGTTTTGATTAAAACGCCGCTCTAGGAAGAAAATGCAACCTCGGAGTAACAAGAAATCGCGGCGGGAAGAAAAACACGATCTCAGATGAAGAAAACCGCGAACTGTAGGTAAACAAAAATGATTTTGAGCAAAAATCCCAAAAACCCTAAATCAAAAATTGACGACTTAGGGTTAAAATGATGCCCAGAAAAATCGCACACAGAGAAACACGACTAGAAAAATGAAGTGTGAGTTTGAGTGTTGACGCAAAGGATTTAATAAAAACCCTTTCAGCAAAAGACGCTAGAGGAAAACGTGACTCAAGAAAACCGTCAGAAAAAAAACGCGAGGAACAGATAGGCGACCAGAAGACAGAGATATGCAAACCCTCAATCAAGAAGAAACTTTCAATCACCTCAAGCGCCAACCCAGAAAAATAGCAGAGAAGACAAAACGGAAGCCCTCGCCTTGGGCTCTGATACCATGTTACATGATTTATAAAACTGAATAATGTATTATGTAATAAGATATGTTACAAAGAAGAGTAGAGCTCTATATAAAGAGATTACCGAGTCTAAGAATAGACGAACAACTAGCACAAAGCTAAAAAGCAGAAAGCAAAGAGATAAGAATAAACTGAAAGCTATCTAATAGGAAAAACTAAAGAGAGTAACCATTAACCTAGATATTATCTTAATATCCTTATGGATCTCAATATGCTTGGTTAGGGAACGACGCATTAGATTGTTTGTCAACTGGATAACATTCTAAGTCTCACATCACATAACTGTAGGCTGCACCTAATGAATCTTTATTATTGGCCATCTCAATATGAATGGCAACTATTATTTTTACTGTTGATACATGGGGAAACCTAAGTAGATGTCATCATTAATAATTATGACTTAATCAACACTTATGTGTGTTGATGTTTGTTTTTGGACAAATCAACAATTAGAGTGAAATACAAAGTATCTAACTCTTTCTTGAGCAAAGTCTCTTGAATGCTGAACGAAGTGATCAAACAAGATGACTCCAAGGTTCCTTCCTTATGATTTTTAAAGAGACAGTTCAGTGACTAAGTATGATTTTGCTGTTAAAACACAAAGGGACTTACGCAATTGTTCCAATAAGCTGTTGTTTCAATGATTACGGAAGTGAATACTGGAGAGTCTAAGTACTACAACTGATGGCGTATGATTTGGCAATTGATGTTCTTGGTTCTAATTCTAACCAAATGAATAAAAAAAAAAAGACAAAAGATGAAAGGTTTAGAGACTCTAATCTAATCCTAGATGCAAGGATATTTACTGCTTAGGTGAAATCAAATCAGATCCTGCTTCGCCAAGATAGACAACTACACAAGATTGATGCAATCTTCTAGGGTGTACAAGATGTTTAAATCAGTTATGCTCATGAAAGATTCAACAAGCATAAAGATCAAATTGATGTCCAATTGTTCAGACTAACCATGCACTGCAATTTGCAAGCCACGAACTACAAATGGTATGAACTTATAGATTTCACCACAAAACAATAAAGAAACCTTTCATCAACTAACATAAACTTAAAGAAAACTTAATCTAGCTTAATGTTCGTTTGAAAATCCAAACCATGCAACACTCAGAAACACAAATAGAATCACCAAAACAATGAATCTTTTATTATCTCAGAGAGCTCTTGCAACAATTTGAGAGTTTTCAACCGTACAAATGAGAGCAATAAGAGCCCTTTTATAGACTTCAAAATGAATGAAGGGTCAAGATCGATCGGCCAAGCCAGCGGACTAGATCAAGCCACATCACAAGTAGTTGTAACAAACTCTTCTTTATTAAATGAAAGAGGTTATGAATATTAAATGAAAGAAGCTATGAAGGAGGGAACAAAGGCATGCTTTCCAAGAAGATAAGGAAGCCACATCATGTGCCTTTCATATAGTAGTACAATGAGATGCAATGAATCTAGACACAACTTGAGCTACATCTTCCATTGGTACACTTGTTGCTACATTAATGGATCCTTCTGCCACTGCCACATCTGACTCATAGATGCCAAGTGTCTTCTCCCAGTCATTTATCCAGGACTTATTTGCTCCAAGATGAAATGCAAGTGTGAATATGCTATTTAGCTGACCTTCATCAATCCCATCTCCCTGAAAGTAGAAAGCCTTGACTTGTTGCTTCATGTTTTCAATAGTGATCTCCCCATATGGATTGCATATTGCTGCCAAAGCAGTGTGTATATGATTCTCTGTTCTTAAAAGAACACTTCTTATCTTGGACATATCTACCTCAATTTTATCAACCAGTTGCCCCTTGTTGTAAAAGGAAAAATACCAAGTGATACCAAGTGATGAAGTCATGCGGAGCATCCCGATCAATCACCTTATCATGAATTAGATCCTCTAATGGAGTTTCCATTAAATTCTTGAGCTGTGGTATATATTGCTCCTTGACAGGTTTGAACTCAGCACAATTTCTTAATAAAGCTTGAACTCGATCCTTGAGATTAATGACCCTGTCATAAACTTGCACAATTTCTTCAAGATAGGTATATGCCTTTTCTTCGGTCTTTTCTATCCATCCTTTCATCACCTGAGATGAAGTTCTCATGTTCTCAACTTGGGACACTGTTTCTTGTGGAAGAATGGATGGAGGAATTGAAGTAGCTTCCTTCTGTTGGATGGGCTGCATGACTTGCTGAATGTAGTGCTTCAATGTATTGAAATCTTGTTCAACCTTTAACCGAGCTTCTCTTTCTTGCGTTAACATGATTCTTACACTATTCACTGACTCTTGTAATTCCTCCTCTACCTGTTCCCTTGTGATTGGACCCATGCCAATAGTAGTCACAGTGTAGTCTTCAGGTGCCATATCTTCTAGATCCTTGTCAACTCTAGGAACAGCTACATGTACCTCTCTATTTCTAGCAGGATCTTGAGTGATTTTGGAAAAGACAGTTGCTTTCTTCTTTTGGTTACCCTTCTGTGCATTTACAAGCAATTCCTCAACTGGAGCAGGCTGATATGTTTCTACAATTGTACTTTCCTCAATCCTTTGCCTCAACCAAGGTGGAAAAGTAGAAAGGTCTTGCTGTCTTTGAAATTGACTGTGCTGTACTCGGGCTACTTCCTCATCAGATTCCACTTGACCTACTTCATCTTGAGCAAGAACATCTTCCTCTATTATAACAGTTGGACTTGAATGAATCTCCTCGGATGGAATCAAGGCAACTTCTTCCACAACTTCAATCTCTTGTATTGGATTCTGAATATTTGAAGCACCTTCCTGTAGATTAGATAGAGTAGATGGATTATTCTTCTTTTGAGGTCTTTGGCTTGATTCTCCTTGATCTTGACTCGGTCTTTTCCTTTTTCTAGCTGGATTATTACCTTGATCATTTCCACTATGTTGTGACCCACTATGCATACTATGCTGTCCTGGTTCTCCTTCATCCATCTTGTTGTAAGTAAGAACTCGGGCTTCATTACTCATCTCTTGTAATAGTTGATTTATACATGCTTGTGTCATGGCTAGGACTGGCTCCATCAATTTTTCTTCAGATACATCCATTTTTGACCAATCAACTGTATAAGGCAAATCCTTTATTTTATCAAATTCATCCATCAACATAGTATCATCCTCTGTGAACTGGTCTGGAATCCTGAATACTTTGGAAGCTCTAACCAAATCCCAAGTAAGTCTCGAACTCTGAAGTGTTTGAAGATCATCTTCATCTTGTGCACTGGCCCAATGGTCTTCCAACTGCTTGACATGCTTGTACTCCCTGTTATATTTCCAGCGAACTTGAAAAGGATCAAAATTAAGTCTCTTGGTGCCATGAGTTTGCAAATGATATGCCTGAAGTTCTACCTCAGAATACTCAGCTGCCGCTAATGATGGGCACTCCAGATTTTGTCCAAGGAGAAGTGGAAATTGAATCCCGGCTTTTTTCTTCAACTTTTGGAGTTTGATGAGTTCCAAGAGTTGCCTTGTAACTTCTAACATCACCATCCTGTTGGTTGGATATCTTGGTAATCTGTATGGATAAGATGTAAAACCTTGGATCCTTATGTAAGTGTACCTTTCATGCTGAGTATACCAATGTCCATAGGCCGAAATGAACTCTCTAGCTGCATTTGACAACCTTTTATGAAATTCTCCTCTTAGTTTCTTTAGTATGAACATAGCAAACGCATCATTGAACCTTGTATAATGATTGATATTCTTGAAGTGTAACTGAGGATAACACTGATGCGATAAGTACTTATTAGGCCCAATTCCAACTTCTCCTCTTTTGGTCAAACCTGAATAGACTTCACTTCTTGCAAGAAGGTACACCACATAGGAACTCATATAAAAAGACTTAGTCTTAGCAAAATTGACAAACTGCTCATGTATACTCTGACTGATGAGCCCAGCCCAATCAATCATCTTCCCTTTGAGAACCGACTTGATGAAAGAATACATCGAAGGCTGAAAGGTAGCAGATTGTGGCATTCCTGTCATTCTATTGAGAAACATAATCAAGTATCCAATTTCAGGATGAAAATCTAACTTGTGAAATTGCGGAGGATTATTCATATTGAACTTCATAGATGGATTGGCCATCCATTCTCTCTTTATTTCTTGCAACTTTGTCTTTGAATCACCATTGTATTCTTGCTGACCTTGCTGTATAGAAATACTGATCATCCTATTCCTTGTTGGAATGTTGAAAGTCTCTCCAACTGCCTCCTTTTGCAAATAAGCTAATATTGTTCCATCTTTGGCTATAATTTGTCTTGCATCTATGTCATACTTTTTAACACATTCAATGATCATTTCTGAACACGGCAAAGCTGGCGGAAAACAAGCAGCTTCAATAGCTCCACTCCTCATGATGGCTCGAGCAAGACTACCTCCAGTGGGTTCCTCAAGAATTGACTTGACGTCTTCTAAGTTGCTGCTGCCCATATTCGTATCCCCTACGTTTGTCCACCTTGAAACAAGCTTTGATTCGGGAATTTTACTCTTAGCATCCATCCTGATCCTTGCTTGTCTCTCTTTTGAAGTCATTGCCATGATCCTGCAAACTAGACGCGAATAAGCAATCTCAAAAATAAACAATTTAGACTCTACTTCAGCTTCCTTGATGCATTAGATTTATGATTTTTCCTTTATAATTATGAAATATTAATATCTAGACTCAAGGAATCTATCAAAATCCACTTATCCTCTTAAGTTTTACCAATACTTGAACAATTTTAATGCATCTAATGAAGTAAAAGGAAGAAAATCAGATAAAAAAATATTCAGATCAGACTTACTTGATAAGCTGCCTTAAATTGATACCTTGAAATCTGATCCAACACTTGCTTGGATTGACAAAATCAGATCTGCACTTTTATAAAACCTTCTTATTGCTGCTCCTTGAAGACAAATCTGCTCCTTCAAAGTGATAAAAATGACAGCAACAGCAAGTATAAATACACAACTTGCTCTAAAAAACTCCTCAACTACCTAGGCCGACTCTCTTTAATGTAGTGAAAAACATTTAATTTTGTTTGATCTTATTGAATGTGACTCAAATTTCAATGCAAACCTTATATTTTTCGAGAATTATTGGATGAAATAATTAAATGCTTTAACTTCCTCTTTGAGCGCATTAGTTGGGGTTTCCAAGATTTTCTAGATAAACGTTCCTATATGAATTCCTCTTGACTTAAACTCAAAACATGATCTCAACTTCCTTCCTAGAGGATAGCACATTGGTCGACATATACAAATTCCTCTAGTTTGAGCGCACCAGTCAAGGTCTTGAAGATCTTCTAGATGGGCGCATTGGTTGACATGTTTGGATTCCTCTAGGGCTGTTGGCGCAATAGATCAAGGATCAGAGATCCTTTAAAATATGATAACGTTACACTTCCAACACTTACAACTTATCATTCCCTTAGCGCATTGGAGGGGGTATTCAACATCCTTTGGATTTTCTTCTGCATTTATGATGCATTCCTTCACCACTTCACATTGGATGTTGATATCGAATTCCCTTAAAGGGCGCATTGGTTGAGATAAATGAATCCTTCTGAAACTTTCCTTTCAAAACTCAACTTTTAATCTCCTCTACAAGGTCGCATTGGATAAAGAATTCAGATCCTCTTGATTTTCGCATTGGATGACATCTTCTAGATCTTCCTTGTGAATCGCATTGGATAAAGTGTTTGGATTCCTCTAAAATTCGCATTGATCTACTTGTTTTCATTTGCAAGAGAGTGGCGCATCACTTCAAGGTGCTAAAATCCTCTTCAAGTTGGTGTTTTTGAAATATCTTACTTCCTTCCACCTTTGGCGCATTGGTGAAGCAATTTGAATTCCTCTTACTTTTGCAAAATGGATCAAGTTTTTGACAACTCCTAGGTTGAGCGCTCCAGTTGACACCTTTGATTTCTTCTTCTTTGAGCATATTGGTTGAAGGACAAAGGATCCTTTGAAGTGGCGCACTAGATAGGGTGTAAAGGATCTTCTAGAAATTCGCATTGGATAAGAATTTGAAATCCTCTGAATACTTGCCTTGAAACCTCTCTCTGTTATCTACCTCCTATCAAGCGCAAAAAGGTCTTTCTTACTAAGTTTTGGCGCATTACTTCATCATGCAACAAATCCAACCAAAAACCCTCTTTCTCTTTAGGTCGCATTGGATAGGCATGTTGACTTCCTCTAAAATTCGCTTTGATCCACTTGACTTAGGCGCTTTGGATCAAGTGTTTAAAATCCTCTAGATTTCCTTTCACATGTGGCGGGTTGGTTAAGGTATTCAAAATCATCTAGAATTTTCGCTTTGGTTAACACCTTTTGAATCCTCCTTGGGCTGGCTCATTAGATCATGTTTTGGAGATCTCCCTTCCTTAAGCGCTTTGGATTAAGTGTTTAAAATCTTCTTTAAAAACCCTATGCTTCCCCTCATATTGGGCGCTTTGGATGAATGCTTTAAAGTCTTCCCTTTTCTTCCAAAATGATGCTTTAGTTTGGGCGTATCACTTCAGCATTTGAAATCTTCATGACTTAGCACATTGATTTGAGGCATTAGGATCCTCTAACATTCACATCATTGTAGCGCATCACTTCAAGCACTTGAAATCTTCTAAAATTCGCATTGTGTAACAATCCCAATCAAAATCCCTCCTTTACCTTAAGTCGCATTGGATGAGGAATTAAGAATCCTCTGGAATTCGCTTCCAAACTAGCGCTTGGGTTGAGAGATTCGAAATCATCCTTTATGTTCTATCCTTGGGTGCATTTGTTCAAGCGCAAGGGATCATCAACTTAAAATTATCTTGAAAGCGGCGTGATTTATGAAGATTTTGCGCCAAGATTTTGCGCCACTTTGATATCCTGTCGCATTGGATCAGCTTTTTGAATCCTCTGGAAACTTAGGTGTTTTTCAGGGTTCGCGAGGTAAAGGTATATTGAAAAATATATTTAAGTATAAGTATACCTTTCAGGATGTTTGAAATAGGTCTCGAATCCACCGGATTTAACATGCAAAATCTAGAATTTGGAGGATTCACCAGATTTCAGACTTAGTCAATTTTCAGGATTTTCAGGATTTCAGGCTACCAGACTTAGTCTTTTCAGGGTCTCAAACATACTTCAGGATTGATCTCAACGTTCATTATCTGGATGGGATTTGATCAAGATTCTTCATCACTGCAAGTTCATCTGCCTTCTAATCATGAACCAAAGATCATAGAAGAGGAAATCATTACTGGATCGGCAGAGGAAGACAACCCAGGATATCATTGAAAGCACAAAGCTCCAAAAATAAAAAAGGGGTCCCTATTCCTAATGGGGTGATGTGTGATTTGGTCACAACAATGTGGAAATTCATCTAGAGGCATTCCCATCTTGAATAGGACATGACCTCCTCCTTTGCATACTACTTTCTTACAAAAAATCTGAAAGGAATGACAGCTACTGTTGATAACCAAGCTAAGACTGGTTCAAATCGATGCCACCTTCTTCTTAGCCTTGATAGTACTTATTCTGCCTCATTTAATACAGAGTTAACTTAAATCAGTATCCAAAACATGTTGAGTGTAGTTGTTTATCAGGTTGCATTGGTATTTTCAACCAGAATTACTTCGCTGACTAATCAATATCACATACAAGTTAAGAATGTGGCTTCCTAGTCTTATGTTTTCTCAACACAATTTACTTTATTCTTTTTTGTAGATCAGTTCATCCTCAATGACAAGATCAACGAAATCCATAAAAGCAATCAGTGGAAAATTTACAATTAGCAATATAAATGGGAGGTCAGTAGAAGGTCAGCAGGGCAGTATTGCCTCAAAATATTAGTGTGTGTCCTTTTGTCACACTTAGATTTGACAAGAGAAGTCTCATTAGAGGTCAATTTCTTATTTTTATTATGTTGAAGAAGAATATAGGGGAAAGATTGGTATGAGAAGATCAGACAACATTGGTTAAATCAAATCCTATTTGTTGGTGCACATTGTGTAGATTTTTATCTCAGGTTGGCAGCTTCTCTAGTGTGAGGGGATTGTTTGACATATTTGTTTATTCACTTAGTCAAAGGGAGTGGGCTCTCTAAAAGGGGGCAAGATGTTTGGTCTGCATATACAAAAGCCTATGAGTACTAGGGAGTAAGAAACCAACTTATTTGCAGGGTGTCGTACTTCATTGGGATGTCAAGTTATGCACGTAGATTGGTGATAGAAGGGTCCATTTGTGTTTCTATTTGGGGTGGTTTGTTTCACACCATTCACTTGCTCATTAAGGAGGAAGCAAAAACTGAACATTCCCATTAGAGGCGTGAGCCACAACTAATGTGTTATAAACATTTGACTATAGTCTACATTTACAATAGCATACCCATGAAATGATTTACAAAGAATTATTACGAAATGTTTTTCTTTGTAAGTGAAACTGAATTGTCGATTTTGTGATACAATGGTGCCAATGTCACTCTGAGATTATCATTACCTAGTCTAATATGAAATATTTCCTATGAGATTTTGAACTAAGAAATTGTGCTCAAGTTTGCAAGCCACTCTTCTCTCCATCTAGAAGGCAGTTTTGATCACCTTAGCATTAATGCTAAGGGGTGCCCTTAATTCAAAGTTACAGCTTAAGTTGTCGTCTCCCTCATTTTGCATCTCTGTGAAAATTATCAAGTCTTAAGGCTCAACAATTTGAAGTGCACTATTCTCTGCCGAGTGAGATAGTATGCATTAATCGAAGAGTTAGGTGTTTTAAACCATTATAAAGCAGTGGAATTCAAAGGGAAGATGAGTAAGGGAAGGAACATTAGAAAGAGGAAGTATACAACCATTGCTTTGCCACATGTAATGGACATTGAAGAGACTTCCCATCTAGCTGAAACATGTAAGGATAAACATTACACTGGGCTTTATTTTCATTTTAAAGATGCAATTCATATTCACATTGCCATTGACGAAGTTACTAAAGAGGGGAGAATGGTAGGAACAATAGCAAGTCACATTTTTTATTTGGCCTCAGCCTTCTTAGAGATTCTTTTGCTATGATACTCTGAAGTATATTTTAGACAAACGAACAATTCAAGGAAAATTTATGGACTGTCAGGTGAACTAATGGCAGAGTTTTCTGGCCCTAATTTGCACAGAGTTTATAAACTTCCTCCTCTTCAGCTGAGTTTTTCAGAGGTATGGCTTGGCAAATGGGTCTGAGCATACATTGCATGAGTGTTGGATGGCCGAGTGGATATTAATTTCAATCTTTAGGGGGTTAGACCTCCTAATGATACACTGTCAGAATCGTTAGATTGAATGTAAGGAATGTCATGGCTCTCACATGCCACTGCCAGAAGACTGGATAAAAAGACAACTCATGTATATGAAAATTGGGTATCCTTGAGGCATGTGATCTGGCATACTTGTACAATGTTGAATTGGGCAGAATCGATTGCTTTCAACATGGAAAAGAGAATAAAAGAAGATTATAATTGTATTGGAGCATTTTATATGAGTTCCTATATGGCAGATTGTTTGTGTGAAGAATTGAAGTTTGGTGGCATCTTGTCCCCTTATTGGAACCCTAGGTATGAGCCCATACACCACATATATGTGTTGTATAAATATGTATATGCACCTAGATATGGAGAAATATGTAATCTCTTCTTGGCTCCTATACACTCGTATTTCTATGGTAAAACCCCTCCTAAAATGTCATGGAAAGCAATGAGCACTTTTCAAAACTTGGGAAATTGGTTTTTTCTCCCTTAGGGCATTTTTCGTTAGGTTGAATAGAGCTGTAAATTCTCCTCATAAGTTATCAAGATATGCTCCAGATAGTTTGCAATAGGAGGAAATTGGCATATCAGATTTTAAGTGGATTCACAGAGGTCTTGAAGAAAAATATTGTTTTATCCCCCATCACTATCAGTTGCTCTAATTCTCCAATCACAGGGGTAATGACTGGTACGAACACCAGGATTCACTGAATGTTTTGGCAGTATAGGGGACCATGCCAACAGGGCAGCAATTTCATTTAATATACAATACGGTGCCATATTTTCAATAACCAGTTCATCTTAGAAGTAATGAATTGAGACATCACATGTAAAAGGTTCTGTACAGTAGAGCATTACTATTCAAAAGTAGAGAGTTTAAAAGAATACATGTTTACATGGTCATGAATCAATTTACAAATCACAAATCCATGTCCATTGTGATCAAAATGTCACGATTAGACAATTAGAGCATACATCACATATATCCAAATAGGGCATAATTTAAAAAGACTGGTCATATTGGTACTGGGTCAAAGCCATGCAAGTACCAAGTCTGAGATGTATTCAGTACTTTGTCACTAATTGTTATTAAACTGAATTCCCACATAGAAACAAGGTGCTTCAAACATACAACATAAGCAAACCATTAATGTCAGTTCTTGCCAGTGAATTCATTGAGTACTAAAGAACAAATGCCAAGCTCATCACTCTGTGAACTTCCATCTATGTTTATATATAAGAAATGATCATAGTGCTTGTACATAGCATTAGTCCTAAAGAAGATGTACAATTTTTTTCACTCATTATGTGATCTAGGGTGGAGTAGAGACGTGAAAACAAATAGAGAAAAATTGTATACAAGCCCATGTTTCAGTGTCTAGATGATCTCCATGATGGATCTACATGTAGGTAGGGACATAGGATATCATGGGATCCATTAAACAATTAATCCTCACTCCCCACATTCCTCTATAAAAAGTCAGCCCTTTTCCTCATGAGGGATTCAATATCGACACGATAGGAGGAGAGGTGGAGCTAATCATTAAGTCATGCCACACGAAAGATCATTCATAAGAAATCAATTAGCATGTCATAAGAAACACTACAAAATGCTTGGGCCAATACTAGGATTGACCAAGCGTGAACTATACTCTATAACCCATATGGGTATGTGGTGTCCCAAAAGGATATGAGTAAGCCGGGGCATAGGTGTTTGGTTTACTTCATTGACTGAGTCAAGCCATCACTTGCGGTTGACTGGGACCAATACCTGCATTTGAGCAAGCAGCATTCAAGTAAGGAGCATAGGTGGTTTCAGAGCCTTCAATAGAACCAATGGCATCATCAATGGTTTCTATTGATGAAGTAGTAGATCCAACTGGTCCTAAAGAAGCAACTGATTCTGAGCTCGATCTAGTTGCCCAAGCATAACCAGTTGATCCACTGGCATAGGAAAAGGCTACGATACCTAAAGTACGAGTAGCAAATCTAGCCCCTATAATGGTTTAAGCACCACATTAAGAAGTAGGAGTGAAGCCAATAGCAAAGCCATAAGCAAGGGGCAGCTCCAGGTCTAGTGAAAGCACTACCAAATATGGAGCAAGCAACATTGTATATAGTATCTGAGCCACCAACAATAGCTAAGGCAATTTTAGGACCACAGGTGAAAGAACCAAAAGTAGTTGTTGATCTCGTGCCAGATATTGTAGTGATAGAGTCAGAGGCAGCTAGAGCAGTTCCATATACATTACTTGCAACATGCCTTCCAATTCGAGAGCCATAGTCTAGTCTAGACATGGGTGCAGCCACGGAGTTAGTTTACCTCTTCGAGGCAACAATTGCTAAGGCTGAGCAAGAGCGTGTACTTGTAAGAAGCTTGGTTCCAGCATAAGCCTGTGTTTATAGGATCTTTGTTCCGTCATAGCCTATGGATGATGCAAAGGCAAAGGCTGCATATCGAGATTGAGTTTTAGCAAATCCAATTCCAGTTCGAAAGCTAGTAGTAGCTGATGTTGCAGATCTAGATTCAGTTTGAACATACCTAGTCTAGGGTGTAGAAGCAAGAGCATAACCTCTAGTTTCAAATTATCTAGTTGCAGTAGCGGTTGTTCCAACAACGAGGAGCAATTTCACCACGTCAAGATCTGATCATGATGCACATATCCACCATTGATTGACAGATTGGTCGCTTCGATTCTCATGCCCATTGGACAGGGATTCCACAACTGAAGCTATTGCTAGTGGTTTTGGATTTCGATCTATGAAAGGAATCTATTCATTTGCCTTTACGTGTGAGCTACGTTGGGGAGCCGATCTAGTTCCATAGTAAGCAACAAAATCTCTTCCAGTTTGATAGTCAATATATGAGCCATATCCAATTATTGTTGATCCACCACTTGCAAGGGATCAAGATCCACTCCCCACATAGCGAGATTGAGTTGATCAAGTAGACCCAAAATCGATAAAGGTAAGATGGACCAGAACAAGAACATGTTGATCAAGCTCATCCACCAGCACCAACAATAGTAGATTTAGTAGATTGAGTGAAAGCATAAGAAGCAGAGCGCCTATATAAGGCAATAAAAGCTTTGGTAGGGCCAATTGATCTGGTCAAAGAATCGGATGATCAAGATTGAGGTAGAAACCTAGTAGCATAGGAGGTAGGAGCAATGCCAATTTCAATAGCATCACTAGTATTAGGAAAGGCAAAGGCACCAATTATAGGCAACAACACTTATTGAACCATCATCAGTAGTTTTAGACCCATAATAAGGGCGAGACAATAGATGCCCTAACCAAGTGTGTTACCTGCCCTAGCTACTATGGATAGGGCCGTGTCGTGAAGAGAGAGAAGGGGTGGCACTCCCGTTGATAGGAGGTTTGGTGGTTGTTGTTATGAGTTTGTAGTGGGGGACTTCATAACAAATGTGTTAATGGGACAAAGAAGTGTGTTACCCACCCTAGCTATTGTGGATAGGGCCTTGGGGTTAAGCTGTCTATGAGGAGGGTGGGGTGCTTGTATGGTAGTAATGAGGGAGTAAGCGTAGGGGCATTGCTGGAGTGTCTTTTTGTGGTAGGGGTTTGGTTCCTAGATTTCTATAGTGGGGCTTTAGTCTCTAGTAGATAGCTTTCTTAGAACCTCGGTGTTTGTTTTCTAGCCTTTGGGCCCCTTCTCCATACAGACACTTTCTGCTTTCGAACTTTCTATCCTCCTTTAGTCCTTTATAGATTTATGGACTATGGCTCTAGTTCCTTTCTGTTCTCCTTTCGCTCCAGGCTTTTTATAGTAGGAATTGTTAGAGGAGGGCTTTGTAGTTGATCTCTCCATAGTAGTTGATGGGGTAGCCTATCGATGCCCCTCCCTCGCCGTAAGTATTGAAGGGGGAGCGTTAGTGACCTTGTTCCGTAAACGCTCCCCCGTTCCTATTGATCTATAATAATGGGTGCTATATCAGTATTTGTATCTATATGCCTTACTTCTATATTTGGGTATAGTTAGTAGTTTATGGGTCTCGCTTTGCTTGAGCTCCCTTGCCATCTCTCTATATGGGGGGAGCGTAGCAACCCCGTTCCTCTCCATCTATCCATCTATTTGTGCATCTCTATCTACATGCCCTACCTCTGTAGTGGGAGTAGTTGGATGTATATGGGTCTCGCTTTGCTCAAGCCCCCTTACTATACCTAAGGTAATGTGGGGTAGGGTATGTCTCCCCCTTGCTACCCCTAAGGTAATGGGGGGTTGGGGTAGTTCCCCTACCGTCCTATGTAATTAGGGGGAGTGTAGCAACCCTGTGATCTTTGTTTGTTGGTGTCAAAGTAGGTGTGTCCATTAGAGTAGCGAATGAGGCGTAGTGTAGCACCCCCAAGCCCTGTTTATCTGAGCTAAGTATGTTAGAGAGAGCAAAACAACCTCTGTTCTTTGTCTAATGATGGAGGGGGAGTGGAGTGACCTTGATTCCTATCTCCGTGTCTGCAAAGTGACCCCGATCCCTGCCTGAGTGAGGTGGGCTTGGTTATCTTCTCCTGACCTAGTATCCTTCTGGGAGTAAGTGTTAAGGGGGGAGGGATGGGTGCCTTATGTGACCGCAAATCTTGGTGTCTAGAGTAGGGGGAGCGGAGTGACCCTGCTATCTCTGAATATCGTTGTCTCCGACTAATGGGGTTGGGGTAGTTATTGGCATCCTGATCCGCTCCCTCGACATCCTATCTTTGTGGATTCGCAACCCCGATCCATGTCTTATCTAAGTGGCCACTATCTCCAAGGGTGATAGGTGATCTATCTCCAAGGGTGATAGGTGATCTATCTCCATCTAGTTGTGGGAAGTGTATAAGCTCTGTTGTCTTATACTATACCTCATTTTGATCTCTAGCCGTATCTATCTCTTGATCTATGTACTTGTCCATCTATGCATCGATGGCTCAATCTATCCCTGGATCTTTGGCTCTGGGGAGTGCTAGAATGGTAATGGCATATATGTACGTAACAACGCTAGCTAATAGCTTTGTGTATGATGGTGGGGGTTTGGGGTCTCTATTCTTTGTGGCTTGGTGGGAGGGTAGGTACCCCTCTATCCAAGTAAGGATTGGTTGAAGGCTAAGGGTGGGCCTGTCCTTGGTGGCAGAGCGTTGGCCCCTACGGGCTATGACTAATTGTAGGGGTGGCGGCTACTGGTTATTAAACAACTATAGTTGGGGTGTTCCCCATGGGCTAATAGAGTATGGTCCTTGTGGGCTATTAGAGTATGGGTAAAAGGGTAGGAGAAGCACTTGTCTAGCTTGGTGGGGTTCGATGTCAAGATGTTGTACCAGGGGACTAAGTAGAAATTAATGCTATTTGTGTTACTAAGTGCATTACCTGCCCTAGCTACTATGGATAGGGCCTTGGGGATATCTTGAGGTAATCCTTGGGTTTTGATGCTCACCTATCTTAAATTCACTCTTGAAAGGAGCAGGCTGTTCTCAATTGCCCAATAAGAACCCTTTATAGACCTTGATTGCAAGTGGGATTGAAGGGTTCAATCCTTATCCTTTCTCCAAAATTGCAAAACACTTAATCCTCTTTGCTCATACTTGAGCTCGATAGTGGAAAGAAAAGGGTATATGCACAGCGATAAGGGTCATTTATATGACAATAACTTAAACAACCTAAACAAACTAAAATATCTAAATGCAGCTGAAATTCTAAAAAGTAAATACAATGTGCTGCGTCTGCATTTTTAGGTTTATCTCCCTTTTAGGTTTTTAGGGATTTTTAGCATATTTTTCCGAAAAATGTTAGATTTACGTTTATTTTTATGCACCAAATGGAGCAGGCTGTCCGGTCCTGAAAGAAAGGGACATCCCTTCCAAGGTCCTGTCCCTCGGATGTAAGGTATGTCACCTGGACCTGGTGAACACTGAAAATTTATGAGTTTTTTGCAGAAGAATTTTTTCTCATCAAATGCCAAAGAGGTACTAGTACAAAGATAGACAATAATAAGGCTTAAGATGTCTTTATGCACTGAAGTTTTCTCAATTTATTGAAAATAGCCATCTTTGAGTACCCCTATAACATGTTTGTTAAATAATGGCATTCTCGTCCCCATCCCCATTTGCCATCTTCAGGTGATTAAGGTTTAAATTTAATTTTTTTAATGTCATTATGATGATTATCAAATATCCAATATAATTAGTCTTTGCTTTTGTTGACATCTATTTATGTACTTTAAAATGTAGTTTTTTAATTTTCAGCATTTTACGTTCTTTTAAAGTTTCATAGCCATTGTATAATTATTGTTTTCTAAATTTATATTATAAATATGTATTTTTAATTTCTTTTGTCTTCAAGTACCTGTCTCCTGTATGTTATAATCACCATCTCTTGGTAACTATGAATTAAGAGGAAGGATACTCTTAGGTCGTTACTTGCCAAGAACCTGAGACTCAGAAATTGAACTCTTGCCTCCCTAACTTGCAAATCCCTTACTTTTCTAGCTGTCCGTTTAATTTCTTAAAGGCAAAAGGCTCCTTATCCTTAGAGGGGTTGTGTGAGTGTTTAGCCCATCCCTCAAAACAGTGAAGGGACCTTATTATTGGTAGAAGGGTTGGAGTCTTGGACTGCACAAACATAGTCCCTTCATCCTTGAAAAGAAAAGCAACTGAAGTAAAATAAAAAATCCATGCAATGATTTACAAAACTGATGTAAATCCATGCCATTTAAAATACAATGTGTCTAAAGTACCATTGCGTGCTAAATTTATCTCCTTCGTGCATTTCTAAATCTGCCCATTGATGCCCTATGCAGAATAGTCTCCCACTTCCTCAAAGGACCAATGATTACTCCTTGTTTTGGCAATGACAAGCCCAAAATAGGTCAACTGGCTAGTCAAGACTCAAAACAGGATATAATAGCTATACCATGGTCAATGCACCTTTAATCTCTTTTGCCACTGACAACAATAACTGAATCTAATACGGTATCAAAAATTTTGAAGTTTGAGACTTTGAGTTTAAAGTTTGAAGTTTGAACAATGAAATCAGAAATTCAAATTATTGCTGTTAGTGTTAACTGTTATATATCATTAGCTATGAATCTGAATCATGTTATATAACTGTCGATCAGCCATTACAGGTAGCCCTAAACCTACTACCTGCACTGGGTGGTCATCGGAGCATGACTGTGTACATATGGATGCGTGGCTCAGTACATTGGGAGCTACTCTGGGTCCGGAGGACTTTCCTCCCTTGAGTCCCCCTCAGGATATAGTACCGGTGGTGTAGTCGACTATTGCCCAGGATACAGTACCTATGGTGCAGCTGACTATTGAGCAGGGCCCCACAGTTGTTCCCTCTCAGGATGAGGGGAAGTTCTCAGTGGTAGCAACAGTGGATCTATCCATCCAGGCGACACCCACTAGTCGTGAGTAGGAGTCTTCATCCTCCATACCATAGAGCTCAGAAGAGCTGAATGTGAGGTTGTGCAAACCCAATCCTGAGGATCCGTTTGGCACAATGGTGAGATATGTGCAAGATTTGGAGCCCCTAGGTGCCCTTATCAGTAATGTGGCAGAGATTGCACGTGGGTTAGATAGCACTCATTTCCTCTTGGTCTTCCAAGAGGCTCAGTGCATTGAGAGATTTGTGATGGAGGAGTGTGACACAGAGTTAACACGAATTTTCAGGGAGAAGGGGTGGTTGAAGAAAGAAACCTCAGAGATGTAGAAAGCATGGCAGCCCAAGAGAAATGTGCCCTTTTTCGGTGGTAAGGATAATGAGGTGCTTGCTGCCCTATATAACATTGAAGAACACTTTAGAGTATTATTCTATGCGAAAGAGAGGGGTCCATGAAGGCTAAGGCCAAGCTTGACGAGGCCTTCAGGGTGCTGCATGAGCACAAAACCATTTATGAGGATCAACTTAATCGCTCAAGGGAACAACTAGCCCAATAGACAACATTGACTGAGATGGAAAAGAATAAAGCAGAGGCTGCACAAAAAGAGTTAGCAGCTAAGGAGCAAGAGTTGGCAGCTCAAGGTCAGGCTATGGCCGACCTTTTCCAGCACACATAAGCAAACTAAGAAACAATTGGCAGAAGTTGTTCAGATGGTGAAGGAAGCTAGGGAGAGGGAGCGGAAGGCCGCTCATTACTTCAAACAATGCACCGACGAGGTCTACTGATTGCATACCTTGGTCTCCCAACAGCAGCAGTAGACTTCAGCATCAGCTCCATCAACGTCATCTCCATCAGCACCTACTCCTCCAAGGACGTCTACCTTCCTTCCTCCTACTTCTCAGTAGTGTAGCTTATGGGTTTTTGTATTCTAGTCGTCTGGAAGACGACTAAAACTTTTGGGGGGGTTAATGTTAGTTGCATAATATACTTGTATTTAGTTATGTTTTGGTGGTTATCGATGAGGTTGTTACCCTCCCGATAGTTGTAGTCGTTGGTGACGGTTGGCCATCCAGGCAATTGTCGGCCTCCTTTATATACTCATCATATCATTGTAATGGGGAGGCACCATTCTGATTTGGATGTCATTGTATGAGAAAATTCTGAGATAATACATATATCAGTTTTGTTGTGAGAGCGCAATGAATATATTGTTATGATGTTATTTTACTTTCAGTCCATATACATTCTATTTACTCTTGATGCAGGAGCATCCCAGGTTGAAGAGCAATCTTGCATCAACCAAAAAATATTTGCTCTTTTTTCTTTTCTTGAATTTCAGCTGCAGTTCAGTCATTTGCAGTTCAGCACTTTCTACCACATTCTACTGCATCTTCATATTAGAGCTCGTGGAGCAGGAATTAGCCTCTATGCCATGTTAGCTACATCATACTCAGATTCCAAGTGATTTGGATTCTTTCACATAACAGAGCATTCATCAGTTAGCATGAGAAAGGTTTGCGGAGCATTTCTGTGACTTGCGGAGCCAAATGGAACATCACACAAGGCAAATTTGAGAACCGCACCATGTTTCATTCATTTGCGGAGAATACCATGAGTTGTAGGCTGACCTACATGTCTACACGTTTCATCATTCATTGGAGTTTGAGATATGTTAAGGCCGACACGGAGGATTCTTTGAGCTTGAGGATGATATATATACATCTCTTAGATGCATTAGGAAGTCAGTAGTTGATATCATAAGATAGATAGTTAGATTCTTTTCAGAAGGCAATTCAATGCCATATCTTTCACATATGTTGTAACCTGGAAAGCAGGCTTGTGAGCCCTTTGATTGCAGCCCGCATGTTGCTGGCATACAAGCATTGTAATTGTCTGATATATTGAGCATGTGAATCTTCCATTGCATTCTATTCTTGTGTTGTTTCCGTTGTGTTTACTTTAGCTGCATGGTTGGACAGTCCATTCTCTGAACCCTCCATCCACAACTGCACCAACTCTGTATGTTCTATTTAGACTCAATAGACAGTAAACAATATTTATTGCTGTTATGCTACTGTTGTTGCTGTCACTTCCGTCATGATTAATTTTATTGTTGTTATATTGCTGTCATTATGTATTTATTGCTGGTGTTATACTGTTGTGTCATGATATATTTAAGTCTTTTTTCAATGTCATTAAAGGTTTTTTTTTTTTAAACATTATAAAAATTTGCCTTGCCGTCAGGGACATTTGGCCATCCCCGGGACGATCGAGGGGCATCTCGGCGTCCCTGTAGCGTTTCCTATTTTTGCAACATGTTTTGCAAACGTTTCAAAGATTTGACGATTTTTGGGGATGGCTAGGGGATGTTCCCCGCCATCTCGCCACACCCAAAACACCATTGGGGATGGGGACAGGGGTTTGAGGGCCGGGGACGCGTCCCCGTGGAACATAGAATAATAGTAATGTTTATAATTAATGCCCAAGTACCATTCCAAAGCCTCCTGGAATTTGAAACAAGTATTATATTATTGTTAGTGTTCAACAAGGATTTGTCCCTGGGGCCTAGACATTTGTCCTGGACATCTGGGACATACTGGGGGATTGGATGACCATTCTCCCAGTCCCTCCCTCCCATCTTTTTTAATGAAATTGGGATGTCCACTTTTTTTTGCTAAAATTGGACATCCTTGGGGCATTAGGGCGACCCCCATGCCTGCACCTTTTAAACACCAAAAATAAAAATATAAAAAAGTAAAAAAATGTGGAAGGCTTCTTGTGGGTTTGTTGTGACTGAGATCAAGCCTTCTTAGGTGGAGCAGAGAGGAGAGTGAGGAATCTAGGTAGCCTTCTAGATTTAGTGAATCTAAATTTGTAGCTCATTTATTGGAATTTGCTTATTTGCATGGGAGTTGGGAAGACTGGTTCCACGAAGCAAGCGAATTCTGTGATTTTTTGCCAAGGTTATTCTTGAACAACATCAACCTGTTTCCTTCCTTAGACAAAATCTAGTTGAACCAAACTGCATTCACAAATAAAACAATAAACATCAACTTCTTGGCATCCATTTATCTATACAAAAGTAAGAATGTAGACAAGAGGACATTGCTAGTTAGAAGCAAGAAATAAAACACAGCCACTAATAAAAGTCAGGGACCTATTGAATGGAAAGCAAACTCGTGATCGCATCTTATTGGTGGTGGTCAAAGGCTTATTCAAATGACAGCTAAGAGCCATGTTCTAGATGGAGGTTAACTTAACAGTAAACTATTAAACCTTTGGAGGCCACCCACAAGAAGAGATCCTTATCCTTTGCTTTCGGGAGGAAATGTATTGAACCATCCAAACTTACACCAAGTAAGATAAAGTCACTGACATCAAAACTGAATCCACTTCAGACTGACATTAACTTGGACACCAATTGGTCTCTCCCTTTCAATTGTAGATATGTTTTCAAGAGTTAATACACGTTCTATGGGCTTATGTTTATATTTTTAATAGATATATAAATGTTTATGTTTTTACAATTGCAGCTTCTTTACTTATTTTAGGTATTTTAATTTATTTGTGTTGATAGCAGCCCACACTTTAGGACTCAGTACCACATGAGAAATTCAACAGTGAGCATGAGATTACTATTCAGATTTCCAGGCCAGATCCCCAAGATCCATTGGGCACTATTCAAAGATACATCCAAGACTTGAAGCCAATGGGAATCATCATTGGTGAAGTGGCTGATATAGCAAGGCGTTTGGACAGCCATCACTCTCCCTTAGTGCTGCAGGAAGACTCATAGGATACAAAAATATGTAGAAGGGGAATGCAAGGAGGAGTTTACCAAAAATTTCCTCTCGCAGGGTTGGCTTACCACACAACACCTAGACATGAAACGGACATGGCAACCCAACCGCATTGTCCCTTCCTTTGGAGAGTCAAATGGTGATGTCTTAGCAGCCCTCTATTCCATTGAGTTTGCCTTCCATGATGTGTACTATATGTGGCAAGAAGAAATGGCCACCCATTGCTAGGTCATAGAACTAATTGATGAGTCAGTACACATCTCTCAGAAATTACGAGAGAAAATTGATTAACAAAATTAGAGGTTTCAAAATCAGCTTGCACAACAAACACACCTCACTGAGTTGGAGAAGGCTAAAGTTGCAGCAAAAGATAAAGAACTGGCTCAGAAGGATCAAGAAATTGTAGAGAAGGATAACCAATTGGCCGAGAAAGAGCAAGAGATTACTGAGGTAAAGCTTGCCAATGCAAAGGCTCAAAGTCAGCTGAGGGATGCATTACAAATGGTGGAAACCGCTAGGGAGTGAGAACTCCTGGCTGCTCACCACTTGAAGCTGAGGACCGAAGAAGTCTACAAGTTGTGACAATCGGCTTCTCCCCATTCCACTCCTTCCTCCTCTGTGACTCCAGGGACGTCCTTTCATCCCGCTTCTCAGTAATATTTAGTGTTGTTTACTTCTAGTCATCTGGAAGACGACACTTTTTTGGGGGAGCTGATGTAGATAGCAAATAATACAATTTACTTATAGTTATGTTTTGGGTAGTCGACGAGATTAGTTGTTCTCTCGTCAGTTGTATGTAGTTGCTCTTGGTAGTTCCTGATGGTTGGCATTCCCTAGCAACTGTCAGCCACTTTATATACTCCTCTTGTAATTGTGAAAGGGACAGCATGTTGCGAAGAATTCCCTATACTACAGTTGTATAAGAGCATATGAATGAAAAGTACTGTGATATCATTCTGAAATTTATGGTATGAATCTGTTATGTTCATTGGAATATTTCTATTCTATTTACTCTGCAGCATTCAAAGAATATTAAATTAGGCAGTAAACAACTTGTATTTAATAATTCAAATATTATTTTTATAAACTATTTAATTGCTGTTCCCTTGCTGTCCCAAAATCCTTTTTTTTTGCTGTCCCTGACACACTGAGCCCTCATTCCTAAAAATTGGAGAAACACTTATTATTATTCAAAGGGTTTTTAAAATTAAGCCTTCTTAACATGATAAATCCCCATGAATCTTCACTGCCCTATTTTTCTTCTTCTATTTTCAATTTTTAGTGTCCTCTAAACTTAACCTAAAGGGAAAGGCTAAAGGATGACCTTGTCCTAACAAGGGCTACGAATGGCTAAAAATAACACAAGAAGTAGCAACCTTACGCCAAATGAACCTATGACAAACTAAATGTAAACAACCATTCAAAACTAATGAAAAGTAATCATGCAGTCTAAAGGATAGTGAGTGTGCACGTCCTTTTCTCATATGCTGCTTATAAGTGAAACCTTCTTCTCCCATGATGTTCTCTTTTGAAAAAACTAATTGGGAGTACCTTTCATTCATGCAAAACCAGTGATTAGTCATCAACATAACATGATAAAGCACAATGCGATATTAACTCATGCTATTCATCACATCAATACATTCATATTACATTAAGTCAGACAATTATATTATTATCAACATCATTTAGGTATCTTGCCCAAATTAACGTTTAATTAAGGATAGAAAAATAATCATTCCATCTGTAATTATAAAATGAGTCAAGTAAAATTTATGCTTTTAGGAGATACAACAACAAATTAGTAATCACTACATGCAGTTTTGTTTATTGGTAATTTACATGTTTTTTATGTTATATGCAGGGAAAGTGAATGATGACCAACATTCAAGCCCAGATGCTTACTGTAGAAGATTTGTTAGTATGTCAGTGGCACGATGGAATGTTAATGTAATTAATGAAAGAGAAGAGACGATTGATTTTGTATATGTAGCAATCAAGCATGTTTACAAGATACACATTTACATGATAAATGCTATAATCCTTATTAAATGAAAACATTATTTTTAGTTGAGCCGTCGTTTTTGCAACTTAGGTCCTTGAATTGAATATATGGGCAGTCTGGTCAATTTTACTTTTTTTTTGTGTTTATTCAATGTCATGGATGTGGTAGCTAACAATTGATTTAGTGTTTATAATACCTTTTCTTTGATTAAAGTGTACATTTCAAATGATTTATTAGTTCTAACTAACTAATAGTTAGATATTACAACACAAAAGAGGCATCTATGATTGCTCAAGACTGTTTATTTTGGCTGAGCAAATACCTCAAATTCTTAGCAATTTTATGTGCCAGTGTGCACATGCGCGTGCACTCAGGTTCATATGCATGTGTGCACACATAGTTTTTCCAGGTAAAAGTGAGTTCTATGGGGTCCCTTAAGCATAGAGGTCAAATTACTAGGGCCAGATACGCAAAACCAGATACGATAAAGCTTTGGATTTGCATTTCTTGGAATTAACAGTCTATACTATATAACATGCTTGTTTTACTTATAAATCATTAGACACATATATTACTTATACTTCATAGCCACCTGCTACAGACTGAAAGCTAAAAGGGATTGTACAAACTGCACCGCTTAAAGAGTTTGCTATTCTTGATGTACCATCCCACCCTTGGATTAGGGAAAATTAGGAGAGTTAAGGCAAGGCAGTGAAGTGCCTTCTCTATTCTTTCACACAGTTTTGTCAGATAAAAGTGAGTTTTATGGGGTCCCTCAAGCATAGAGGTCAAATTACTAGGGCCAGCTATGCTAAACCAGATAAGATAAAGCTTTTGATTTGCATTTCTTGGAATTAACAGTCTATGGCATGCTTGTTTTACTTATAATTTGTAAATCATTAGACACAGATATTATTCATACTTCATACCCACGTGCTACAGACTGAAAGCTAAAAGGGATTGTAAAAGCTGCTCCACTTAAAAGAGTTTGTTATTCTTGATGTACCATTCCACCCTTGGATTAGGGAAAATTAGGAGAGTTAAGGCAAGGCAGTAAAGTGCTTTCTTTTTTCTTTCAAAAATTAGTTAAGTACCTCCATAACTACGTGATCATAAATTTAACATTTAGATGAGGGGAATATATGTCCTTGGATCTCATGCCAGGGGTAATCGTTATTAACTAGAAGTTGCAGTGCTTTCTATTACTTCAGTGTTAAAAACTTAAATGTACGAGCCATGGGATCCTAATCAATTCCCATGTTTGCTAGGAGGTGTGCTGGTTTGTTAGCTTTCCAGTAGCAATGAATGAAGCTTATGGAATGGATGCTTGGAAGGACTTGGGCTCTTTCTCCATAGCATAAATAATTACTTGTGAGTCTCCTTCCACCTTGGAATTCTTGAACTTCAGTTTTACCACCATCCTCAACTCTAATACAAGGGCTATTGCTTTGGCTTCATCATTGAAATATCATGGAATTAAAAATTATTAAAGATATTTTAAATTTTGTTTAAATTAAAGATTTAAACAAATATATATATATTAATAGTAATAATAATAATATCATTATAATAATACTAATATTTGATATTGATAATAATAATATTTATTATATAATAATATAATAAATAATAATAATATATATAAATAAATAATATAATAATAATATTAACAATAAAAATAAATATATATTACAGGAGGGCCGATCCCTTGAAAGGAGTCGGCGCTTCCTTTATAAAGCGAGACGTCCCTTGGAAGAGACGAACCTCCCATAAAGGTATTTATACGGGGAGGAATAAAAGGAAACATAGAAGATCAGATTTTTAGAATAGAGTAGAACCAAGGGAAGACATTGATCAAGGGAATCGGTACAGACGGAGGATCTGAATTAAGAGGACTTAGCATACTTATATCTATATCATTATGTCACAAAAAGGGGCATCGAAGGATCAGCAATTGAATATATGTTAAAGATCTTACTTTATATACTAGCATCGATAAAGGATCAGCGAATAACAAGGAGACAGCAAACATCGATCAGATATAAAAAAGGGCAGCGAACAGGGAAAAAAGAGGAATCCGGTCAGCAAAGACAATAAGACAAGCAACACCAAGAGGTACGTACTCATCATTCCTCGTAGGTTGATCAATATAATTTATATGAATGTTGCAATAATATTATATGAATATAGAATAGGAAAGATGTATATATATAAATATGATAATAATTGAAATATATAGCATGTATAAACACTCACTATATATATGTGGGTATATGGTAATATAAATATATAATATGAGAATAGATATGAATATAGAAATAGGATAAAATCTGAATACATATATGAAAGGAACATGGGAATAGATGTGAATAGGTTAGATAAATGAATATGTATTAAAGAAAAAATAGAAATAAATGTTAATATGAATGTGATGAATATGAATATGAAATGAATATGGAATGAATGAATGGGAGACATGAGTTGGACATAGACACATCAAGCCAACTATGTTCCCAAAGTTTACATAGGTTGGACTTAGACATATGAGTCAAGCCAACTAATATATGAGTTGGACTTAGACATATGAGTCAAGCCAACTATGTAGACAAGGGTTGGACTTAGACATATGAGTCAAGCCAACAATGGCATGGATTGGACTTGACATATGAGTCAAGCCAACCATGTCTAAAACTCACCATGGATGGGACTTGACATATGAGTCGAGCCAACCAGGGTCTCACTCCATGATAAGAATATTTTTGATAATGGTAAGAGTTTACATTTCAAGTTTAATATATGATTGAACTAACATCATATTAACATTGATTATATATATATATATATATATATATATATATATATATATATATATATATATATATATATATATATATAGCACTGGTGTTTCCTTTGTTATGATTGCAGGATCCATTTTGAGGAATCTTAACGAAGAAAATAATAACATGTAAGTCAATTCCATAATCCTAAATTATTGAAATTGTGATTGTAGGGATTAATCTAGGACAAATAAGAAGGGGAATTGGTATCAGAGCAGAGATTCTGCCATCTTGTGAAAAATATAGTTAATGCAAACATACCAAAGGAGGAGAAGAGCAATGAGTGAACAACTAAGCAATGATTTAAAAGCCTTCATGGAGCAAACCGCTCAAACCACCCGAGCCCTCGTGGAACAAAATTAACTCCTCATTCAAACCATTCAAAATATGAGTAATAACTCGAAACCCAACCAAATCAATGGAAGGGACGCAAATTCCCACCAATCAAAAAGTGATAATGACATTTCTCCAAGAACATACGACCATAGACTAACCAAACCTTCTTTCCTATCAAGAGAGGATCAAGGGGAAAGAGAAGAAGAAAATCCACCACCTTCGGATAATGTTGATAAAATACTAGAGGCCTATTCTAGACTAGACCCTAAACTCAAAAACAACGTTCCCTTTAAAGATTATTGTGATGCTAAGTTGAAGTTTATTCCTAACATGAAGAGGAAAGGAAAGATCGACAAGGATCTAAAAGAAAGAATAAGTAAGATAACTCTCCCTAGCTTTGATGGATCCGGGAAATATTCAGCACGCTCATGGGTCCAAAAGTTAGATACTTATCTCTCATTAAGCCCCATGACATAAGAGAATGCAATTAAATTTGCAGTGCTACACTTGAACGGAACAACCCATGAATGGTGGCACCACGGTCTCATCACACAGGGTAGACAAGATTCCATCACTTATGATGAATTTACACAAAAACTCATCAGGAGATTTGATCAAAAGCATCCACAATGGTATTTCAAAGAATTAACTCAACTTAAACAGAGGGGATTAGTGGAAGAATTTGCCACCGACTTCCAAAAATTGGCAACCATGGTACTTGAAATATCTCAAGAAAAACTTACCTCTTTTTAGAAGGATTGAAGGAATCCATCCGCAACATAGTAAGCGCTATGGACCCCGCAAACTTAGAGGAAGCCATCATAAAAGCAATGAAATTTGATGCTACAAAGAGAGATCCAAGAATTTTACATCAAACACATACACTAAATATCCCCCTAAAGGAGATAGGCATTAGAAAGAATCCCAAAGAGGAACTCCATGCTATCATTGCCATGAACCATGGGAGCGGGGACACATATGCAAGGAAGTGGGAATAGAAAAATAACATGATGATTTAAGAAGGAATAATCTATGCTTTAAGTGCAAAGAACCATGGAAACAAGAACATATATGTGGCAAGAGAAGTCAAATCCATAATATAGAAGCAATCACTGATGAAGAAGCGAAAAGAAACCCAAATAAGAAAGCAAGGCATGACGAAGGAAATCTTAAGAGCCTACAATAAAAAAAGAAAAAACTACGAGATGGAGCTTCAGGGAGGAACCAATACCATAAATTCAACATCCTCATATCCTTAATAAATTGTAATATAACAACTTAAAATCTTTTCATAAAAAGATATGAATTTAGTTAGAAAGGAACATTGCATTTAAGGGCACAACTGTGTGTCATGCTTCTAAACCCTCATCTTAGTGTATTAGTTCTTGCTCTAATATTAAAATTGTGCAAACCTTTTACAAGTAATGAGAAAGGGAAGATAAGAGAAAACTTGCCTTAAGTTATGGTTACCAGCGCTCGATTTTGTTAATAAGAGATGCAAGTACATAAAAGTTTGACGATAGGAGTGGAACAAATATACTAGCAACCACTCTTCAAAGAATGGCAAATCCACAAGATTGAATTGATGCTTATAAATGATTGCTTGAGGACAAGCAATCTCGGGCAGGGCGGACTGTGATATCCCCCACCCACGAGCAAATTATTAAAGATATTTTAAATTTTGTTTAAATTAAATATTTAAACAAATATATATATATATATATATATATATATATATATATATATATATATATATATCATTATAATAATACTAATATTTGATATTGATAATAATAATATTTATTATGTAATAATATATATAAATAAATAATAAATAATAAATAATAATCATAATCATAAAATAATATAATAATAATATTAACAATAAAAATAAATATATATTACAGGAGGGCCGATTGCTTGAAAGGAGTTAGCGCCTCCTTTATAAAGGGAGACGTCCCTTGGAAGAGACGAACCTCCCATGAAGGTATTTATACGGGGAGGAATAAAAGGAAACATAGAAGATCAGATTTTTAGAATAGAGAGGAGAACCAAGGGAAGACATTGATCAAGGGGATCGGTGCAGATGGAGGATCTGAATTAAGAGGACTTAGCATACTTATATGTATATCATTATGTCACAAAAGGGGGCATCGAAGGATCAACAATTGAATATATGTTAAAGATCTCACTTTATATAGCAGCGTCGATAAAGGATCAACGAATAACAAGGAGGCAATAAGCATCGATCAGATATAAAAAAGGGTAGCGAACAGGGAAAAAAGAGGGGAATCCGGTCAGCAAAGACAATAAGACAAGCAGCACAAAGAGGTACGTACTCATCATTCCTCGTAGATTGATCAATATAATTTATATGAATGTTGCAATAATATAATATGAATATAGAATAGGAAAGATGTATATATATAAATATGATAATAATTGAAATATATGGCATGTATAAACATTCACTATATATTTGTGGGTATATGGTAATATAAATATATAATATGAGAATAGATATGAATATAGAAATGGGATAAAATCTGAATACATATATGAAAGGAACATGGGAATAGATGTGAATAGGTTAGATAAATGAATATGTATTAAAGAAAAAATAGAAATAAATGTTGATATGAATGTGATGAATATGAATATGAAATGAATATGGAATGAATGAATGGGAGACATGAGTTGGACTTAGACACATGAGTCAAGCCAACTATGTTCCCAAAGTTTACATAGGTTGGACTTAGACATATGAGTCAAGCCAACTAATATATGAGTTGGACTTAGACATATGAGTCAAGCCAACAATGGCATGGATTGGACTTGACATATGAGTCAAGCCAACCATGTCCAAAACTCACCATGGACGAGACTTGACATATGAGTCGAGCCAACCAGGTTCTCACTCCATGATAAGAATATGTTTGATAATGGTAGAGTTTACATTTCAAGTTTAATATATGATTGAACTAACATTATATTAACATTGATTCTATATATATATATATATATATATATATATATATATATATATATATTGCACTGGTGTTTCCTTTGTGATGATTGCAGGATCCATTTTGAGGAATCTTAACAAAGAAAATAATAACATGTAAGTCAATTCCATAATCCTAAATTATTGAAATTGTGATTGTAGGGATTAATCTAGGACAAATTAGAAGGGGACATTACAAATGCATATTGCCTCTCCTCTCCCACTGTAATGTCCCCATTTTCGGGTTCCCTTGCAGTGCAGTTGGAGCTGACTTTCTGGGTTTGTGACAACTTGATCAGAGGAATATTTCGATGTCACCAGTGTGTTAAGGTGATCAAGTGGAGATGTATGACACTTTCCGGAGGGATTTCGGACAACTTATTCGCACTTACTATTTATAGTAAGTGCTTGCATGGCGACAATCTTTCTGGGTTTTTTAGGTTTGTTTTCTTTGGTTCTCGGAGAACACTGTTACTTATAGTAATTGTTAGACTGACACTATTTTTGGTGATTTGGCAGTTAGCCGTTGGTTATCTTAGGTGTGCATCGAGCTTAGAGTTGTCAGGGGTTTTGTGGTGACGCTTTCAGAAGCATTTTTAGACTCTGTGCCACACTTGCTATTTTTAGACAGTCACCTAACAACCTCTGTTTTATTTGTCCCAAGTCTTCTTTTACATGGTATGGTCAGAGTTATTCGATCACTATATTTCTATGCTTTTTGTAGCTTGGGACTATTATCTGATAATTTAATTAATATTTCACTTAGGTTGCCTAAGGTTGGGAATAATTATTAGCAACTTAGTGTAATATTAATTATGAAGTGGCATTCCCTTCTTGAAGTGGTTATTTTCTATGGCATTGAGCTCAGTTGGTGTTTAGAATTATAGTGATGCTTTCAGATGTTTTTTCGGCTTCCCAGATTGCTCTCCAAACTTCTTGGAGAAGCCGTCTATTTTTAGAAAGTCACTCGGAGGGCGCCATTCTTCATCCCAAATATCATGGAGGGCAATGGTATTATTTATTATGTAGTTCGCTTAAGTTTGGGATTTTCTGTAAATTGGGTGAGCTATTAAGCCATTTAATTAATATATTTGCTTAAGTTATCTAAAGTTGAGATTATTAAAAAGATAATTAAGTATAATAGCTCTTTGGAAAGATAATTAAGTGTTTTAAAAGATGGACACTTAAAAAAGGGCCTTACTCATGACATATTAATATTATTTCAAAAAAAGGTCTTTTGGAGGGGAGAAATATTATTATTTTGAGGAGAAATATGAAGATGTAAAAATAAAATAAAAAGAGGATGAGAGCTCATTTGGAGGGTTATGCTTTTGGATTTGATATTGTTATACTGCTGGATTGAACATGCGTGTTCTTCCATATTCTCAAGGACGAAAACTCTCTTGTAGATTGGGTGGTTTCATACAGGAATCACCATTGTGTTGAAGGCAGAGTTACTGGAGCAATTTCATATAGAAATTGCATAGTGCTTCAAAGGAGTTGTTTGCTATGATGTATTTTGAAGATTTGGTTACTAGTTTGAATTTATTGATGATTATTTTTGGAGATTGTGTGAAGTCTGATGCTGGTCGTACATTTTGGAGTTGAGCGCAAGGGTTTGGAAGGAAAAAAATTGATAATCATTGTTCAAATATCTTCCTATTGTGGCGTCTAGATTTTGAATGGTGTTGAGGCGTCAAGGGGTGTTGAGGTTGTTGGTGATGTTTGTGAGAAGGATTTTGTGGTTTCCATGGAGTTGTGATAGCATATATGGACTCATATGAGGCTTTTTTCATTGTTGGTTCAGAGTTTCAGACCTGCAACAGGAGTATATTAGTGCCATTCGCTTCAAATCAGACCTAAATATGCTGGCCTCTATTATGGTATAACATCAGTGCTTCAGTTTGGGGCAGTTTATGTATGCTTTCCTTCATGTTCTTGTGATTTGCTTGTGCTATGATGATTGCAACAGAGATAACTTGTTGAAGTTAGGATTTTTAGTTGATATTGCAGCCTTTATATTTCATTGTATTACCTAACTCTTTGCAATATCTATTTTGTAACCCCTAGAAGGTTTACCGCCAGTGGGATTGTTAGTTATTTGTTTATGTTACTCACCCCACTAAATAAGTGGTTTCATTGTAAAGGGTTCTTGCTGAATAAGTGGATGTGCCTATGCTTTCCCTTTCAATTTCCCACTGAATAAGTGGTTGCCCACTGCATAAGTGGATGTTTCCTTTTAGTTTGATTCCCATTGAATAAGTGGATGTTTCCTTTTAGTTTCATTTCCACAATTAAGTGGATGCTCGTTGCGTAAGTGGATGCCCACCGAATAAGTGGAAGTTGTTTCTATTTGTTGGTTTTTGGGTTTTGAATGCTAACTCTGAAGCACTTGTATGCTCTCACCTTGCCCACATCAAGATCTGGGTGATCGGAAGAGTGTGAAAGAATCATTGTTGCAATTAAGTCTCAGTGTTGTTATCTGTTTCAAAAAAAATCAGGGCAGCTTCTTACACCCACTTGTGAGGCTCCATCAAATTTGAGCTTCATGTATGGGCTGGGAAGTTGAAGGAGAATTTGGGGATCACCTGGGGTCCTTGTGTCATCCCTATTAACCGTGTATGATTGACGGGCTTGACCCATCAATGTTTTGTTGTTTGAATGATTGACGCGTTAATGATTTGTTTTTTGATTTTCTGCCAGCTCTCTGTGATCTTTACGCTGATAGGCATTCCCTCTATAAGAAAGAGTTGGCCGCAAGTACAGCTACAGGGAAAATCAATGGCCTGGAAGCTATGAAAGACATTGATTGACCATTGAAATGAGCTTGTCTATTGGTTCTATAGGCTAATCTCATCCTTGCAATATTGAAAATTTAATGGCTTTGATATAGTTTGCAAGCTCCATCAAGTTGCATTTCATTGTGGGCTTTCAGATTATTCAATGAACATAATTTTCTCACAATCCAGATGCACAGAACACGAGGACTGGAGCTGCATGAATCTAGACATAATAGAGTTTATATTCTCTTGCCTACCTATATTCTCCATAATCAGTTGCTGCATAGCCTGCAAGCATTGGTATGACATTGCAACTGAACCTTCCTTGCAACATGCCTAATCTTGTCCATTGTTTCTTCAGCTGAACAATTTTTTTCTACACAAGAATAGATGGAATTGTTAGGTAGATGTGGCATAAAGAGTTGAATTTATTTAGCCTTTAAAATATTTGTTGTCAAATTTACTCAAACCTCTCAGTGTTGTAGGCTGTAGAATATATTGCCTTTTTATTTCATTTTTTCTATTCATTGCATTTTGGCATAAGAGAATGCATTTTCATTTGTACTAGGGTTTAAATCTGCAAACTGTCAAATTAGTATTGTTGACTTGCTTGTGGTTATGGTGGTGATCATTCCCTTTATTAGAAGTACAAACAAGCAAACCCTCCTCCACATGTTGTATTCTAATACCCATTTCATCAAATTACATTGTTTCTTATTTTTTGTTGAATGTGGAGGTGCATTACATTACTTCTTTCCCTCATATTTTAAGCCTTTTCCCTCATACAACAATGGAAACAAAGCAGAAAATGGATCTTCAGGCAAGTGGGTTATTAAGAAACTAAAGTGGGCATGTGGAATATGAATTAGGATCATCCATAGGAGCATTTATGGTCCATCCACCTAACTAGCAGGTGTACCCAAGAGTGTTTTAGGTGAATTGCTAGAGAGAAGTGAACCCAAATGTGTTTTAAGGTTGACTCCCCTGACCACCAGGTTTATCCGTTTGCTCTGGCAGACCATGAGGCATTGCTGGCCAATCCTACATACTTGTACAACTTGTTCAACAATTCCTGTGCATCTCTTGGAACCAGGCTAATGTGAGTGGCAATTCACAATCTTCAGGTTGCCTATTTGGATGCTTCTTATGCTTGTTCTTAATGTTCCCTCTTTTGTGATGATATATTTTTTATTGGATTTTTATGTTGTGTAAAACTAACCTTAGCAAATCCATGGTAAATTAGAAGGAGACTGGGATTATATCCCATATTGAAGAGACACTTATTATGTTTGTCATAACAAGTTTTAAGGCACCCCCCTTAATCTAGTGCATACTATCTTTTCTGTAATCTGGAATGGTCGACCTATATTGTCTTTTTTATTGAACTATATACTATGCTAGAAATGAACATAGCAATTCATGGTTTGATAAGGCAATTGAGTTCAGTTTGTTTTAATGTAAAACCTGAGTACACCCCTATTTGAAGAGATGCCCTTGTTTTATCCATATTATTATAGTAAGGAACTGAGGCCCACCTCCATTGAGGATATACCTAATTTGGATGGTCATTTGTTTAATAAGCATGGGTTATTTGCCTTATACCTGTGAGTTGTATGAATGTTTAGAACCCATCTTGTGTTTGAATTCACAAGAAATGTGGTCTATCTTCCGTTGCTTGTGTATTCTAGGCATTTAAGGCTAGATCACTACATTAGTATGTGCTAGATTACAAATGTGTATTTAACGTTAGATTGTTATGGTGTGTTATACCCTAGTTAATGAATTTTTTAGCTCCCTTCCCTGTTTTATCCAAGTGCTATGTTAAATCTTCTATTAAACTTGATGGTACATTAAGAAAACAACCTTAACAAATCATGGTCTAATGAGGAAGCTATGATTAGTTCATCTTTTTTTTTTTTTTGAAGAACTTGAGTGTAGCATTGCATGGGTTAAGACACAATTTGCTTCAATAAGGTGTAGGAATAATGAAATATTCCACAGATTTAGGAATTGTCAAACTAACAAACTTTCCACAAACAAATCTAAACAAAGCTAATGAAATAAACCAACAAAATAATTGTATTGAATAGTTGGTGTTACAAAGTACAAATAAGCTTGTGCTTATATAGAGCAAGGCAATGCATGAAAGGTGGAAATTAACTAAAAGTAGACATCTATGATAGATGGATTTAACTAGAGCTAGACATACATAATAGGTGGAAATGATTAGATAAACTAGCATGATAGAATGAATGTAGCTCAACTAAATAGATAAGTGTCAATCATGGGCATAAGACATGCACACATGACTAATTGACATAACTATCTAAGTGAACTTATCATAACTAGGTGCATATAATGCAATATAGTAATTAAATCAAATGCAAGTAAAATAAAATGCACAAACAGCCCCAAAAGCAAAATTTAGGGAAAGATAGAGAACTGGATGGGTTCCAACAACTAGGCCTGACCAAGTACCCATTTACAAAAGATTTCCTCATAAACAGAGAGAAAACTTGTAGGAAAAAATCCCCTCTTAAAGAGAGAACATGAGGATTGAGAAGCCTACCCAAAAGTTGAAATAGTTGTTCTTGAAAGACAAGGAACATGGACATGAACGTGAAGACCTCCACTGAAAGAAGCACAAAGACACTTTAAACAATTATGAAAGAACAATTGCTATATTGTTAGAACTGAAGAACCTCTAATGAAATCAGTTTCAAATATCATGTGCAAAGAGCCACAAATTTGCAGAAGAGATCAAAACACTACTTGAACATTGCATAGACAATCAAAGATATAAATGAAACTGCATGAGTAATGAAATCAACACTACTTGAGCATTGCATAGATGTAGTATGAATATACAAAAGAAATTGCATGAATGATGAAAACAACACTACTTGAACATTACGTAGATATAGTCAAAGGTATAGATGGCACATAAATTTACACGAGAGAGGAAAAACAACGCTACTTGAACATTACACAGATGATGAATTCACACCAATATATTGCAATAAGACAACCACTTGGTAGTTGAAAATACAAGTACCAATAGTCTCATAAACATTTGATTAACTGAATAATGTGGCTTCCATAAACATGTATGTAAAAGTGTTTATATAGTATGTGTTCCATCTCACTGGAATGCATGGGTAACTAGATGTTGCATCCACCTAGTCTATAGGAACAAGGACTAGGTACATAGCTCACTCCAAAAGAAGGCCAAGAAAGCATTACCATAAGTCTAAACAATAAAACATACCCCTATAATGCCGACGAGGGAGATGAATGACAAGTCTACTGAAAATGATGTCACAACATAGTAGTGTAAGAAGATGAAGAAGCAACATGAAAATACCTAATATGAAGTCCTTGCCACTAGAAAATAGTTTGCAACAATATGACACACACACATGAAGGTAGACTAAGTTGTGATGGTGAATAAGGCACCCACAACTCATACCCTGTACAAATTTCTAGGTTTTTGCACACAGGAGGTAAAAATACATAGTAGGAGTTTTCCAGAATATACCAGGTCAAATAAAAATGTTCAAATAGAGCTTTATTGATAAAGGAATGAAGTAACAAGGGAAAAGGAAGGGAAACAACAAAACCTATGTGCGGTTGTATCTTTTCAAATACCTGTAGCTAAGACAAGAGAAATGGTTGGGGTTGCTTAGGAGTTTGCCACAAATGGTCAAGCCCCTATTTTGGTCTTTCGACTTCTATGAGTAACCAAATAAAAAATAGATTGAAATATGTGTGTGCTCTTATCCTACATGCATCTATGAATAAGAAGTGTCAAAAAATGCTATGAATATTGTCCCTAGGTCTAAAAAGAGCAATAGACTAGGGTGAATATGAGATTAGATAAAAGGAAATGAAAAACATAGTAGGTGCCAATGACACAACAAGGGATTTTACAAATTATGAAATAGAAATAAATAGAAAGTTGGAGCACTATCACCTCATGCCAAGTAGAGAGATGAAAATGTAGAAAAATCATAAGCAGGATGTCCTCAAGAGTGCAAGAATGCCAAGGAAATTCAAGCTGGAATGTAGAGTGCTCAAAAGCCTTCGAGGATGTTAGTAAAAGTTGTTGATCATATTCACAATGGGAGATTCAACACATAGAGAGCCAAGATATTGATAGAGAGCTTGATCTTGAGAGCAATAGAGTGCAAGAGATTGATTGTTTGCCTTCCATTCATTCAAAAATCAAATAGGAGGGAAAATAAGGAGGTCCATGGTTTGATCTAGCCATTGGGATTCAACTCAGGTCGATTACAAAATCTAGGTGCTCAAAAAAGTTGGCAAAGATGTTAAAAAATGACCATTGTATGATAAAATGTTAGAGGATGCTAGGATGTTGCGCAGAAATCTACGTGTCTCATTGGCATCTCAGGAAAACAAGTTTCTAAAAGTTTGGAACATCAGGGAACATGAGACACATGTAGAAACAACATGAATTTACACAAAAAAGTTGATAAAAGGTGAAAACATAAGCACAACTTTAGCACCAAGGGTGGAAAAGACCAAGGCAAAGGCCAAATGAGCCTAAAATCATGCTAAGGGTTACATACATTAAAGCAAGTCCAAAACATAACATGAAAATTGCAAGGGTATGCAATTGCTGATATTACCGAGACCAAATTTTGATCCAGTAAATTGTCAAATTGGAATCACTCTTATATGGATATGACTTTTTAATCTTCTCCTAGAATATTGGTCAATATAAGTGCTATCCAAGATTGGAAATTGGTTAGGGCAATTTCTTGAAATTGACTAAAGTGTTAAAAAAGATAATTTGGTATATACTCATCCATATGTGTTAGTATGAACATGGATTCTCCTCCAACATCTATTGAATTAATTAGAGAAGATGGCATCTAGAATTAGTTGATGGAAATTGAAAAGGTGGCACAAAGACATAGTTTGTTAGAAATTGGGTTATTACAAGAGGTCTGGTTAAAAAATCCATTCCAACGAAGGTCTTGAGAGTTAAACAACATTTACAAGAGATAACAAAAAAGAGACTCTTCTTGTAATGGATTAGCTCCTGCCCGATGGAGGTTTCCCCTGTGTCCATTTCTATTGGCATTATTTATGGCTTTGGTGGTAGCTTCTCACTTAGTTATCACATGCTTTTTCCTGAGGTAGGTTGTGAGGCACCTGGGATTGACTTGTGTGGTGTCTCACAACTTGTTTTGTTGCAACCTGAGGAGTAGAGAATGGATTTCCACACGCCTTTGCTAGGGCATCGCTCTAGTCAAGTGGTAAGTGATTTTGCAAGGTCTCACGCAACAATATCTAGTTCGCGGGTTTATGTTCGCCCCTCACAAAGTGCTATGGACGTCCTTGCCACGCTCGACTGATTTTTGGGTTGTGATCTGGTGGGTTGTGTTGGGCCTTTCTAATGGCTTTTCCTACGCTGAAATGGCCAAGACCTCCTCTCCTCGCTTTTGTTTGCTGGCTAAAGCCCATCCTTTGCCCTGTTTTCATATCACCCTTGTGGTTTGTGGAAAGGATGTTTTGGATAATGAGGATTTCATTGCGTGGCATGACTTGATTGGTAGATTTAACAGGTTGTGGCCATTTCTCCTGGACTTGCACAGATGGGTGTTGGAGTCTTGGAGGCCACTCATTGACTATATCGAGCTATACCCTTATGCGAGGGGTTTCTTCGTTGCGAGCTTTCAGTCTTCTAATGATTGGGAGGCTGTGTTGGATGGCCGGATTTGGATGTGGGGAGAGCACTCCCTCTTCCTCAAGCCATGGTTCCCCTCCTTTAACCCTCTCACAAAGTCGTTAAATTACTTGCCGACTTGGGTTAGATTGCCTAATCTCCCCCTCCAAATCTAGGAAGGCTTTTGCTTTGAAAGTATCGACAATGCTTTTGGCAGATTTTTGAAGGTGGATGCTTCCACGTCCAACATAGGTCACTCTATTTATGCCCATCTACTGGTTGACATTGAAACCTCCAAGGCTCTCCTTGGGAAGGTTGTCCTTATGGTGGAGGATTGATTGTGGACTAAGTTGTTGGATTATGAGGGCTTCCCTTTTCGCTGCGGGTATTGCTTCGCTATTGGTCATCTTGCCTTGAGTGTCCTCATACTCGTTGCAAGATTGGGTCAGCTATGTGGTGGCGGAACACCCTCCCCAATCATCTGACTATAGATTCTGATGACGTCGTTGCTTCGAGTCTTGTTGCTATTGATATTGATGTGGCTCATGTGGCTTCTATGCTGGCTCCTACTGGGATTGGAGTGGCTTTGGTCTTATCTTCAGATGTTGTCGGAAATCTTTCTGTGGTGCCGTCTCAGTCTCCTTCATTTGTTCTCTTTGCCCCATCGGTGGATCTTGGTGGGGCCTTACTTCTTCCTTAGCCTTTGGCTTCGGTACGGGCTTAGGTCTCTCTAATTTGCCCTTCTTCCCCTTCAAGGGGGGTGTCTCGCATGGTGGTGTCTACTAAGGAGCCCCTTTCTCCTCGGTCTAATGAGTTTGATGATGAGATGTCTTGGATGGTCATGCATAGAAGGAAGAAAGGCCTTCCAGAACTAGTTTCTTCTCCCTGCCCCAGGGCATTAGGTGTGAGATTGTCAAGATCAGGGTCAGGAGTTGTGTAGCTCTTAGGCCTCTGTGTGTAGCTTGCTAAGGCAATTTTCTTGCAGCCTTTTCATGTTATGGCTTTTGTTGTTGGCTGTTGCTTTGTCTTTGTTTTGTCCTTAATGGTCTTGGTGGTTGTCTTGGGTCCATTTCTCAAGGATCTCGTTCCTCTTGCCTTTTGGTCGTTTCATTGTATAAGGGTACGTGCCCTTTCAAAACCCGTTTTTTATCAATATCAAAAACATTTACAAGAATAGCTAGAAATCATAATGACCAAAGCATCCATCAACCCCTACCCTTGAAATTCCTTCTCCTAAAAATAATAGTCTAAGGAATTCAATTCTAGTGATTGGGAGCTCCCCTCAATCTTCTCCAACAAAAAAAGTTGAAAGATATCTATTTAAAGAAATAGATTCAATTTTATATATAAATGTTTTTGATAAAGTAAGCGGCAAAACAAGGGTGCCGAACCCATTACAAACAAGGGGTTGAACCCTTTACAAACAAGGGCCCCAAGTGCCCGACAAAACAGGCCAACCCAAGCCACAACCAGAACATAAACAAAATAGGAACAACAGACGGACAACTGTCAAACAACAGACATGAACTAGACAACCCCATAATTTGAGGGTACAAATCTGACTCCCTTAACCCGAGGCTGTGAGGCAGCGACAGATCTGGGGAGTCCCTTCTTCCTTTGCACGATCAACCAAGAAGACTCTGGGTCAAGGTCTGAACGAGGGGAGATGAGAGGATCCTCAACATCCACCATAGGCAAGGAATCACCATGCTCCGAGGGAGTTGACAACGTAGAAGAAGAGTCAGGGGCAGTCGAAATACCAGCAGAGGCAATCATCGAGGGTTAGGCAGGCTCAGCCTAAACATCACCAATAGTTCGAAGCACCAAAGGTTCTGTTGAAGGGTCAGCCAATAAAGGATCTTGGGGAGACACGATCTCTTGCGATGATTCAGCCAAGGAAGGATCTTCTGTAATGTCCCATTTTTGGCGCATAGATGTTCGTGCACATTGTGCTTGTTCGTAGTCTTGTGAAGGCTATCCGGCATGTTGAAAGAACTCCAAAGTTCTTGGAGTGGTTGTGGTTCTATCTGCAGAGCAGTTGTGTATGTCTCAAGTCTTCATTTCATCAAGAATTGGTTGAAGTTATTTATCAGTGCATTTCTAGTGCTTATTTTGGCTTGGGACTATTATTCTGATAATTAATTAATATTTTACTAAGGTTGCCTAAGGTTATATTTAATTATTGCAACTTAGTGTAATATTAATTATAAAAGTGGGTTTCCTTTTGTAAAATAGATTAATTCTCTTTGGCATTGAGCTTAGTGGATGTCCAAGGTGACAGTGATGCTTTCAAATTTTGGATCGGGCTTCCGGTTTGCTCTCCAAGATTCTTGGAGGAACCGTCTATTTTTAGAAAGTCACCCGGAAGGCATCATTCATCTTCCAAAACATCATGGAGTATGTTGGTATGCTTAATTTTGCAGTTTGGTGATATTTGGGATTTTTCGTAAAATCAATTGATTTAATGAGCTAAACAATTAATTATTGCACTTAAGTTAAAAAGGTTGGGAAATGTGCATTTAACACTTAAGTGTTATAGCTCGTTGGAAAGGGGATGGAAAGATTTAAATCATGGATACATCATTTTGGGACCTTGCAAATCAAATATTTCATTTATTTTGATAAAAGGGGTCTTTGGAGCTAAAAGAAGCTTTTAATTAAAAAGGTGACTTTAACTTGTGCACACATAATGAGTTATTTTTAAATTTTGTTGAGGAGAAATATGAAGGGATAAAAGAAATAATATTTTATTTCCCTCAAAAAGGTTATAAAAGGAGGTGATGGGCTCATTGTTTGTTCATGCTTGGATTTATATTGTTACTTTGCTGGATTGAACCTGCGTGTTCTTCCATATTCTCTTGAGGATGAAAACCTATTGTGGAATGCTCTTGAGGACAAAAACCCTCTTGAGGTTTGGTGTGATTTCATATAGGTATCACCATTGTGCTGAAGGTGGATTGGGAGCAAGCTCATATAGAGTTTGCCATGGTGCTCAATGGATTTTGAAGTTTTTGTGAAGTTTTTATTTGTAATAAGTTTTGGAGTGGTAAATAATAAATTCCTATGAAATTTTGATGTGATCTTTAAGTGCTTTATGAAGTTTGGTATTTCCTTGCCTTGGCTGTACCATCTCTGGCCGTACATTTGCATGGGGGTTGATGTTCATAAGAATTAAATGTTGATGTTTAAGATGGATTTCTTCATTGCATCCTAATTGCCTATCCTAAACGTCCCTTTTGCAAGTATTTTGAGGAACTTTGATGCTGAGTATGAATTTCTGGGAGCATCCATACCATTCTGCCAACCGTACCTGGCTGATGTAAATTGATGTCTATTAAATGAGATTAAGGACTCTTTGAAATCTGATTTATTTGCTTAGTTTTTGTCATCAATGGACAATCATTTTGAGAATGGTTTGAAGTTATTTGAGGTTGAATTGAAATTTCAGTAAGTTGCCGTACTTGCTTCTGGCCGTATGGTCCTGTCCTTTGTATTTATTGCTGTGGGTTATGTGGATTGTTTGATCAGTATAATATCTGCTCAGAATTGTTGTTGAGGTCAGATTTATTGAAGTTGCATCAGAGTTTGATCTTTATGATGTGTGGAATGTTTAATGTGAAAATTTGATGCTCCCATGGTTGCTGTACAGTGCTACAGTCAGCAATAAAAGTGAAAATCAGTCACAATCAGTTTTTATCAGAGATTACACTCTCCATCAGCGATCTAAATCAGCTATATGTTGATTGTTTATCACTTACAATGCAGAGTATGATTCTATACTTATATTCTCAAGGGAAAATGCTCATCTACCTCTAATGTATGGTGATATTGTTCATGTTTAGATTGAGTATTTTATACTTTCATTGTAATCAATTTCACATAAAAGGACCCCTGGATGGATTATCGCCAGTGAGGAGTAATTGAACCTTTTCTTTATTCTTTCTACCCACTAAATAAGTGGATGGCTTTATAGTCTTTCATGCTTGCTTCTTACCCACTGGAAAGTGGTGGATTCCCACAATACGTGGATGCCCGCCGCAGCAGATGAATTGAATGTTATTGTTGCATTGATTTTTCATTGTAAGCCAACATCACTGTGTGCTCTCACCTTGCCCATCCCAGGATCTGGGTGATTAGAAAGTGTGAGGCATTTAGTTGGTTTATGCAATTGTTGCTAACCCTGATATCATTGTACAAATTTAAAAAAATTGTGGTAGCATCTTACAGTGGTATCAGAGCTGGTATGTTCTTGTCAGCCTGTGGGGGAGCTAATTTGTTGTAGATCTTTCAGTTGAGCAAGTTAGTTTTCAGCCTTGGATGTGAGTGATCAACACTTGCATGTTGTTCAATCTGTGGCAGTTGAACGAGGCTGTTCAGTGATTGTTAGATTATGGCATCTCTTAAGAGGAGAAGTGAGACATATGTTCTATTTGATTCTCTTAGGCAAAGTCAGGATGAATTAGAAAGAGCAGTTCAAGAGAAGTTGGATCGAAGGAAGTATCATCATGAGGCCACTAAGATTATTGATGAGTACGGAAGACTATCAAATGATTGTAAGCAACAACTTCCTTGGGATGCTTTCTTGAAAATCATCAAAGAGGGTAATCCTGACAAAAAGGGATTTATAGAATACATTCAGAAGATAAGGAAGGAAGAGGAGATGAAGACAATGTCTTTATCCAAGCCCGAATTACCTTTTCCTTTGGCATGGACCAAGATCCATTCTAAGTCATCACTTTCCATCCCACCAAATAGGAAGCCCCCTATTTCGAGGAAGAAAGAGTTCAACAAGAATGAACTTAGAAGAAGAAATCTTTGTTTCCTATGCAAAGATTCTTGGGAGCCTAACCACCAATGCAAGAAAAAGGAAGATGAATCAGCAACCTTCACCACATGTTCTTTCTTTCCGAATGATGTGAAATCCGAAAATGGTGAAGATGAAGTCTTGATTAGAAATGAGTCTAAGCCTCTGTATGATGAAGAAAAAGTCACAAATCATGAGACATGCATAGAGGAGTTTGTTGATTTGGAGAAGTCTACAACATAAATTAGTGAAGTTGAGCCTTGCTTTGACAAAGACCCAGAAGTGTGGGACTTAGCAAGTCCTCTATTTGATGAAGATCTTGAAGATGCCACTACAATTGAGGAGATGGAGATGATCAATAGACTGCTAGAAGGTGACTGTGCAAGTGAGCCTGAGAGCATTGAAGTGAAGTGTTTATTTGAGGACATGGGAAACAATGAAATTGAAGAAATTAATGCTATTGAAACTCTCAAGACAGCCCCTAACGAGGAGTATCTTCACCATGCTTGTGAAGGTAATTCAGATTATGAGTGGAAAATTTCCATGCCAAGTGAAGAATTGTTTGATTCCTCAAAAATCCAGGATGAAGAGTATGTTGATGAAGATTTTAAACCAGCCATTAATAAATTTGATGCTGCCATAACATTTGATCAAAGTGAAGAAGAAGACTCATCTCCCATGCAAATTGAAGAACCAAGTGTCCTTGCAGAAGTGTTAGTTGATGAGCCTATTGATGGAAAGTTTGTTGGAAGATTTGAATCAGCTTCTATGTTTAATCCAACATTTGAATTTCAAAATCAGTTATTGGTCACTGAAGATATGATTGTTCAATCTTTAACACACTTTGATCACATACATAAGTTTGTTGAGGATCACATTTGGAAAGCACAAGTTGAAAGAAGACAAATGGGCAGGGAAAGAGGATCTTCACTTGAAAATTGGTGTGTAGTCAGAGGGGCACTAGAAACACTGAAATCGGATTATTTGAACCTTCTTTTTGATAAAGATCATGTCCTTGAATTTGCTGATTGAATATGTGAAGCATTGAAGTGAAGAGATGCTGAAATTGATAAGCTTACATCTAAGCTTAAATCAACAATAAATTCTTTAGAGAGTACTCAAATGGCTCTCTTAGAAGTTGAAAATCAACTTGTTGATGCTCACCAATTCAAGGAGCAAGTTGGAATTGCTAGAGCAGATAAAGGCAAGCTGATAATTGAAGAATTTGAATTGCTCCAAGGAAGTTTTGACTTAGGACAACATCCTAAGTATGCAGATATAGAGTTGGAACAAATTGATGAATTGTGTGAACAAAAAGGTGAAAACAACTTCCAATCATTTGATGATTCTTTTTCTATGACAGAAGTTGAGTTAACACATGATAATCCACTCATGTTGAATTATGAGGACCAATTGGATGTAAGTAACATGGAGGAGGATAGTAACAAGATATGGGATCTTGGCGCAAAGCATTCATGGAATGTTACTGTGCACAAAAACTTTTTCAACTGGAAGTTTTCATCAGTTGTTGAAGATGGGCATAATGTTCAGTATGCAATGGATTAGGTTCAATGATGGCTTACTTTCATAATGGAGTTTATTTGCAGGGTTCTATGGAGGATAGTGGTGTTGGTAAGATTGTTTTATGGATAAATTTGGACTCAAATTTATGTCATAAAGCTGCTGTCCTTCATCTAATCAGCCATCATAAATGTTCATTTGCATACATAATGATTAATTGGAGAGAAATTTTGGTCATAACTTTGACATATTCTGATTGTAGATGGCCTAAATTTCTTATTGTTCTAAAAAAATTTCAGTTTTGTTGTTGCTATCCCATTTTGAGATCACTGAAATTTGATTTTCATGAGATTATTTCAGACTTATGCAGTTATGAGATTAATCTTTTTGTTGCTTTTAGCTCTTTATGGGAAGATGACAGAAGTATTCAGCTGAAAGGAACAAGTGTTACAGTTACTAACACTCTTTTGGAGAGTGAGAATCAGTTGATTCATGGCTGTTCGGAGTTGTTTCCAGCTTGTGATCACGCTGATTTATGTTCTTCCTCAGAGGAGCATTACAGTTTTTGGTTCCCAGCAGTAGTTTCATGTTGGACAATTATATTGATGATTGCTAACTCTTTCATCTTTGGGTTTATTGATGTCTGGGATCCAAACAAATTTATGATTGGAAGAATGTTTCATAGTTATAATCAGAATTCCAGCTGTGCAGTTCACAATTATATTAGAGTAGTGCAACAGAAGTGGTGTGGAGAATTCTTCAGATTGATTTTGGATCCAGGTATATTATTGACAATCATGCAGGTATCACTGTTGGATAACATGTATTTCTTGAGGACAAACAATCTTGAGCGGGGAGGACTGTAATGTCCCATTTTTGGCGCATATATGTTCGTGCGCATTGTGCTTGTTCGTAGTCTTGTGAAGGCTATCCGGCATGTTGGAAGAACTCCAAAGTTCTTGGAGTGGTTGTGGTTCTATTTGCAGAGCAGTTATGTGTGTCTCAAGTCTTCATTTCATCAAGAATTAGTTGAAGTTATTTATCAGTGCATTTCTAGTGCTTATTTTGGCTTGGGACTATTATTCTGATAATTAATTAATATTTCACTAAGTTTGCCTAAGGTTATATTTAATTATTGCAACTTAGTGTAATATTAATTATAAAAGTGGGTTTCCTTTTGGAAAATGGATTAATTCTCTTTGGCATTGAGCTCAGTGGATGTCCAAGGTGACAGTGATGCTTTCAGATTTTGGATCGGGCTTCCGGTTTGCTCTCCAAGATTCTTGGAGGAGCCGTCTATTTTTAGAAAGTCACCTAGAAGGCATCATTCATCTTCCCAAACATCATGGAGTATGTTGGTATCCTTAATTTTGTAGTTTGGTGATATTTGGGATTTTCCGTAAAATCGTTCGATTTAATGAGCTAAACAATTAATTATTGCACTTAAGTTAAAAAGGTTGGGAAATGTGCATTTAACACTTAAGTGTTATAGCTCGTTGGAAAGGGGATGGAAAGCTTTAAATCATGGATGCATCATTTTGGGACCTTGCGAATCAAATATTTCATTTATTTTGATAAAAGGGGTCTTTGGAGCTAAAAGGAGCTTTTAATTAAAAAGGTGACTTTAAGTTGTGCACACATGAGTCATTTTTATATTTTATTGAGGAGAAATATGAAGGGATAAAAGAAATAATATTTTATTTCCCTCAAAAAGGTTATAAAAGGAGGTGATGGGCTCATTGTTTGTTCATACTTGGATTTGTATTGTTACTTTGCTGGATTGAACCTGCGTGTTCTTCCATATTCTCTTGAGGACAAAAACCCTCTTGTGGAATGCTCTTGAGGACGAAAACCCTCTTGAGGTTTGGTGTGATTTCATACAGGAATCACCATTGTGCTGAAGGTGGATTGGGAGCAAGCTCATATAGAGTTTGCCATGGTGCTCAATGGATTTTGAAGTTTTTGTGAAGTTTGTATTTGTAATAAGTTCTGGAGTGGTAAATAATAAATTCCTATGAAATTTTGATGTGATCTTGAAGTGCTTTGTGAAGTTTGGTATTTCCTTGCCTTGGCCGTACCATCTCTGGCCGTACATCTGCATGGGGGTTGATGTTCATAAGAATTAAATGTTGATGTTTTTGATGGATTTCTTCATCGTATCCTAATTGCCTATCCTAAACGTCTCTTTTGCAAGTATTTTGAGGAACTTTGATGCTGAGTATGAATTTCTGGGAGCATCCGTACCATTCTGCCAACCGTACCTGGCTGATGTAAATTGATGTCTATTAAATGAGATTAAGGACTCTTTGAAATTTGATTTATTTGCTTAGTTTTGTCATCAGTGGACAGTCATTTTGAGAATGGTTTGAAGTTATTTGAGGTTGAATTGAAATTTTAGTAAGTTGCCGTACTTGCTCATGGCCGTACGGTCCTGTCCTTGGTATTTATTGTTGTGGGTTATGTGGATTGTTTGATCAGTATAATAACTGCTCATAATTGTTGTTGAGGTTAGATTTATTGAAGTTGCAGCAGAGTTTGGTCTTTATGATGTGTGGAATGTTTAATGTGAAAATTTGATGCTTCCATGGCTGCCGTACAGTGCTACAGTTAGCAATAAAAGTGAAAATCAGTCATAGTCAGTTTTTATTAGAGATAACACTCTCCATCAGCGATCTAAATCAGCTATATGTTGATGTTTATCACTTACAATGCAGGGTATGATTCTATACTTATGTTCTCAGGGGGAAATGCTCATCTAGCTCTAATGTATGGTGATATTGTTCATGTTTTGATTGAGTATTTTATACTTTCATTGTAATCAATTTCACATAAAAGGACCCCTAGATGGTTTACCGCCAGTGAGGAGTAATTGAACATTTTCTTTATTCTTTCTACCCACTGAATAAGTGGATGGCTTTGTAGTCTTTCATGCTTGCTTCTTACCCATTGGAAAGTGGTGAATTCCCACAATACGTGGATGCTCGCTGCAGCAGATGAATTGAATGTTATTGTTGCATTGATTGTTCATTGTAAGCCAACATCACCGTATGCTCTCACCTTGCCCATCTTGGGATCTGGGTGATCAGAAAGTGTGAGGCATTTAGTTGGTTTATGCAATTGTTGCTAACCCTAATATCATTGTATAAATTTAAAAAAATTGGGGTAGCATCTTACATCTTCCTCCCTAGAGGAACCATCCGAAGAGGGAGTGCCCATAGTCAAATGATCAGAGAGAGCATTCTTCCACCAGGTAGCCGCTCCCTTGTGGCGAGCGATAGGGCATCTAGAGGCAATATGACCAATGGAGAAACATCTCCTGCACCGAAAAGGAAGACCCTCATAATCTAGCAGCTGTGTCCATGGTCTATTCTCCACCATCAAGACCACATCTCCATGGAGTGGTTTGGAGATGTTCAAATCTACTAAAATACGAGCCACTGTAGTGTGCACAAGGTCCCGGGTCGTAGAGTTCACCTTCAGAAAGCGACCAATGGCATTGCCAATGGCTTCATAACAGGAATCCTCCCAAAACTAGAGAGGGAGATTCGAAAGTTAGCCCCAAACAGGTCTAGAATTTAGCGGCTTTGTAAGAGGGTTGAAGGAGCAAGCCCAAGGCTTGATGGACAGTGAATGATCACCCCACATCCATCCCTTGTCCAGCACTAGGTCTCACTCCTTAGAGGAAGCAAAGGTCGCTATGAAGAACCCCCTAGTGCAGGGAAAGAGTTCAATCTACCCAAGGACCAGAGGCTTCTAAGAGTCTAGAACCCAGCCATGGAGATCGGGGAGGGAGGGCTACAAGCCATTGAACCTGCAGACCACACCACGTTTCAAATAAAAGCCCTCATTTTCAACAATCTCAGGACCACAGACCACAACAAGGGAAGCACGGGCACAAGGCATAGGCCTAACCCTAGCCTGTGAAGGGATTGACTGAGCATGAGTATTAGTAAGAACATCCGAAAGGTTTTCTGAGCACAAGCATTAACAACATCAGAAAAAGATTTCTGATGGCAGCTTGAAGAGGCCCTAACAGTGCCAGGACTAGTCTTAACCAAAGACACCATCACGCAAATGGATGCCTCCAAAAGACGGTGCAAAAGACTTTAGTACATTGTTCACAAGAGCAAAGGGACCCATAACCCCATCAACAACACCCCCGAAGGACTCCTATACAGAAAAAGCGCACCGCCCTGCAACAACGTTAAGACCATAAGAGAATGCCCTAGGAAAGATGGCATGCAGATCCGGAGGGAAAGAAGGCAACGAATCGACCTCCAAACCCAGTCTGCTCGTGCCAGAGATTTCCTGCTCGACGCCATTCAAACTAGAAACACTCCTGCTCAACACCATTCAGTCTACTCGATCATTTTATATATATATGTTAAGGGTATGATCCCTAATAAATAATTTTAGATTCAATCCTCTCCAACAATATATAAATGTTATAAGGGTATGACCCCTAATAACATTATGTTCTAATAGATAGCATCCACAAGTAAAAATAAAGAAGCAATTCCTTTCCAACAAGAAAACAAAAAAGGTCCCATTGAGAGGATCAGGAGCAAGATTCACCATAGAACCTCAAAACGGAAATGTGAAGAGTTGGATGGTGATAAAAATGTTCTCTACTAAAAGTCTAACAATATCCTAGTCTAAATGCTTAGAAACCAAACCAAACTGTAGATCCAATGAACAAAGGGAAAGGAAATCAAGTTTGGAAAAAGTAAAGGAATAAGTAGTTGTTAATAAGTAATTTTTTGAAAGGTTTATTTTCTACTCCATCTAAAGGGGTGGAACTCCACTCATTGCTAAAATGAATATCATTTCGTGGAAGGTTAGGGGCCTAAGCACCTCTAAAAAAGACCCTTCTTCACATATCAATTAAATTCTCAAAAATTGGATATCATTTTATTATAGAAAATAAAATTTTCAAGTGTTCACATGTAGAAGAGATGGTGTCTCAAGCATTACATAAGGGGTTTTCTCTAGGGCCATTGGGGCATCTAGTGATATAGGTATAATCTGGTCTCCTTTTTCAATTTCTTGTCATCTCATGGTTTTAGGTGACAATTGACAACTATGTCAAATAAAGAGTATTAAGGAGAGTTGCGCTTTCTCTATTTTTAATATTTATGGCCATATGGGGGATCAATTAAAAAAGAGGTTGTGGGATGAAATCTCCCCTATGATTAAATATTTGAAAGGAATTTTAGGAGGAGATTTGAATGCGATTATGGGCTCAAATGACAAAAGAGGAGGTGTGGTGAGGCCCACAAAATCACAGATGGACTTCTCACACTTCATGGAAATAAATAATTAATGGATCTAGTTCCAAATTCATGTAAATCCACATGGATAAATAAGCTAACAAGCTTTAGTTACATTGCAAAATGACTAGATGTCTTTTAATCTCTCCCTTGTGGCTTGTCTAACAATTCTCATTAGATCTAGCTTCTGATAACCTCGACCATTCTATCTATGCCCGTTTACTGGTGGACATCGACATCTCCAAAGATATTCCAAGAGATATTGTCTTGATGGAGGATAGGCCTTGGACTTAGCCACTTGATTATGAGGGCCTCCCCTTTCGCTGTAGAAAATGCTTTCTTATTAGACATGTTGCTTATGATTGCCTCTGTTCAAGTCACGAGAATGCCAGCTTAGCTACATGGTGGCAGAATGCCCTCCCCGATCACTTGATTGTAGGTGATTTTGAGGATTTTGACTCTCAGGGTGATGAGTCCCCTCCTCTTGTTTCTCTAGTGGTGGGTCATGATCCGGCCTAAGCGGCCCTTTTGATCTCACCTAGGACTAGTTCGGCATTGGTGATCTCCTTGATTCTTGCTAGGACTCCTTCAGACCCAGTTTTGGTATCTCATTCATTAGATTCCATTCCCCCCATAATGGGTTGTGGTGAGATACTCGTTCCTTCTCTGTCTACAGATTCTATGTAGCATTTGGCATCATTAGGTAGACACTCTTCATCATCGTGGGAGGGGACTTTGGCTAAGGTGAAGGGCAAGGATTTCCTTCCCCTTTCTCCTTGATCTGAGGATTCAAATAATGGTGTAACTTGGACAATTATTCAAAGAAGGAAGAGAGGTCTTCCTACATCTATATCAAAATCTCATACTCGAGGCTAAGGGTGTGAGGATTGCTAGGACAAGACCATGTGTTGTGTAGGATGTTGACCCATTAGTTTTGTGGATTGTTGGGTGGTTGTTCTTTGAGGTAGTTTGGCTATAGTTGTGCCGTTGTGCGGCTTGTATGGTAGTTGCCGCATTTCCTTTGCAAAAGGTTTTCAGGTCCTTTCAAAACATGTTTTTCCCCTTAATAAAAAACAATTCTCATTAGAAAGTAAGATTTTTTCAATTAGAGGATCCAATCATCTTGTAGTGATTGTAAGCATTTCTCTTGACTACTATTTGTCTCTCTGTTCATTCAAATTTGAATTAATGTAGCTTAGAGATCCTAAATTGAAAGTTAAAATGAAATCATGGTTGAAATAGGCCCCCAAATCTTTTGGGTCCAAGATGTTTGTTTTTTACCAAAAATTGAAATACATTAAAGTTTGTCTAAAAGATTGGAATAAATCACACTTAAAAGACCATTTTCTAGGAAAGAGATAGATTTGAAATGGATTTAAAACAAATGGAAGTTTTAATTCAAACAACAGGCATGGATCAAACTATTTTTCATAAAGAGATTTTTATTGGTAGGGCTTTGTGAAATACAACAAAGAGAGGAGATATTTTGGAAATAATGGTATAGAGAATCTTAGTTAAAGAAGAGGACTAGAATATAAAATTCTTTCACAATTCATCTAAAGCAAGAAGAGTAGTGAATAGAATTTCATCCATCCAATCTAGAATTAGGAAGACATTGGAAGATGCTCGAGAGATTAACAAAGAGGCCATTGCTTTCTTTACTAAATTACTTTGACTAGATGGTGCTTCAAATTTATAGGCTCAAAGTGACTTTTTGGAGAGAATTCCTACACTCATAGCTACATACCAAAATTTAGATTTGATGGCATAGTTCTTAGAGAAAGAGGTAAAATTTACACTTTCCAAATGTTAAAGGACAAGGCCCTTAGCCTCGATATATTTCCTATAGCTTTCTAACAATAGTTTTGGGATATCTTAGGTAAGGAAATTATGGAGGTTGTTGAGTCCATAAGAAAATTATGGAAGATTTTGAGACTCTAATAACACATTCCTATCTCCATCCTCATTTAATGAATTCAAACCAATTTTTCTATGTAATACTATCTAAAAAATATTCTCAAAATTTATTGCTACTAAAGCAAGCATAATCTTGGCTTGAATGCACTTAGTAAATCAAAACATATAAAATGAATGTTGATAAAATCAGACTTTAGTAAAGTATATGCGTAATGGCCCAAGCTTTCACCCAAGAAATTAACGATTAAGGAATGGATGAATAATTTTTTGCATTACAATTGTAACACAAACATGTCACAATACACACACACTAGAGTTGTCATGACCCAACACAATGACACTCATAGAATGCATCATAATTGCACAAGCATGACTGCACAAGTGAAAGTCTTAAGAATGTCGTGGTGAGATCAACACAACGATCTTACAAGAGGGTAGAGTTTCCTCTAATCATAGCGATAGGGTACTAGATCACTAACCCTATCTATCAGGAATGGGTAAGAATGGAATGAGAATGAACCTCCATTTCCTAGTCCAAGGAAACCCAAGCATCATTTCATCATATGATATAATCCAAGGCATACTTCTCATATCATAAACAATAAAGGAACATCTAACAAACCATAAGGAACACCTACCTAGAAGGTTACACAGTAGGGAGAATCACTATCTCAACCTAGTCTAACAAGAGATTATCTGTTTCCTCACAAGGCACAACTTACAACAAAAAATAAGAATAATTGATAAGGGACATTAGGCATCATTAAACTAAGTTGATGGGAAGAAAAGATATACCATAATGGTCAACCTTCCATTAGGAAGCTTTTTTGAAAATGGTCAACAACTATCCATTGTTGTAGATTTATTCCTTTTGATTAGAATCGACTGTATTACTAGTATAAAATCACCTAAGAGATTTTGGGATCACCCCTAGCCAATATAAAATCACCCCTGGTAGAACAAGTGATTTTGGACAGTATACGAGGCCTATTTTGAACAGTGTATGAGGCCTATTTTGAACAGTGTAGGAGGCCTATTTTGAATAATGAGATCATGAGAGACTCCAAATTTGACACCAAAGATGGCAAAAGGGATACTCTACATGTTCAACATCCAGTTTGACAACTTGAACTAATTTTCAACCTTCAAAGGCATGAAAAAATCTCACAAGTGTAAAAGCTAGTCGATGGCCAAGCCAATGCAAGCTTAAAAAGGTCTGACACTAAACATGTAATAACTTCATTTTTAGTGCTATTAATAAATGATTTGAACCATTAAATTTCAACATGTAAAAGCTTCAATATACCATGTTTAAAATGCATAGAAGTCCATATTTCAATTTTACTAAAATATTACTATTCACTAGCAAATGCTCATTTCCTTACAATGTGACAAAGGAAACATGTGAATAATCCTAAATCCTAAATCAATAGAACTGAGTGTAACAACATTCTACCAATGAATTCAACTTATTCCTAGCATCATAATAAATTCATAACATGATCAATAAGTCTCTTTTCAACTTGAATGTAAACTAAGCCTAAACAACATATAATAACAACCTTACACATCATGATAATTCATTACAAAATGAAATAAAAATTCAACTCAAATGATGATCATTAAAAGTTAACAATATGATACTCACATACCAAATATGGATGGGTTACAAATAAGTACAAGGATAGTTTGTAATACTTATATAACTTGAATCATAAGGTTACATTTGTTCTCAATATACACTTTCCAATAGTGCAACAATGAAAAATGCAACTTAAGAACCATGAGAACCTTTGCATGTTATCCAAAGAATCACCAAAGATCTGATTGGCCCCAGTGGTGGTTGTCTACCACTTGGCCATGTGTGGTCTTGAGGCCCACCCCTCTAGACTAAGAGGTGGTTGATCAAGTAATCAAACACCACACAAAATAAGGTGGATTTGACACAAGACCATCTCATACAAAATGAAATCACAATACCAATCAAAGTATGTAATTAGGTAACACATCATCATCCAAATGCACACGCATAGGTTCATATATGCCAATCAGATACAAACAATCTAATACACAAAAAGGAAGAGTACAATAGATAGGTTTTGGAGTGTCATCACTACTATACTATAATTATGTCTTCACTATGGTACTATAATCGTGCAGTCTTCACTACCACACTATAGTTGTGTGATCTTCATTACCATTCCATGAATTCATAAAGCGATTCAACACTAGATGCAGTTAATCTTAATTAAACTTATTCATATACGAACCCCATTCAATTTTATCTATTTATGTTTTAATCCTCTTGATGCCATAACTATTCACTTCATCTTGGTAAGGGTTAGGCAGGAGAGTCCATTGCAAACATATTCTATTTCTCATTCCTAAACATCAAGGTTACCAAATACACAATATGGCCTTGCCACAGAAAATGAGACTTATGCAATTACACGTCACCAATCACAAAGAATCTTGCTCCCATGGGGGAACTAATCATCCCACAAAATAAAATGGCCTAGCAAAGTCTCAATTCACAAAAATGCAATTTCTAGAAAATTTCAAGAACCATACAAATTCCATAACCACCATTAAAGGACCTTGAATTTTATTCAAAATTAAAACTCCAAATTTCAAGAAACTAATTATACCCTTTGAATATTTGGCAAGGGGAATACACTTTCATGTTTACAAAGATTTCTATAGGAAGTTTGCCATAGTTTTGGGGCAATTTTGTATTTTTCCAAATTTAAAAGCTACAACATAAAATTTGCACAACACAACTAAATTTACTTCCAACCCAAAATTAAACATACCCAATCTAAGTCATATGCATATCCAACAAGATGGGAGCATGACCATAGAAAATTTTCATGTTGCGACGTTGCTTCATAGATTAAGATGCATGGCAAATACAACAATGGGGCATAATAGATATCTATTCAAGTCTCTTCAATCTTCTATGAAGTTATGTGAACAACAAATCAAGAACACATGGTATGCACAATTTATGGGCTTCCCGCAAGAAATTGGTATTGATATCAATCATCTTCCTATTAATGTTTTCTCTATCAATACCCCCCACATGTTGAAAAGAGATATTCATAGACACATTAGGGATGAGATCTACAAAGCCTACAAAAAGTCAACATGAACAAAACTAGTAGAACCATTGTTAACAAAAATGCAAAACTACCTGAAGCACTATATCCATATAGAAGATGGATGCATTATTCCTCGCAAGTACACTAGGCTTGCTTTTGTTTTAGATTTCATTTGGGCCAATTGTAGGTATGCTCTCATCAACTTCAAAGGGATTCAAAGCACTTTATCCCAAGGGATTAGCACATATGTAGACTATGTAGTAATGAAATAGAATCAGAAGAGCATTTTGTTTTTAGGTGTCTAGTGTATTATGAAATCCACGGTAGGTTTTACTGCTTCTTTAGCAAACCTCATGACTCCCTATGAGATCTTATTTAAATTATGAGGATTAAAGATGTGTAGCTATATTCACTAGGTTGGTGAACCAACCTAGAGTCTACATTCTTAAAAGTCATCAATACAACTCTTTGTCTCAATGTTCTCCTCTAGATTCCTTTCTTCAACCTCCATTTTAGATGTGCAGGCATACTCACTGCGAATTATGATTTATATTTGTTTTTCCTACAAGCTTTGTTATAATGTATTTTCTTATAGTCCCATTTACCTATTTTGATTACTTGTGGACATTAAGATATAAAGTTTAAATTTCATATTATAAGTTCAAATCCAAAGTAGGATCACCTACTTCATACTCTTGTTTGGCCATTCAGTCTTTGCACAATCGAGGAGAATTTGTGAATCCACAAATGAAGTAATAGATCAGTAAAACATAAATGCTTGGGAATAATCTATGGGGTATTCTATTACTCTCCCTATCTTTGTAGTCTTAGAAATTAGCACTAACACAAACAAGAATAGAAACTTGTATCTACCTTAAACTTTTCCTCTATGTTTTGGATTTGCTTTGATTTGATTGTCCCAAATACAATTAGTGTACGATTGGCATGTTGTGTAAAAGTTGGCAATTAATCAAACCCTTGAATGAGCTTGACTCTATACATCTATAAGATTTTGATCCAACCTGCATATCTTCCATTCCCTAACTTAATCCAATTTCATAGTAGTTTTGACCCCCTAACTTTTAAATTCAAATTTTAAAAAGGGCCCAAGCTAACTCCTTTCCTAATAGCCATTATTTATTGACTTGAACACAAAATGTGTGATTTACATGCTAGGGTTTTGTATAAAAGGACAACTCTAATTCACTTAGAATGAAGGAAGCATCTTTAGTTTCATTTGTCACATTATCACTTAGAGAGCATCATAGCACATCACTGCATCACCAATTAACATCAACATCAATTAGGGGAAATTTACATATAAAATGAGCCTCTTGAGGATGACATCATCAAAATAATGAACTAACAAAAATCAATTAAAAGATGACATCATCTATTATAGTGACATCATTTAGAATAAAAATCTAATCATTTATTTTATTACATTAAACTTTCTAAAATCCTATAAATTAACTCACTAAGGTTAATTTGAGTCTACATATCTTCTTCCATCTCAATCATCTTACTAAAAAATAAAGAGTTTTTTCATTTTTTAGAATTATCATTCTTAAGTTCTAATCATCTTACTAAAAAATAGAGTTTTTTCATTTTTTAGAATTATCATTTTTAAGTTCTATTATAGATAATTAGGTTTTCTAGAAAAAATAGTCCCAGTCTTTAAGAAAAAAAAAGGAAACAAATGAATCTAAAAAATAATTCAATGAATCTTTTCTCCATAAAAATATTCTTGCATTCTTTTATAAGCATTAAAAATCATAAAAATAATTTAAAATTTTAATAGTTGTAGAGACAAGAGAAAGTAAGTGCAAGTGAAACAATATTCTTTCATTTTCCAATAAGCATTAAAAATAATAAAAATGATATAAATTCTTTAATAGTTGCAGAGGCAAGAGAAATAAATGCAGGTGTAGGTATTTGAAAGTTCAACGTTCAAAGAAAAGGGCAATATTTTTAAAAATGTGAGAAGATAGAAGATACATTTGTCATTCAAACTTTTTATATTTGGTTAACAAATTTTTAGATCTATTAAATGTTGCAATTACAATAGATTTGCTAAATCATTTTTATTTATTTATAAAAACTATGTATTTGGTGAGAAGATTAGAAATGGATTTTAAAATATTTTGTGTATATTTTCTGGCACTTCTATTGTGTGTAAGTCTTCAACCATTGGCTTCCTTGGAGCAAAAAGATTTTGTAGTTTCCTCTTGGATGCTCAAAGGCAATGTGAATGAAATTTCAAATGGGCATTCATATATTTTTTAAGCAAATATTTTTTTTATTAAAGGGGTAAAACAAGTTTTGATGGGCCCCCAAAAACCCAATACAATCGGAAAAACATCAACGAGAGCACAACTGACCCACAAAAAAATCACAGATAGGTTTTAAAAGGACTTGAAAACCTTTTACACCATTGTAGCTAAGATACCAACACAAAGATGGTTTTAAAGGGACCAAAAACCCTGAACAAAGAGCCTGCAACTAAGTTGCCAAACAAAACAAACCTAGGTTAGCCTCCTACACCACCCCAGGATTCGTCCTATCATTCCGAGCACCCTTGACCTGGGTGTGGGAAACACAAGCATGTTTTAGAAGACCTCTCTTCCTTCTTTGAACAATCTTCCAAGAGACATTCTCCTCCAAAGACTCAGAGCAAGGGGAGAGGGGAGGGCTGGCCTCTATTGAAGCCTGAGCCCTTATAGGAGCTAAAAGAGGAGCTAAATGTGACACTGAAACCTCCAATAAAGTAGGAACAACAGACCCAACATCCAATGGCAAGGGGTCCAAAGGTGTAGTCGCCAGTACTGGTTCTTGAGAAGACGACCCTTTAGGAGAAATTTCAAAGTCACGACAGTCCTCCGGAGGGAATCGACTTAATAGGAGCCTCCAAGGTCTCTTCTTCCTCAATATCGAAATCATCAACAACCAAATGGTCATGGACTGCATTCCTCCACCAAGTCACCTCACCCTTCTTGCAGCGAGGACGAGGACACTCTGAAGCAAGGTGTGGTGAAGCATCTCTTGTAGCGAAAGGGAAGACCATCATAGTTGAGTGTTTGAGTACATAGTTTGTACCTAACAAGTACGACAATATCCATGAGAATGAGAGCAAAGGTAGGTTGCATCCTCCCATAAAAATGACTAAGAACACTGCCAATAGATTCAAAATAGGAAACTTCCCAAAATTGGAGAGGGAGATTTGGATAGTTTGACCCAAACATGCATGATACTTAAGGATTTTGTTAAAGGGATGAAGGAGGGAAACCATGGTTTGAGTGAAAGAGAGTGTTGTCCTCACATCCAAACCCCACCCTCTAACACCCACTTCCTATCATCTTCCAATTGAAAGGACACAATGAAAAATCCCCTAGCACAAGGATATAGTTGTATCTTGCCTTCAATGAGAGGTCTCCAGGATTCCAAAGCCCATTTGAGTTTTGGAAGAGAAGGCCATAAGCAAATGTTGATGACTTTCAAATGTGGGTTTTCATTACTTTTTCAATGTCAAAATGTTTTTTTGACAAAATTGGTGTTGATGACATTGGATATTAGGAGCAAGCAAAAATGAAACATTTTCCCAAAGCAAATCTTAGCACTAAAATGATTCCTTAATGCACTAGATTAAATATGAGTACTATGTCCACTTTCTAACAGATTCCTTAATGCACTATATTAAATGAGTATTGTGTCCACTTTCTAACAAATTCCTTGCTTAGTTTCATTTTGATGATATAAAAATTCTTTGAGATCTTTTGTGCTAGGTTTACTATTTGGGACATAGTTGTTAATGCCCAACCGTATCATATTAGAACATGCTTGGTCACTTTGAATTGCATGGTCTGCATGACATATATGTTGGCTCAAAACCTATTATCATTGGATGTCCCGGTTTTGTATTCTTCTTGTGTGGATAGTTTTCCATTCATTGTGGGATTGCACAATCTATGTTGATCAAGGCAATGAAATACATGTGTTGACCAAACAATTGATTAAGGAAAGGCCCTCACTATTTGAGAAGCTCTCTCTCAAATGTTTGCAATACCATCTATCTCTGGCCCTCATAGCAAGCTTGCAAATATCACACCAATATTTTTCTTGTTGGTAAGAGTCCACTATCATCATCAAAGTACTGTCTTAAAACAATTTAAGCAAGAAAGATTTTGGGGAGAGTTAAAGATTATAATAGTATCAATGTAGTTTTAGATTTGGGCATTGTGTCTTAAATGATTTCTTCATTTTCAAAGGCATAATAAGAATGTTAGCTTTAACAAGGATCTACAAATTGAAGGCGTATTGGAGGGAAAGGTAACTCTGGTGGAAATGGAGGTAAATTAAATAATAGAGGACCTAAAGTGAACCAAAAGAATAAATTGTCATAAATTCTCTAAGATATACACTAATCATTTAGTTCATAGGTTCATCTCACACTAGTGACTCCCCACCCATCTACTTACAACAAACAAACAAAAAAGTAGCTACCTTGTCTTCCCTAAAAATCAATTCATATTAGCTCCTTTACCCATCAGTCATACAGAGCCATGTAGTGGCAGTAAAGTAAATCTTAGCAAAAGAAGAGCAATGAGAGAAATTAATCAGTTATGCATTTATTTATCACCTCTGTATCCTCTGTGACTCCATCTCCTAGAGCACCATAGTATTGCACATTAAATGCTAGGTCACAATTATAGAAAGAGTCATTAAGAAACATTTGAGATGAAGGGTCACTAGAAGTTATTAGTCTAGATACATTGCCATCTCTAAGCAGAGAAAATAGACAAATTAAACCAATAACCAAAAAAAACATCTTGCACAAACTAAAGCATCTATTGTCTAGAGTATAGCCATCATGGAAGAAATATGGACAACTAATTAGTATAGTTGTTAGGTAATAATTTTGAGCTTGATATTGTAAGAAATGAAATAGCTAGTAGGTAGAAAGAGGTATTTAATAGTAGTGGCATACATTATACATGCTTCAACATTAGGTATGTCATTGTCTATTGTGGATGTATTTTATGTGAACTATTAGAAGTGCACTAGCTTTTAGGTGGCACTTGGTACCCGTGCTCTTTGTCATTAAAGCACTCTTATTTCATTCATAACTGAGCATCATTCTACTTGTTTTTGACATATTTAGAATAGGAAGCTGGCTTCACTAGATGTGGATACCCAAGGTAAAAGATTTTCACAACTCTAGTGCCTTTTTTAACACAACTCGAGTAATTCAACACGTGCCTTTCAATAGTTCTACTAAGGATGATAATCTCGAATATTTGTCTAGCACTTCAGACCAAGATCTTCTTGGTGGCAGAGTATTGAAACTAGTTAGAAGCTAAGAGACTAGTTACCTGCTTTTGTTTCCTGACTAAGTTATTTTTCTTATTATCAATTACAAAATTAAATTTAGAATTAATCATATGATAAGCTATATGTTTTGATATTGGTAAAAAAATGGGTTTTGCAAAGGGCCCAAACACTTTTATAATAGAAAAACCAAAGGAGAGCAAAACATGTTCCGTGAGGAATGGAACATCCTAAGGAAATAAAAACCATATAGTTGTAGCTAGGCTACTGAGAACAACACCACGAAAAGAAAGAACCTAAATAATGACATGCCCTCTCCAAGTCGCCCACACACTCCTAGTCTGAGTGAGTGACCGAGGAACAATCTTGGGAAGATCTCTCTTCCTCATTTGGACAATAGTCCAAGAAAGACAGTTCTCGAAGTCCTCAAACCAAGGAGAGGGCATAGGGATCCTCCATTGAAGTCCCCTCTAGGTCCAATTCATAGGGAGAAGAATCCCTTACTAGTGAATTTAGGTGGTGAGGAGACGTTGTAGGGGACAGAGCTGAACCTCCCACACTAACCACCTTGGGAGGTGTGGGACCAACAATGAGATAAATTGATGCCTAAAGCACACAACTTGCCTGAGATGCACTAACACCATGGGGAGATACCATAGGGGACACTAGCATGGCCACAACATGTCCCACCATTGGGGAAGTAGGAGGAGAAGAATCAACATCCTAAGAGTCAGAACCATCTAAATCATCAAGCATTAAGTGGGCAGGGAGGGCATTGCACCATCACGTAGCCAAACTAGTATGCTTGTGACTAGACTAGGGGCAATGAAAAACAAAGTGCCCAATAGTGAAACATCATCTACAACGGAAGGGGAGACCCTCATAATTGAGCTACTAAGTCCAAGGCCTATCCTCCACCATCAACACATCTCTAGGGAGAGCCTTGGAAATGTCAATGTCCACCAGTATACGAACATAAGTAGTATGGTCAATGTAAGAAGTAACTAAATCAACCTTCAAAAACCATCCAATAGTATTTCCAATAGCTTCAAAACAAGAGTCTTCCTAGAAGTGGAGAGGGAGATTGGGTAATCTGCTCCAAATAGACATGATATGGAGAGATTTTGTAAAGGTGTTGAAGGAGGGAAACCACAGCTTGAGTGAGAGGTAATGCTAACCCCACATCCAAATCCTACCATCGTACACCAACTCTCTATTAGCATGAGAAGAAAATGATACAATAAAAAACCCCTAGCATAAGGAAAAAGCTCAATTTCTCCCTCAGTGAGAGGCCTTTAAGACTCCAAAACCCACTTCTGTAGGTCAGGAAGAGAAGGCCACAATTGGTTAAATATGTATATTAGGGCACAACGAGCGTAATGAACTTCATTGCCAATAACATCCTATCCACATACCATGATAGTGGAGGATTTGGAACATGTCAGGCTTTGCCACATAGAGGAGGGCGAGGGGAACCAGATGGAGCTCCTGACCCAACTGCGGCTGCAAAGGACTTCACACCACTAGGAACAGTCGCAGAAACAGGCACCACAGATGCAGGGGCACCGTCACAAACCAAGGAGGTAGGAGAGTGAGTAAAATCCTTGGAAGAAATCCCTGAGCCATCGCCAGTGGTAGCATGGGAGCTAGAAGCAGCACCAATAGAAGCAATGTTGTCACTGTGAGTCGAAGAGAGTAGAGGAATATCCACATTTGAACGTAGAGGCAAGGTTTCGGCAACGAGCATGACCGGCATTTTTGAATGATAACATATTGTAATTTCATGTGGATTCATCTAATTAATTGGAATGAACATTATGATAACCTGTTAAAATTTTGTTTAACATTCCAACAATTGAGGATCCAACCAAAAATAATTTATAATGGGTTTCTTTGTATTCTTTATAATTGCATCTTGAAATGAGTATTTGTGATTGTGGCTTAAGTAAATTTCTTTTGTTTAACAGTTAACCATGTAGAATTATTTGTGTTATTTTTCTCTTGATGTATTTATGTGAGTATGTTTCCTTTTATGCCTTTGCTGGTGTCGTTTGGTAGAGTTGGTCATTTTACATGAAGGTGCAAAGCACTTTCCCTTTACGTGACACTTTTTGATCTGTAGGTTTCTTCTTGGTGGCATGGTGGCATATTATCAAAACTCATTTACTTTTCTTTTTTCTTTCTCTCTTTTTTTTGGGGGGGGTCTGTAGGGTTTTTCTTGGTGATAGAGTATTGAAACTACAACTAGGTGCATGTTACCTCCCACATATAGGTGGTGAAGATGCTCATTTTATATGTATAGGTGAACAAGTTATTGACGTTTCTAATTGTGTGGGAGAATGGGCTAAGATGGGTGTTAATGTAGCTATGTATGCCTATGAACTAATGGCTTATTATGTGGTTGCAATTCAAGAAGGTTCTATTGATTTTTCAAGGGTCTTTGAGAAAGCTAATGTTTTTGAGAAAACTAATGTAAGCACAAAATCTAGGGGATAATCAACAACTTGTATGTTAGCCCTTTCGAATTAGGGTCTTATGCTATCAATTTAGGGGATAGTGGATTTTTAGTAGTGAGGGATGGATGCAAAATATTCATATCTCATGTATAGCAACATAACTTCACTTTCACATTTTAACTCGAAAGTGGAGGTGCTAGTGACCTCCCAAATGGACAAAAATAACACAAATAACATAAATTCATGACTTAATATAGGAACTACTAACAATATTATCTATCTTCATTTCTTCATATGGATTATTTTCCAATTGGAAGGTGCATGATACTTGTTATTGTAGAAATCTATTTGAGATTAATGAATTGGCATCTTAGATTCAGATGTAATGTATTATTTTATTTTATGATGAATACAAGCTATATCACTATTTTTAAATGTGCTCATTTGCCTTGGGGTGAATGATTTTCTTTTGTGTATAATGTAAAATAGCACAATCACAATTGTAAGGCTTTTTGAGGTATTTTTAACCTCCATTAAATTATATTATGTTTTTGTTAAATATAATTGTTACACAAAACTCTTTTCTAATAGGACACAAAACTGCACCAACAAGAAAGTAAAGATGGGGAATTCATTTGACCTAATATGATTACATTATTCCAATTAGTGCTATTCATGGGAGTTTTGGGGTTGCTAATGAAACTAGAATTAAATAGACAAACATTGAAAATTGCTAATAAAATGTTGATTTCAAGGTATATAATGTTGTTAGTTAAATTGAAACAAGATGTCATTATAGCTGTGTAAATTAAGTTTGATTCTAGAGTAAGGAGGACCTAAAAGTTAATTCTAATGTAAAAAATAAAATGTTACTTATGTTAAATTGAAATAAGATGTAACATGAAATTTAACCACTTTGCTAGTGTAGTTTTATCTCCTTATCCACTTTATTGCATTTATAGAGGTCATAATTCTTTGATTGGAAGACTCTACTTTCCTCTTTATTTATCTAGAGCTTGGCCAATATTTATTCCCCTATGACTTAATACTCATTGCAGTTTTTTGATGGCTTGAGTACACTTGCTCTCCATCTAGTCCAATTTTCCTAAACTCATCACACCCACAATTTGGAATTGTGTTCTTCATGGCTTTACATCCATGATATTAATGAGGATTGTTTTTGTTTTTCAAGTCCAATCTGTAACTTTTGATTCTTTTTGAACATTGTACCATTTCTACTAATTTTGGTTCTTTTACACATGCTATAATCTATTCATTACTTCCATGGAACTTTTCGTTGCATGATTTTTTTCATCACTAGTTTTATTTATAACCCTCGCAAAAGACTTGGAAAAATTCTCTTACGAAATCTCATGTGTAACTACACAACTTATAGCTACAATAATTCACTATTTAAATGCTTTCTATTTTTATATGTTAATTCCAATGATCTAGCTATTGATGAAATATAAATTAATGAAATATACAATTATGTGTTTTTACTTATATTTCATGTTTGAAATGTATGGAACTATTGTATTATTTACTAAAAGCAATATATGTAATTGTATTCCTAATGTACATGACTAAAATCTATTTTATTTTAGCTGAAGTTTTGAAACAATATTCTAAGCTACTTTAACAAAATTTGTATAGTTGGGATAGATGTATGAGAGTGTATTGTGACAACCAATAAGAGTGTATTCTTAAAAGCCTCCTACTCTTACATCGAAAATAACAATATGTGGAGGGGAGCATCCTACACTGAAAAAAGTCCACCAAAGAACAAATGATCTTAAGTTATTCCAAAACCAAAATAGTGGATTTAAGGTGTTTACAATAGGATTGAATCCCCCCATTTGAAGTTTTTGGATAACTGTAAGTGTTCTCTACTTCTAGGTGCTGTTTGACATTTTTACCACATTTTACACATTAATCTAGTGACTAAGTAAAAATTATGATATTTCTTACATTAACTTAAAAAAACTAAAACACAATTGACATAATATATATATATATATATATATATATATATATATATATATATATATATATATATATATATATATATATATATATATATATATATATATATATAATAACTTTTTTTAAGTAAACAAAATAAAATAAAAATAACTCTTCACATAAAAATAAAGTAAACAATGTAAATAGAATAAACTAATTTTTAAATAAACAAAGTAAAATAAAAATAATTATAATTTTGAAAAGTGTGCTTGTGTTTAGTTACTATCTCAACTCATATATCTAGGGCTATTTGTTATCATTGTTTGATTTGTTTCTTATCCCTATATATTTTATGTGAGGGTGTTTTGTAACGCCCCGCAAGGAAACCCCAGAGGACAACACAACTATGCTAAACAATAGGATTAATTTTTTTAATTTTTAAAGGTAGAAATAACAAGGTAATGTCAACACGTCAATACATATCATTAAACGAACTTGTCCTCTAAGGTTCCATAGTTGCATTACTTACTAAACTAAAAACAAGATCTTACAACATCATCAATAATTCAATTCTAATCTATTGCTTCACATGTAAGAGCACATACATTACCATGATATAACTTTAATTAAGAAATCAACAAGGTCATATATTTAGAACTGTAAATACATATACAAATTCTTTACAATAGGGTATTACATCATTACATCATTCACACCATCTCTTTCTGAATTACATACGAATACTTACAATATGATAAATCTGATATACAAAACTAGCACACGAGAATAAATAGCTACCTCATCAATATGGAACATAAATCTGGAATTTGCATCACAATATCCATTCTTCACGCACATGAACATTAGCAAGGGAGAACCAATGGAGAAAATAGCACTAGCACCCGACCACGTGGAACCCTAAGGTCCACCCCTCCGTGCTAGGAGATAACATAAGGTTTCCGCAGCAACAACAGATAAGAAGACAGAAGACTAACAGGTGCAAGGACTACACAGGACTCAAGTACAACACGGTTCAACAAGACGACACAAACAGCAAAAAAACAACACTCCCTCACTTAACAGAACTTCCAGAGGCATTCTTACAACATTAAGAAAGAACAACAAGAGGGAATGCTAGGCTGCAGTAGGGAAGGTGTCATCACATAGCACGTCATGGGTTGCCCTGGCAGGTCCTCCTAGGCACCGGCCCCCATCTTGGGTTATCCTGGCAGCCTCTCCCGATCGCCGGCCCCCATACAAACTCATGCGGAACCAACATACCTCTCATGAGGACAAGGCAGCTGATTTGCCATTCCAGGCCTTCTCATCTCATCTCAAGCCTAAACGAGCACTTGAGCCATGAGTGAGGCATACTCTATCTTAATTAATGTGAAAGCTCTCCCACCCTCCAAATTTATTATTAAGTTATCACTGGATTAACAACTTCCAATGGGTTATCCTGGCAGCCATTTTGGGCACCAGCCACTCATTGAAAGCCACCTCCCCACTTACATCTAGAAGACCCTAACCATCAAGCAAGACATAAGAACAAGATTCCATATACCATGCAAGGCATTTACCTTCTTGCATACCAATCTCAATAAAAAGTATCCCAAAGCAAGGCATGGGTCCTCTTGCTCCAAAAAATTCTTAACCATAAACAAAATGTAAGCTAGAGCAAGGCATGGGTCCTCTTGCTCCCACAAATCTTAACCATAACAATAAAAATGACTCTACCCTTCATCATAAACATGACAACAACATGAGTTCCATAAACAGAGGGAAGTCAGCATCAAATAAAATCAATACATATACCACCATAAGCAAGGTTACATAAACACACGACTACCCCTCCTGGCCTCTGGAAATAATTTTCCCAAATAACACAACGCATGACCCATATCACATCAACTCCCAACACATCATCACCTAAACGACCAAAATAAGATCATTCATCAATAATTCAAATACAACACCACAATTGCAACATACAAATAATGCACTAATTATAAGTCTTGATTGACTAATTTTTACCTAGTTAGGTTAAGAAGGTAATAAAGGCTATCATTGAAGAAAAGTTATATATATAAGGTCTAACACCAAACATTCATAATTATCCGATTGATATTTGTTATACTTTCATCATACTTCAGTCAGCATATCTATTAGTACACTCAATGACATAAATCATTTGAGCACCAAGTTGGTAATATTACTTATCACTACCTTTTACAATTCTATTTAAAGCAATAACCTTAACATTAAATCGACCAACTCACTAATCCATAAGAGGTCAACTATGCTAGGTTCTAAAACATGATATAATCAACACATCGATTTTAACTAGTGACTAAATTCATAAAATGACAACTACCTTTAACCAACTAAGATTAATAATCTAACTTATTCCTTAACCATATAACAAAACTATTAATCTTTGAAACATCACAATGCAAAATTTATTTAAGATCTAAATTCTATTGAAAGAATAACACAACTACACGCCTTCAATTGTACCTTTCTATCATGAAAACTACTAATCTCTTTCTAATCTACATATCAAATCGCTAAAGCAAGTTTATTGGCATTAAGTTCACATAATGTAACATCTTACACAAAATTGACTATTTCTCTAATATAAGAATTACATAAATAATTCTATTCCACTTCACTATTGACCAATTTACCATAATTCTCTTCACTACAATATTTTTAAATCATATTTATCTATGTATTATTTCTATTTGTCCTCCCAATCCATCCATAATTTAAACTCTATAATACAAAACATTTGCAAACTAATTTCATAATCACAAATAATACTACAAAATATTCTCCACTAAACATATTTATATTTACTATCTTTTCTATTTGTTAGAATCATTCTAAATTTAATTTCCTTATTTATTATTCAAAACTTATTCAATTTTGTCCTATAAATATAATAAGAAGAAGTTCTTATTAACCTTTTTTTTTTAATAAAGAAGAAAAATACGTTTAAAGGAAAGAGAATTAGTCCAAAATTCTTAACATAGGTATTAAAAGAAAAGAATATTGAAAGGTCCAAGGGATATGCCGGTAGACAAATTATAGTAACATTTAATTGTATAAACAGCCATATAACTATATATTTATATATATGCTTGAAAATATTAATGATGAAAACAAAGATAATTCTATCATTAGTTCCACTAAGACTCAAATTTGGGAATTGAGGATCATTATCAACATTGTTTTAGGTGACAAGACAACTTCTTCCTAAGAATAGCGAAATGATTCTCAATGGGTTTAAGCTTTGGCCACTATATGGAAATCCCATTAATAAGATACCTATAATTATATAAAAGCCCGTACATATCTAACTTTCTCTTTTCCTATAAGCCAAGATCACAGGCAGTTTCCCTTGAGAGCTGTAGCAATGCTAATAACAACGATAATGGCAAAATGCAAAGCATGATTGCAACGATTGACAGAGACAATACTTTCATTATGATATAAACGGTTCAAGGATAAGACCCCAGAGATTTTTGAGCAGTTGCAAGGCATTCACTGACGGAATGAATCTAGCATTAAGCATAAAGACTTTGTGGCAAAACGCCAGAAGGTAATTAGCAATACGTTTGCTGTTGGTTTGATAGAATGTCACAAAAATAATAGCGAAAGACTGCAGAAAGCACACAATGGATACAAAGATAGGCATTAGACCTATAATGAACCTACACGTTTTCAGTTTGTTTAATCGAATGACTCAAAAGGTATCAAAAAAGTATGCAAAAATTACAAGACTGAATTCGCAAGAAAAGGGCTTAGAATCTTCTAAGCAAACTACGAACGGGGCATGGTATGGATTTCTGCCTAAAACTCAAAGGACGTTAATCTTGCCAGAACGAGAACTGCAAGGCAAATAGCTAACAGCCAGTGAATAAGGAAACACATTCAAGGTTTAGAAGTATCTGACAATCGTCCACCTTAAAGTTGCCCCCAAAATTTGCTAATTTGTAGATTTATCAATAGCATTTCGTTGAGGCCAAGGTTGGAATTTCAACAAAAATATCTAACAGGTTAGGAGATAAATTGCGACAATAGCCAAATTACAACCACTCGAGCCAAAATGGTAACTTGAAACGGCGTGATCGCTTATTGATATGTGTGCAGCGAGATTAAAGCCAATATCTAAGTGGTAACTTTGATAGGCGGTAAACAACTGGGCAAATCATTACCCCAACAAAATACAAAGAAAAAGTAATCTCAGGAATGAAAGGCTCGCTGGCAACGTACAAAATAGATTTGATGAAGAGTTTGAAAAATCATTCTACAAAAAAAGATCAAATACTCAGGTTTGCTCTCACAGCCAGAAGTTTACCAGTGCCGTTAAAAAAAAACTTGGCTATTCTAACATTTAAAGAAATTTATATAATTGGAATGCCCAGGTTAACACTATGCAGAAACACAGAACGGCTAGAGAGTTGTCGACAGAAAACCTAGAAAATTTTGCATAATTTGAACAAGAGAATCTATTGAAATAGTCACAAAGGAAAGCGATATTAACTGTTGCAATGGTACGATACCCTGATAAACAAGCATGCAGAGGCAGAACATGAAAAAAATCCCTTTGGGCAAGGTTCAACATGAATGCAAAGTTAACACACTTACAAGAAGGGTTTGGTAATGGAAGCATGTGAGCCAACTCAGTATACTACACAGAATAACTTAAGGTAAAATTACCCATGACAAAAACTTTAAGCAAGTGATTCTCAGGACAGAGTCATTAAAATAAAACAATCAGATACATACCTGATTCAAAACGCTATTTTTCAAATTACTCTTCCTGCCTTCTTTTCACCCCTCTCTGCCCCCCGTCTCCCTTCTCGAAAGAACTCATTTATTTTCTTTTAAAAAACTGCCAGATTCTCACTAATTGAGGATTTCTAACCAAGACAACTCAGGAAGACGTTATTAAAAGATCTACGTTAAAAATAGAATATCTTGACAACACACACCCAATGAATTTATTTCATGGCATCAACAAGGAGTGTTAAATAATTTGAGATTATTCCTCACATAGATTCATTAATAAAATCCCCAAACAATATTTTATTTACCTCCACAGACAAATTATTCATTTATTAAAGAGAACTATTAATTCCTTTATAAAAAAAACACCGATTAACCATCAAAAAACAACTTGACGAGCTACACACCAAGTGGGATCTGACAACAAAACAGAATCGAACAACTGAGACTCGCAATCACGACCATACGGACAGGACACGGGATTGAAAACTTATCCTCTCCGAGGAAGGTGACTGGCTGAGGGAAACCTTACATTATCTCCGTTCAACAATTTCCATTGGTCAAGGCACGCTCAGACCTGTTAGTTCAGGTAGAGTTGATGCCCGGTATCTGTTCACTCAACCATACCAATTAGAGTACATAATAGCCGAAGCCCTAGGAAAAGAACTCTAACATTCGTATCTCATTCCCGTATGTCCATACGTTTAATGGTACGATGTCGCCCTTTCCATCTAACCTAACAATATACTACTGCATCATCTGACTGTAATATTAACATGCATTTTTACTTACAGAAGCTTATGTTCTATTTTCATCTGCAGATTCCTTAGCTAGACTACCTGCTCAACCAAGGTGAAAACGGAGGGGCACTACATGTTTTATTCCCTCGCATAAATTTGTGATTCCATTCAATCTTACACCCACTTAGTTCTTGGCATTCAAGATTTATTTCTGATTTCATCTTTCAAATATAACATTTTTTTAGTTTCTAAGTTTTAGATCAAATCCCAACCTTATTTGAGCCTTATTACCTTACAGATTTTTTTTGCTTTTCTGTTTATGCCAACGGTCATCTTCATCTCCCTTTAAGTAGAAGTCTTTGACTGAATCTACAATGGACATGAGTCAAGCTAAAGATGGTATGATTGAAAATTGGAATGATAAAAGCTCATCTTAATGCAGAGGAAACATTTGATCATAATGCCTATGCTAAGTTGATGGATAAGCAAGATATTGCCTAGACTACACATATGTTATGTTTTAATCTTACACATTTGGTTAGTGATAAGAATTCTACACACTTGATTGAGGTTCTACATGATTTGTTGATTATTAAACCATATGGATTAGAGGTGCTAATAGGTACAAATGAAAGGATCGATTCTTCACTTGAGTCATTTGAATGGTGTGTCACTGCCCTCCTCCCACCTAAGCCTCATCTTCTTTTGTCTCCTCTTAATTTCACTCCTTACTATGGTAGGATATTGTTTCCTCCTCTTCCCACTTCTGATTTGAGTCACTTCTTGTCCCCACTTCTCATATTTTGCCTATTAGGTATGTCTATCCATGTTCCTTTACCTCTTCTCATCTTGCTAGTGTTGCACCTACTCCCCATTTTCATCCTACTAGTGCTATGAATTTCTATCATCCCACTAGCGTCATGCCCACTTCTCATCTTTCTAGTATTTATTTTCACCTCTTATCTTTCTTCTACTAGTGCTATGCCTACTATTCATGTTGTTTCCCCCCTACCATTATGTCCTAACCATTTATACCCCATCCATGTAGTTGCTCACATTTCCAACTCTAGTGTTCCTCTTTATGCCTTTGACACACTTATTCAAAGACTTGATATAATGGAGAATAATTTGATGCCTTAACTCATGGAAACAATAAGAACAAATCTTTTGAAACACAACATACTCCACTTGTAAATGAGATTGTAGCTTATTTATTAACAATTGGATTTGTAACACCTTGGTTTGAAATGTACAACAGTAAAGTTGGTCCTACAATACATGTGAGGTCTTTTACCCTTTCTTATTTGGAAATGATCTACCATCTCCTCTTTTTGTCTCTGAAGTGCATCCTTGATCATCTTTTATACTCGATTGAGTTTTTATCGCCACTGTATCTTTGTCCAAGACAGGAAGATATTTTTGCTTCATATCCATCTTACACTCAGTGTTCAAATTTTTTCTTTTGTTGTTCTCTTCAAGTAAGAAATCTTGCATTGCAGCTTTGGTAACTTCAAGGGGTTGCCTTGCTTCAGATTTCATTAGAAAAGTTTTTCTTCAGATATTCCAAAAGATAACTAGTATATATGCATGGCTTTTCCAAATGGATTTAACACCTGATTTTCTCAATTCCCACAAATTCTGTGTTCTCAAACAATTGCTCTCTCATTTGATTGGCAACTTCAAGATTGAAAACCTCGGCATTATTGCCCCACAAGAGGAGAATTTTCTAATTAAGAGATGGAACCTAGGCTACTTTGTTACTTTCAACCAGAGCAGCTAGAATCTCTCTCCTCTCCCTATTATTGAGCATAACCTCTAGAAAGTCTCTGAAGAGAAAATGTGGGAGCCAAATTTTCTTGTAACATACCACATAAAACAATGCTTAAGGCCTTTAACTGTGGTGGGAAGTAGAAGCCCTATTTGTAATGTCCCCTTGTCACATACCAAAATTTCTCAACCTTGTACACAATTTCAACTTGCAAAAAGAGAACATTAGTACACTAAACCCTCTTTGATTTTCAACTAATTGCAATAGATGTAAAAAGTATTCAAATCATACAGTAACATTGCTCTTATAATCTTATGATTAACATCAAATATACATTTCACATCTTTTAACAATAATCTTATGATCACTACACATTTCTATTACTAATCTTATAATCATTATCATTGTATATTTCACATGTTCCCTCAATAATCTTAAGTTCACTATCAATATATATTTCACATTCATATCATTAAATGTCATGATCACTATCAATTTACATTTCACAGTATCATTATCCATGCATTAATCATTAATTTCACATGAGAGGAGTGATATGATGTCTTTGCCACTTCCATTATGGGTCCACTATTTCTATCATTTGACTTGAGGAGTACCTTTTGTACCCTGTTGAGTCAAGGACACTATGATAATCCTTGGTATGAGGGATGCCTTTTGCACCTGTTGTAACCAAGGCCTCTATATCATACGAAGGCACTTTCGTCGTTTTCCTTATCATGACATTAAATCTTTAATTTAAACAATGTCTTATATGGGGACATGACACTATTGAACTTGAAAATCCAATCCTGTTGAGAGAAGTTTGGCCAATTGAATCAGTCATGTCAATCACAGAGCCACTAATCACTCGATAGGTAACGAGTTTTTGGATACATTTCTGCCATTTTAAAAGTCACCATTCCTCCATAGCTAAAACCTACCATGGTGCACTTCTCCACTTTCAACTATTTCAACATTTTCATCAAACATTCTGCCTAAAAGGTCTTAGACCTTTGCCAACTCACAATTGTAGACCTCCCAAAAAAGAGCAAGTCAGGGATATAAACAAAGTACTCCTTGCTTAGTTTACTAACCTAAAATTGCCATGTCACCCCTCCTTCTGCAACAAAGCCCTGTACCAAAACCAATGGAGGCTTTGTGCCACTTTTTATAGGAACCCAACAACTCATATTGGTTCCTTCTTCAATTTCAACCAACTTAGGTTCCAACCCCCCCGCTTCCCCACCCCCATTTTAATACCTTTTCCAATAGGGAGCTTTTGTAATTCCACAAAATTTATTCTCCATCCCAACATTGTTAATATATATTCACAAATTTGTCTATCTGAAGATGGATAAGCTAGCTCACTTGAAACATGAGACAAAATTGTTTACACAGTCAGGAGATCTCAAACAACGAACATACTCCATAGAATTGATAATCTCTTATTTCAATTCAAAGCCACTGAACACACTAGAACTTGGCCACTAAATTTGCTTTTCTTTACACATTTGCCCAAACCTGCCATGTCCTTAGATGTCAACCAAATTTCAAAAATATCTCAGCCTACAGTCATGACGTTTCACCAGCCAATTGCATGGATTTCCATCAGACCACGTTTCCTTGTTGCGGCCCCTGTGATTTCACCTTGATCCATGGTCTCCATCTCAACACACAGGCGTAAGGAAAACTGACAAAGTTGAGGTTTGCTGTCTTTACATTTGCCTTGTTCGCGCTTGTTTGGTGCCCAAGAAGAAAATGCATTTTGCACAACTCGCGGCCTTTGGTGTGTAAAGTAGAACATATCCAACTAAAAAATGCATGTCTCCATTATGCTCGCCGATGGATGGCCACAACCTGGTCAATGCCTCTCATTGCCAATTAAATTTGCACATGACGCAAATGCAATTGACGAACACAAAATGCAACTGGACTCGAGACTTGAGGGGATAGTCTCTAAACTTCTTGAAGCATTGCGACACTTACTTACACAATGTGGGAATGTATTTGCAATCAAAATGAAGATTGTGACGCAATCCCAAATGCGACAAGGCAACAAAATTTACAACACTATTCACAAACTAAATCACGAACATCAAGGCAACTAGGGATAGGATGGGTGCTAGCAACACAACTCAATGAAGACTTGAGAAAGAAGGGTCCCTAAATTTGGCAAAATTTAGGGGTGTGTTGTGGAGGTCACACTAAACTCCTCCTAATCAAAATTTGAATATTGTTGGTAATCTTTTTCCTTCTAATAATCAATCTAATAGTGTGGATTTATTTTAGTATAATGATGAGATATATGAGCATGATGTTAGTGATCAACATATGGTGCTACATGAGTATGAGGATCATTTTGTGGATATGTTCTATAGTAGTACAACTTCCTATTCTTCTATGCTTTTCATTAGTATTGAGTATTGGTTTATAAACGAATGAGTACAAATTTTGGGGATTGAATATGTGAAGTGTCTATGTCCTATTAGTTTCAAAAGGATGAATATGGTGCATCTAATTCTTTCCTTGTATAACCTTTGTTAAGTTGGGAATTCCAATCTTCCCCATAAATATTAAGAATGGATGTTTTTATTGGAATGTTAAATTGAAGGGTCATGCGAATATATAGTCCTTGAGATGTAAACAATAATTATTGTTTACTTGACTTGTTTCCCTTACTTGGAAGGGTTGTTATTATGTGAATTCATTCTAAATGAAAGGGGTGGAAATTTTTAGTGTGAACTACAGAGCCTCTGATTCCCTTAAAGGGATACATAGTTTGGGCCATTTTGAACGAACCTCCAAGGAATAGGTCTGTCTTAAGGATTTGTCATGATATGAGAGCTTACTCTATTTTGTTCAAGAATGTGAGTTTGTGACATAAAGTGCTATCATTGCCATGTTTGTTAATGTTACAAAACTAACACTTCTAAACTGGAATAAATTATTAAGTTATAAAAACGCTTGGTACCACAATCCCAAGTGAACAATACAATAAGTTGCTTGGTTAATTAAGGTTGCATTAAGATGTAATTAAAATGTTAGTTAAAAAAAATAGTAGTAACCAAGGGTGATTGTTACATCCTTTACCTACTCATGGTATATTGTTCATGGTTTGCTTTTGTTCTTGGTCAATGGAAAAAAGTTTCCACAATTCGTTGCATGCTTGACACAATTAGGCTAGTGCTTGTTAGGGAGGGACAACTAATCTACATGGCAACTCAATTGTACCTAAAATCATCTTACATCCATTATTACCTATCTCATCACCTAACTATTCCTTCAAAATTAGGATTTATTTATTTAATTATTCCAATTTGTCTACCAACATTAATTAAGTAATATTAAATAAATTTAATTAATAAATTAACTATTCTTCCAACATTAATTAAATAAATAAAGACAATTTAATTAATTAATCAATCAATCCTCTATACTCCAACCTTAATTAAGTAAATCCAACATTTATTTAATTAAGTTAATTACTCCCACTCCAAAAATTAAAATATGATTTATTTATTTCTTATTTTCACTTCTATAGTTGACTTTAAATCAAAATTAGTTAACTAACTAGTCAACCTAGTTAATTGATTAATCAACCTAGTTACCTAATTAATCAAATTTAGTTGACTAAAATAAACAATTCGTTAACTAGCTAATCACTTGCACAATCTAACCCATGATTATTCATGCAATCTTGCACTTTGCATGCATGAAATCCTTTCAAGCATCCCTAGCCATTGATCTCTTAAATCAATCTTATCCATTGACTTTTAATTCTCTCAATCTATAAATCCAGCCACACCCAATCCATTTGCAACAAGCTCTTAGATTGCAAAGTTATGTTGTAGATGTGAGCAATCAACATTCAATCTCAACAAGAAAACTCCTTTGACCATAACCATCATTTGGTGCAACAAGGGTTGGTGTTGATGAGAGCTTTCTAAGTTTTCATTGATTTTTGTTAACCCTTTGCTTAATCTGAGGTGGTGTTAGATATGAAATAGGTTTTTTGTTTTGATTCATTGTTCATCATTTTATTTCATATTTTACCATCCACATTCTGACACATCTGGTGGGACCCCACGGTTTTGATCTAGTCTTGATTTTACATGTTTGTTTAGCTTGATTTGACAAGTTTCCTTAAAGGGTTTGATTTGGTTTTTTGTTGGTCACTTACATTTAGAAACACTTTGGCGCAAAACAAACGCTTGCATTGCATTTAGAAAGTGTCAAAATAGAAGGATCGACTGCCAATTTATCAAATTTGGTGTAGGTCAAACCAAGGCAAATTCTATTTTTAGCCCCAAGCATGCAACCCAAGGCCATACAAACGACTGTATAACTAAAAAATTAACACTTTAATTTTGTTTATCCTTTTTTAAAAATATTTTATTAAAAATTATTTTCATTGTTTAAAAATAAATTATAGAAAACATTTATAAAAGAAAAATTGAAAACAAATCAAAATTTTAGAAAAAAATTGAAAAGGGGGCGGTACCCTACTGCGTAGGAACTGTAGTACCTTGTGTAGGTAGGGTACACAACTTGTCAGTCCCACTAATAAACCACACCTACCGGCATTTGAGATTTAAAAAACCCATTGAAAACTCCAATAATTTAAACTACTAACTGCTAGCCACCAGCTGCAACACTTGATTGCCAGCCATTAACCACCTCCTGACCACGACCCTAACCACTGCCCAACTACCAAGATTAACCAAATGGTTAACTGCGAGCATAAATTGTGACCACTAGTGCTAACTGCTAGCATGGAATGTGACCACTTGGCTTATAGCCCCCCTCATGACCTAAACTAGTCATTTTTTTCAAATTAGCATAACTTTTGTTAGGCATATCAAATTTTCAATTTTTTATAGGCGTTGGAAAGATGACTCAGAGCACTTTGCTTTAGATGAGGTGATTTTTGCATATTGTACCCCAAACATTAGGTATAATTGTTTGAAACCCTCTGTTTGTCTCCAATCTTTGAACAAGCATATCTTTCACATGCAGAGTAATTTTAGTGCCATTTTTTTAAATTGATAAAAAAATCATGAGGAATCTCATGCTCACATCAATTTTTCTATTGAAAAACATTAATTTCTAATTTTTGTAGGGATTTGATCTTTATTGCTAACACCTTTATTATAGTATTTCTCTATTCCAAGGCCATTTTATCAAACTACTAACATCCTTATGTGCAACTCGCTTGTCCAAGATCTTGTTTTATCACTAGTCTAGTTGCACACTTGTATTTTAAGGTCAAAGAATCTCATTTTCCATGTTTGTGAGGACTTCTAAGTGTGTATGCTCTATCCGTGCACTCTTAGGTAACCTTGGAGATCAAAAACACCTTTTTTAGTTCTCTTCTTGTTGTGTTTTACCCAAGAACCCAAGTAGTGTATGATCTTCCCTCATGCCACAAGGCAATCTTGGGAAACAAAAGCACTAGGGCTTCTTTCCTACTAGTGGGCCTGCCCTTGGATTTTATCACATTGGGGGATGATTTGAACCATGTGTTCTGACAGGGTATAGAAAGGGGGGAAATCAAAAGCTGTACCTCAAAAGAGGATTTTTGTGTTTGACACAACCTTGTTGTCCATAAGAGGGGACAAGGTGAAGTGGAAAGGGATTCGACCCACGACCACATGCTTGTAGGGATACTCCTTTTCATAGACTTTTGCCTCTTGTACCCTTGGGTATATTGAGCACACCCCCTAGCAACTTGTAAAGCCTAGTAAGGACCATCAACTGTATATGTTTGTGGTGCATCAGTTAGTGGTTAACGCCGAGAACCTACTCACCTCATGCCCCTAGAACTAGGTTTGTATGCCATATATGCTCCCCCCTCATGCCATAAAGTGATCTTGAGTGATTATAATAGTCAATGCCTCATCATGGACTTTACACTCCATGACTAGACAAGACATTAATAGTGGCCCTACAAATGTATACACACCTACTTGAATAAAATAGGCTTGTTCATGTGCTTGGCGTGTTTTCTTGTGTGAAACCCATGAATACCATTTGAATCCAAAAACATCAAAAATATTGCAAAATCCAAAAATCCCCTCAAGTAAATCCCTTCCAAAAATCTAAATCCCCTCAAATCCCAAATCGATCTAATTCCTAACCAATCCCCTCATCATCAAATCATACCCAAAATAAATCAAACTCTAATCAAAACCCATCCTAATCCACTCCAATCCCAATCCACCCCCAGTCAAAACCCAATCTCTCTTGATCAAAATCCATCCCAAAATCTTAATCTCCCAAATCCTCTTCGTCCTAACATCCACCAATCATCCATCCCACATATAACCACTTAAGGCCTTAAGCTCAATCATCCAAATCTATTGCCTAATCTAACTTCACAATCAAAATCCAATAATGTCTTGTACCCTCATCTCAATCCCCATCAATCTTCATCCGATCAATCCTAATCTCATTCAATCAATCAATCATTCCAAACCAAAGCCAAACCCCTCAAATCAAATCCCATCTAACCAATCATCCAATAAGGCCTATCACCCCTAATCCATCCCAATACCAATCAAGTTCAATCCAACCCAAATATTAATCAATCCTAATCACATTCCATCTCTATCATCTCATCCAAATACAAACCTAATCATTCCTAATCTACTCCAATTCCCATCAAAATATCCCCCATTACCAAACTCCAATCATCATCCTAGATCTAAAGTCAATCGTTCCTTGAGGTCCTAGACCTTATCATCCAAATCAAACCAAATCTAATCCCATCTAACCAAATATCCAATCAAGTCTCAAATAATCTGACAAGATCTTATACCTTTATCCCAATCCTAGTCCATCTCCATCCAATCAATCCTAATCCAATTCAATCAACCAATCATCCCAAATCACTCAAATCAAACCCCATCTAGCCAATCATCCAATCAAGTATCAAATCATTCAACAAGGTTTTGCACCTTAATCCATGTTTCATCCAACCCAAACCAATCATCCAATAAGGTCTATCACCTCAAATCAAATCAAATCCAACATCAAGTGTCATGAATGCTTGATATTGATCTATCCAACATCAAGCTACCTAAAGTCCTAGACTAATCCCTCAAATACAAAATCCCCAATCTTTTGATATCAAAACAAATCTTAAGGTCCAAGTCTTAACACTCTAAATCCATCAAATCTATCCATCATCCAACCTCATCAAAATCCAAATCAAAATCTTGAATCCATTTTATTTTGAGGAGTCCCCTCAACATAACCAATCTCATAATAATGCCCATGTAAAACCCAAAATCAAAGTCAAAGCACAAGTCATGCATCCATCAGATCTGTTCCTTTATCCAAACCAAGCTAAAAACCCCTTTTTGAAACTAATGCCCATGCAAGACTCAAAATCATAGTAAAAAAAAAATTCATGCATCCATTAGATGAACTCCTTTATCCAAATGATTATGATGATAGCCTTGTGGATCAAAACGAGTATCACGATGACAATAGTCTTGATGATAAAACCCTTGACAACATCATTATGAGAAAAATTTCCATAGGCTCTAATCACCCAACCTTGAACAACTGAAAGCCTTTAGACCAAGAGCATCCTAGCTCATCGACTATCCTTCAAGCCTAAATCACATATCTATTGTTCGTACCTATGGTAACTTTGTCAAGGGAAACACCTCTCATTTTCCATCCATATCCCAATGCCCATCCTTATGTAAGGCCCTTGTCACCTCCACCTCCCATCCAAATATTTCATCCCCAAAATCCTTTCCATCCAACCGACCTCATCAATCCAAACACCAATCAATCCAAACATCTAATTCACTATCTAATCCTAACACATCCAAATGGTCCTTTTTAGATTTCCTCTTTCTCCTAGGACTACTAGCAAAGGATCCTAAGCACAAAAGCAAAAGTAAAGTTGTGGAGTCATCCAACTCCACTAATCCAAGGTCATCCTTCTTCTCTAGCACATGTAAATGTATTGTCAACGAGCAAGTTAGTAAACCACCACCTATCAAGAGTATCCAAGAGCCTCCTTAAACCATCATTCCTACAAGTCTACCTATGTGGGAAAACAAATGCCACTATTTTCAGAAACCCATGACATCCATCAAATCCCAAATTCATAAGCATAAAAAATCCCTCACCCATCCATGTGCATAACTCAAGGGGTCTCTCCATGCACTCATTGCTAACAATGATGTCAAAACAACATGACACTCTTCCATTATGTCATCCGAGCAACATTAGGCTAGTTAGGATCTTGTTCCAAAGCATGCCCAAACATGTTCCCAACACATCAAGATCCAAGCATCCAAACTAATCCCTTTCATGATGCCATCTCCCAAAATCAAAGCATCCCCATAACCATCCATGATCAAGAAATCAACACTAATCCTATCCACCATCCCACAACTCCCCTTTACATGAGGATATCATTGCCCTTGTTGAACGCATAGACAAACAATATGATCATAATGAGCATATTGGCAATCAAGTTCTACATGATGTGGATCCCATCAAGCATGAATATGACAAAATCACAAGTGATCATAGTGAGCTTGTAATTGACCAAGCCACTACAATAATGACCATAGAGAAAGCATAAACATCTTATCAAGTTGGCCTAGCCACCTTCATCAAATCTGGTCTCCTTGTAGACGAGCTAATTGCAAGTTCTAATTCTTCCTGGCAATACACTAAGGGACTAGCATCATGTTTCAAAAGCAACAAGTACCCCATTGCAAAGAAAATTTGTCAAGTCATGAGTTACAATGGCAAAGGCTCGGGCCTTCATGAGCAAGGCATCCTAGAACTTGTACAGTGTATGCAAATCATGGACATCAAGGCATCAACTACAATTCTTGTAACAAACAATCTAATGGTGTTAGTGACACTTCAGTGATCACTAAGGGAAATTCATCCAATGAAAACATCGCGATAAGGATCATTAATAGCCCCTACAACAAGCTTGCTATTAGTAATCATTCCACCTCCACTATCCATATCATCAAACTTTATCCTCCACATCCTCAACCCATTGATTGGGACCAACAAAATTGTAAATCATAAAAAGCAAAAGATCTAAATCAAACATCAAAGGCAAATGAATCTAAAAATCAAGGAAGACACAAAAAAAATATGGGCCATAAAGAAAAATGGACTAATCAAATCAAGTAATCACTCAAAACATAAAGTCACATTGAAAGATGCACCTTGCATACGATAGGTGTCCACTGCCTTCAAGATTATCCACACTCCCAACACTTAAGGTGTATAAGAATGTTGGACCTAATCACCATCCTAATCCAAAATCCAAACTCCATAATCCAGCATCACAAGTATGGAAAGTCAAGAATCCTCCAACCCAATCTAAATTGCCAATCTATCCACCTAAATCCTACAAACCTCAATCACTTAATTCCACATCCAACATCCCCCATCCAAATCCAAAATCACGCCTCAAATTCAAAAAACCCAAATTCCAAATTCGTCGCATTGTGACAACACTTCTTTATCACAAGGGCTATGTGTTAGATTCAAGACATACAACTGAGAGGGGGGTGAATAAGTTGTCCCAAAACTTTCTTTCTATTAATCACTTAAATCCTCTTGTAATTCAACAACATAATAATAAATCAATCATGGAAACATAATGCAACAATTCAAGAGCAGAAACACATTAACACATATGACACCAAGATTTTAACATGGAAAACTCGGTTAAGGGAAAAACCACGGGGTGACTAACCCAAGATTGTATTCTCTGTTAAAAGAATAAGAAAAATAAAATGGCACATGCCAATTAGGGCTCACTGCTCAAGCACACTGCTCACAAGAGGCCCACTGTCTACAGGAGACACACTGTCTATAGAATGATAAATATTACATACTTGAACTGAAGAATAGCATCTTCACCATACTTGAGTCAGTTCCATTTAAGCCCAATACTTTTGCTCTTCCTTTCGCTTCTTTACTCTCTACCACACTCTCATCTCCACCAAGATGCTTTTGAAATGACTTCACAACTTCTTATTTATATAAGACATCGATTTAGGGATAATCATCCAAGTCGGCACACTTTACAGAGCAAATACAACTTGACTAATTACAAAAGACTTCATGTGGATCATCACATTGTCGGCCACACAGATTAGGGACTTCAATCTTCTTTTAGGAACACGCCATGCTTCACAGAACATCTTCAAGATCATCCGTAGGATGTGTAACTCATCCGGTCGGCCATACTTATGAAGAACATCATCATCCGGAAGTAATTCTTCAATTACGAGCTCAATCTTCAATGCGGACCACCAACACGAACTGGAAACAATCCAAAGACCTCCACAAGCTTGCCTGAATCACCAAGAACATCCACACTATTTTTGCTTACTGAAATCATTCTCTCCTTCATCTGGAACCTCAAGAACACAGTCTGTCATCACTGTCATATTGGAATAGATGCTTGCGGACCTCTAGACCACGAACCAATTGAGTTGTCAATTCACATTGACTTTCTAAACACTCCACCAAATCCGCAGAACAAGATATTGCATTTCCGGATCTCACCGGACCTATCTATGTCACTCTGTCACCTCTAAACATCTGCCATAACCGGTTTTACTCAAGTGGCCATAACTTCTTCAGATCTTCATATGGACCTCTCAAATATTTACCGGATCATCTTAAGACACATATCTACAAACCCTTTGATGCGCATCCTCTGATCTTCATCTTAGCTGGGATCTTCACCTCACTATCTTCACTGTTCTTCTCTGTTCCTAATAGGACTAATTTTCTCAATATCCTCAGCATACAACTCATCCAATCCTTATCATCAATGCAACAAGAGTATGTTGACATCAATGACAACACCGGTTAGGCCCATACTTGCAACACTATGATGGTACCCTATCAATCTGTAAACATTTAGATAAGGCCAACTTTGTTATCAATGAAGATCACAACAACATCATTAGATTATACATAAGTGCTATGATCCTAACGAAGCAATTAATCTAGGCAGGTCACTACCGCATGTTATGACAAGAGCATCTACATCTACTATATTAGACAGATAGGGGCATGTAAAACCCTTTGAATATCAAGTTATCAATTGCATCCAATTAGTGAAATGAAAATATCATAAATTCAAAAAAAAAAAAAATAATAAAAAAAAAAGTAAAGTGAAAACATTGTCCAATGGTGAAAACCATTCTTATGACACCTTGGACAAGTACCATGATGAAAACCCATTCTTGGGTATCATGCATAAATCCTTCATCTATGAGCACCCTACACTTTGGGGCAAACTTCTCCCATCTTATCATTCCTATCCTATCACTCCCATCCTATCATCCCCATCCATTATATCTGTACACCTATCCCATTGTCTCCCTAATCCATCCTCCCTTCCCACTTTTGACCTTGATAAGGACAGGGGCCTAATATTGCAACATGCTTTGGACATCTCTTGATGTACCCAATCTTTTACAACCAATCCTACCACCCTATTGTTGCAAGCATTGCAGTGCAAAGTCTTAAGTGACATATCTAGAGTTGGGCATGTTGTTCCTATGTGACATAGTCCTTAGATATCACATCCTACACCCTCCATCCATCCATCATAAATCTCCCATCCATCCCATCCACTATCGACAATCCCTTAATCATCCCATCCACTACTCCTTTCATCATTACTACTAGACTTGGTTTTCCCTTGTCATTGGTTCCAAGCAAAAGGCTACCCAAACACATGCTAATGCACCGGTCCCAAGCAATCCCAAAGCATTCCAATCTACCACAAGAAATCCTAATTCACACCAATTTAACCAAGCAATCTATCTCATCATCTAAAAGCATCCATCAATTTTGTTCCAACCTTGTTGCAAACCCTGATCTTCTATAATCCAATCATCATCGGGATATATCATTCCCAATCCTCATGTTGTTTTCAGAATATATCATTCCCACATCAACGATGCTATCATCATCATCAATTATCATCGGGATATATCATTCCCAATCCTCGTGTTGTTCTCGGGATATATCATTCCCACATCAACAACACTATCCTCATCATCAATCATTGATTTTTAGCTTGATAGGGGCAACTCTTGTTTGTCTTTATGATCATTTGTGCATGCTTGCTTGTGTGTATTATTGTTTTGTTTGCATCTGCATCAGTCCTTGCAACATATTGCCAAAGCGACATCATAATTTTTGATATCAAGGTGCCATACAACATATGCTCACTTGTGACCTTTCCTTTTGAGTTAGTCCTTTATGCATGAGACACATCGCCACCTTGGTCTTTATACCTTGGTGCATAACGTCAAGTGCTATATCAAACACCATGATTACTCACCCAACACAACATGCCTTCTCATTCAACCAACCCATCAATTCTAATCGCCATTTTCCACCTTATTTTTTCATCATCTACTTCTCCATATCTATTATTATCCTTTTCACTGGCTTGTTTGTTAATCATGATTTAGATTGTGCAAATGATTAGTTAGTTAGTTATATGATTACCATTCATTTTCATCATTCTCTTTCAACTAATATCATCATTTCCTCATTATCATTCATCATTTACTTCTAGTAGTTATGCCATGAACACAATATTCATCATTCACATATCATCATCTATAAGCATACACCCATATATACATGCATAATCATATCATCTATCCCTCTAATGTATAAATGTCATATATACATCCATTATTTCAAACTCATAAGTCTCTACATATGATAATCATTATTATCACATCCATCCATATATTATACACACTAAAATAACACATGACATGATAACTGTCTCATCTCATATAATATCATCTCTTCATTTTTTGGTCTTTTTCACCCATTCTTTCGTTGCTCTTCATTTTTCCTCTATCACATTTTTCTACCTACTTCTCTTTTCGAGAAGCTCACCCGTGCTCTCACCCAATTGACCTCTTGAGGGGGCATTATCCTTCCATCCTATTAGCGCCATTTTTTTCCAACCAACTGGGGCATCCCTTTCCAATCACTATATTCTATCTTTTTTTGAAATGTTGTTACTTCTCTTAGTCACAACATATTCTCAAAGAGGGGCAAAATGTAGACATCTAAAATTGTCTCACACCATTTCCATTGTTACATGTCTCATCACCTAACTATTGCTTCAAAATTAATTAAATAAATTCTATTTTTTAAATTAATTAATTATTCCAATTTTTCTAGCGACATTAATTAAATAAATCAAGACAATTTATTTAATTAATCAATCAATCCTTTATACTCCACTTTACCTAAATAAATCCAACATTTATTTAATTAAGTTAATTGTTCCCACTCCAAAAATGAAATAAATATGACTTATTTATTTCTTTCATTCCTATTTTCCTTTCTAATCATTAGGCGACTCTCAATCAAAATTAGTTAACTAATTAGTCAATCTAGTTAACCGATTCATCAACCTAGTTAACTGATTAATCAAATTTAGTTGACTAAAATAAACAATTAGTTAACAAGCTAATCACTTGAACAATCTAAGCCATGATTATCCATGCAATCTTGCACTTTGCATGCATGCAATCTTCTCAAGCAGCCCTAGCCATTGATTTCTTATATCAATCTCATCCATTGATTTTTAATTCTCTCAATCTATAAATCCAACCACACCCAAGCCATTTGCAACAAGCTCTTAGAATGCAAAGTTATGCTATAGGTGTGAGCAATCAACATTCAATATCAACAACAAAAATCCTTACAATCATCATTAGGAGCAACAAAGGTTGGCATTGGTGAGATCTTTCTAAGTTTTCATTGATTTTTGTTAACCTTTTGCTTAATCTTAGGTGTTGTTAGATATGAAATAGGTTTTTTCTTTTGATGCATTGTCCCTCATTTTGTTTCATATTTTAGCATACATATCAACACAGGGGTCTTCTCTGCATACATTACATTGAGTTCCACAGGGTCCAAGACCCTCTATCCCCACAAATTGCTAGGTAATGTTTCCTGATAGTTGAAAGATAAACTGCCTCATTTTTCCCTTGATATCAATAATTATGTGTAACACAATTGGGAGACATCTTTCCACATTTATTCTCAAAGATTAATCGCATATATCTATGATGAATACAAATATGCACAAGATTGAGGAAAATAGGGTGTGAAAAGGCCTTTGCTTAGGTTTGAACCCTAGTTCTAAAAGAGACACAACTTCCCTTCCTTTCCCTTGTGCCCTAGGAAACAACAACGAATTTTCAAAGGGAAGAGAACCCCACCTCTTGTCTACTCCTACTCTATGCACATGGCCCCTCCTACACTTCCTCTTTACCTACTCATGGTATGTTCATGATCATGGTCTACTTTTGTTCTTAGTCAATGGAAAAAATGTTTCCACAATTTGTTGCATTCTTGGCACAATTAGGCCAGTGCTTTGTAATGTCCCCTTCCTAATCAATTCAGTTTGGTGGATAGTTAGCCTATCTGGTGGGTTCTTGTAGGCTAATGAGTTAGGGTTAGGGAATCCTTGGAGTCAGTTGGATCCAGTGGGGTGGTAGTATTAGGCGATTATTTGAGCTCCAGAGGTTATGATGTGCGGCACACCACTTTCTGGGGTGGTTTTGGATGATTACTTCTATACTTACTATTTTTAGTAAGTCAATTTCGGGCACCAGCAGGGTCAGTTGTCAACATTTCTAATTTTAGCTATGTCGGTGGAGGCATTTAATGTTGACATTCCAAATTTTTAACATAGTCCAGTATTTTAATTTAAATAACGATACTTTATAAGTTAAATTAATAATTTAACTTTATCGTTATTTAATATCATAAAGTGACTTTATGAAGGGGTACTTTTGGGAGACATAAGAAGTCATTTAAATTTAATAAAGTATTCCCTAAAGTTGGATGCCTCATGTGGGAGGCATAAGGGGTTATGTTTTATTCATAAAAAAATTATGTTATAACTCTAACTTGGGCGTGGGAGCTTGAAGAGAGATAAAAGGAAGATTTGAAGTTCATTTTGCTTTCTTATGCAACATTTGATATTCTAAATATTGCCATTTCTTTGGAGGAGATTGTTCTTCTTAAGTTTGTGACGACGAAAGCCCTTGTAGGCGACATTCTCCACGTTATTGAGAGATATAATTTGGAGAATATCTTGGTGATTTCATTTGGAGGTCTGATATCTTCTTTTTGCTTCACAGAAAAATCAGAATAGAAATAAAGAGAATTATTTTGGATGCAGATTTAATGTGTTTGCAGCAGCTTTGTGAGCAGATTGCATCCTTGTTGATGGTCTTAATTGCCTAGGGAGGCGTGCCACTTCTTCCATTGATGGCGCTATGGTTTTGGGTGCAATATTTCTGCATTTTGTGGTGCCTAGGGTTGGAGAATAGACCTACATACTTTTCCAGTGATATCCAACCTATGTTGTGGTTTTGATGTCCATTTTGGAGAGGTTGTTGTAGCTAATTTCTATCGCAACAGAGTTTCAAAGTCAATCAGATTTTTTGGGTATGTTTGATTTAGATATGTAATGTTATTTGATGAACTGGGTTGCTCTTACATTTGATGAAATTTGCATTTTCAAATCAGAAATTAAATCTAGAAATTTTTGCTATATGTATTTCTAAACTTTGTCATATTTTTGGATTATTTAATTGCTGTAAGTTACTTTATTTCTGCTATCTATTACAAAAAAGAAACACCTTTTGCATTTCCTTATTCTTCTATTAAACACATCAAACAAATAAAACAAAAAAAGCCAAGGTAGAATAAGGGTGCATATTACAATGGTATCATAGATCAACTCTTCTTGCCATCATGTGCGGTTATGTGGTAAACATGCAGTGATTTCATTGAGTGATGCAGCCCAACACACATCAGTATTATTTGAGGAGAAACAAGTCAAACCCAAACCTTGAAATTCCACCACATATAGATCCATTTGCAGGTGTTGACAGGGTTGAGGTAGACATGGGTGACAGAGATCACAGTGAACCGAACACTAGAGATATATTGAATGATCTTGCTAGGGGACAACGTGAGTTGCAATAGAAAATTAGCTTTGTGCCCTTTTGGCTAGGCAGATTGAGGGAAACAATAATAACAACAATAATGGTAATGGAAATGGCAATGGGAGACATGGAGATGGTAATGGGAATGGAAGGAATGGCGATAATGGGGATGGTTCAATCAATAATAGGGCAAAAAATCAGCATTCTATGGCTGGAACATCGAACACTAGACCTCGCATGCCCACCTTTCCTCCACGGGACAACCCTCTAGTGGTTAATGAACCCACACAATATGAGTTGTAGGACCAGATTCTTAGGGACTGGAGGGATTCAGGTGCAGAGTTCTAGGCTGAAATGCCATTTCACGATTACATGGATGTTAGATTTGAGGCATAGACCCCATAGAGGTGGGGGTGGAAGGCTTCATAATCAGGAACTGCAGAAGAAAGTGAGTAAAGTAACCATTCCTTACTTGATGGCTCGAGGAAGACTACAACTGAGGCTTGGGTACAGAGGTTAGATAACTACTTTCCGCTCAGTCCTAATTTCATCTAGATGGTAATGCCCATGAGTGGTGGCAACATGGTATGGTCACTTTGGGTCGTGATCAGATTACCTCTTACGCGGAGTTTACTGAGAGGTTGATGGATAGGTTTGACAAAAAGGATCCCGAGTTACAATTTATGGAGTTGGTTAAGTTGAAATAGTGGGGTTCAATGGACACCTACATTTCTGAATTCCTGAAGCTATCTATGATGGTAACTGACATTTCTTAGAGGAGGTTGACGGTTCTCTTTATTGATGGTCTTTCATATCCATTGAGAGGTTGGATTAAGGCCCTTAATCCACCTTCCTTATAGGATGCCTTGAAGAAAGCGAGAGATATGGAATCATCCACTTCAAGAAATAAATTTCAATCCAAGGGATTCTTGCATAAGAAGGATAAAGACAAAAAATATTTTCAGCGAGATTCCAATTAGTTCAAAAAGGAGACAAACCAGTTGAGTAGTGATCAACTCAATGAGCTTAGAAGGAAGAAATTGTGCTTCCATTGTAGAGAGCCATGGGATCCATCTCATAAATGCAATATCAAAGCCAAGGCCAAACAAATAGAGTACTTTTTAGCTGATGAGACAAATTTAGAAAAATCAGATCAACATTCGATTTAGAGGGTAGTTAAGAAGAAAATTCGTGAAATGAGGAACATGATAGTGGAGTGATGGCTCAACTCTCTAGTTTTTAGAAAATTAGATATTCAGGGTTAGAGGAGTGCTTCGTGGACAACGTATAATAACTCTCATTGATACAGGTGCCACACACAATTTTATTGATGAGGGGCTTGTAGCCAAGAGGGGACTCAAAACATAAGAGTTTGAAGGATTCAAGGTAATGGTCGTAGATGGATTCAAACTCACATGCACTTGTAAAATTGCTGGCCTAAGTATACAAGTGGGTGAATATGAGCTGAGAGATTATTTCTGTGTGGTTGGCATAGGTGATATGAATGTAGTACTTGGCATGCATTGGATGAGGATTCTTGGAGAATTCACTATGAATTTGCATACTATGGAAATGAAATTTGACTATAATGGAAAAAAGATAGTACTTAGAGCCTTATTAGATGGTGGTCCTAGAGTTGTCCCTCAAGAGGATGGAACATTTGATTAGACACGATCAGGTGGAGTGGGAAGTAGAGTGTCTCATCATGCCTATAGTTCCAGATCAACAGAAGAACAATTATCATCGAGATATTCAGAAGCTACTATCGAAGCATAGCAAGGTGTTTGGGAGTATTCCACTTGGAGTACCACCCAATAGAGGGATAGAGCATGTGATAGAGATTCGAGGAGGGTGCCAAACCAGTAATCACTACACCATATAGACATCCTAAGAGGCTTAAGGATGAGATAGAAAAGACTATTAAGGAGTTACTGGAGATGGGGCACATTAGACCCAACAAGAGCCCTTTTGCTTCAATAGCTGTGTTGGTGACGAAGAAGGATGGGACAATACAGATGTGTATTGATTACCAAGATTTAAATAAAAAGACAATTAAAAATATGTATCCCATTCCTAGGATTGATGAGTTGATAGATGAGCTGCATGGAGCTTGTTATTTCTCGAAGATTGACTTGAGGTCAGGCTACCATCAGATCAGGATGAGAGAGGAGGACATAGAGAAGACAAATTTTAGATGCCACTTTGGTCACTTTGAGTTCTTGGTGATGCCTTTCAGATTGACTAATACACCAACCACTTTCTAGAGTTGCATGAATCAGATATTCAGGAAGCAGTTAAGGAAATTTGTGTTAATATTTTTCAATGATTCTTGATTTTCAGTAGAACTTGGGAAGAACCTATCAGGCATCTTGAGGAGGTTTTGAGCATACTGGAGAATGAGTCCTTGTATGCTAAGGAGTCCAAATGTGACTTTGGCATGACAGAGCTTCTCTATCTTGGTCACATTATCAATGCAGAGGGAGTGAGAGTTGATCCTGAGAAGATCAGGGCTATTATTGAATGGCCTACACCTACAAATCTCTCTCAACTTAAGGGATTCTTTGGTTTGTGTGGTTTTTACAGAAGGTTTGTTAAGGGATCTTTACAGGCTGCAGCTCCACTTATAGATTTGATGAAGAAGGGGGCTTTCCTGTGGTCCAATTCAACTTATAAGTGTTTTGAACACTTCAAATAGTTGATGTCTTCATGTCCAGTGTTGGCAATTCCAGACTTCTCCAAACCTTTTGAGCTAGAGTGTGATGCCTCAGGAGAGGGGATTGGAGCTGTGTTGATGCAAGAGAAACACCCCATAGCATTTGAGAGTAGAAAACTAAGAGGTGTGGAGAGGAGTTACTCAGTTTATGATAGTAAAATGTTGGCCATTATGCATGCCTTGGCCAAATTCAGGCCATACCTGGTTGGGGGTAAGTTCATTATCAAAACGGACCGCAATAGCATTAAATACTTCATAAACCAGAAGGATCTTAATGACATACAACAGAAGTGGGTGAGCAGGTTACAGGCATACGATTTTGACATTGTATATGTCAAGGGGAAGAAGAACGTAGTTGCTAATGCACTTTCCAGGAGGTCCCACTTATGTTAGTTGGTAGAGATTATTGTTGATTGGAGGGAGTTGATTTCAGTAGAATATGCTAAGGATTCTTGGGCAGCAAAAATTATAGAGGGCACAATTCATGATGATAGGTACTCTGTGGTTAATGATTTAATTATCTATAAGGAAATAATTTATTTGGTACCTACTTCACAGCTTAAGGGAAAGATATTGAGGACCTTTCATGATGCACCTATCACTGGTCACCTGAGTTTCTTCAAGACCTATAGGTAGATCCGGGAGAGATTTACTTGGAAAGGACTTAAGAATGAATTCCTTAAGTATGTCAGAGAGTGCCCCCCTTGCCAACAGAATAAAAATGAGCACACTTATCCAGCTGGTTTGCTTCAGCCTTTACCCATTCCTAATCAGAAATGGGTATGTATCTCCATGGACTTCATTACTAGGCTACCTAAGGTACAGGGCAAGGACTGCATATATGTTGTGGTTGACAAATTGACCAAATTTGCACATTTCTTTGTTATTTCAGTGACATTGTAGCACAGGTAGCTGATTTGTTCTTCAGGGGATATTCAGATTGAATGGGATGCCCAAGAGTATTGTGAGTGATAGGGACAACAAGTTCCTAAGTATCTTCTAGCAGGAGCTCTTCAGATTGAGTGGGACTAAGCTCACTTGTAGTACAAGCTGCCACCCACAGACGGATGGACATACATAGATAGTAAACAAATGGGTGGAAGGGTATCTCAGTAACTATGTTTCTGTACAATAGAGAGCTTAGATCAAATGTCTGCACCTTGGGGAGTATTTCTATAATACTACCTATCACATGTCCATCAGAATGTTGCCATTTATGGCTTTGTATGGATATGAGGCACCCAACTTCGTGGATTCATTGTTTGGGGATAACAAAGTGCCTAAGGAAAATGATTTACTACAGGAGAGTCAGGACATCATGAAGTCACTTAAGGAAAATTTGTAGTAGGCACATAATCATCATTAGTTGTATGCTGATCAATATTGAGTAGAACACAGTTTTGAGGTTGGGGACATGGTTTATTTGAGGCTTCAGCCATAGAGACAGTCTACTCTCAAGAAGAGTGGAGTAGAGAAGCTTAATCCCATGTTCTATGGTCCATTAAGAGTGTCCAGGAGGGTTGGAGAGGTTGCCTATGAGCTCGAATTAGTAGCTAGCAGCAAAGTGCATAATGTTTTTCATGTATCTAGGCTCAAGATGGCACTCAGACACAATGTAGTTCCCTCATCAGAGTTGCCACCATTAGATGGGGAGGGGAAGTTGATACTGATTCCAAAGGCCATTATTGATTCCCAAGAGCGGACTCTTCAGAAGAGGCTCATTAAAGAATTTTTGGCCAAATGGAATAACTTGCTAGTAGAGGATGCAACATGGGAGAATGAGCAGATTTTGCAGCATCCAGAGTTGAGATTGCTTGAGGACAAGCAATTTTGGGAAGGGTGGATTGTAATGTCCCCTTCCTAATTAGTTTAGTTTGGTGGACAGTTAGCCTATCTGGTGGGTTCTCGTAGGCTAATGAGTTAGGGTTAGGGGATCCTTGGAGTTAGTTGGATCCAACGGGGTGGTAGTATCAGGTGATTATTTGAGCTCCAGAGGTTATGATGTGTGGCACACCACTTTTTTGGGCGGTTTTGGATGATTACTTCTATACTTACTATTTTTAGTAAGTCAATTTCGAGCATCAATAGGGTTAGTTGTCAGCATTTCTATTTTTAGCTATGTTGATGGAGGCATTTAATGTCCATATCCAAATTTTTAACATAGTCCAATATTTTAATTTAAATAACGATACTTTATAAGTTAAATTAAATATTTAACTTTATCGTTATTTAATATCATAAAGTGACTTTATGAAGGGGTACTTTTGGGAGACATAAGAAGTCATTTAAATTTAATAAAGTATTCCCTAAAGTTGGACACCTCATGTGGGAGGCATAAGGGGTTATGTTTTATTCATAAAAAAATATTGTTATAACCCTAAGTTGGGCGTGGGAGCTTGAGGAGAGAAAAAATTTGAAGTTCATTTTGCTCTCTTATGCAATGTTTGATATTCTGAATATTGTTATTGCTTTGGAGGAGATTGTTCTTCTCGGGTTTGTGAGGACGAAATTCCTTGCAGGCGACATTCACCAAGTTAATGAGAGACATAATCTGGAGAATATCTTGGTGATTTCAGTCGGACATCACAACTGGGCTTCATTGTTTGTTGATATCTTCTTTTTGCTTCACCAAAAAATCAGAACAAAAATAGAGAATTATTTTGGATGCAGATTTAATGAGTTTGTAGCGGCTTTGTGAGTAGATTGCATCCTTGTTGCTGGTCGTACTTGCCTAGGGAGGCATGCCACTTCTTCCATTGTTGGCGCTAGGATTTTGGGTGCAATATTTCTACATTTTGTGGCGCCTAAGGTTGGAGAACAGATCTGCATACTTTTCTAGTGATATCCAACCTATGTTGTGGTTTTGATGTCCATTTTGGAGAGGTTGTAGCTAATTTCTATCGCAACAACGTTTCAAAGTCAATCAGTTTTTCTAGGTATGTTTGATTTAGATATGTAATGTTATTTGATGAACTCGCTTGCTCTTACATTTGAGGAAATTTGTATTTTCAAATTAGAAATTAAATTTGGAAATTTCTGCTATATGTATTTTTGAACATTGTCATATTTCTGGATTATTTAATTGTTGCAAGTTACTTTATTTCTGTTATCTATTACAAAAAAGAAACACCTTCTGCATTTCTATCTTCTTCTATTAAACACATCAAACAAACAAAACCAAGAAAACAACCAAGGCAGAACAAGGGTGTATATTACATGCTTGTCAAGGAGGGACCACTAATCTAAGCTGCAACTCAACATAAGGGTCTTCTCTACATACATTACATTGAGTTCCACAAGGTATAAGAGCCTCCATCCCCACAAAATTATTGAGCAATGCCCAACAACAGTTGAAAGATAAAATGTCTCATTTTCCCCTTGATATCAATAAGTATGTGTAACATAATTTGGAGAAATCTTTCCACATTTATTGTCAAAGATTAATCACATAGAACTATGATGAATACACATATGCACAAGAATGAGGAAGATAGGGTGTGTAAAGGCCTCTACCTAGGTTTGCACCCACTAAAAGAGACACAACTTCCCTTCCTTTCCCTTGTGCTCTAGGAAATGACAAGGAGTTTTCAAAGGTAAAAGAGCCTTACCTCTTGTCTACTTCTACTCTATGCACACAACCTTGCCCACTTCCTCTTTACCTACTCATGGTATGTTGTTCACGATCATGGCCTACTTTTGTTCTCAATCGATGGAAAAAAGGTTTTCACAATTCGTTGCATTCTTGACACAATTAGGGCAATGCTTGTCAAGGAGGGACAACTAATTTAAGCAACAACTCAATACAAGGGTCTTCTCTACACACATTACATTGAGTTCTACAAGGTCTAAGAGCCTCCATCCCCACAAATTGTTGAGCAATGCCTCACAACTGAAAGATAAAATGTCTCATTTTCCCCTTCATATCAATAATTATGTGTAACACAATTGGGAAACATCTTTCCACATTTATTCTCAAAGATTAATCACATAGATTTGTGATGAATTTATTCTCAAAAAATTACTTTGCATAGACCTATAATGTAAATAAGCATTTTGTTTCAATTCTTATTGCCAACAATGTTCTTTCTATGTGTGAATGATTTGATATTATTTTTCTATATTGAAACTACTATTCGTAAATTACCAATTGCCTATAACACATTTTATCTCAAATTTAGCTCACTTAGATTGCTCTTGAGACCTACAACATTACTATCTTCAAATTTTGCAACTTTTATTAGAAATTTTCATGCCTTAGATTTTACTGTATAGCTTATAATACAACTAATGTTAAAGAAACTAGTATAGATATATTAAATACATCTATGTAAAAGATCTTGAGAGATTGCTATCAACACCTGTTCAACCCCTGTTTGGATTCATAGCATAAGTCAGATAGGCACCTTGGATTGATATCTCTCGGCATCTTTTCGATAGATACATTTAAGATATCTATGCTAGTTAATTAGGTTTTTACATAATATATATACAATTGGGTGTAATGAATGTTGACATATAAATGACTGAAATTTATGTTAATGGGTTTTTGTTACCCACTCACTCCATTACAACCCTCCTTGCTGCCATTATAGTGATGCCATAGATATAATGAATTATGTTATAGACATAGAAATGAAAAGATTGACACAAACCTTTCGCACATGCATTCTCTACATTCAAAACTCCATTATGTGATTTCTATATATTTTAAATGTTACAAATGCCATCGCTTCATGTGCTTCTACTAATCAATTTCATCCATAGATATTCCTACAAATTGTCATTGCACTCCCTAATCATTGATTCTTTTTAGATTATTTAATATCCTTTTGTGGCAACTGGTGTCTAGTAGCTTACTCTAATTAATCATCGATTTAAAAGCATTTTCCTATGCTTGGGTGTCTGTAACATGGAGTCCGAGAGAATACGCTATTATATTATAGTTGACAGAGGTCTACAAACCTTTTAAATTCATCTCATTTAATAGTTAATTGTTAATTATAGACGGTTTATCTGTTGTACTAGTCGCCTTCTATCCCATGAAACGAAGTAGACCTCCCCTTTTATCATACCTGGGATTTTACTGGACTCTACACCGAGGAATTCACAAATTGTTGTTTTGCCTGACGGGAGAACAAAAAATTCCATGTTACCATCCTAAGATTCCTAACATGATAACAATATGATTTATGTGTATGAGAAAAACATGTTGGATTTCTACAATATTCCTTAATAATTCCAGAAATGTAGCTATTTTAACTACTGCATGAAACCTGAAGCAAAGTTCCATTATATATTAATAAGCAGACAACAGGGCTTCGGTTAATTGCATGTAGGGAATAAACGAATCCTGTTTTATACTACCGTAGGTGCTAGTCATACACGAAAAATAGAATAGTCACGCAACAAAACATTTTAAAGTAGATTTAAGAATGTGTGCTATGATTTGACACAGCGTTCAGAAGCTTGTCCTGAAGTACTCACCAAAAGTTAAAAACATTTTGCACACTTTAAGAATCGTGGAAGATTTGTAAAGAATTTCTGCAGTCTCTAACAACAGCCTTTAATGAAATGGAAAATCATGATTTCACATAAGATGTAAGAGTTATTGCAAGCATCAGAGAGTTCTATCTCCTCCACAAAACTATGCAGCTATTTGTAACATTATGTTGTGGCTAACTACTTAGAACTCATAATGGCGCTGTTGACTGTGTTCATTGGCCAACTTTGGAACAAATATCACAACTTTATGTACAATATCTGGGGAAAGCGAATATTATATAACCTGAGGTCCCAATCGCAAAATCAAAGCATCACAATAACCAGTTGCTTACTATTTTTGTTATGGTTTTGGATTCTCTAAACCTACTGCATACACTTTGATCACCTGTTCAATGGTAGTCCGACAAATTGGGCATCCCCAATTCTTTCCCTTGATCTCATTCAAGCAGGCCATGCAACCTGCAAGATGACCACACGGTATGCAGACTCCTTCTGCTGGAGCATCCCAACAAATCACACAACTGCCAGAACTATTGCTTTGTGATTTGCTTGAACTTCTTGAGAACTGTATACCATGCTCTGCTGTATTAAGCAAATTAGACTCAATTGGAGATGTATCAATGGATGGATAAAGAATTGGACCATCTTGAGGGATGTCTTCTACTGGTAAAGGAGGAGCTGAAGGAGCAGAAAAAGATGGGTGTGCAGTGGAAGTATTTTCAGAAGCTGGCAACCCAAAAACAGTAGGTGTTGGTTTCTTCATTGAACTCTCAGCAATGTTGCTGCTGTTAGGTCCTGCTTCAACTGCTCCCCAGCCGTTATGAGAAGTAATATTGACCTCATCGACCCATTGACCATATTTATTATTGTTTACTGGCATCTCTGTTCTCTTAGAAGGTCCGGTATCTGATGTGCTACCCTGGCCATTCATGTCACTTGATAGGGAAGGTTGAGAACCAGAAGAGAGAGGAAATCTTTCCTGAGATAAATGTTGCAGTGAAGCATCTATTGCCATAGCAAGTTGAGATTCTTCTGTGAGGGGCAAATTAGCAGAGTCTGTTGTGGATACGTTTTGCTGAACAAAAGATGATCCCCCTGCAATTGGATTGTTGACTGCGCTCTGTCACCAAACATAAAGGATTAGTAGAAAACCATCAGACAAAGATATGACAGATCTAAATGTTTCACTTCATAAAGAGAACTTGAAAGGAAGCCATGGAACATTTCTTGCACCTGAGGTACCCCTTTACAAGCTCCATACAATCGTTGCAATTGTTCCTTGTTACCCTCAATTTCAGAAAGAAATTTATACCTGGTCTCTGTGTTATAGATGACAAATAGTTAGGTCAAAGGCAAGTTTAATGAAATATTATCAAAGAAATGAAAAATCAACATATTTACAAGTTACAAGCAGGGCAATAATGTACAAGCCTGATCGGACCTAATGGTAAAGGCCTTTGTATTCCATAAAAGAGGTACAGGTTTGAATCCAAAATAGGGTAGGGTATGTATGGTTAGTATGAATAATATATGAGGTAACTGGAAAAACAATCCTCTTGTTAGGGTAAGGGCGGTCTCATACACCAATTAGTGTCTTGCATAGAAGTGACGTAAAAAACTACATTTATTACCTTTGCCTTTGCCATTCACTTTCATCTTCAAATCCTTCATGCACAGTTTAATGTGACAAGTGAAGAAGCAGAAATCGAAATAAAATTGCAACCAGAAACAGAGGCAGTGTGGTCCATATCGGATCATTTTTAAAAAAATTGGGCACAATTTTTGAGACTCAATTTAATTGGGAGTTAACTGGTATTTTCATTTGTCTATAGATACTCCTTTTTTTCAAAATTTCCTTATTTTTGAACTGCAATTCAGATTTTCTTAAAGCATAGGTGCACGTCAAAAGTTATGAACTTGCATTTGAAAATTCAGGCACAATTTTTGAGTGCAGTTAATACTGATTTATTCAAAAATCGTTCTTGCTAACTTCTATACTGTTCTTGTGGCCTCACCACCTGTGTTTTTTGAAGGGTTTATGAAAAATGGCATGCTACATGAAGGTTCCTATGGCCTTGAAGGCCTTTATTTGGACTTTGTGGCAGGGGCTCCTAATCCGTAAAAGGATCCAGTTTTTACTTTCTGGCAACATTTGAAAAGATTATGGAACAGGGGACAAGCTCTTAGATGCTGGAGTGTGTATCAAATGATATGAAACATCGACATGTAGACTTTGGCAGAAGGGCAAAGTTGTAGAGTTCATTATTATAGCCTCTATGGCAAAATCACCGATTACCACAGGTGGCAAAAATGTAATCGCCGAGGTGAAAACAAAATTGCCTTTCTACAGAGAGTGGCAATTTCTTTATGCAACAAAAAGGCGTCTCATGGCATTCCAGTTTCATTTGTCTATTCAATATCTCTGATGTTTCAACTTCCTACTATGATGTAAAGGATATATTAAGTCAATTGTAGCCTGAATGGAGGCAATTCATCTGATTTGCAGGTATGTAAAGGGATATAGAATTTTAGATAGCATTCTAAGTGTTCTTCTGAGTTTCTATACCGAGTGTTACAAATGCAGTAGTCGGGCAGTGGATTGTGAGTGTTTTTAGGGGTCATTGGAGCTGAAACCAAAGTCGGTTCATGCTTGTTCATCAATGCCCAGGAGATTGAGACCTTTGTAATTGCCATTTGGAGTAGTTTTAAGTGAGAAGGTGCTCACATTTTCTGGAGCTTTCACCCACATGTGGGTTTTTTCTGGGATATATCTGTATTACTCTCTGGTGATGTTCTCTATAATTTCTTGTGATTCTTGTTACATTTATGCTTGGTTAAATTCATCCTTTGTTGATCTCTAAGTTGAATTCGTAATTGGTGAATTAATGTATGGAATCTCTATTGTAGTTTTCAGATCAAGTGGTATTAGAGAGGTTTCTTTCCTTTGTGGAAGTTATTGTGACTGTTTTGCAGGTTCATGCCCACAACAAGATTAAGTGGAAAAGTTATTTTACCTTTGCAAAGAGACATTGAATCTCCTAGGTGGAGAAGTGAGTTGAGAAGCATGGCAAGAGAAGAAAAGTATTTAGATACTGAAGCAAGGTTCCTTAAAATGCAAGTTGACATAGCAAGCCTTTCTCAATCAATGGAGATCATGAAGAGCCTAATGGAGTCACTCATGAAAAGGTTGGACAAAGGCAAAGCCTACTCTGATGAAAAGGGGAGTTGTCAAGGGATGAGAAGAGTCTTTGAAACAAACCTTTATTCAAAATGAAGTCTAAGATTGAGATTCTGATGAGCACACGATTATACTGAGAGCAAGGGGGTGAATCAATATAACACAACCTTTTACTTTTCAAAACTTAACAATAACACACATGTAAGATCTAGCAATTAAGAACACAAGAAGAACACACAATTTATGTGGAAACCCTTGCGGGAGAAAACCACAACAAAATATTGCTTATATATTGATCTTCTTTGTAGGCACCAACCTACTTCTCTTACAATTGTTCTTTTGTGAGCACCAACCCACTAAAAACACCAATCCCCGCTTGTAGAATTTGTAGGCACCAACCCACTGGAGACACCAATCCCCACAACTGAGCACCAACTCAGCAACAGACACCAATCTTTTATTTGATAGGGACCAACCTTCAAATTCTTCAATGAGTGATATTGTTTTTACAAGGTCTATGTAGATACTTCTTCCCTCACGAATCTGATCACAACTCTTGTAATATCTTTCCTTCACAAATCTGATTGAAATCATGCACTATCTTCTCTCACAAATCTGATCACAAATATCTCAAAATCTTCCTTCAAAATCTGATCTTAATCTGCTCTTAATCTTCACACATATTCCTCAAATATATCTGCTCTTAATCTTCACACATATTCCTCAAATATATCTGCACTTATCTTTCATTCATGGGCTACATATATACTTCAAAATAAGTCTGAAACACTCTTCATCACTACCTGCCCTAGATCTGCTCAAAATTAGATATATATCATGTTCTATTCACCTTTCCAGCTCACACTATCTTCTATCACTTATACATCTTCAAGGGAGGCGATTTTATTAGAGTCACATCCATTCAACACATCTCCTTTCATAAAAACTGATTGCACCTTTTTGTGTATACTAAATCGCACCTCTTGATTATATTTAATCGCTCATCATTGTATATCATAAATAAGACGATTTTTGTCTTATTAAATAGGTGCTCCTTATGAGGGAGTCAACCACCTGAATACACATGTTTATTTAGATTTTGAACTTCCATAGGGCAGCAATCTTGTTGGTCTTTGAGTTGGCCTCTTGAAATAAATATAAATTTCTTTATTCAATGCAATTCAAACTCTAATTCGGGCGCCAATGTAATTCCTCCATTTTGCCAATGTTTTGCTGATGTAGTCGGTTTCCTTGTACATATTTAAACTCACAATATTGTAAAGGTCGGCCACCTTTAGTAAAGCATTAAATTAAAGTTTGACTTCAAACTTTATTTCTAATCCTTCATATCCACGCTTTCATATGGGGTCGGCCATCATAACACTATATTTATTTGCATTAGTAAACATCAAACACTTCAATGCTGCCTTCTAGTTTTCTTCAAGCGCTGCCTTCTTATTTACTAATCACTGCTGCTTAATTACATTTGCTTACTCCTTGATTATCTCTTTCGTTTCTTGGGCAGTTTCTTATATATATGTGTCTTTAAACCTACTAAAGGACGTCGGCCAGATTTGATCTTTTATTAGATCCTTCAATTGTCTTTCACATAGTCGGCCTCCTTCTAATGGAATAAGCACAGCTGCAATCTATGTGGCATAATAATAATACAAACATCACGACCTTGGATGATGCAATCCCAAATAGCTGAAGATCTTTTCATACTTCTCCCTATCACTCCTTTGACATCAATGACAATGTCTCTTTGACATCAATTCTTTCCTTTGACATCAATGACAACAATTTCCTACAGATTCCGACATTCAAAGGAGAAGTAGATGCAAAAAACATTGACCATTGGTTGGCCCAAATGGATGTATGTTTTAGCATGCATTCTCTTACTTTAGAACAGAAGATTTCCTTTGCTATGCTGAGATTAGCATAACATGCTTTAACTTGGTTTGAGAGTCTCTTGTTTTCAATGGCATTAAGAAACCAAGCTACTATTAGTTCATGGTATCAATTTAAGAAATTGATTAAGAAGTAATTTTATCCTATTTGTCATACAAAGGAAAAGTGTATAGAATGGCAGTTTTTGAAACACAAAGATGGCCAAATGTGCATGATCCATAAACTCAGCACAACTATGCCATGCCCCAGTATACAACATATGGATTTTACATGAGATGTCTCAAACTTCCTCTACATGCATTTAACCAACTCTAATGGCTGCCTATAACATATGCATTAAAGGATAAAATAGAAACATCTCAAAATGTGGAAACAAAATTGTATCTCACACAACATATTCAACACAAATACATTGCAGAGAAATCCTCAATTGAGGAGAAAAATCCCAGAAGAGTGTGCACTTGCTCTTCATGCAACTAATCCTCAACCTTTTACATGTGTTTACATCACCTCATGGGCTTTACAAAATCTCTACATCTCGTACCGAGCTCCATCACATCCATAGAGAAGATGAAATGCAACAACTTCTGCTACAGCAGCAAAAAGGACTACAACTTCCATAAAATAGAGAGGACTAAAACCCCCAACTCCAAATAAAAAACTTTAACATCCTCCATCACAATTATTGGTTTTCAGAGAGTTACACACTAATAATATTATTCTTTATTCTATGTCATATCTCATTCAATACACATTACACACTTATATAGGAGTTTAATCTCCTACATTATAAGAACCACTCCCTAATTATATGAGTTGTTCTAACAACTCAAATACAGTCCCAACCAAGTCTTCTCACACCTAGAAAAGCTACCTAAGTTGTTACTACAACTCACTTTACCTCATTCACTCTAACTTAACACACATTATTATTCTAACCCATGTGAACACTAACATGAATTCCTAACACCCCCCCTTAGTGCGAACATGGGGAGAAAGAAAGTACATCACATGAACTGGAAACAGAATCATATGCCCATGCATACTTTTAGGCCTACATACTACTATTTGGATCTTGTTGCACATTATCAGCTACATACAAGAACTTATCCCGTTTTCACTTCCAGTGAACTTATCACTGGCCAACCACACTTCCAAGAAGTCTAGCAGTTAGAGGATCTCTTTAGTCAACTGCACTATCTTCTATCACTTATACATCTTCAAGGGAGGCGATTTTATTAGAGTCACATCCATTCAACACATCTCCTTTCATAAAAACTGATCGCACCTTTTTGTGTATACTAAATTGCACCTATTGATTATATTTAATCGCTCATCATTGTATATCATAAATAAGACGATTTTTGTCTTATTAAATAGGCGCTCCTTATGAGGGAGTCAGCCACCTAAATACACGTTTATTTAGATTTTGAACTTCCATAGGGCAGTGATCTTGTTGGTCTTTGAGTTGGCCTCTTGAAATAAATGCAAATTTCTTTATTCAATGCAATTCAAACTCTAATTCGGGTGCCAATGTAATTCCTCCATTTTGCCAATGTTTTGCTGATGTAGTCGGCTTCCTTGTACATATTTAAACTCACAATATTGTAAAGGTCGGCCACCTTTAATAAAGCATTAAATTAAACTTTGACTTCAAACTTTATTTCTAATCCTTCATATCCACGCTTTCATGTGGGGTCGGCCATCATAACACTATATTTATTTGCATTAGTAAACATCAAACACTTCAGCGCTGCCTTCTACAAACTGCCTTTTAGTTTTCTTCAAGCGCTGCCTTCTTATTTACTAATCACTGCTGCTTAATTACATTTTCTTACTCCTTGATTATCTCTTTCCTTTCTTGGGCAGTTTCTTATATATATGTGTCTTTAAACCTACTAAAGGAAGTCGGCCAGATTTGATCTTTTACTAGATCCTTCAATTGTCTTTCACATAGTCGGCCTCCTTCTAATGGAATAAGCTGTAATGCCCCCGTAATTATTAAGAACAATCACAAGTATTTGCAATCTTATTTTTGATTATAATTATAGATGATATTATGTATCAATTTGAGTAATGATTATATAAATATAAACAATTGTAATTGCAGCTTTCATATATTATGAAATAGAATAATGACATTATTATCATTCATTAGTTATTCACACAAATTAAATAATATATAATATTAATATAAACATGATTATTAATATAAGAAATATAAATATAAATATTATTAATATAAATATGAAACCAAATTAAATACTATACTAGTGCTGTATCCCCGTAAGATAGTAATAAGAATAAACAACTAATATCAACAAAGGAAATAAAGGAAGGCTGAGTCTAAAAGGGACGCGATCCCTCATGAAGAAAGGGATGCAACCAATAAGATCGCACCCTCCCAAAAGCCATCGGGAGCATATATGGAGAATGGAGGGTGAGCAAAAGGCATCGTGGAAGAAAAAGGAAATAAATAGGATCATTTCTGATCTAAGAAATACAGAGTCATTTAGTCTGCAGCAATTGGAAGAGTCAGCAGTGGTAAATTAGTAATAGTTTACTATGCTGTTGAATATAATTGTTTAATATATAATTTACTAATGATTGTTTTCTTCAGCAAATTTACATATTAATAGTCTAATATAGGTATTATTGTTTCATCATCAAACAAGCTTTCTAAGCTAATGTGAATGTTTGTGTATAATCTTATATGCTGAATTAATATGTTGATATGAATAATTGTGCATAATTATATATATTGAATTAATATGTTAATATGAATATTTGTATGAGTGTTATGCTATTATGATAGAGGAAGTACAAGAGGGGAATGGTGATGGGGCACTCTTCTAGGTACACCACCCCTTGAGGGGGGATTGATAAATCCCATTGGGGCCAAGGGGGTACAAAGGGTACCGCTCTTGGGCTTAGAAGAGATAGCTTTCGGGGCACCCTTTGTGACCTCATCTTCCTATCATAAACACTCAAGTTCAAGGAACCAATCATAGAGAAAGGAAAGGAGATGACAAGAAGAAGGGGAACGGAACAACGGATGCCTCATTAGGTACACCACCTCATATGGATGGCATGCGCCACATGAGGCCAAGAGGGATGGTATATCCGCTTTTGGGCCTTGGGTAGAGGATTTGGGACACCCTATCAAAGTCACACTTCTCAACTCTCTTATGGTTGAGTCCCTTAGATAGTTAGGGTTAGTTGGATTAATAATATCGTTATGCGCTTGTTGATCTTGTTAACTTGATTGTGAAAAATTATTGTAAGTATTTTCTAACTAGTTTGCAAGAATTTAATCAAGCCAAGGTACTCTCTAACCTTTGTTTGCTTGGAAATTGATAATTTGGGGTGAAATTAGTATTGTTCCTAAAAAGGACATTACATAAGCACATAGCTGCAATCTATGTGGCATAATAATAATGCGAACATCACGACCTTGGATGATGAAATCCCAAATAGCTGAAGATCTTTTCATACTTCTCCCTGTCACTCCTTTGACATCAATGACAACAATTTCCTACAGATTCCGCCATTCAAAGGAGAAGTAGATGCAGAAAACATTGACCATTGGTTGGCCCAACCGGATGTATATTTTAGCATGCATTCTCTTACTTTAGAACAGAATATTTCCTTTGCTATGCTGAGATTAGCATAACATGCTTTAACTTGGTTTGAGAGTCTCTTGTTTTCCATGGCATTAAGAAACCAAGCTATTATTAGTTCATGGTATCAATTTAAGAAATTGATTAAGAAGTAATTTTATCCTATTCGTCATACAAAGGAAAAGTGTATAGAATGGCAGTTTTTGAAACACAAAGATGGCCAAATGTGCATGATCCATAAACTCGGCGCAACTGTGCCATGCCCCAGTATACAACATATGGATTTTACATGAGATGTCTCAAACTTCCTCTACATGCATTTAACCAACTCTAATGGCTGCCTATAACATATGCATTAAAGGATAAAATAGAAACATCTCAAAATGTGGAAAAAATATTGTATCTCACACACAATATTCAACACAAATACACTCCAGAGAAATCCTCAATTGAGGAGAAAAATCCCAGAAGAGTGCGCACTTGATCTTCATGCAACTAATCCTCAACCTTTTACATGTGTTTACATCACCTCACGGGCTTTACAAAAGCTCTACATCTCGTACCAAGCTCCATCACATCCATAGAGAAGATGAAATGCAACAACTTCTGCTACAGCAACAAAAAGGACTACAACTTCCATAAAATAGAGAGGACTAAAATCCCCAACTCCAAATAAAAAACTCGCATCCTCCATCACAATCATTGGTTTTCAGAGAGCTACACACTAATAATATTATTCTTTATTCTATGTCATATCTCATTCAATACACATTACACACTTATATAGGAGTTTAATCTCCTACATTATAGGAACCACTCCCTAATTATATGAGTTGTTCTAACAACTCAAATACAGTTCCAACCAATTCTTCTCACACCTAGAAAAGCTATGTGAGTTGTTACTACAACTCACTTTACCTCATTCACTCTAACTTAACACACATTATTATTCTAACCCATGTGAACACTAACATGAATTCCTAACACCCCCCCTTAGTGCGAACATGGGGAGAAAGAAAGTACATCACATGAACTGGAAACAAAATCATATGCCCATGCATACTTTTAGGTCTACGTACTGCTATCTGGATCTTGTTGCACATGATCAACTACATACAAGAACTTATCCCGTTTTCACTTCTAGTGAACTTATCACCAACCAACCACACTTCCAAGAAGTCTAGCAATTAGAGGATCTCTTTAGTCAACTGCACTCCTATACAACTGTTTGCAATATCAATGATATCTACATTCTCCTCTTTTCAAACTTAGTAGGGGAATGTTTACAATGTTTACGCAATAATGTAATGAAATGCCACTAATACAAAAGGTGACCTCATTGTTAGTGGTTGACCAGAGGCGCTATTTAGCCTCCTTCCAATGCCTCCAACCTCCATTTTGAATTTATCTAAAATAGAAAGTCTTCATCACTAGGGCTCGATAGTTCTTCATCATTTGCATATTCTTTCCAATCTATTTCTTCAAGCAAGTAAGCATTTTGATCTAGTTTATCATCCAGTAGATCTTGTGCCCTCTTCTTACAATTCAAAATTACATGTCCCACTTCTTTACAATAGTAACATTTGATTTTTCCTTTTGAAGGAACATGCTTTGATTTGTACTTGCCCTTTTTTTGTACATATAATACTTCTTCTGGTTCTGAGTATTCATTTTGGTCAAGTAGACTAGAGATTACTCCTTCAAGACTAATTTTAACCTTGCTTAATGTAAACACCAGATTGAACATACTCCTAGGCATACTATTCAAAAGTATTGCTTTTGCATCATCATCCTTTACTTTCTTGTTAATGCCAGCTAACTGATTTAGTAGGGAGTGAAACTTACTTATATGATCTGCCATTTTTGCACCTTTATCCATTTCAGCCCATACAATCCTTGCTTCAATGTCGTCTTGGCACTTTCTGCTTCAAATCCGAAAAGCTTGTTCAGTGACTCCCAAATCTCGTTTGCAGACTTTGTGAAATCCACATGGTGTAGGTATGCTTTTGACAAGCCGAGACCAATAGTCCCCAACGCCTTTTTGATTTTTGATATTCCACTTGGCAAGTTCATTTGCATTAGTTGGTGAGATTGAGTTAGGTTTGACAACATCGCAAAGATCTTTTTCTATCGAGTGTAACTACATTTGTATTTTCCATGTATGAAAATCTCTACCTTTGAATTTCTCGATGTGACTTAATTTATCCATGATCTTGTCTTCCAGGCCGTCCTCAACTAGAATCCTTGCCACCACCAGCTTGCCTTCCCTCACCCTTCTTCGCCCAACACGCCAACTTCAAAACAACCATCCTACCGCTAAAATTGTGGGGACAAATTGTAGAGACATTTCTAGGAGGAGATTGACATCAATGATTGTAATAGATGAAAAGAAACAAGAGCGGGCCAGCCAAACTTACCACGCGTTCTAATGTGTGGTTTTAAAAGCAGCGTTGCACTGTAATATCCCCATTTTCGTGAGCATCAGAGTTGTTGGATTTAGCCTATCACTGGGTCCTTGTAGGCTAATATCGGTGTTTAGAGGATCCTGTTGTAGAGTTATTTGGCTCTCCAGAGGGCAGTTGTCTGTGTTTCCATCTCCAGATCCTTCATATGTTCTGAGGCAATTGATATTCAGGGGTTTATGGCTTTATTTACATATACTTACTATTTATAGTAAGTCAGTGGAGGTTAGAGAGGGACCCTTACTATTTTTAGTAAGGCATCCAGATTGACAGTGGGAGCAGTGGGCTAGCCGTGATGAAGTCAGAATTATTAAATAATGATTATTAATGGAGTTATGACATTTAATTATTATTAAAGTGTTACTTTAATAATAATTAATTATTTGGGAGAATATTATATTCACTTCATGTGACTATAATTGAGAGGTATTTAATATCATATAGTCAAAATATTAAGTGAGCATTTAATGACTTTATTTGACTTTATTATGAAGGGGGTTATTTAATTATACAAAGTCAAATTATAAAGGGTGCATTTAATGATATAAAGTCAAGTCATTATAACCATTATTTGGGGGCTCACTTGAAAGGATATAATAAAGCACAAAAGTAGATATATTTTTATTATATTAAATGATTTTAAGCCTCAGGGGAAATCGTGCCTTTTTGAGAAGAGTATAAAAGTATTTGGAAAAGGCAAATAATTCATTCATGAGCATTTGACTTTGTCTTTTGGAGTTCTTTGGCATTTTTGTGAGAGAGACCAAGGGTTTCTGCAGTTCAGCTTCATACCAGCATTGAAGAATGAGTATTCTTCATTGTATTAGCAATCTGAGGGTGTGCAACATCATCTGAAGGTTTGCTTGTGAGATTGGCTTCGCCCAGAAGTCAAAATTGTGCAAAACTGAGAAGAATCAATAAGGGTTTTAAAGCAGATTTTGTGTGAAGGACAGAATTCATTGTGGCTGCGTTTAATAATCACAATATTGTGCACACATTTCAAGGGCCGTACCATATACTTGCTGAGCCGTACCACATTTGGGCAGTTTTAGGGAGAGTTTGTGGTTGATTTATTCCTCCAATTTGGACATCTTCAATCTGCAGACCTGAGTATGCAATAACAGTGATTTTTGGAACAGTTTAGGGGGTCTTGGTTGCTGATTTGAAGGTACAGCTGGGCCGTACAGCCAAGTGGGAGCAGCAGCTGTCATTTATGGATCTTCTTATTTATTAGCTGCAAAGGGTCCATTTGAGGCGTCTAGGGTATTCACAACATCTTTCATTTGTTGTACACAAAAACCTATGCATTTGTTGATTATAGGAGGTGTCCATTGGTGATTTTAGTGCTGGCCAGGCGACAACACCAACATGAAGTTGTAAAACTCTTTTTGGGTATGTTATTATAATTCATATTTTGGCTCAATACTATCTGGGTCATTGCTATTTTGTTGATATATGTTTTAGTTTTTCTGGGTTTTGGTTATATGCTCCATATTCTGTGTTTTCATTGGAAGAATCAAACAATGCAAAAACATTATAAAACCTAAACCAAAAAGCAATCAAAAAAACCAGAGAGTTAAATATCCTATCAGGGGTGGGACATTATAGTGGTATTAGAGCGGTTTCCTGCCATCCTATTGGGTTAATCAGAAATATTCAGTTGCATGTCAAGATTTGGGGTTGCATGTTAGTGATCAACACTTGCATGTCAGTTTTAATGGTTGCATGTGTGGTATCACTATCAACTATCGCATGTTAGTTTAACAGTGGAGTTTAAATTAAATTTTCATGGAGCTCACACAGTTGATATTGAAGTGACCAACACTCTTGCATTTGTTTCAGTCACGGGAAAATCCAGGAAAGAAATTGGTTGGGAAGCTGATATAATTTTTAAAGAATACCGGATCATGCCAGATAAGTTTAAAATATTTGATGGTTTTGATGATTTTCTGGATCACTTGACTTTCTTCAATTTAGGAGTGACTGATACAGTGTTATATATTCGAGGGAAGTATGGGGAAAAAATAGTACAGGGCATATTTGATTCTCCTTCTAGAAAACCTCTCGAAACAACCCATGGTACTAGATAGCTAAGGCGTGAAGTTTGGAAGGAGTTCTTCGAATACGCAGAGAGGTTTGAGGACAATAGCAATTCTGTTTTTCGCAACAGCAGCCAAAACTCTTTGCATTATCATGAGGTAGCAGCCATTTCACTTGAGAAATATGCTTCGAGTGTGTTGTCACATGAAGGTACTCAAGATTTGGGTGCTAAGGTTGCGATTTGTGATGATCGTTCATGCCATACTGAGTCTGATTTCTCAAATCAGACCTTAGAAAACAAAACAGAAAATACATTTGATGGCGATGAATCTCAGGATAGTGTTTTGGATGGTCATGCAGTTACCTTGGAAGTGGAAGTGTGTGAAGATAATGTTATATCAGCAACTTCTACATTACCAGTTGAGCCATCCTTGAGGTACATAGCAGCAGTGCCTTAGTTGTTGATGTGTGCACTGATGATAGCACACATGATGCTGCTGATCATGAGGTGAGTGATGTTGATTCAGCCTCATACCATAGTGCAGAATTGGGTGGAAAGAATGAGTCACAGGGGTATCATCATCTGGTTGGGCAGTTGAAGGTTAGTGACGATATGATTGCTACAACTTTGGAGCATTTTGATGTTGCTCGACAGATGTTGGCAACCTATGGTTGGAGTACTCCTGAGACAGATGAGCACAGTGGTAGTGGTCTTTCCCTTTCAGAGTTCCATACACTTAGAGAAGCGATTGGAAAAATGAATAATAATTATTTACTGTTATTATCCGATCATGATTACCTTCTCAAGTGGGATGGGATCTGTTTTGATGCCTTGAAAGGAAAGGAGGAGGTTGATGAGCTCACCCGTGAGCTTGATGTGACTATGGAATCGTTGAAGAGCACCTAGTTGGCCCTTTAGGAGTCGCAATCACGATTGGAGGAGCTTACCATGGAGTTGAGTTTGGCATAGTCTTCACCAGCTACAGATATAGTTCAATTACCTACAACAGCAGTTGGTGATGATCTTATACCCACGGGTTGTGGTGATGGATGTGTTGAGGATGTGGCTACATCCATCATAGATACAGGTGCAGTTGATGCGGATGGGATGAGTGAACTAGTGGAGAGTTGTAGAGAACCTCTCGTCGCACCTGGTTCTCCTGAGGTTAGTCCCATGACAGGTGATGCGGGTCAGATTACTGATAGCTCTTGTGTCTCAGTGGTGGGTTATACTAAAAGTTATGTGATAGTTCTTGACTCTACTCCATCATCTTCACAGGAGATATTCAGAGCATTATCTGGATGGGAGTTTCGCTCTCGTGTTGATTTGTTTCCTTCCTTTGGAAGCAAATCAGTTACTTCATCCCATACAATTGATCTTGGGTTACAGCTTGTTGAGCCATAGAGTGGGAGAGATTAGTTGCAGGATACAGAAGATAAGGTTGATTCAGCCTTATATTGTTTTTACTGCGCCGATACGTTTGTTGAGTACCTGCTTGAGAGTGCAGAGTTTCAGAAGGGTCCGTGTGGAACCACCGAGGATACTCTCATTCGAGGTTCGCGCTGCATCGAGTGTGCTGTGGGGGCAATTGTAGATACTCTGACTACAATGCTTCCTGATAGAGATTTTGTGATTGGGTTTGCTAAGAGGGTTACTAGAGCCCCTACCCAATCAGCTTTTCGGGGTCAGAGATTGGAGCCATCTTTTGATTCCAGAGTCGTTAGTGATCAGCCATTGACCGAGGTTGGAGTTTCTTATCGTGACTGCATAGTGAGGAGTGCTTATCACTTTTTTTTTGATCCACACACGAAGGATTTGATGATGCATCGGTGTGGATTGGCTCCAGGGTTATACCATCCTTTGTGGGATGGATATTTACCATCTTTAGTAGATGGAGTTAGTGGCTGCAAGTACCCGACTTAGCTGTTTGCAGGATCAGAGGTTGGATTACCATCATGCGGATAAGTACCTGACAAAGTTTGCTACTTCTGGGTTTCAGGGAGATTATGGTGTCAGTAGGCATGATGGCTTGGTTAATCAGCACATCCATGGGAGTCTAGCAGAGGATGGAGATAGTTGTTGTGTTGCAGACACTTTCAGATGTTCTTATCTCCACTCGACGGATGGATGTGAGTATCGATTGCATTGGGATCCTGGTGGTGACAGGGTTAGTACTGCACTTTGGATGGGTCCCATTGGTTGGCTTCACCATTTCTGGCATGGTGAAGTTCGGATCAGTGTTGAGCAGCGGAAGTCTAAAGGTGTTTTATGTGGTAGACTTCTATTCTGGATTTGGGATCCAGGTATATTATGTTGGACACTCTCCAATATGTTGAGGGATCCTCTGTGTGCATCAGGGTTCCGGTCTGGATTCAATAGGGAGTAATGCTGCATGTATGTAAGATACCCAACTAATTCTACTAAAATTTTTTCCTTAATCAAATTTACTTGCATTTCATTCATCAACTACTCAACACTTAATAACAATCATCAAAGATAACTACGTGAATGAATCAACCTTAAATCTGGGTACTTGTCTTATTGCTTGATTCAATCATCTTGCAAATGTTTTATTACATAGATAATGCTTTCAACAGCATGGAGTTACAACCTTATTCAAATGGAATTACAAAAGGAGGCCTTATAGCCTTGATGTCTACAATGATTTCTACAATTGATCAACTCAATCAAACTCAATGATGTTAACTGAATGTCAACACCTCACATTACAACAAGGGAGCATCACCTTGCTTGTTGAGGGAGCATCACCCCAACACTTAAAACTCGCAGGCTTCAAGATCACAAGCTAAATAGCTTTGCAGAGAGAATTTTGTCAAAAATGAATAGATACCAAATGAATGAGAGAGCTCCTCCTTTTATAGGCCTTCCAAAGGCAATGAAGGCACGTTTTTCAATGCACAAAGAGGAACCAAGGCACGTTTCCCAAGAAGCATATCCAAGGGAATATTCCATCTGATGACTCATTCTGAGTTGGCAATCTTATCCAGAGGCCTCGACACAGATCCCAAAGTCATCCTATCGACCAATGAGAGCTCAAATAGTATAACTACCTTAACCACCTCTCCTCAGGCGCAGTTCAAGTGTTCTTTTGACTGGGCGCCAAATTGCATTGTCTGGGATATCAAATTGCGCCTATCATGAGATTGCGCCTATCCTGAAGGAACTTCTAAATGTTGTTTAACTGAATCAGAAAAGGTTCTTGATACTTCACTCATTCAATCTCCCTGAGGCGCTTATTGAAAATTGATCAAGGTACTTCTTGAAATTTGGGTGCTAGAATGATGCTCCATGGGCACAGAAGCGTGCCTAGTGTCACAATTGAATACCCCTTCAAGGCTAGGTGCTCATATGCATGAAAAACTTATAAAAATGTTCATTGAAGGTTTTCTAATAATGTTTAATGTCTTGGCGCCCATTTGAGATAGAAACTGCGCCTTACTATTGCTAGACACCACTTTGATGCTTCTTCACAAGGAGAGTGCGCCTACACTTGCAAGTGTCTCCTTCAGGGTCTAGGCGCCAGCTGAAAGCAGTGAATGCCAGGAAGGGTGCTTAGCCAGAGGAAGTCCTTTGGAGTCTCCCAACACACATCAAACACTTGATTAGCAGTAAGATAGCTTTCTCCCAAGTTAGGCGCTTCAAGAGGGAAGTTAAAATATGAATGAATGCCAACTTGGCTAGGCGCCCAACATTCCTTGGTGACTTTACAAACTTCAAATACTCAGAAATGCTAGAGAAATGCTCAATGCCCCCCATCTAGATGATAGGCATCAAAGTGAAGGTTGAATTGCGCCTAGATGGCACTAGGCGCTGGTTAGAAGATGCTACACCAAGGAAATGCGCCTTCACTTTCAAGATGTAAAACAAGACCCAAAAGCGCTAATAAACTTGGGCGCTCAATAAGAACCTTTCCAATGTTGGTGCCCTTGAGAGGTTGAACTGGGATGATCATCAGACTAAGGCGCTGATCTAGCTTCAAGGAGTAGGCGCATGTGTGAAGTGGAAGAGAAGATGAAGTGCGCCTAGTTGGGTTTAACACTTCTCAAGATGGAAATGATGCCTTTGAGTGAAGGTATGATCTATTTGTCAATCTTTAACTTCATTGATGATCCAAAAACCTATTTACTCTTCAATCTACCTTAAGGCGCCATTTCTTGGGTGGAAAGACATGCTAAGGCGCCTCAAGTATTAAGGCGCATTTTGAAGTTTGTCTGCTCCAGGGTGAACGCCTAACATCCTTAAACCATCTTACACTTCCACATGATGACTGAACCAATTGAGTGGATGATCCTTCAACCTTTTTGATGCTCAAGAGAGCCTTCCAAATGACTTCTTGACTAGGGCGCATTTCTAGGGTGCCAGAGACTTTATCTAATACCTGGGCGCTCTCAGAGGATTATTTGAACAGGGAATGGCGCCTTGACCCTTAAGCGCATTTTTGGATGAGGAGGAATGTTTCAATTGACTTAGTCAAAATTCATCTTGGGATCTCATCAATCCTTTCTTACCAAGGCGCCCTAATGGATGAACTTCATGACCTAATACTTCTGAGCTAGGCGCCACTTGAAGTTGGAAGAAAGAGAAAGTGCGCCTAATCTCATTTAGACAACTTCTAATCTTTGACCGGCTTTGATGATGATGTGGTTGTCATACTGCACTTCCAACCCCTGATGGCAAACCTCAAGTCCTTAGGCGCTCATCTAGGAAGTCTGATGTGAAATTGGCGCCCAGACTTCAAGAGTCAACTTCCTGTTTATTTGGCTTCTAGACTTGGCCAAATTTCAAGTTTCTGACTTTGTTCCTGCAAAACAATAAAACATAGTTTATCAAAAACCAATTCATTCCCTTATCATTCTGAAATAGCCTTCGGGAATGATCAATAGGCTAATCCATTCTTTACTTGATGATGCCGGAAACGGGGACATGACAATGTACATGGTGTGGTTCGTTTGCAGTTTCACTTCAGGGCCTCATGTACATGATTTGTTTCCGATGTACAGTTTCTGTGATGTCCCTTACCTGATTTACCCTAGAATTCGCTTGGGAATTAGGTTTAGGGTTTCTACTTTTTGAATTCTTCTTGGAGTCATACCTGTAACAACACATATATATACACAAACCCATATTGCCATATGTCAGTTCTAGTATCTATTACCCAGCAATTCAACATAATCAACTTACAACTGAAAACACATAAGAAGAGTCACTCAACATGCTAGGGAGAAGTCATAAATCCTTAGTAGCCTAAGGCCTACCACAGTCCTATTGCCCGAACCCTTGACGAGGGCCTATGGGGGCTGGTCCTTTTGCCCAATCCCTCATCTTAGGCCTATGGGGGCATGTTCCAATGTGGGACCCCCATCCCTCCATGGTCCAAACCCTTGACTCAGGCCTACTGGGGCATAATGCCCAACCCTTGTCTCGGGCCTATGGGGACGAAACCTTAGATGGGGTTTATAGGCAATCTACTAAGACTTATGCATTCACCCCTCCTGGCTGAATCACAAACAAAATATATGTAGTTTCCACACAGTTCCAAATTATACAATTTGCCTTTATCACTAGGAAATGAATCATACAGTAGTATATGATGTAGCATACGATATATTAGAGTGCAAATAGTTTCTAGCCAATTTCAAATATGCAGTTATTCTTTTATCTATTTTCATTCTGCTTTCATTATGCTATAAGAGATTCAAACAGAAATGTAGATGCCAGGACAAAAACAATCATCAGAGAAGTTATATTTATTCACAATCATCCTTCTTACAGTTTTCTAGTTTTATGGCTCAGTTTTGATACAAACTACTGTACAATATAACAGCCATCATTTATATATACATGCAGATGGAAATTAGTACCCAGACAGATCATAATGATCTACAATTATTATCCTAATGAAAATCACAATTGCCATGACACAGTTCCCTTATTTCCCAGGCCCAATTTCCTCACAGTAGAATGAATTAAACCATGTTTTATGCATTTTAAATGAGAAAGACAAAGCATATGAAATAATATTACGGTTGAATAGAGGGAACTAGATGCTAGGACTGAGTGAGGAATCTCACTTGAGCCTCGAGTCTGTCAGTTTCTACTTTTAGATTATTCAAAATGTATTATGTATATGATCAACAATTGATCGATGTCCTGAAGTGTATACTTCTTGATGGCTGAATGGATCGATGGTGTTCCGAGAGGATATATGTATTGAATTGTATTGATGGCGGTGTTATATTAGAACTGATGTTTTGTGTATTCTGATTTGGATCGATCAGGAAGTGTTGTAATGCGATGATGCTACTGTTGTATTGCTGTGTCTTTATATATTTTCTTTTACTTGTACCCGTAGATTCTCATTGTGGCTGTGAATGATCGATGATGGTCATCACAGGGGTTGTTAATAAATTAATGTGTGGATTATTCGAGACTTTACAAAAGAAAGGGTAAAGTGGATGTCTTTAAAGGACGGAATTCCCATATGGGCGGCCAAAGCAAAAGTTCATTGAGATTTATCTGCTTTCCATATAAAGTAGTTGGCCTAATACTAAAACGGTGTTGATAATGATCTCCAATTCCCACATTTGAGTTTTACGTGGGATTTCCATCTTCTATTGGCATATTCCTTGAGCTTCCTATTCGATGCTTTTACTTGCTTCCCTTTTCTTTTTCGTTCGATGGATTACACCTGAAATGATTGCTGTGATATAATGGCCGTTGCGGTAGTTTGCTTGAAATGAGGATGCTTGAAGTCTTTTAGATTTTTCCCTCGTATCCCCTTTGAATGAAAGATTGATTCAATTTATAATGATGAAAGGGTTGTAGTTTGAAAGGGCATTATTTCCTTTGACATCGTATCTCTTTGCCTAAGATCGCACCTTTCGTGGGGCCCTTGTCATGCCCACCGTGGATAGTGTATGTTTAGGATGGTAATCTGCTATATGCATAGTCATGTTTTCTTATTTTATTTCATTAAGATACTCACACCTTATACGATGGGTTCAAGGTAATTGTTGTTGCTTTTTATGGATCGCAGCTTCCAACATGGGGACATGACAGCCCTCCCCACTCAAAATTGCTTGTCCTCAAGCAATCCCAACGCATTACCTTGCACATTAATGCTTACCCTCCATGTGGAATAGTTGTTTCCGGAGTGATTAGAGTTTGCGTCTTTTCCTGACTATACTTAGGTTTTGAAGTAGAGCTTGGGTGGTTTTCTCATCCTGTTCTATTAATGCTTGGGTTTTCTTATCACTACTTTCCCTGAAGGTCCTAAGTTCATCTCTTAGTGGATTATCCATGAGGTTGTTTCCTAGGGTATTGTTCCTAGAGTCTCTTCGGTGGTAGATTTGCATAATTTCCCATGGGATGGCAGGAAAGATGCTCTGATACCACTGTGATGTCCCTTACCTGATTTGCCCTAGAATTCGCTTGGGAATTAGGTTTAGGGTTTCTACTTTTTGAATTCTTCTTGGAGTCGTACCTGTAATAGCACATATATATACACAAAACCCATATTGCCATATGTCAGTTCTAGTATCTATTACCCAGCAATTCAACATAATCAACTTACAACTAAAAACACATAAGAAAGAAGAGTCACTCAGCATGCTAGGGAGAAGTCATAAATCCTTAGTAGCCTAAGGCCTACCACAGTCCTATTGCCCGAACCCTTGACGAGGGCCTATGGGGACTGGTCCTTTTGCCCAATCCCTCGTCTTAGGCCTATGGGGGCATGTTCCAATGTGGGACCCCCATCCCTCCATGGTCCAAACCCTTGACTCAGGCCTACTGGGGCATAATGCCCAACCCTTGTCTCGGGCCTATGGGGACAGAACCTTAGATGGGGTTTATAGGCAATCTACTAAGACTTATGCATTCACCCCTCCTGGCTGAATCACAAACAAAATATATGCAGTTTCCACATAGTTCCAAATTATACAATTTGCCTTTATCACTAGGAAATGAATCATACAGTAGTATATGATGTAGCATACGATATATCAGAGTGCAAATAGTTTCTAGCCAATTTCAAATATGCAGTTATTCTTTTATCTATTTTCATTCTGCTTTCATTATGCTATAAGAGATTCAAACATAAATGTAGATGCCAGGACAAAAACAATCATCAGAGAAGTTATATTTATTCACAATCATCCTTCTTACAGTTTTCTAGTTTTATGGCTCAGTTCTGATACAAACTACTGTACAATATAACAGCCATCATTTATATATACCTGCAGATGGAAATTAGTACCTAGACAGACCATAATGATCTACAATTATTATCCTAATGAAAGTCACAATTGCCATGACACAGTTCCCTTATTTCCCAGGCCCGATTTCCTCACAGTGGAATGAATTAAACCATGTTTTATGCATTTTAAATGAGAAAGACAAAGCATATGAAATAATATTATGGTTGAATAGAGGGAACTAGATGCTAGGACTGAGTGAGGAATCTCACCTGAGCCTCGAGTCTATCAGTTTCTACTTTTAGATTATTCAAAATGTATTATGTATGTGATCAACAATTGATCGATGTCCTGAAGTGTATACTTCTTGTTGGATGAATGGATCGATGGTGTTCTAAGAGGATATATATATTGAATTGTATTGATGGCGGTGTTATATTAGAACTGATGTTTTGTGTATTATGATTTGGATCGATCAGGAAGTGTTGTAATGCGATGATGCTACTGTTGTATTGCTGTGTCTTCATATATTTTCTTTTACTTGTTGTACCCGTAGATTCTCATTGTGGCTGTGAATGATCGATGATGGTCATCACAGGGGTTGTTAATAAATTAATGTGTGGATTATCCGAGACTTTACAAAAGAAAGGGCAGAGTGGATGTCTTTAAAGGACGGAATTCCCATATGGGCGGCCAAAGCAAAAGTTCATTGAGATTTATCTGCTTTCAATATAAAGTAGTTGGCCTAATACTAAAACGGTGTTGATAATGATCTCCAATTCCCACATTTGAGTTTTACGTGGGATTTCCATCTTCTATTGGCATATTCCTTGAGCTTCCTATTCGATGCTTTTACTTGCTTCCCTTTTCTTTTTTGTTCGATGGATTACACCTGAAATGATTGCTGTGATATAATGGTCGTTGCGGGAGTTTGCTTGAAATGAGGATGCTTGAAGTCTTTTAGATTTTTCCCTCGTATCCCCTTTGAATGAAAGATCAATTCAATTTATAATGATGAAAGGGTTGTAATTTGAAAGGGCATGACTTCCTTTGACATCGTATCTCTTTGCCTAAGATCGCACCTTTCGTGGGGCCCTTGTCATGCCCACCGTGGATAGTGTATGTTTAGGATGGTAATCTACTATATGCATAGTCATGTTTTCTTATTTTATTTCATTAAGATACTCACACCTTATACGATGGGTTCAAGGTAATTGCTGTTGCTTTTTATGGATCACAGCTTCCAACATGGGGACATGACAGTTTCAGTGCGAAGGGATTGGATAGTTGCTTTGTTGTTCATTTTTGCGTAGTTGTGGTTATGCTGGTGCTACAACAATTGTGTTTTCGTGTGGGACATTTCACAGTACTTCTTTGGGGCCTCCCGAGGAGTGGAGTTTCTATGCAGTGGAGATTGCTTGGGGACAAGCAATTTCGGGAAGGGCGGACTGTAATGTCCCCATTTTCGTGAGTATCAGAGTTGGAGGATTTAGCCTATCACTGGGTCCTTGTAGGCTAATATCGGTGTTTAGAGGATCCTGTTGTGGAGTTATTTGGCTCTCCAGAGGGCAATTGTCTGTGTTTTCATCTCCAGATCCTTCGTATGTTTTGAGGCAATTGATATTCAGGGGTTTATGGCTTTATTTGCTTATACTTACTATTTATAGTAAGTCAGTGGAGGTTAGAGAGGGACCCTTACTATTTTTAGTAAGGCATCCAGATTGACAGTGGGAGCAATGGGCTAGCCGGTGATGAAGTCAGAATTATTAAATAATGATTATTAATGGAGTTATGACATTTAATTATTATTAAAGTGTTACTTTAATAATAATTAATTATTTGGGAGAATATTATATTCACTTCATGTGACTTTATAATTGAGAGGTATTTAATATCATATAGTCAAAATATTAAGTGAGCATTTAATGACTTTATTTGACTTTATTATGAAGGGGGTTATTTAATTATATAAAGTCAAATTATAAAGGGTGCATTTAATGATATAAAGTCAAGTCATTATAACCATTATTTGGGGGCTCACTTGAAAGGATATAATAAAGCACAAAAGCAGATATATTTTTATTATATTAAATGATTTTAAGCCTCAGGGGAAATCGTGCCTTTTTGAGAAGAGTATAAAAGTATTTGGAAAAGGCAAATAATTCATTCATGAGCATTTGACTTTGTCTTTTGGAGTTCTTTGGCATTTTTGTGAGAGAGACCAAGGGTTTCTGCAGTTCAGCTTCATACCAGAATTGAAGAATGAGTATTCTTCATTGTATTAGCAATCTGAGGGTGTGCAACATCATCTGAAGGTTTGCTTGTGAGATTGGCTTCGCCCAGAAGTCAAAATTGTGCAAAACTGAGAAGAATCAATAAGGGTTTTAAAGCAGATTTTGTGTGAAGGACAGAATTCATTGTGGCTGCGTTTAATAATCACAATATTGTGCACACATTTCAAGGGCCGTACCATATACTTGCTGAGCCATACCACATTTGGGCAGTTTTAGGGAGAGTTTGTGGTTGATTTATTCCTCCAATCTGGTCGCCTTCAATCTGCAGACCTGAGTGTGCAATAACAGTGAATTTTTGGAACAGTTTAGGGGGTCTTGGTTGCTGATTTGAAGGTACAGTTGGGCCGTACAGCCAAGTGGGAGCAGCAGCTGTCATTTATGGATCTTCTTATTTATTAGTTGCAAAGGGTCCATTTGAGGCGTCTAGGGTATTCACAACATCTTTCATTTGTTGTACACAAAAACCTATGCATTTGTTGATTATAGGAGGTGGCCATTGGTGATTTTAGTGCTGGCCATGCGACAACACCGACATGAAGTTGTAAAACTCTTTCTAGGTATGTTATTATAATTCATATTTTGGCTCAATACTATATGGGTCATTGCTATTCTGTTGATATATGTTTTAGTTTTTCTGGGTTTTGGTTATATGCTCCATATTCTGTGTTTTCATTGGAAGAATCAAACAATGCAAAAACATTATAAAACCTAAACCAAAAAGCAATCATAAAAACCAGAGAGTTAAATATCCTATCAGGGGTGGGACATTACACTCACCCACAAAGAACGCACAAAGGAGCACCAACTTGAGCAAGTGGATATGATACTCTAAGTGCACACTACAATCGATGGTGGTAGGAACACATTGAGCACAATGGGTATCGCTTTTTCCTTGTCGAATAGATCCAAACTCATATAAAAGTTGAAACGAAAATGAAGATAAATCTCAACTCAGGCAAGAGCGAACCACAATATGATGGTGATAACTGAAGAGCTCTCAAATCTCATTCTCCTCCTTAAATGTGATAGCCAGAGGTGAACCCTGTGACAACCTTGCCATCCACAGAAGGAAGATTCGTAGCAGACTTTATGGCGTTCACCAAAGAATCAAACACAGCTCTGATACCATATTGGTTTTCAACGAGCTACACACTAATAATAGTATTCTTTATTCTATGTCATATCTCATTCAATACACATTACACGCTTATATAGGAGTTTAATCTCCAACATTATAGGAACCACTCCCTAATTATATGAGTTATTCTAACAACTCAAATATAGTCCCAACCAATTCTTCTCACACCTAGAAAATCTAGGTGAGTTGTTACTACAACTCACTTTACCTCATTCACTCTAACTTAACACATTATTATTCTAACCCATGTGAACACTAACATGAATTCCTAACAACAATGAGAGAAAACCTAACAAAAGGCATAATATAGGTAAACAACGTGCCCTCTTGGCATCTGTGGAGCCCTCTCGCATTTGAAGATTCCATGGTACACTACTCTCTACATGAAGAAAAACTATCATAACAGCATGCAACAGTCCTATGTTGGACTGAAAACCAACAATAGAATGAGAATCCCCCTTCTCCCAGGTGGGAATACTTGTTAAAACCTTCCTCTAGACAAAGGAAAGACCAAAAGTAAGGGAAACTGTAGCGGCACTATTCACGGCACTGTAGCAGCCAACAAAAAAACTTGAAATCTGATATAAATGGCTGCCAAGAATGAAGCTACAAGTCTGCAATTAATTATTCTTCATTAATCTTCAAACCCTTAATGATATCTTTCACCTTTAAGCACAAATAGAACTCCAGAATGAAGCTCTCCTCAGGCAATGATTCAGCTGATCTTTCACAGCCTCAAGATTGCACAAACAATGAAGAGTTTTCGTTCTCCAATGCTGATATGAAGACAATCTGCTGAAACCCTTGGTCTCATGCACAAACTTCAAGAAATCCTCCAAAGCAAAGCCAAATGATCATTCAATAATTAATGAGGTTGATTTGGCTTTTGAGAGCTTTTATATTCTCATGAACAAGCATGACTTTCCAAAATGCTTTTTGGCTTTTAAAATAATATTTTATTATTTGCTTTAGTTGCCTCAAAAGTACCTTGGTTATTGTGCCCATAATAAATTAATATCATTAATTGCACTTTATCATGCGTCATTGGCCCCCTTTTAATATAAAGTCAAAATATAACTTTATATTATAAACTTTTAATTAACATCATTAATGACACATCAAAATATTAATATCTCCTTAAAATTCCATCAGTTTGCTACGCCAACTAAAACCAACATCAAAACTGCCAAACACTGAATGATCAGGCGCCCTGCCACAAATAGCAACTTCCGATAGCTGACCTACTATAAATAGTAAGTACGCACCACTGAAGCCTGAAACATCTGCAAAGGCCCAAACATTGGTCGACACTGCATCTGAGACCTGTCTAGGTGCCTTGCTATAAATAGAAACCCAACTCCCTGAAAAAGTAACTTACTATAAATAGTAAGTGTGCCAAACGGAGTCCAACGAAGGTCAAACCTGAACTCTCACTGAGCACTGGAGGCGAAGCCACACCGAAAACTGCCAAAATAAGACCCCTTAACCATCTGCTCTAGCCTACAAGGGTCAATTGATACGAAGTCCCAAAATAGCAGGTTACTATAAATAGTAACTCCTAAAAAGTAGGAACTGCTGACAAAAGAAACATCCCTAAAAAATAGGAACTCCCAACTGGTCAAACAGGGCCCGATCCCACACCTCCTAAAAAAAAGGGAATTACTAAAAATAGCAAGTCTTGGACAAGTTGTCCGAATCAGGCGTAGAAAGTGTCGATCAACTCCAATTGTCCGTCTGAACCCTGCTGAGCAACAAAAACTCTACTCTGGCTGTGTTGGAACCACCCCAGAAGCCAGCACCACCAAACTGCACGAGGGCCTAAAAATGGGGACATTACATCTTATTACAAAGATAATGCCTTCAATAGCATGATTATACAAACTTATTCAAATGGATTACAAAAGAAAGCCTTGAAGCTTTGATGTTTACAATGACTTCCTCACTTGATCAACTCAATTGAACTCAATGATGTCAACTGAATGTCAACACCTCACAATACAACAAGGAAGCATCACCTTGTCAGTTGAGGGAGCATCACCCCAACACTTGAAACTCGCAGGCCTCAAGATTATAAGCTTAGAGCTTTGCAGAGAGAAATTCGCCAAAAGATTAGATGCCAAATGAATGAGAGAGCTCCTCCTTTTATAGGCCTTCCAAAAGGGAATGAAGGCATGTCTTCCAAGGAGCATATTCAAGGGAATATTCCTCTCGACAACTCATCCTGAGTTGGCAAACTTATCCAAAGACCTTGACACGAATCCCAAAGTCATCCTGTCGACCAATGAAAGCTCAGGTAGTTACAACTACCTTATCTTTTGACTAGGCGCCAAGTGGAAGCAGTTTCAACATGGAATGGCGCCCAATGTTGACCTAGGCCTAAGCGCCCAGCTGAAGTAGCAGAGGTATGGATTAGACTCTAGGCGCCAGAAGTCATAATTGTAGGATTTCCAAAGCTAGGCGCCAACTGCAGATAGTGAGAACTAGGATAGGCGCCTTTTCAAGCTAGGCGCTTCTTTGGGGTGGCAGAGACTTAGAAACTGCGCCTAAAGTGTTTAGATGATAATCTTTCATCTGTGAAGCATTTAAAGTGTCATAGCAACTTTCTTTGATGAGCGCCTTGATTGGGAACTCAAACAAACATCTTCTAACCCCTTTCAAAGCTAGGCGCATTCTGGAGGTGAAAAATAAGTAGGAAGTGCGCTTGGCATGTAAGATGGCTTTCTTTGACAATTCTTCAAGTCTTGTTGTTTCGGAGGGTGGAATGCTTCATCCTGGAGTGAGCGCCTTACTTCTAATGTTCAAACTTCTTCTTCTGGCTCACTCTGTAGCTAGGCGCCATAACAGAGGTCTTCAAACTTGATCTAGGCGCACCTACTGGTAGAAAAGGTTCAAGATGGGTGCCTTTAGATGAGAGAGGTCTTTCCTTGCTAGAATCTTCAACTCTGGCCTCATCTGATTCAAAAATACCCTCTTCTATCTAGCGCCTAACTTATTTGGAGGACTTGGAGTCCATTTCATCAAGGAGGCGCATTTTCTATGCCATGAAAGCTTGTTTTGGCGCCTATTTGAAGTTGTTCAACATTACCCTTGCACTTTAAATTCAATTTAGCATTTCAACCATTCTTACCTCTAGCAAAACTCCTACTCCAAGTTTGAGCGCCATTCAATTGTCCAGGATGATCATCTAACCAAAGCGCTTATTTGAGTATTAGACAAATGAAGAAAGCGCCTTACTTGCCTAGGCGCATTTTGAGGGTGAGATAGGCAATTAAGTGCGCCAAGCTAGTTCTTGAGACTTCTCTCCTTCTTCTATCCAGTCAACTTCAATCTTATAAGCCATTTGAGAGAGTTCTACCCTAGGCGCCAAAATGGAAATGTTTTATCAAAAGGTGCATCATACATAGCTTTCAATCCTAGGCGCCAGAGTCAAGGAGTTTTAACCAACACCTGCGCCTAGGCTAGAGTTCACCCAAGAGACATCTCTGAACTTCAAAAGTTTCAATCTACACCCATCTATACTAGGCGCTCAAATGGAGGATCCCTGAAATCATGTATGGGCGCCTGGTTGCTTTAGGCGCTCATTTTGGGTGCTACAATATGACACTAGCGCCTAAAGTGAATAGGCCTTCTTCACTATCCAATTCACTTAGAAAACTTCATTTTGGAAACTTATCAACTTTTCCTATCAAGGCACCCTAATTGAAGTGCTTCAAGACAAGATCCTTCTTATCATCCTACACTTCCAAACCCTATTTGAAGACTCCACATCCTTGGGCGCTCATTTGGGTAGTTTGATGAGGAATTGGCGCCTAGACTCCAAGAGTCAACTTCCTTATTACTTGGCTCCAGACTTAGCCAAATTTCAAGTTTCTGACTTGTTCTTGCAAAACAATAAAGTTAGTCAAAAACCAGTTCATTCCCTCATTATGTAGAATTAGCCTCCGGGAATGAGCAATAGGCTAATCCATTCTTTACTTGATGATCAAGCCGGGAGCGGGGACATGACAGACCTTTATGGATAGCAAAGTATTGGCATGGCCAAAGAATTCTACTATTAAGAAAGCCAAAACCGTAGGTCATAGACAAGGGTACTTGTACGAGTTATGTACGAAACCAAATCTAGCCCTAATTCATGAAATTGCAAACTCTAATGAAATATGGCATAGAAGACTAGGACACCTAAATTTCCGTGCCCTATCTTCCATGGAAAGACTAGTTACAGGGTTACCCAAACTCAAACAATGTAATTCAGGGGTATGCAAGAGGTGTGCCTTAGGGAAAAATACAAAGGGGTCCTTTCAAAATAGTTCTAGCAAAACAAATAATGTATTAGAACTAGTCCACTCAGATTTATGTGGACCCATGTCTGTACCCTCCTTAGGTGGGTTTCTATACTATGTAATCTTCGTTGATGACTTCTCCAGAAAGACATGGATCTATTTTCTTAAATGTAAAGAATCACAGGAAATCCTTAAAAGATTTAAGGAATTCAAATCCATTACTGAAAACTCTTCCGGGAGAAAAATCAAAACCTTAAGAACAGATAATGGGAGTGAATACACTTCAGACATTTTTAAAGACTTTTGTAAAAACACTGGGATTAAGAGGGAGTTCACTGTACCTTATAATCCTCAACAAAATGGAGTTGCAGAAAGAAAAAATAGAACCATTGTAGAAGCTGCTAGGGCTATGTTACTTGATCAGAATATAGACACTTCACTTTGGGCAGAAGTATCTAGTACTGCTGTCTATATACAGAACAGATGTTCTCACTCTCATATTGATGACAAAACTCCAGAAGAAGCCTTCACTGGCACAAAACCAAACATTAGTCATTTAAGGATATTTGGTTGTCCTGTTTACATTCATGTGCCCAAAGAGAAAAGAACTAAGCTAGAACCTTATGGGAGAAAAGGCATCTTTGTAGGCTATAGTGAAACATCAAAAGCTTATAGAATATATATATCTGGTCAAAGACAGATTGAACTAAGCAGAGATGTGATTTTTAAGGAAGACATAGCTTTCAAAAGAGCCAGAAATTATATTGAGTCAGAAATTCAAACTTCCAACTCATGCATAGAAGAGGATCCTGCACCTAAGTTTCAGAGGGAGTATCCTGAGGAAGATGTAAACCATGAACAAATCACATCACTAGAAAATCCCAAGAAAAGACCACTCTGGGCCACCAAAACAATGGAAGAAGCTAAAAATTATGCCGCTCCATCAGGAACTTTTAGGGAAAGCACAAGACCTAAGAGATTCTCTAGTTATGTAGCTTTAATGAGTGAATTCATTAAATCAGAACCTTCTAGTGCTATAGAAGCTCTTAAGCACCAAGTATGGAAGGATGCCATGACAGAGGAGTATCAATCCATCCTGAAGAATGATGTGTGGGATATAGTACCTAGACCAAAAGAGAAATCTGTTGTTTCTTCAAAATGGCTATTTAAAATCAAACATGCTGCAGATGGCAGTATAGGGAAATACAAAGGAAGATTTGTAGCCAGAGAATTTTCACAAAAGGAAGGAATTGATTACGACGAAACCTTTGCTCTAGTTGCTCGATATACATCAGTCAGGGCAGTTCTAGCTATTGCAGCAGCCAAAGGGTGGAAAGTCCATCAAATGGATGTAAAAACTGCTTTCTTAAATGGAACCATTGAAGAAGAGGTTTACTTAGAGCAACCCGAAGGATTTGAGATTCACAATGCAGGATCCCATGTATGTAAATTAAAGAAAGCTCTATATGGACTTAAACAGGTCCCTAGAGCCTGGTATGAAAGAATTGATAGTTACCTCTTGAGATTAGGCTTCTCAAAGAATGATGTAGATCCAAATCTCTACTTCAAACAAAGCAAAGGTGATATGTTAATATTGATATTATATGTTGATGATCAATTGATTACAGGAGAAGATCACCTTATTGATCAGTGTAAGAAAGATCTAGCTTCAGAATTTGACATGAAGGACTTAGGTCTATTACACTACTTCCTTGGACTGGAAGTATGGCAGAAATCAGACTGTATTATTCTAAACCAAGGGAAGTACACAATTGATATATTAAAAAGGTTTGGTATGATGGAATGTAGACCTATGTCTTCCCCCATGGAAACAAATCTTCATAAATTGAAGGAAGCAGTAGCAGATTCTCCGTTGGCAGATCCCACTCTTTACAGACAGATAATTGGATCCTTGATGTATTTGGTCAATACCAGACCTGATATCTGCTATGTTGTAAATGCCTTAAGTCAGTTTATGTGTGAGCCCAAGGAGATACATCTTGTGGTTGTGAAGCATATAATGAGATACCTTCAAGGTACTCTAAATTATGGCTTAAAATATGAAAAGGTTGACTTAGATCTACATGGATTCACAGATTCAGATTGGGCTGGAAGGGTAATTGACCGGAAGAGCACCTCCGGATGTTGTTTCAGTTTAGGGTCAGCAATGATATCGTGGATCAGCAGAAAACAGTCTTCAGTTGCTCAGAGTTCTACAGAAGCCGAATATATTGCAGCTTCTATGGCTGCTAGAGAGGCAGTATGGCTTAGAAAACTGCTTGTGGGATTATTTGGTAAACCTCTGAAACCAACTATCATCCACTGCGACAATCAAAGCTGTATTAAGCCATCCGTGAATCCAGTATTCCATGATAGATCTAAACATATTGAGATTCCTCATCACTATGTGCGTAATATGGTGGAAAGGAAAGTGATTCAGTTGGAGTATATCAGTACAGGAGATCAAACTGCAGATATTCTTACCAAACCACTCCTCAAGGTGAAAGTTGAATACTTCAGGAAAAATCTTGGTATGATTGAAATGTAAGATTCTAATTGATTTTTACTAATATATTAAAGATGTTTAATGTGTAAACTTCTTGTGTCATATGTGTGACTCTATGACATTATGGGCCTACCCATTCTGTGTTTATTTCTAAAAGGTGACAACTTTTTGGATAATCTACACTTGTACCTAACATTATAAGGTGACGATCTTATAATGTTCATTAGACTGATATCATGTGACTTGATATTTGTATGAATCATGAAGTTATCATGATTAAGTTATGGTAGACATTATGTGACTTAATGTCAGCGCACATACCATAACTAGGATATATAAGGAGAATGTAATATTCTCGAGTATAGTATATCCTTTAGTATCACGAGGTAGGTGATGCTACGTATCACAAGATAGGTGATACTATATATCATGAGTTATGTGATATTAAATTATTTTGAGTAATTCATTACAGATCAGATAATTGATATTCACAGAGATTATTGTGATATTGTTATCTTCCCGAGCTAAGAGGGAGTGTTGAGTTGTTTGTAGCTTCGATCAGATAACGTATTTATATAATAAATATGAATATATAAGTAATATTAAATATTACTTATATATTCATACTTAATATATAAGGTATGTTAAAATAAATATGAATATAGCATGCTCGAATGACATATTACCAAAGTATAAACACCGACTACAATTCAAACGGTGATTAGCAATTGCTAAAGCAATGGAAAGGTAACGAAGTCACACCTGTGATAGGCGTGACTCCTTGAGGAGTCACGTCTATCACAGATGTGACTCCTACCGTCACTCATATATATATCAACGTCTTTGCCCTGCAATACCACGATGAAAACACAGAAATCGGAAGTGTATGAGAAGTGGAAATTGAATCTGCAAAATAAAATAAAGTAATAAATTAAGGCTGCAATACAAATATCCAACATTCAGAAGTTATCCAAGTTAAAGATCATAAGTTCGATTTGAATTTATACTTGGGCACCCTATCAAACCATTTTGTTCCAAGAATTAGAAACCCTAACCCTAAACTTGTGGGATTTGAATTTTTAGGGTAAAATTAGTATTGTTCCAATAGGGGACATTACAGAAGGATGCTTTCAAACATGAAGATGCCTCAAGCAGAGCCTTCACCCTTGTTCTGTGACAATCAAGGGGTGCCAAAACTTGCCAAGAATCCAATCTTCCACGAGCGTACCAAACATGTAGAATTACATTGTCATTTCATCAAACAACTTGTAGAAAATGGATCTGTTATGTTGTAGTATTGTCCTTCTGAGGATCAAACTGTAGACATTCTTACCAAGTCTTTGAGTCCTGACAAGTTTGTAAAACTTCAGGATAAGCTTGATGTAGTTAGTAGATTGACCATTAAGGGAGGGCATTTAAGTAATGTTTAATTTATAATGGTCAATTAGCTTTTAGCTTAGGGTTTAATAAAATCCTTTCGACTTTAGATAGACTTTAGAAATATTCTTTATTCTTTTGTCGTTCTTATTCACAATAGATAAGTTCTTTTGTAATCTTATATAAGGATGCTTTCGCTCCTTATTTTATTTATCGAATATCTTGGTAATCATTTTGTGTTCAGTTTTTGTAATAGAAACCACAAGAAATGTAAAATAACATTATGAAAATTCATGTCTTTCTAGACAAACGATGTACTAGAGAAAAGTAAGCAAGTGAAATACTAGATGTAAGATATGATACAAATTAAAAAATATTATCATAATGTGCAATGGGAAAAATACGGCATACAAAAGGTTCTAAACAAAATAAAACTTGTAAATAAATTATCTCGACACATTGATAGAATATAAGTAAAGATGAAAGATTAAAACACCTATAGAACTTGATCATTTTTAATGTCAATTATTACTAACTAGCACTGACATAGCCTATATAAAAGAGAGTTAATATAGAAAAGCAGAAATGTAACTATGCATGCCATTGGTAAGTCTGAACATATTCCATATTTTGATGCAAAGAAATATCTAATAATAGCAAATTATAAAAAAAACTCACTTGTACTCTTGTCAAAAAGCACAAGCACAGGATCTGGCAAACTGAATTTGGGTTCTTCAATTTCAACTTTTGATAGAAAAATAGTTGTCCGAGGTTGAGGAACCTAACACTCAAATTACCAACAATATTATGCTCACAAACATAAAAACTTGTTAAAATATTCAAAATATCCAACTTATATACTAATTATTATATAAATTACAAAGGATATTCCAAGGAAATAACAATAGGATGACGAAAAGCTTTGGCTTAATTGACAGCATTTAAGAATACCAAAATTCAGGTCAAAACAGCTGAAGCTCAAAATCTTAAAGCTATTTTGAAAACATTCAAAGAAGGTTAAGTGTCAACACAATCAGATTCATAGCAAATGTTGCATAGTGGCATCAAAATATCTTAGGACGCAAGTGATTGCATATCCCACATTACACTACCTTTGATGTTGGATAAATAACCAACTCAAATCTTGGAGGCCTCCTTGGATTGGGCGATGCAGAAGGCAAGACCACTGCCCATCTGCAAGATCATAATATGGTTCAAAGTTATACTAAAGAACCTATTAACCAAGTCACAAATAACACAGCTTCCTGAGAAAAGGACATCAGAAGCCAATTACTGTAGTAAAAACGTTGACAAAGTAAATTTTATGGTCACAAAAACATCTTTCTGTTCAGAGATATGATGTTTCCACAGTCCATAATAGTGAATCTGAGTGCTTCTGGATTAAACTGTGTGTTTTGTCATCATCAATGTTCCGGATCACACTACGTGATCCTTCATCCACATGTAGTGTGATCCAAAATGTTTTTGATAAAAAAACACGCAGTTTAATCCAGAAGCACTCAGATTCATCTTTCTGTTTATGCATGCATTTGTTTTCCAGATTTATGTCTGAAATAGAGGAGCACTACGTAAATTGAAAACAGTATATATCTTAATTTCTAGCAGAGCTGTATAAATATGTGAAGAAAGGTAAGGTGACTAATGTTATCTTGCTTGTTAGTAAGAATCATCACTTTACTTACATTTTCTTTGATACCCACTGAGGAGCTAATGCTTCTAAGAAGCCTGGTCCAGATAATTCTCGAATCATACCAGAAAAGAGAGAAATCCTTCCCTGTTATAATATTTCAAATCTCACAACATTAGTGGAATATATGAAATGAAATGCTAAAAGTTTAGTTCATTACAAAATATTCCTGCAAATATTTAAAATGCAGATCAAAGGAAAACATTCACAGCAAGATTGCACAGAAGGTTGACCTACAGCACACCATTTACATTATGTCCACATAAACCATTGCAAAATTATAAGATTTAATCACACCATAGTATGCAATTACATAATACAGGCTATGTATTTGCATATAAGCATACAATTTTTTTAGTGTTCAAACTTCAAAGTAGCTTTTTTCTTAATGATTATTTCCTAAAGACACTATTCCAGGAAAAGAAAGCCACAGATAATCAAGGGGTTAGAAAAAACTAAATATTTTCTTATAGTTTTACCTCGATTATCCGGACAACAGTAAGATGGCCTCTAGCCCTTGCCATCTGAAGAGGTGTCTCACAATCATCATTAATTGCTAAAGGATTTGCTGGATAAATAAAATATGTGAAGTCAATGGTGTGCACAATAACCATCAGTGGAAATGCAACATATGCATTGATATGAATTCTCAAACTTCTGCACAAGCTACTACATTTCAATCTAGACATGTGGAACTGGATACATACTGCAGAAATAGATTAAAAGTAATTTAAAACACACCTCCATATTGAAGCAGCAGGTTTACAGTTCTGTCATATCCTCGTTTTGCAGCATGATGTAAGGGAGTTCCTCCATGAGACCCTGCAGAATGCTTGTGCTTGATGAAGCTCTAAAATTAACTCATAAGAATTCCAAACAATGTGCATATCAAGGATCAGATGAACAAAACAAAACAAAGTACCACAGATTTTTTTCATGAAATTTGAGGACTGAAAGAGACATATAAAGTTTAAACCACTGGAAAATGCATGTACAAAATTGAGTCCCTTTGATGGGACTTATTTCTGGCCCATCCACTGCTTCTCTATTGAGTGCACAAATAAACTTGTAAGCTGTAATTCATTTCATGCATGAAGGTATTCCTCCAAAATACCAACCTGGTAAACTGTGATATCCTACATTCCATGAAGTTTCAGAATGGGGAGACGGGGGGGGGGGCTATGGACCAAAATTTGGTGATGGCAGTTTCGAGCACACACACACACACACACACACACACACACACTCGTTGATATTATAAACATATTTCCAATGTTTTGTTCGACACCAAATCCTAATTGTTTCTGACCATATCTTCATTCTTCGGAGAATTTACGATGAAGGTTGCACAGTTGAAGACCAAATATCATCATTCTTGAATCTTTTTTTTTATTTTCTTCACTGTTTTTAGAAACTCCTTACAGCAGTCAGCAGAAACTCATGAAAACTTGATAACATCCACGACCCCACCCTCATGGCTTCCTCCACTGTCTGCTAAGCCTGAGGTGTCCATGATGTATGAATTAAGAAATATTTGATCACCAACTTCCTAAAACCAAGATAAGAGAGTGTGCATCCAAATAAACAAAAACAATAACAGTTGTTTTAAGAGTTTATTTTGCCTCCAATACCATCTAAATATTCCTTTTTTCTTCCAAGGTTAACCATTTGTACATGTTATCATGTTGTTTGTTTGTTCAAAGCTTTGACACAAATCAAAATCATTATCATGACATAGAGAAACTTTGGCTGGCATGGGGACTCCCCAACATCCTCGGGACAGTCAAGGGAAGTCTAGGCACCCCCTAGCTGTCCAAGGGAAGTCTAGGCACCCCCTAGCTCTCCCAGGGATGTTGGGGAGTCCCCCCAACGTCCCCTGCAGAGAGAACCGCAACCGAGACACCCTCTGCTTCTGCAGGGACATCTCGGGGACATCCTGCAGGTGTCAGTGGGGGGCAGCAGGGGGACATTTTGTCCGTCCCCTAGTCCCAAGGACCACCCTGTTCCCAAAATGGCCCATTTTTGGGGTGGGACAGATCCCTGTAGTACACTGATGATATCCACTTATTGCAAAATTAGCACATTACAGGTATTTGATATTAGAAGTCAGTCAAAAGATTCACCATTACAAATATAAATTTAAAATGCTAATTTAGTTTTCCAATATATTTATTCAACATTTAGTAAAAATTTAGCGAAATATATTTTTATATGGGTGCTTTAAATATGTTAAGATAATGACTATGGCCAAATCTGAAATTACTGATAATATACATCATGACTTACTTGAAACTCGGCATGCTAATAATGCTGAGGTCTGTACCTTTTAAGTTAATGTTTCTTATTGTGAGTTTTCATGAAAAAATTCTTTCTTTTTTTTGAGGCAAAATATATTAAAGATTACATATTGAGTAACATACATTGCACACAGCTGTCTAAGAGACTGGCTAAAAAATCAGTTACAGATCAGACCTTGCAAAAGATAGACACACGAAATAGCATGCAAATACTAATGCCACTACATCAGGTAGCCACATTTATAGATGCATATAACTAAGAAATGCCTACCATCATTATCTCACACATCAAACAAGGAAACACAACTTACTTAGTACTTCACAGGCTAAGAAGTATGGAAAATATGAAGCTGCCATGACCAGCACTAGCATCACCCCAGGTCCATGGCAAGAAAGTGATACGGCCCAAAGTGCCTAGGGTCTTCTACTTGCCTCTAGCTTCCCTGACCTTTAAAGAATAACCTTGCAGCTCCCTTAGATTCACATTGGCCTCATCATGATCAAGGAGTCACCAACAATGGTACACACGGTAATGCTAAGACCGTTCTCATGGCTTATAGTACTACGTTAACACTTCAATGGTTTGCGGTACACCAGAGCACCTCCCAAATGCTCACAATAACACAAAGACTAACCATCCATCTCCAGCAAGTATTGCACTGTAAAAACCCTGTCTAGATCTGTCCTGAAAATAACCCTGCTGTACTGAAATTTCTGATTTGTTTACTTAAGGTTTTGAAGTCTCGTTTTCACCAATGTGTTTGAAATGTTTTGTAGATGGAAAGGTTGCAATATGACAATTAAATAACACCAAATGATGACTGAAAATGAAATAACCAGCTTATTTATACAACCAAATATCAACACAAAACATAATAGAACATACCCGGATAACAAATTGGCCTCTTTATTGAATAGTAGTTGGCTCATTACAAACAATAATGGTCTGATATAAAAATCAGACTTGCATATGAATGCAAATAGTGTCCAAATATGATCAATAAGATGTACAAATGAGTCTCGAATGATGCAACAACATATGCCAACTTATTAGTGATGAATGCCAATGAAGATTTAGGCCAAATGTCAATCCTTGGAAGTCTGATTATAACCCTGTAGCTGTTGATATGCTATCAGATCATGAAACCCTAGCCAAACCACCAAAATATGCCTCCAAACCCTAGCAATAGGTACCAAATTGAAGCGCTAAGGGTCTAGGATGAAAATATGTCAATCCAACTCCAATGTCGTGGCTGGAAATGCACGGATTTGAACTTGTAGGTGAATTTCAGAGGTCTGATATGAAAATCAGCTTGCAAAATATGAGATTCCACCTCCAATGAAGCTACCAAAACATGAAATATCATCAATACGTCATAGCCATGAAACCAAATAGTGAAATCTGCCTCTTAATGTCTTCAAATCTAAATAATAAAGCCTTCGATATGCTTGATATCTTCAAACCCTAGCTGAACCAATAAACTCCATTGAAACCCTGGCTAATTTGAAGCCTTTAACTCCTCAATAACCTGCAATATGCTCAATAATGGATTCTAGGTGAATCCATCTCCCATGGTGGATTGGGTTTTCGTCCAAACCACTATTATCCAAGGGTTTTCATCCTTGGATACCATTGAAACTCTGTTACAACCAAGAGAAACTCTCCAAAACATGTAAAAGCCAAATGAACAATGATTTCAATGTCATGTCCCTATATTGCTCATTTATAATTGAATCGCTTATGTATTATTCATTCAAATTAAAGATATGAATGATATTAAAATCCTTATTATAAGTCGAATATTGTAATGTCCCCTTTCTAGACGACACATAGATGAGCAGTGGTTGGCCTATTACCAGGGTTCCCGTAGATCAGCAGAGTGGTTAGGGGACCTATCCAGGGCAGTGGAGCTTTGCTGGGAGTCTTTCGAGCCCTTCAATTTGGTGTCAGTTGATGAATCCAAGGGTTGAATTGAAAATATTAAGGTTTGCTTTAATGGAATAGTGGAAAGTGAATAGTAACAGAAAATTAGAAGGTGAATAGTGAAAAGGTCCCCATCCTAGTAGCCCCAATGTTGTTTTAAAAAGGTGACACTTCTTTTTCATGAGAAAGAGACCCTCAAGGTGGGCGTCTCCTTTTGGAGGGAATATTTTATTGTTTTTTGTGGAAAAAGGAAGATGGAGGCTATAAAGCAATGTATTGGGCTCACTTTTGGGCATTCTATTCTCATTTTTACAAAACTAAGTGCAGGTTTGGAGCTCTGGATAGGGTTTTCAGCAGATTGCAGCTCTTCTGAGGACGAAACCCCTTGGAGGACAGTGGATTGGATGACAACCTAGTTCACAAAATAGGGAAATCTACTATGGGTTTCTGTTTGGGCATCATTAGACTTCATTACAGGGTAATATTGCATGTTGAAGAGGTTGCAGCAGTGGTTTATCAAGACACATTTGCAGATCGAGCTTCTTATGAGCATATAGCCTCATTTTTGTGCATTCACCTGCTGGCCGTTCGATTTGGGGGTTATTCCCAGCCAAATCCTAGCTAGGAATTAGGATTTCAACTTCTAATTGTTCCACAAATTAAGCATTGGCTCCCGGGTATGTGATTGTCATTTGGATAGTTTATTATTGCGTCCTATTGAGGTTTTTGGGTTGCTGTTATAGTCTGATTTAGTGGAAATCAGACCTCTGAATTTGTAATCAGACTTATGTTTAGTGAGAAATAAGCTTATTTTGGTGTGGTATTGCAATGTTTATTTGTTGGTTATATTTATTTTCATTCGGTATGTGAATATTGCAATCAAAACCATTTCATATCCACACAAACATCAAATAACAAAATCAGGAAATCAGAATTCATTAGTTTGCACAACAACTGTTTGACAAATTGCCAAGGGATCAAATTTGAAAAATCAGGGCAGATTTGGTAAGGGATCTTTCAGTGGTATCAGAGCCATAAACCTGCCAGCCTGTTGGGTAATGATTGCATTCAATTGGTGTGATATCAGTTGTGCACAAGTCAGTTTGGATTTGGTTTTTAGTCTGGGACAGTGAAAAAGGTCATTATGGCAAAGTTGTTTAGCAATAAATAGCCATGGAAGGAATTTGAGCAAACATAACACAAGATCATACGTAAATTGCAGCGTTTAGATGATTCACTTTCAAAGTTTGGATTCTCTAAAGGATCATCTTCCCTTTCTACTAGCAAGGGTCCAAGGCCACAAGACAAGGAAGCGGAAGTGCTTAGCATATTTGAGGAGTATAGCATTCTTCCTCAACAGGTTAAGGAGAATTTTCCTTTCAAGGACTATATGGACATGCATCCCAAACTTTGTCACAAAACTGAGCAAGCAAGGAAGAAATATCACACTATAGCTTATGAACTGTTTATACATGGAATGGATAGAGAATCTTCACATATGGGTGATACAACTCTTCATGAGAATGATTTAGTGTCTTCAAGTTCCAATAAAGTATGCAAAAATTTATATTATGAATTTGATAGACATGCTGATTTGACTCAAGAAGACATTAGGACAGCCTTGGGTAATGATTTGTCTACGTCATCCTTGCAAGAGGTTTCACAAGAGGCTTCTACATTAGAAGCTAGCATAGATCTTGTCAGCGATTTGGATAGTAATGGTATGGATTTTTTGGGTGATCATAAGGCATCTTCTAGTGTGATAGTTGATTCCCATAATGTCACATCACATACACATGATGAAAAATCAAACTATGGCAACCAAGGATATTTGGAACAAAAGTCTTTGGTTTGGGAAGATTTGCAAAACTATTCAATGGTGAAGGAAGATGACTACTTGCAATTGCTTAGAGATAGAGACATGGCTGTCAAGTTGGTGAAAGAAAAAGATAGATATTGTTGATCATTGTCTTCTTTTGAGTATGTCCAATAATTCCTTGCATAATTCAGAAAATCAGTCCTTTATAGCAGCTACTCCTTGGGTACAAGATGACAAGGCAAATGGTGTAGGAGTTGAACAAGTTGAGAAAAGGATTGAAGAATCATACAATGAGGTACCTTGCAGCCTTGTGACATTTAGTGATGAAGAAGCTTCATTGGAGAATCGCATTCACCATGATCATATGGACGAAGAACATGCCACCACGGAGGTTATCGTTCATCAAGGTATGAGTTTATTAGATAATATTGTTTCATTCCCTCTACATCATATTGGCATGGAATCAAATAATGGGGCAGGTATCCTTGAGATGGACTTGGTTCATAAGAAGGGAAGTGATTAAGATATGTTGGACATTCCATCCATCAAAGCTATTCCTATGGAAGGAGAAGAAGCAACACTTATTGAAGTTCAGTCACACATGGGAGTAGTAGACTCCACTCACTACTTTGATGGAGACCCCTTGTCCAAGCCTAATGTTGACGTCACTCAATAGAATGAGATTCCTGAGATGGTAGCTAACATACATGGTGAGAAGGTGGAAGAACCCTCTACTGTTGGCACTCATAATTTGGGCACTAAAGGTGGTAAGTTTGGGAAGAATTCAAGCTATAACAGTTATGATTTTGTGCATCAGACCGGGGCAGATGTGAAGAAGACACAAGTCTTGTGTAACTACTGGGTACAAGGAGCAAGAGAAGCAAAATCAGTGGCTGCCCAAGCGAGATAGCACCTTCAAGAGGTCAAGGCAAAACGTGAACAGCTGGAGCAAGCAAGAAGACAAAGGGAAGCACACCTAAGATCTTTGTCCCTTCCAAAGGAAGAGTGCATGGAAGCAAGCAAGAAAGACAGAGATGCAGATTTAGATAAGCAAGAACAGAGGTACAAGTCTGAAAATTTTGGTACGCCTGATTTGTATCATAAGAATCATGGTTTGTCTTTGTTCGAAAATGCTTCAAGGATTCAAGTAATGAAGATGGAAGGAAAATTGACCGAACACGTGAATCAGCCACAATCATCACGATTTTACTTGAAGAGGAAGACATAGGGAATTCAGAATATGATGACTCCTTGATCATTCATAATAAAGACACCTATGTTGAAGACTTCAGGATAATAGGGACACAGGTGCATGATAATTCAATTGGCAGCCCTAGGACAGCATTGATGACACATTGTACACATGATTCAACTTGCGGATCAGCCCTTGTTGATAACCATCCTTTCATAGGAGAAGATATGATTAAATTGGTGGAGGATAACTCACTTGAGTATGAGGACGTGTCTGACTTTCTGAGGCATAATGATAGCCCTATGCCACACCATGATATGGTAGCGAAGAGGATTAGCATTAAGACATTTCATGGAGAGACTCACGTAGGACCAGCATTTGATGAAGGGCATGCATCATGGAACATGAAGGTCTTTGAGAGAGATAAAGGGACTACAAAATGGTATGATAACAACTTTAATTTTCTGGTTGGGGACAGCAGCGTGATACTCTCTCATTTACATGAACTTGCAACCTCTATTCATGGAGTAATTTGTGACAATGAGTTTCCAAATGATAGCTTATATGATGCATTGGTTAAGCATGGCTATTTTGATGTTGTTTCTTCCAAGAGGACTAAATTTGTTTATTTTAGAACAGCCATAAATCAGTCCAAAAAAACTTGTAACATACACCACTCTATACATGAGGAGAAGCAGGATTTCTCTAATTTTGAGTTTGTAGTTGATGTTTTCAACATTAAGCAGAATGAAGTGGTGTTAGGTATTCAATGGTTGAAATCTCTTGGAAAATTTGTCTAAGATTTCAGCAAGATGATATTAGAAATTACTCATAGGGATAAACATATTGTGCTTAAGGCACTAAAGAATGAGATAAAGAATGGGACAGCAGAGAATATGTTCATTTGCTCTAACATGGATGACTTGAGAAGCATGGTTAAAAGGGAAAGATTCAGTCTTAATTTTCTGATTTTGAACAGCAGTGGTATATTCTCACTTTCTCACAATATTGCAGCCGCTAATCATTGGGAAACGAGTGATATTGATTCTACTTTGATTGGTACACAAGATGCATGCATGGGTCATGGTATTTTATATGATGCCTCTCATTATAGGACTGATCTTAGACACTTTGGAGAAAAAATAATTGAAGGATGGCTTGACAAGGCAAGGAAAGCTAAGCTAATAGCACAAGCCAAGCTTCATCTTCAACAAGCTCGTGACACTCACCACTCCATGGAAGATTATAAGCAAAGGTCTTCTAGTTCTAAAATTGCAGTTGATGTTGCTCATTTCATTGATGGAGATGTTGATTTTATTGATGACATTTATAATGGATCAGCCACTCATGAATTATCTTTAGTTAGTGATGAAGGCATCTACGATACATCTTTAGAGTTGTCACCTATTCCCTATGATATGATAGTTGTTCATTGGTATGATGGTAGAATAATCTTCATGGATTCTTCATTGGTAAGTGGTTGTCCTGTTTGGGTTTCCATTTCACTTTCGGATTTAACATGGTCTGCAACAGCTATTGAGTTGTCTTTGAGGAGTGTTGATGGCATGTATGCTACCCCTTGGCTTTGTCACCTATTTCTCATGACATGGCAGCGATCTATTTGTTGATTGGTGACTTCATATTCATAGACTCCTTATGGATTAGTGGTTGTCCTAGTTGGAATCATATAGCACTTCCTGATTTTTCATGGTTTACATCAGCGATTCAGCGGTCTAGGAGTGTGTGGAGGTATGTCTTTTGGATAGACATGGTGTATGAGATAGATTTCTTTGGTTTTCATTGGTTTGGTGACACCTATGATATCATTCTTATCGCTGGCCTGGGTTACATCAGCGATGTTGAGAGACTTCATGTGTTGATGTATTGGCATGTGACGGTTCATTTATACATCTTTTTGCTGGACAATCTTCATGGATGGTTGTCTCATGGTTGGATAAGATATCTCTTCTTCATCTTTTACAGCAAGCTCTATATTTTTGTATGGAATCCAGGTATTGATTTGATTGGTGCATTATTTCACATAGATTTTATTGAGGTTGTTTCATGGCTTGTGGTATGATATTGGTTTCATCAGAGTGGAGCAGCGGGTATGTTGGTAGGATGGACACATTTTCGAGATGATATCTTTTGTCATTTGTTCATCTATATTGTGTTGTTGACATGTGGAACCACTGGGGTTATGATTGGATGGAGACTCTTGTCATTGGGCAATAATTTTCAGTATGCAGATTTGTTATTGCTCGAGGGCAAGCAATCCCAAGAAAGGAGGATTGTAATGTCCCCTTCCTAGACGACACATAGATGAGCAGTGGTTGGCCTATTACCAGGGTTCCCGTAGGTCAGCAGAGTGGTTAGGGGACCTATCCAGGGCAGTGGAGCTTTGCTGGGAGTCTTTCGAGCCCTTTAGTTTGGTGTCAGTTGATGAATCCAAGGGTTGAATTGAAAATATTAAGGTTTGCTTTAATGGAATAGTGAAAAGTGAATAGTAACAGAAAATTAGAAGATGAATAGTGAAAAGGTCCCCATCCTAGTAGCCCCAATGTTGTTTTAAAAAGGTAGCACTTCTTTTTCATGAGAAAGAGACACTCAAGGTGGGCGTCCCCTTTTGGAGGGAATATTTTATTGTTTTTTGTTGAAAAAGGAGGATGGAGGCTATAAAGCGATGTATTGGGCTCACTTTTGGGCATTCTATTCTCATTTTTACAAAACTAAGTGCAGGTTTGGAGCTCTAGATAGGGTTTTCAGTAGATTGCAGCTCTTCTGAGGACGAAACCCCTTGGAGGACAGTGGATTGGACGACAACCCAGTTCACAAAACAGAGAAATCTACTCTGGCTTTCCGTTTGGGCTTCATTGGACTTCATTACAAGGTAATATTGCATGTTGGAGAGATTGCAACAGTGGTTTATCAAGACACATTTGCAGATCGGGCTTCTTATGAGCATATAGCCTCATTTTTGTGCATTCACCTGCTAGCCGTTCGATTTGGGGGTTATTCCCAGCCAAATCCTAGCTAAGAATTAGGATTTTAGCTTCTAATTGTTCCACAAATTAAGCATTGGCTCCCGGGTATGTGATTGTCATTTGGATAGTTTATTATTGCGTCCTATTGAGGTTTGTGGGTTGTTGTTATAGTCTAATTTAGTGGAAATCAGACCTCTGAATTTGTAATCAGACTTATGTTTAGTGAGAAATAAAACTTATTTTGGTGTGGTATTGCAATGTTTATTTGTTGGTTATATTTATTTTCTTTCGGTATGTGAATATTGCAATCAAAACCATTTCATATCCACACAAACATCAAATAACAAACTCAGAAAATCAGAACAGCAGTCAGGAAATCAGAATTCATTAGTTTGCACAACAACTGTTTGACAAATCGCCAAGGGATCAAAATTGAAAAATCAAGGCAGATTTGGTAAGGGATCTTTCAAATATATTTACATTAAATAATATATTTAAATAATAAATTAAATATTATATATTCTAAATCAATATTATAAATTAAATATTATTATAAACTAAAATAATTAAAATATAATATATAATATATTTATTTAAATAATTAAATATAAATAACAATATATAAATTATTAATATAAATATAAATATTAAAATTAAATATTATTATAAATATAATTATTAATATAATAATATCAAACCTATACTAATGCAGCGATCAATAGTCATTGAAGGCTGCGATTCATATTGGCAGCAATTCATATATTAACAAATATTAATTAATAAGCAGCAGTGAAGTTCATTCATAAGGCAGCGGATATACTCTATTAAGAATATTAAGAAGTTTAAATAAATTAATAAGACTTAAGGAGTGACAAAATTAAGGCTGAGATTAGTATAAGGGCAGCGATCAGGGTTAGCAAAAGGATATATGTCTTTTAGAAAAGTCACATTCTTTCAAGGAAAGTAAGAAGATATAAAGATAGTTTGTGGTATGTGATGAAGCAGAATATAGGAGATATAATAGGAGTGAATATTAGAGGAAAATAATATATTTCTGAATTTAAATATGTATAGTTTCTGAACTAAGGATATATACATATATATATATTCTAAAGGAGAAATAAATAGAAGGCATTATAAAGAAGAATGCCCTCCATCATGCTCTCATTAAGTTATGCTAAAGAGATGATACGTAGGAAGAATGCCCTCCATCATGCTCTCATTAAGTTATGTTAAATGGATGATAGGTAGGAATCATGCCCTCCATCATACCCTCATCAAGAGATGATAGGTAGGAAGTGTGCCCTCCATCATGCTCTTGTCAAGATGTGATAGGTAGGAAGTGTGCCCTCCATCACACTCTTGAACCTTGAAGGTGGACATAAGAGGTGATGGGTAGGAAGTGTGCCCTCCATCCCGCTCTAACTTGCGAATATTCCTATGGGACCCATCATAGGATCGGCTTGAGGATTGGGTAACTATATTTTGAACTAAATTTTGTTTATGTTATATCATTAATCATGTTATGATGTATTGATTTCATTATTATATTCTAGTTTATTGATCTTTAATATTGCTAATGTCTTTTTCTAGTAGTTATTCTTGTGTGCAGGTTAAGAAATCAAGAATATCCTAAAAGGGGACATTACACTCAAAAACACTCCAAATGACCTCCTTTTAACCTCTTCACCTTGGGCGCCCAATTGCAACAAAATATAATATTTTTTCAAATCTACTGCCAAAAGAAAATATTATTAATTTATTTTATTTTTCTCCAATTTGGATGCCCCACATGAATAATAATAAAATAATATTATTTTATTATTTTTTCTTTTTTCTCCCTTGAGCGGCCACCTTTGGCTTAATAAAATAATATTTAAATAGTCAAATATTATTTATTGTCTTTTGCCATCCTTTTTATTTTTTCCTTATTTTTCTATTTTTCCTCATGAGCGCCAATTTGGTGGAAATTAATATAATATTTTAATAAACACTCCAAACTTCATTTTTTCCACCATAGTTAAAAGATTTGCCCAGACTCAACGAGTCCCAAGGCGAGGGGCACCAAACGAGTCCCAAGGACTCATGACCTGGTTCTTAGGCGAGTCTGGGAGTCTTGCCAAGTTTGTCAAACTCGCCAGAACGGGTGAGTCTCGTGGTCAAGACTCAACTGTGGCCGGTTAAAAATCAAGGAAAAAAATGGAAAACGGTTAAACGTAAAAGCGTGAAAGTCAAGTATTTTTTGAAGGGTTTGGAGGCCTTTTGAAGGCTATTTAAAAGCAATAAAATTATGAAAAATGGCATGCCCCTCAACTTCGCCTTGTATCACAAGCACCAGGGGCGCTACCCCCAAACCCTTCGAAGGGCACTGCCCCTCAACTCTGTTGGGTCGCTGCCCCCAACCCCTACGAGGGGCACTGCCCCTCGATCTTGCTGGGGGCGTTGCCCCCAAACTCCCACCCTAGTTTTAAAAAGCGAAAAATACAAATCATTTTGGGCCATGCTATATGGAAAAGCAACATTTTTTCATTATTTTGAATTTTTTCCAATTAAATCCCAAGTAATTGAATTACATTTATACTTCTGGTTTGCTAAGTCACTCCCTATCCCGAGTAATGCTCCTATGGCTGTAGCAACATTTGTAGATTTGTCTGAGATACAAACACATGACTCCACATAGAGCTAGCAATAATGGGCTGAGGGATACAAGCTCCTTTCTACCACAGTTCATGACTCCATATTGTGATTTTTGTTTTTGATGCCATGTATATCATAATCCATGAGTTTTGTACACCTAAAACACTTGACAATATTTATATATCTAACAATGTTGTTTCCTTTAGCTAAAATCCGCTTTTATACTCATGTGATCGATGTATACTTGTGTATGTGATCAAAGTTGCTTCTATTTGATTATTTTATTGTCTCTTAAGGTTTATTTATCAAAGGGTGCATGAAACAAGTTTTAAATCCTTAAAAATCTCTGTATTTCATGGGTTTTCCAATTTGTCGAGTCTACGCCGAGTTTGGGCGCTAAGTCTGAGTCCAGGTCAAAAATGAGCTTGCCGAGTTTGAGGCGAGTCCGAGTCTTGTAACACTGCTCTCAATGTAATCCACTGCATTGTTCTAAGAGTCCTACTGACTTCGACGAATGTAGTCTACGTAGCAATCCAGGGGGCACTCTTGAAGTTCATGCTATGCCAAGTCATCTGCCAAAGCATCGGGAATCTTCTAGCAAACAATTACACTCCACAACTATTAGGAGATGGTCATATAAGGGAAATGGTTCTGCTTCCATGGGAGACAATTCAACTTCCTTGTGACTCTCAACCTTCACAGAATGAAATTTATGTAATCCACATATACACATATCTATAACATAGTTTCGACAATCAAATGGATAAACATCCATACAAGATAAATAGTTGTACATCTTTCTCAAGAGTATGCCATCTATAAAGCAAACAACTAAATAAAACACATTTACTATTTCAGTTCTATATCTCTGTATCTCTGTTGACATGATATCTATTAACAAAGTTTCATATACACCTACAACTTCATCTAGATCCTCATCTAAGAGTTGTCCACTGGGATTCTGTCATGTCCCCGTTTCCAGCCTGATCATCAAATGAAGAATGAATTAGCCTATTCCTCATTCCCGGAGGCTAATTCTTAATAATAAGGGAATGAACTGGTTTTTTTGACTAACTTGACCTTGTTTTGCAGGAACAAGTCAGAAACTAGAAATTTGGCTAAGTCTGGAAGCCAAGTCGTAAGGTAGTTGACTCCTGGAGTCTAGGCACAAATTCCTCATCAAACTGCTCAAATGAGCGCCTTAGGATATGGGGTCCTCGAACAAACTTTGGAAGTGCAAGATGATAAGAAGGAATTGTCTTAAAGCATTTTCAAATAGGGCGCTTGACAGGAGAAGTTGATAAGTTTCCAGAATGAAGTTTGATGAATGGATTGGATTGGGAAGAAGGTTTATTCACCTTAGGCGCCAGTTTCATTGTCATGTCCCAATATTAAGGCATTGTTTAAATTAAAAATCTAAGCATCATGATCAAGTTGAAGAAGTTGCCTTTGATGGTCATCAAGTATATAATAATATTTAATAAACATATATAATATAATTAATATATAATAATATTAAATAACATTATTTTATAAATATTTTTATATAATTAAAATACAATATATTTATTGTATTTATAAATAATAAATATGAATATAATATAAATATTATCAATTTAAATATTATTGTAATTGTAATAATTATAATATAATATATTATTAAATTTAATAATTATAATATAGAAATACAAAATAAGAAAAAGACAAAATAAGGAAAAAGACAAAATAAGAATCAAGACAAAGAAATTAACAAATGAAAGTTATTATACTAGCTAAAGGATACGATGCATAAGGAGGCATTTTAGAAGAGTCATGTCTTCTCCAAAAGGGCAGTAAATGAAAGCTATAAAAACATCAAATCATATTCTCCAAAAGGGAGGAAAAACATCTGCAGTTCAAAGGTCAAACAGAAGCAAAGCAACATATATATTTCTGTGTAAATACTTAACTTCAATCAGCAGATAAGTCCATAACCAAAACAATTGGCATAAAATAGATACTTTGCATAATTCAGATCTGTTATCAAAGATATTACAGCAAGCATTATAAGAAGACTTTCCAACAGCAAACTGCCATTCTTGCAGGCTCCAGTAATCAAACTGACATAATACCACAGGTATGATAGTACATTGTTTCCCTTGCTTGTATTAATGTTCAGTATAGCACTACATTTATTTACAGCCAGTTCTGAGCAATATAATTCATGGACAGTCATATGTAATATTCACTAACTGTGTATTCTATATCCCATTCATTAACCACATATGGGATCAATGAAGGGTGACATGTCTAGTTTATCATTCATAGTCGATGTATTGGTCTTGGCTACCTAGAGTACCAAGAATCCTCACGGATGCCTTAGCCTCAAGAATACACCAAGTAGTTCTTGAATAAGGATGGGAGACAAACATAGCCTATGATGAACAACAACATGCTACACCCTATCAACCCCATATGGTGTTAAGGAATAGTATATAAGTTATAGAGAAAAAGTGTATGTTGATAAGATCATGAAGATAGCATGTGAAATGTCATGATAAACGGTGAACAATGAACATATGAATTGCATTGTGTAACAGTAAGAATAGCTGACTGTGATAGCATGAAATCATTATAAATTATGAATTGTTTACATTGCAATCAGTTTAGTTAGATTATGTAATGAGTATGAAATATTTATGTGCATTTTCATTATTAATGAACTAAGGAAAGAATACAAAAAGTATAAGTACATAAAAGGCATGAATTCCTAAAATAGAGGAAGGCAATAATGTTAATCAACTCACCACTATGAGGAGTAGAGAAGATTAGGGGCGGGCAATCAACCAAGGATAGGTACGGGTTCATTGGTCTAGAGCACCCCTTCGAGCCCTTGTCTCAAGATGGTACCTTAGGGAGCAAGAGGTAGTCTTTTGACTTGAGTGGTCTAGAGAACCCCAAGTCAAAGGAAGGTCCTAGAGTGGCCTAGGTCTAGAGCACCCCTCGAAGGAAGAACAACCTATACCATTGGCATTGCACCCTAATGGATTCACTCTCATAAGATGGACGATTTGATTAACAATAGGCCCAAGTATATCTCTTCCATGGTAACATGAGACTTACATAATAGATCTATGATAATAAGAGAGCATATAGTTTATGTTTTATTGACATAGAAAAGAGGAATTGAATACTAATGTACTCTTTTACAAGTTGAAATTGTTTGCAAGGTTGCGGAAATTTTGGCTTGCTAGAAGGGGACATTACATTCATGTTGCACCATCCAAAATGAGCGCCTAGTACAATAAGGCGCTATATCACATCTGGAACACCTTGAATGGCGCCTAAGCTAGGTTGTGAGTTCGACAGGGTTAGTGCACCATAAAATGGTCAAGGCGCCATTTCCTGTTCAAATAAACCTCTGAGGGCGCCTAGGTATTTGGGCAAGCCTCTGGCACCCTAGAATTGCGCCCTAGTCAAGAAGTCATAGGAAGGCTCTCTTGAGCATCAAAACGGTTGAAGGATCATCCACTCAGTTGTTTCAGTCAGACAAACTTCAAATTGCGCCTTAATACTTGAGGCGCCTTAACATGTCTTTCCACCCAAGAAATGGCGCCTTAGGGTAGATTGAAGAGTAAATAGGTTTTAGCATCATCAATGAAGATTAAGGATTGTCAAATAGATCATACCTTCACTCAGAAGCATCATTTCCATCTTGTGAAGTGTTAAACTCAAGTAGGCGCACTTCATCTTCTCTTCCACTTCACATTTGCGCCTACTCCTTAAAGCTAGGTCAGCGCCTTTGTCTGATGATCATCTCAGTTCAACCTCTCAGGGACACCCACTTTGGGAAGGTTCTTATTGAGCGCCCAAGTTATTAGCGCTTTTGGATCTTGATTCTACATCTTGAAAGTGAAGGTGCATTTTCCTGGGGGTAGCATCTTCTAGCCAGCGCCTAATGCTATCTAGGCACAATTCAACCTTCATTATGGCGCCTACCATCTAGAAGGGAGCATTGGTCATTTCTCTAGAATTTTTGAGCAATTGAAGTTTGTAAAGTCACCCAGGAATGTTGGGCGCCTAGCCAAGTTGGCATTCCCTACTCTCAACTAGCGCCTAGACCCTGAAGGAGACACTTGCAAGTGTAGGCGCACTTTCCTTGTAGATTGATGAAATGAACACTTTGGGGTCACTTGGTTGAAAGAATATTACTCTAAGAATGCCAAGGTGAAAGAGGAAGTCAAGGAAGTGTTATGATGCCTAGGCGCATCTTTGGGCAAAACACACCAATTTTGGCGCTTAGAAGGAGTTTCCAGACTAGGCGCACATCTAGTCACACTCTGCCATTTCTAGCGCCTACTAACATTTCTTTCATTCAAGTGGTTTGTGGCACTAAAGAACTTCAAGTGTTGGAAATGATCAAGTTGGATCAGAGTAGGCGCAATTTCCACCTCAAACCAACTCAAATTACACCTTGAGGAGTTTGCTCACTTTGGGACTTTGAATTCATAGTTGTTTGTCAAAGGCACCTTGGGAAGTGAATGGACATCATTGAAAAGCCTTTCTCTAGCAAGGCGCAACTTCTAGCAGTCACCATCTCAATTGGCGCCTAGCAGTGGTAAAGCGCAAGTTCATGATCAAACTACCTCAATTGGGCGCCTAGAAGTACCTGAGCTCTCATTGGTCAACAAAATGATATTGGGATCCGTACCGGTTCAGTGGGTAAGGTTACCACCTCAGAGTGAGTTGTCAAATGGAATATTCTCCATGGATATGCTTCTTGGGAAACGTGCCTTGGTTCCTCTTTGTGCATTGAAAAACGTGCCTTCATTGCCTTTGAAGGGCCAATAAAAGGAGGAGCTCTCTCATTCATTTGGCATCTATTCATTTTGACAAAATTCTCTCTGCAAAGCTATTGAGCTTGTGATCTTGAGGCCTGCGAGTTTCAAGTGTTGGGGTGATGCTCCCTCAACAAGCAAGGTGATGCTCCCTTGTGATATTGTGAGGTGTTGACATTCAGTTGACACCATTGAGTTTGATTGAGTTGATCAAGTGTAGATGCCATTGTAAACATCAAGGCTTCAAGGCCTTTCTTTTGTATCTCCATTGAATAAGTTGTAACTTCATGCTATTGAAAGCATTATCCATGTAATAAGACATTGCAAGTTGATTGAATCAAGTAACTAGACAAGTACCCAACTCTAAGGTTGATTCATTCAAGTAGTTATCTTTGATGTATATCTTTGTGTTGTTGAAGTAGTTGATGAATTGATAGCAAGTAAATTTATCTAAGCTAAGGAAAAGTTTTAGTAGAACTGGTTGGGTATCTTACAGTGGTATCAAAGCTTGGATCCTGTCAGCCTTTGGGTTTTCATGCAAGACGGTAATCAACAAAGTGATAGAACAAGGAGATACGTTGCGCGTGAACAACGAAGGCAGTTCCAGTGGACTCATCCTTACCCACAAAAGGATACTCTTTCAGAAGCAATTGTGGCTAGACAGGCTAACATGGCTGAAAAAAGAAGTAGAAGTCCACCTGCAGATGGTGAATGTGCAGCAAGGGAGATGTTTAGGAACATTGCCGCTGAACAACAACAAACCGCTCAAATATTGCAACATGTCCTACAATCCCTTCAAAATATGAATCAAGGTGAAGTAGCTGGACAAGGTTGTCGAGATGCAGCTAGACCTGAGAGACAAGAAAGACATGTTGATGATGATGCTGGTAGTGCAGTAGGTAGAAGAGTTCGCACACGAACTCCTACAGTTGATAGGCCTTTAAGACCAACCTTCCTTCCACCACCACCTGAACAGGACAATGAGGCTGATGAAGAGTTTGACGAAGAAGAACCAAACAATTTTGAAGATAAGATAGCTCTCTTTGCAGATCTTTATGCCAGACTTCCGGAACGTGTTCGAGATATGATGACTTTCAATGAATATTGCCGACAGAAGAGGGAAGATAGAGACAGGCGAGGTAGAACTAGAGGCTTTCGTCCTAGAAGGGATGATGATACAAAGGAATATAAAGAAGCCTTGAATCGTGTTCCCATTCCTACCTTTGATGGAAGTGGTACGCTCAGTGCTAGAGCTTGGGTAAATAAGCTGGATACATACCTTTCACTTAAGCCTTTGACAGAGAAGAAGGCAATTCAATTTGCAACAATGCATCTTGAAGGTTTGGCTTATGAATGGTGGCATCATGGCCTAGTCTCTCAACATCATGATAGGATAAATTCCTATGATGAGTTTGTAACCAAGTTGATTCAGAGGTTTGACAGAAAAGACATCGAAGTGTACTATCGCGAACTAGCTCAACTCAAGCAAGAAGGAAGGGTTGTGCAGGATGTTAATGACTTTCAGAAGATAGCAGTGATGGTACTTGATATGACAGACCGAAGAATCACTATGCTGTTCATTGAGGGATTGAACAATCAGATCAAGCCATTGGTAAAAGTACAAAGGCCAGCAAACCTGGAAGAAGCAATTGACTTTGCTCTAGATCTTGATACTACTCCTGTTTATCAGCCTAAGAAAAAGTTCTATAAAGGAGTTAGATCTACTCAAAGGAGATCCACTTTTCCTCAAAAGATGACTCAAGGTCCATCTGCAGCCGACAGAGACGAGCTAAGAAGGAAGAAACTTTGCTTTTCTTGCAAGCAACCCTGGGAACCAGGACATAGATGCCTTGGTAAAGGTAAAGCACATCTGATTGAAGTTGTATCTGATGATGGAAGTGAAGAAGAGTCACTGAGTGAAGAAGAATCCACTCGGGATGAAGAGGAGGTACAACCAACTCTTAATGTTGTCTCAGAAGAAAAATCTGACAAAATAACATTAGCAACTATCTCAGGAGTACCTAAGTATCATGCCTTTCGCATAAGAGGAGTTGTGAAGGGTCAAAGAGTCACCTGTCTAATTGACAGTGGTGCTACGCACAACTTCATAGATGAAGGTTTGGTAGCAAGGCGAGGTCTAACAGTTGAAGACTTCGAAGGATTTCAAATAGCAATTGCTGATGGATTCTTAATGAGTTGTACCAGAAGGGTGTCCCAACTGCAAATTCAAATGGGAAATTATTCTTTACAGGATGATTTCTATGTGGTTGGACTTGGGCATATTGATGTAGTACTTGGAGTGCAATGGTTGCACTCACTTAGAAGAATTGTCCAGGACTTTCAGAAGATGGAGTTAGAATTCATGCATGAAGGAAAAAAGATCAAACTGAAGTCAGTGTCTGATGGAAATCCCAAAGTTGTCTTAGCAAAACGAATGGAAGCATTATTTAGGCATAATGACATCGAATGGGCAGCACAGGTTTGCATCAAGGACAACCAAATCCTCTCTGCTGAAGAAATTTATCTTGCAGATATTCAGGCAATGTTGGATAAGCATGGTAAGGTGTTTAGGGACATACCTCCAGGAATACCTCCTGATAGAGGTTTTGAACATGTAATTGAATTAGAGGATGGGGCGAAACTTGTTAACATTGCACCCTATCGGCATCCAAGACACTTCAAGATTGAAATTGAGAAGACGATCAAAGAATTGATCAATATGGGGCACATAAGGCCATCATCAAGTCCATTTGCATCATCTGTGGTGCTAGTGAAGAAGAAGGATGGAACAATGCGGATGTGTGTTGACTATTGCGCATTGAACAAGAAGACCATCAAGAATAGGTATCCAATACCTAGGATTGACGAATTACTTGATGAGCTGCACGGAGCAGTCTATTTCTCAAAGATAGATCTTCGCTCTGGCTACCATCAAATTCGTGTCAAAGAAGAGGACATCCCAAAGACAGCATTCAGATGCCATTATGGACACTATGAATTTATGGTGATGCCGTTTGGGCTGACAAATGCACCAGCCACTTTCCAGTCCTGCATGAATCATGTGTTCAACAAGCAGTTGAGGAAGTACCTGTTGGTTTTCTTCGACGACATCTTGATTTACAGCAAGACATGGGAAGAACATCTTCAACACTTAGACGAAGTATTGAATGTCATGGAGAATCAATCTTTGTATGCAAAGATGTCTAAGTGTGATTTTGGCCTGAAGGAGATTCTGTACCTAGGACATGTGATAGGAGCAAATGGAGTAAAAGTTCAAGAAGAGAAGATTGAAGCTATTCGCAACTGGCCAGTTCCCCGGAATGTATCTGAACTAAGAGAATTCCTTGGCCTCTGCAGCTATTACAGAAGATTTGTTAGGGGATTTTCACAGCTTGCTGCACCCTTGACAAACCTAACAAAGAAAGGAGCTTTCATATGGACAATCGAAGCTCAAGCTGCATTTGATAGGTTGAAGGAAGTAATGAGTACAACACTAGTGCTGGCTTTGCCAGATTTTACTAAGTCCTTTGTTCTAGAATGTGATGCTTCAGGAGAAGGCATTGGAGCCGTTTTGATGCAAGATCGACATCCCATCGCATTCAAGAGTAGGAAGTTGAAAGATACAGAGAGATTGTACTCAACTTATGACAAAGAGATGCTGGCAATCATGCATGCCTTGGCTAAGTTCCGCCAGTATCTAGTTGGATCTAAGTTTGTGGTCAGGACTGATCACAACAGTTTGAAATACTTCTTAGGGCAGAAAGACTTGAATGAAAGACAGCAGAAGTGGGTTGTGAAGATACAGGCATATGATTTCGACATTGAATATGTGAAAGGCAAGAAGAATGTGGTTGCCGATGCCCTGTCTAGAAAACCTGTTGTTTGTGCCCTAAGCAAAGTTTCAGTGGATTGGAGGGTTCAGCTTTTAGTTGAGTATTCCAAATCTAAATTTGCTTGTGAGATCATGGAGGGAATCATTCAGGATGATAGGTACAAGGTGATTGATGAAATCATCTATTACAAAGATAGAATCTATCTAACTCCTGAATCGGAGCTGAAGCGACAGATTTTGCAGACATATCATGATGCTCCACTCGCAGGACACCTTGGTTACTTCAAGACCTACAGACAGATCAGGGAAAGATTTACTTGGAAGGGTCTGAAGGATGAAGTACTACAGTATGTCAGGGAGTGTCTGACTTGTCAACAGAATAAGTCAGAACATACATTTGCAGCAGGATTACTCCAACCACTACCAATTCCTGAACATAAGTGGGAGAGAATCTCTATGGATTTCATCACAGGTCTTCCGAAGGTGAATGGAAGAGACTGCATTTATGTAGTTGTAGACAGATTAACTAAGTTTGCTCACTTCTTTGCAATACCAGTTGAGTCATCAACACTGCAAGTAGCTGAGTTATTCTTTCGTGAAGTCTTCTGACTACACGGCCTGCCTAAAACTATAGTCAGTGATCGAGATAGCCGGTTCATCAGTGTGTTTTGGCGAGAGCTATTTCGACTAGCTGGAACTGACTTGACACCAAGCACTAGCTATCATCCTCAAACCGATGGACAGACTGAAATTGTAAAAAAATGGCTTGAGGGATACTTGAGAAACTATGTGTCTGATCATCAGCGTGCTTGGATTAAATGGCTTCATCTGGGTGAATATTGCTACAACACTACTTTTCACATGTCGATTGGCATGACTCCCTTCCGAGCTTTGTATGGATATGAAGCAGTTTCATTTGTTGATCTGGCATTGGATGACAGTAGAGCTCCCAGAGCAAGTGAATTGATGAAGGATACTCAGGATATTTTGAGAGTCCTTAAAGAAAATTTGCAAAGAGCTCAAAATCAATAGAAGTTGTATGCCGACAAACGCCGAATTGAAAGAAGCTTTGAAGTAGGTGACATGGTGTTTCTGCGCCTTCAGCCATATAGACAGAGTACTTTGAAGAAGTCAGGTGCAGAGAAATTGAAACCAAGGTTCTACGGACCCTACAAGGTGTTGAGAAGAGTAGGGGAAGTGGCATATGAACTTGATTTGCCAGCAGGAAGCCGCATCCACAATGTGTTTCATGTGTCATGTCTCAAAAAGGCACTAGGTCAACATGTGGTTTCAACTGATGAACTACCACCACTCGATGAAGAAGGAATGCTTGCACTTGAACCTGAAATTGTGGTGGATATAAGCGAGAAGAAACTTCGCAACCGAAGCATCAGAGAGTATCTGGTGAAGTGGAAAGGGTTGCCAATGGAGGATGCTACTTGGGAAGGTGAAAAGATTCTGGAACATCCTAACCTTCAATTGCTTGAGGACAAGCAATCCCGGGAAGGGGAGATTGTCATGTCCTCATTTCCGGCCTGATCATCAAATGAAGAATGAATTAGCCTATTCCTCATTCCCGGAGGCTAATTCTTAATAATGAGGGAATGAACTGGTTTTTTTGACTAACTTGACCTTGTTGTTTTGCAGGACCAAGTCAGAAACTGGAAATTTGGCTAAGTCTGGAAGCCAAGTCGTAAGGTAGTTGACTCCTGGAGTCTAGGCGCAAATTCCTCATCAAACTGCTCAAATGAGCGCCTTAGGATATGGGGTCCTCGAACAAACTTTGGAAGTGCAAGATGATAAGAAGGAATTGTCTTAAAGCATTTTCAAATAGGGCGCTTGACAGGAGAAGTTGATAAGTTTCCAAAATGAAGTTTGATGAATGGATTGGATTGGGAAGAAGGTTTATTCACCTTAGGCGCCAGTTTCATGTTGCACCATCCAAAATGAGCGCCTAGTACAATAAGGCGCTATATCACATCTGGACCACCTTGAATGGCGCCTAAGCTAGGTTGTGAGTTCGACAGGGTTAGTGCACCATAAAATGGTCAAGGCGCCATTTCCTGTTCAAATAAACCTCTGAGGGCGCCTAGGTATTTAAGCAACCCTCTGGCACCCTAGAATTGCGCCATAGTCAAGAAGTCATTGGAAGGCTCTCTTGAGCATCAAAAAGGTTGAAGGATCATCCACTCAGTTGTTTCAGTCAAACAAACTTCAAATTGCGGCTTAATACTTGAGGAGCCTTAACATGTCTTTCCACCCAAGAAATGGCGCCTTAGGGTAGATTGAAGAGTAAATAGGTTTTAGCATCATCAATGAAGATTAAGGATGGTCAAATAGATCATACCTTCACTCAGAAGCATCATTTCCATCTTGTGAAGTGTTAAACTCAAGTAGGCGCACTTCATCTTCTCTTCCACTTCACATTTGCACCTACTCCTTAAAGCTAGATCAGCGCATTTGTCTGATGATCATCTCAGTTCAACCTCTCAGGGACACCCACTTTGGGAAGGTTCTTATTGAGCGCCCAAGTTATTAGCGCTTTTGGATCTTGATTCTACATCTTGAAAGTGAAGGCGCATTTTCCTGGGGGTAGCATCTTCTAGCCAGCGCCTAATGCTATCCAGGCACAATTCAACCTTCATTATGGCGCCTACCATCTGGAAGGGAGCATTGGTCATTGCTCTAGAATTTTTGAGCAATTGAAGTTTGTAAAGTCACCCAGGAATGTTGGGCGCCTAGCCAAGTTGGCATTCCCTGCTCTCAACTAGCGCCTAGACCTTGAAGGAGACACTTGCAAGTGTAGGCGCACTTTCCTTGTAGATTGATGAAATGAACACTTTGGGATCACTTGGTTGAAAGAATATTACTCTAAGAATGCCAAGGTGAAAGACGAAGTCAAGGAAGTGTTATGATGCCTAGGCGCATCTTTGGGCAAAACACACCAATTTTGGCGCTTAGAAGGAGTTTCCAGACTAGGCGCACATCTAGTCACACTCTGCCATTTCTAGCGCCTACTAACATTTCTTCCATTCATGTGGTTTGTGGCACTAAAGAACTTCAAGTGTTGGAAATGATCAAGTTGGATCAGAGTAGGCGCAATTTCCACCTCAAACCAACTCAAATTACACCTTGAGGAGTTTGCTCACTTTGGGACTTTGAATTCATAGTTGTTTGTCAAAGGCACCTTGGGAAGTGAGTGGACATCATTGAAAAGCCTTTCTCTAGCAAGGCGCAACTTCTAGCAGTCACCATCTCAATTGGCACCTAGCAGTGGTAAAGCGCAAGTTCATGATCAAACTACCTCAATTGGGCGCCTAGAAGTACCTGAGCTCTCATTGGTCAACAAAATGATATTGGGATCCGTACCGGTTCAGTGGGTAAGGTTGCCACCTCAGAGTCAGTTGTCAGATGGAATATTCTCCATGGATATGCTTCTTGGGAAATGTGCCTTGGTTCCTCTTTGTGCATTGAAAAACGTGCCTTCATTGCCTTTGAAGGGCCTATAAAAGGAGGAGCTCTCTCATTCATTTGGCATCTATTCATTTTGACAAAATTCTCTCTGCAAAGCTATTGAGCTTGTGATCTTGAGGCCTGCGAGTTTCAAGTGTTGGGGTGATGCTCCCTCAACAAGCAAGGTGATGCTCCCTTGTGATATTGTGAGGTGTTGACATTCAGTTGACACCATTGAGTTTGATTGAGTTGATCAAGTGTAGACGCCATTGTAAACATCAAGGCTTCAAGGCCTTTCTTTTGTATCTCCATTGAATAAGTTGTAACTTCATGCTATTGAAAGCATTATCCATGTAATAAGACATTGCAAGTTGATTGAATCAAGTAACTAGACAAGTACCCAACTTTAAGGTTGATTCATTCAAGTAGTTATCTTTGATGTATATCTTTGTGTTGTTGAAGTAGTTGATGAATTGATAGCAAGTAAATTTATCTAAGCTAAGGAAAAATTTTTGTAGAACTGGTTGGGTATCTTACAGATTCTACTTGGGCCCTAGATCAATGGCATTAGAACAGTTTCTCTCATTCTTCAATGACCTATTGTAATATCCCCTTCCTAAGTTAGGACTTGATCGTCGGGCTAGTCTACCATTCGGGTTCCTGTAGACTAGTGAGGTGGATAGGGGACCCACAGTGACGTGGCTCAACCTAGCTCAGACAACTTTTTGGAGTGATGTGATGGATTCCTTGTGGCGAGGAGATGCCAGTTGGCCTTTTCTAGAGTGAGTTTGGGCCATTTGACGAAACTTACTATTTATAGCAGGGGCACGAGACTCCGAGCGAGTTGGTGCAAACGGTCCGAAAATACGTTGACATTCCATTGGCCAGCTTAGCGGTGATACGGATGGCCAGAGTAGACTGTTTGAATAAATAATTTAATAATAGACCTCATTAAGTTAAATTAAATATTTAACTTAATTAGTTTGTTATTAAAAGTGACTTTATTATATAGTATGGACTTAATGAAATATTTGGAGATTATTAAAGTCACTAATGTGGGCGCCCAAGACAAGAAATTAAGGGGATTAAAAAGAAATGTCAAAATTAATATTTCTCCAAAAGTGGCGTTGAGGCATGAGGAATAAAAGAAAAGAAAGAAGTTTCATTTGCATTATTCACTTTGGCAAAAATACTCTAAGTTTGAGCTTTGCTTTGAGCAAGGGTTTCAAACCAACTTCATTGGAGATGAAAACCTCCATTGATAGGAGCATCTGTAGGGTTGCAAGACACTCTAAGGATGTTATTTGGCACGGCTTCATCCAGGGGTCACCATTGAGCTTATTTGAATGAACCAACTTTGTCGTGGAAGGATTTCCTTGAAGATATCTTCAATTTCTTGACATGGTAATTACAGAGGGACATCAAATGACAGATTGGTAGTGACAAAGAGCATTTTGGTGGAGATTGTGAGGAGTTTCCAGCTTGATACAGACCATACCAGAACTATTCTGGCCGTACCCTCTATAGAGGGATTTGGGGTTCGTTTTGTGGAGCATATTTCCTTGTTTTACATTCCATTCCCTTTGGAATATTGCTGCAGTAAATACAGGACCATTTGGGAGTAAAAACAGTGATATAAAATTTGTGATTAGAGTGTGTATATGCTACTATGAGGGTCGTATAGCCCTAGGAAGGACGTGGGTCTTCTAGTTTGTAACAGCTATCTTCTTCCTTGCTCTCTTCGCCACTGTATGAGCATAAAACTTTATTGTATGCTGCTGTTCTGCCTTTCCAAGTTTGTATCAGCTTGTTTCTCACAATATTAAAGAAGAATCAAATGATCCAGCTGCTGTTATAGTGTTTCAAACTTGTACCTTGTGGGACAGTGAAATGGGTATGTGAAAAAACTTCATATTTTGGCATTCTATCATATAGGTATTGCTTCTATATGCTTTGTAATGCATTTCCATTGATTTAGAGCATCTGGGTATTTCTCTTTATTGTGTTTTCGAAAAATATATACATGCATGTGTGTTATGTCAAAATGCAAAAAACCCAAAACGCACCAGGTTTCAACTAAACGTTAGAAAACACAAGGGGTGGGGATATTACAATGGTATCAGAGCTGGTGCATCTTGCCATCCTGTGTGATCATCTTTTATGAGCGAGTGGAAGATTGTTTATACCAGAGATACTCTGCAGTGGCAGCCACCTGAGATTCCAGAGGGTGAAACAATATCAGGGATTTTGGATATGCACAGGAACTCTTCTAGTGACAGTGACAATATAACAGACAATATGGGGGACAGAAATAGGAGATCTGACCAGCTGGATGTTAGGCACAATTTATAATTATTATGTTAGTTTGTATCGACAAATATGTTTGATTAGTTTGTATTGGCAAGTATGTTTGTTAGTTGGTATCGGCGAGTAGTTACTCCCGATCGGTATGTCGTTGGCGACAGTTGGCAACCGTCCACAACCTATATATGTATTGTCATTTCATTATATCGGACATGGAGTTTTTGGGATTGATTGTAATTGCTGTTGAATCAATATATGCATTTGAGTTTCAAAATATCAATTGAATTTCCATTCTCGTACAATGTGATAGTTCAATTTATATTTCTTGTTTACTATGTATGAAAATAGTAGACTCATTCAGCAGTAAACAATTTGGCGTCGTTGCCGATACGAAGTCGGGTGGGAAAGGTGACGAGTAGTGGATGACGAGTTGAATCGTCAGAGGAATTAAATAATCGGTGGTGAAGAAGGAAGGAGACAATGGCGATAGAAATATAATGGGGCAACCTATTAATACCGACGAGGAATTAGAAACTAGAAGACAAGTGGAAAGAATAGAAGAAGAAATTCAAGAAGAACGGGCGGAAAGCGAAAGAGAAGACAACAAACGAGATAGGAACGATCGGGAAGATGATTTAACCCAAGACCTCGTATTCCTGTGGCAATTCGCAATTGGACAGTACGTAAGGAACAAAGCCATCCGCAGGGATATTCCAGAGGACATCATTAGAGACAACTTGGAAGTCAATAGAGAGGTAGACAATCTTCTCAATCGCATTCCTCGACTTTTGGCAAGGAACTTGATAATTTTGCAAGACCTTCGAGAAGAAAGAGACAAAGAACTACGCTGACAGCAAATACTCAGGAGGTATGAAGAATGCATGAAACAAGAGGAGCGTGACGCTAACCGTCGTCATACGCCCTACAACTGATAACCATACGAGTACCGATTAATGCCCATACAACTTAACAAAGATAAAAATCGAGTAACAAGTGGGCAAGAAACACCTGAAGAAAGGTTAAGAAGATCATTAAGATTAAAAGAACAAGAAGAATGAAGAAAAAGATTAAAACAAATTGTTGAAGAAACAAATGAGCATTATGAAATAAACCAAGATACCACAGAAGCACACCAAAGCCTCATCGAGGGAGTCGAAGAAAATTTCAGAACACCAATAACTAACAAAGAAAAAGATGAAAATGAATTAACAAAGGAACTTGAAAATAGTATACGCCATATCCGACAACTATCAATATCAGAAGATGAAGAACCCTACAATTATGCAAAATCATTGTATGTCCGTATGTCTCTATAATTAGTTTTAGCCTATTTTATGAACTGGGCCATTGTTCATTTATGCAAAATCATTGTATATTTTCTGGGTTTTCTTTACATGCTTTATATTCCATATTTCAATTCAAAAAACCTTACATGCAAAAACATGCACATGAAACCCTAAACAACAGCAGTCAGAAAACACAAAAAATTGATACAGAAAACCTAGTCGGGACAATGTATGTTACATTCTTTTGCTACCAAAGTAGAAAACTGAATTTCAAACATTCTTTTGAGCTAGGGTAAATTGTTATCTAAGATTATTAGCTCATCATCTATGCTTTCCTCAAATTTTATTGTAGCACTAATTTCATCATTGACTTCATGATAACACTAGATAGCCCTTTTGGTCAACTTCTTTCCCCGGGACTACAATGTGCCTCTCCATGCCCCAGTGGCCTCAACTACTCCCCCCATCTCTCTTCTTTTCAATCCTTTGTCCAAGGCTGCTAAGAGTGTAGGAGTAGTTGCATGTGAATCTACAGGTTCCACAAGGTACTCTACATAAGCTATCAACTCTCCAACCTAGGCTTTCAATTCTTCTTTTGTCTGCTCATCTTTATTCATACAGCTAGGATGGCAGTGTTGGCAATGTTGTCATTGATGTCAAAGGTGCATACACATGTTGTCATTGAGATTAAGAAGATAGTCATGAATAGGCGAGAGTATAAGAACATGTTATCATTGATGTCAAGAAGGTGCATGAACAAGAGTGGTGCCACTAATATCAAAGACATGAGACCGAGATTGTTGGCGAGATTAATGTCTAAGAGATCGTTGTGGAGATTGTTGGAATATGTAATCATTGATGTTGTTGTGGAGATTGATTGGATTGATTGTACAAGATGTATGGATGAGATTGTTGAAGATTGTCATTGGTGTCGAGTGTATTGGTGAGACTATCAGCGTGATTGTTGTCAAAGAAGTATGAATGAGATTGATGTCAAAAGGCACCGAATCATTAATGGGGTCCTTAATGTCAAAGCAAATAAGAGTGGCCCGATATAAAGAGTTGCCTGTTGAAGAGCAAAGCAAATAAGAGTGTATCCGTTACACGTTACCGTTGGAAGATTGTGGATTTAGAGGCCGACTAGTAGATATGTGATTGTTTAAATTAAAGATTTAAACAATGTGGAATTAGCACTAAGGAACCAAAAGAAAGGTTTAAGTATTTATTTGCTTGATGGCCGATTAAGTCTCTAAGGTGGCCGACTCCCTCCATAAGGCAGCATTTATATAAGACAAAATCATTTAGAAGAGGTGCGATAAAAAGGAAAAGAATAAGAAATGAATATGGTTTAGTATGGGCCGACCTCCTATATACCTTGGCACCATTGAAGTTAATAAATGAAACATTCCTCAAAGTGGCCGACTCATCTTGAGAGAATAGATTTTAAATTAAAGATTTAAAATACAAGTGTGGGTGACCTAAAAAAATAAGGCCGACCTTCTCTTGAATGGAGCGCCTCATATGCATATATAGACAAGACAAAGGATTGAGAAAAGCAAGCAAGTAATATAATGATGTATGATTCTTCAAGGAAGATATTATTGTTATAAACAGCAGAGATTAAATACAAAGGCAGCACTTAGCATATTAAAAAGGTGCGACTTAGAGAGAAGAAAAACATGTGATTTGGATTATGAAAAAGCAGCAATCTGAATTAATTTTAAGTGCAGCAGTTAAATAGTGAAGAGGTGTAATTAATATTTGAAAGGGCAGTGAGTCATTGAGGAGTTGTGTCTTTGGTGAAAAGTCACATATTCATAAAGACATATCTCTTGAGGAATATAAATGCATAGAGACAGTAAGAAGAAGAAGAAGATCAATCTATAATATATAAGCAATATTTTGCCGTGGTTTTCTCCCGAAAGGGTTTCCACGTAAATTGTGTGTTCTCATTGTGTTCTTAATTGCTAGATCTTGCATATGTGTAGTTGATGTGATTGATTAAGTTTGGAAAAGCAAAAGTTTGTATTATATTGATTCACCCCCCCCCCCCTCTTAGTATAACTGTGTGCTCATCAGGCAGAGACTACAACTTGAAGTGATTGTTTGTCTTCTTCTCTTGTTTGATGCCCGAGATTAACTCTTTGTATTTGATGATCTTCTGCTTGCATGTATCTTTCTTCCTTATCACATAGTGAAGTGGCAATTTCTGCAATCCTAATTCCTTGGGTGTCGGTGGTGATAGTGGATAATGTTTTGGCTCTTTTGGGATTTTGTGGCTCTTTGAACATATTCACTATAACCTGGAATTCATAATTAAGAAGCCCATACTCCCTCTTTCTCTTCTCAATAGTGGTATACAATCACACTGGCAAAGCTGAGCTATCTGCAGTCTTGTCTTCTTGATCATGGGATGGAGGAGTAGGTGTCCTTGGTGGAGGACTTGGAATTGAAGGTGGAGAAACAGGTGGAGGTGAAGGCAGCGTCGAATGTACTGATCTATGTGAAGAGGAAGAGCTTGATGGAAAAGCAGTTTTGATTTGAATTGAGTCCTTTGTGAAGAGGAAACCTTCTCCTCATGTGAAGATATTTCTTCAATTATGATCTCTTCAGCCTTCTCTTCCTTCCCTTCTATTTTCTTTTCTTCTTCTACAACCTGCTCTTTTGTATATTCTGTATTTCTTCCTATTGCTGCTCAACCGAAGGCTGATCTGCAACGACTTCCTGCTGATCTACAACAAACGCTTGTTGATCTGTCTGTAACTCTGTGGCTAGAGCGCATGGTTGTGCAGGTGGTGATGATGGTAAGCTTAAAGTGGGAGGAGGAGCTGGGGTTTGTATTGTAGGATCAGTTGTTGTAGCTGCAATAGTTGAAGTTCCCTGTTTTCTTGCGCCCTTATGTTGTTTGGTTTTAGTCCTTTTCATTTCTAGAGGCTCATGCTCCTCAACTTCCTCCTCTTCTTCTTCTTCTACTTGAACTACATGAGCAGCCTTTTGTTGAGAAGGTTTTTTCTTCCTTTTCTTGGAGGGATCATTGACATAAAGTTTTTGTGGTTCTTTCTTCTCATCTTTCATTGATGCCTCTCCTTTCCTCTTAGAGGACTCAGCTTTTGAGGATTCTCTTTTCTTTTGAAGCTCCTTTCTTTGATGTCTCTCTTCTTGGAGGACTCAACCTTCTTGAGAGGGCTTATTTCAAGCAGTAGCCATTTCTTTGTTTTGTCCACTACACCTTGCTTTCTGACCTCAACAGAAGTGTCTTCATCAATGGACCAATCAACCCTGTCAATTTGTTGATTGAATACTTTATTCTGTTAATAGAACAGGTCCAATAACTTCCCATCTTCATTCAAGCCTTCTGGAACTTTAGCAACATTGAAATTCGTGACCTAGGGTATGGTCATTCTGCAGTAGTCCCTTATTCTCACCTCGAGTTCATCCATACAATCCGCCCAATAGTCTTCTAGCTCAAGCTCATGCTTCTAGAAAATACCAATCATGGGCCCCATCTTCCCTATGAGATCAAATCTGCCTCTAATTGCATTTAGGTCTATGGTGAATACTGTCATTTCTAACTCAGCTACCTTGGCATGATTGTATGTTGAACATGTTAGGGTCCAACCCATATGGGGAAGTGGATCACTGCTTTATGTTTCCCAGCAATTAGTTTCTGCACTGCTACCAATTGCCTATAGATTTCCAATAATATCAGCCTATCACTAGGGTACTTTGCGAGTTTGTATGGAGCTTTGTGGAAGCCTTCAACTTTGATATAAGTGAGGGTTTGGAGTTGAATGTACCAACTCCCTTACTCTTCTATTGTTTTTGTTGCCTCCATTGACAATCTCTTGGTGTAATCATTTTCCAAGCATCTACTAATGAATTCACACTGCAAGAAGAATGGAAGAGAAAAGGGAACACCTTTCAGCTATGCAAGCCTTACCAAATAAGCAAAGTCAAGAATTCAGCCGCAAATGGTCTGAGAAGTTTCCGCAAGGAGATGATGAGCTGGCTGGAAAAATCAGGACAGCAGCAAAAAGTGCAAGTTCAAAATGTCTTTTGCATAGGGACCAGGTAAGCCAAGGGTCTAATCATGTTTTTCAAGCATTTGATAATCCACTCTATGAAGTAGATGCTGATTTGATATGTGAAAATTCATTTTTTGAGTGGGATTGGGAGACATTAGTTGTTCCTAGATCCTTAAATGTTAATGCTGACATGTTTGAGTTGGAAGAAGAAGCTGATGTAATTATCTCAAATCTACATTGGAAGCAAGAGGATGAATTCAAAAAGCATGCAATGTGTGATGTTAGTTACAAAAATCCTAGTGCCTTGGGGGTTCCATTTGTTGAAAGCACTTGGACTCGATGTGTGAAAGACATTCTTATTGGGAGACTCCTTCGAGGTAATTGTTGTTCCTTAGGTATGAAGCTAAAATCTGATTATTCAGCGCTGATTTCAGTTATGAACAACAGTGAGGGCGTGCTTTTTCAGACCTTCCAGACCTTAGAAGTTCACCTTACAAAGGTTCATGATGCAAATTATGATAGTTTACCCCGGGAGTTTAGTTAGGACAGCAAACTTCCGCATGCTTGGGTTCATCATTCAAAGACTTTTGGCGGAAGAACAATGATGATTGCAATTGTAAGTCAGCATGGCACATGGTATTTGGGAGTTCTCAAACCTCCTGGACTAATCTGGGATCCTAGAGGGACATTATTCAAAATGGCTCTGTTGGTTATGGATTACCCATTGCTTGAGGGCAAGCAATTTCAAGAAGGGACGATTGTAATGTCCACTTTTCCTTAGTGATTGGAAAAATTGAAATTGTGTTAGCTTTTTTGTTATTTAATATTTTCTAAAGGCTAACTTTGTGATAAAGGAAATGGGACTTTTAAGAAGATTAATATTAATGGGAATGCATCAATGATAAAACTATATTCTTTTAAAAGTCTATTAATTGCCTCCTTTAGTGAGCGTTGGGCTTGGTGAACCCCCTTTTTTGTTGTTGGCTATTTTAGGCAATATTCTCTCTGGAGTGGGGACGCATGTTGGCAGGATATTTATATTTCTTTCCATGTTTGAGCGTTGGGAGTTAGTGGGAAGTAATATATTGATGGAATTGCTCATCTTGGATTCATTCTTACATTTGTGATTATCTTTTTTCATCTGAGTGCTCTTGTTGATAAGCAAAGGTCTCTGAGAGGTTGCTTAACCTCATAACATCTCCAGTTTCAGTTGTGCAATATCAATCCTAGCCGGGTCGTAGATGATTTCACAAAGAAATCATACTGAGCACGCAAAATGGAGTTTCACATGGATGATTCCCTGAAGATTGAATGCAGTGATATCAGGGTTTGAGTTCAATAAATATTTTGGAAGTGTGTTTATGAAGTGGTTTCTTTGTTTTCTAGAACTTTGGATTTTGGTTTGAATTCACAGAAGTTGCCGTACCTTCCCCACCATATAGCAATTTGGGTTTTGAAGTGAAAGCTTTGGAAATTGATGAATGTGTTTATATTTGATGGTTGAGCAACATTGGGCAAGGTAATCGATCAGTTCTGAGCAGTTTGTGGTTTGTTTATGCTCCAGCCCAACCGTACTGTACCAGCGGCCGTACCTAGAAATGGTGAAAATGAAATATAATGTATGAAACTCATTTAGATGCATCCATTTGGGTTTTGTTAGCATTTGTAGCTGGTTTAGGCCCAGTTGTGGGCGGTTTATAGACATATTTGATTTGTTAGTGTGCTCCAATACCTTGCCGTACAACAGGTCTGCACCTTGGTACTTGGCATGAATCTTCTGCATGCTAGTCGCTTAGCATTTGATGGAGCTAAGTGTTGTTTAGGAGTCGTTTTGGCTAGAGGAATAGTTTGGAAGAGTTTGAGGGTTGGTGACTGGTTTATGAGGATGCTTAATGCCATGGCTTCCATACAACATGCTCAATCCCAGTCTAATCGCTGGTTCAAGACAGCAGCATTCCTTTCGGTATATTTTCTCTGAAGCTCTTTTCCATGCTTATTGAGAGGTGTTTGTATAAAACAATATTGTTAACATCAAATAATAAAGTGATCAGGGGTACCTCTTTACAGTGGTTTGCTCATGTTCCTTGCAATACTGCAGTAGTATTTCTTTGGAAAGAAAAAATCAGGCTTTGCAAGTTATTGAATCAGTCTTCAATGAATTTTTTGTTATGTTTATTAAGCCTCAATCTAGGGTGATCATTGCAGTGGAATCAGAGCTGGTATCTTGCCAGCCTGTGAAATTATTTTTGACTCTACATGCAACAATCCAGTGACAGGGAAAGGAGGTATACGCAGAGAGAGGAAAGAAGGTTGAAAACTACAGTTATCGCAAATACAGTCAAGGAAGAATCAGTCATGGCGGATGGGGACAAAGAAAATTGTCCACTTGAAAGCCCAGGTAAAATAATGGAGAGGAAGTTTGATCATATGTATGAGATGATAGCAAGATTAGTGGACAAATTGGATCAGAACCTAGTTCCGGGCACAAGAAGCAATACTGAAGCCAGCAGCTAGCAAAACAATGGAGCCCGTAATGATCATGTGAGAACACCTACCAGGACCTCAGTAGGATCAGCTACGAGGCCCCTTCAACCTTTTGCAAATAGAAGGGAAGAAATAGCAACCGAACATGAGGAGAGAGTTACGTTCACTGATGATATCATGGTGAATCATGATGAATATATGACCCTTCCTGCTCTTGTACGTAGAAGTCTAACATTTGATCAATTTCTGAATCAAAAAAAAAAATGGTGGAAGACTGGACAACAGGGAGAACAAGGATTACAAGCATGCTCTGGGTAAAGTGTCTATAGAGAAATTTGATGGTAGTGGAAGATGCACTGCAAGAGCTTGGGTGCAAAAGCTTGACACTTATTTTACTCTGAAGCCTATGCCAGAAGAAACAACCTTAAACTTTGCAACCTTACACTTGGATGGGGCTACTTATGAGTGGTGGTATCATGGCCTTGTGACACAGGGTCACAAACTGATTACTACCTACGATGAGTCCACTAATAGACTCATCGAGAGGTTTGATAAGCAAGATCCAGAGCAAAGCTTCAAGGACCTAGCACAGCTGAAACAGACCAGCACTATTGATGCATACATCACTGAGTTTCAAAGACTTAGCATAATGGTTCCGGACATGTTGGAAAGAAAACTCATCTTTTTGTTTGTTGAAGGACTAGCAGAACCAATTAGAGGGTGGGTCAAATCCTTGGACTCACAAACTTTGCAAGAGGCCATTAAAAAGGCAAGAAGCATGGAGTTTTCAGCTCCAAAGGCCAATATGGAAGTCAAATCTCCTCCACTCAATAAAAATAAGGAACCAATCTCAAAAATCTCCAATGAGCAGAAGCCACCTATGCAGAGAATGAGTGATGAAGTCAAAAATGAGCTCAAAAGAAAAAAATTGTGTTTCACATGCAAAGAACCATGGGTTCCGGGTCACAAGTGTTATGAGAAGGGTCAAGCACGCAATTTGGAGGTGTATGTAGATGCTGATTATGAAGCAAAAAAAACAAAACATCAAGCTCAATTCGAAGATTGTGAAGAAGTTGAAGAATTTGATGAAGCTCCAGACAAGCCAATAAAACAGAAAGTTGATAATGGTATTTTTGCCCAACTTTCATGCCAACCAAGGAATGATCCCTTTAGGATTCGTGGTGTATTGTGTGGACAGCGAATCGCTGCCCTCATTGATACTGGTGCTACTTACAACTTCATTGATGAAGGAGTTGTAGCACGAAGAGGCCTTTAGATGGAGGAGTTTGAGGGATTCAATGTTATGGTTGCGGATGGGTTTACAATCCAATGCACAAGAAGGATTCCAAATTTGAGCCTCCATTTGGGAAATTATGAGGTCAAGGAAGTCTTTCATGTAGTAAGTATTGGTAATTCAGATATTGTCCTTGGCGTCCAGTGGCTTAAGTCATTGGGAGAGATTTATTTGAACCTTCAAACCAGGGAACTTAAATTTCAAAATGATGGAAAAACAATGGTTTTGAGGGGAATGTCGGATGATACACATGTGTTCACACTGCAAGAAGAATGAAAGAGAAAGGGAATACCTTTTAGCTATGCAAGCCTTACCCAATAAGCAAAGTCAAGAATTCAGCCGCAAATGGTCTGAGAAGTTTTCGGAAGGAGATGATGAGCTGGCTGGAAAAATCAGGACAACAGCAAAAAGTGCAAGTTCAGAATGTATTTTGCATAGAGACCAGGTAAGACAAGGGTCTAATCATGTTTTTAAAGCATTTGATAATCCACTCTATGAAGTAGATGCTGATTTGATATGTGAAAATTCATTTTTTGAGTGGGATTGGGAGACATTAGTTGTTCCTAGATTCTTAAATGTTAATGCTGACATGTTTGAGTTGGAAGAAGAAGCTGATGTAATTATCTCAAATCTACATTGGAAGAAAGAGGATGAATTCAGAAAGCATGCAATGTGTGATGTTAGTTACAAAAATCCTAGTGCCTTGGGGGTTCCATTTGTTGAAAGCACTTGGACTCGATGTGTGAAAGACATTCTTATTGGGAGACTCCTTCGAGGTAATTGTTGTTCCTTAGGTATGAAGCTAAAATCTGATTATTCAGCGCTGATTTCAGTTATGAACAGCAGCGAGGATGTGCTTTTTCAGACCTTCCAGACCTCAGAAGTTCACTTTGCAAAGGTTCATGATGCAAATTATGATAGTTTACCCCGGGAGTTTAGTCAGGACTGCAAACTTCCGCATGCTTGGGTTCATCATTCAAAGAGTCCTCAAGGAAAAACAATGATGATTGCAATTGTAAGTAAGCATGGCACATGGTATTTGGGAGTTCTCAAACCTCCTAGACTAATCTGGGATCCTGGAGGGACATTATTCAAAATGGCTCTATTGGTTATGGATTGCCCGTTGCTTGAGGGCAAGCAATTTCCGGAACGGAGGATTGTAATGTCCCCTTTTCCTCAGTGATTGGAAAAATTGAAATTGTGTTAGCTTTTTTGTTATTTAATATTTTTTGAAGGCTAACTTTGTGATAAAGGAAATGGGACTTTTAAAAGATTAATATTAATGGAACACATCAATGATAAAACTATTTTCTTTGAAAAGTCTATTAATTGCCTCCTTTAGTGGGCTTTGGGCTTCGTGGGCCCCCTTTTCTGTTGTTGCCTATTTTAGGCAATATTCTCTGTGGAGTGGGGGCGCATGTTGGCAGGATATTTATATTTCTTTCCATGCTTGAGCATTGGGAGTTAGTGGGAAGTAATATATTGATGGAATCGCTCATCTTGGATTCATTCTTGCATTTGTGATTATCTTTTTTCATCTGAGCGCTCTTGCTGATTAGCAAAGGTCTCTGAGAGGTTGCTTAACCTCAGAACATCTCCAGTTTCGGTTGTGCAATATCAATCCTAGCTGGGTCGTAGATGATTTCACACAGAAATCATGCTGAGCACGCAAAATGGAGTTTGACATGGATGATTCCCTGAAGATTGAATGCAGTGATATCAGGGTTTGAGTTCAATAAATATTTTGGAAGTGTGTTTATGAAGTGGTTTCTTTGTTTTCTAGAAGTCTGGATTTTGGTTTGAATTCACAGAAGTTGCCATACCTTCCCCACCATACAGCAGTTTGGGTTTTGAAGTGAAAGCTTTGGAAATTAATGAATGTGTTTATATTTGATGGTTGAGCAACATTGGGCAAGGTAATTGATCAGTTCTGAGCAGTTTGTGGTTTGTTTATGTTCCAGCCCAGCCGTACTGTACCAACGGCCATACCTAGAAATGGGGAAAATGAAATATAATGTATGAAACTTATTTAGATGCATCCATTTGGGTTTTGTTAGCATTTGTAGCAGGTTTAGGCCCAGTTCTGGGTGGTTTATAGATATCTTTGATTTTTTATTGTGCTCCAATACCCTGCCGTACAACAGGTCTGCACCTTGGTACTTGGCATGAATCTTCTGCATGCTGGTCGCTTAGCATTTGACGGGAGCTAAGTGTTGTTTAGGAGCCATTTTGGCTAGATGAATAGTTTGGAAGAGTTTGAGGATGGTTGGTAACTGGTTTATGAGGATGCTTGCTGCCCATGGCTGCCATACAACATGCTCAGACCCAGTCTGATCGCTGGTTCAAGACAGCAGCATTCCTTTCGGTATATTTTCTCTGAAGCTCTTTTCCATGCTTATTGAGAGGTGTTTGTATAAAACAATATTGTTAACATCAAATAATAAAGTGATCAGGGGTAGCTCTTTACAGTGGTTTGCTCATGTTCCTTGCACTACTGCAGCAGTATTTCTTTGGAAAGAAAAAATCAGGCTTAGCAAGTTATTGAATCAGTTTTCAATGAATTTTTTGTTAAGTTTATTAAGCCTCAATCTAGGGTGATCATTGCAACCAACTCCCTTACTCTTCTATTGTTTTTGTTGCCTCCATTGACAATCTCTTGGTGTAATCATTTTCCAAGCATCTACTAATGAAGAACACAAATGCATCATTTACCCTGTTATAGTGTTTCAAGCTTTCCTTCAATTCTAGCTGTGGTTAATGATTATACACCAGAGTCTCTCTCAATGCCATCCTCCCTACCTTGGTTAGACCTGGGAAGCTTGCTCTCCCTGCTAGTAGATATACCAAGTAGGAAGTCATATAAAATTTGTTGCTTTCTTTAACTTCAATTAGCTAGGATTGAAGTTTTTCACTGATGATTGTTCCCCAGTCTATTTTCTTCCCTTCTATGATGGATAAGATAAAGAAACACATTCAAGGATAGAAGTGTTTGACATTAAGATTTCTTTCAATCCTATTTAACAATGTAATTGCATCATGAATATCCGCCTAAACTTACTCCTATGGATGACTTCGGCTATTTTGGTTGCTTATTTTCTCCTTGTTATCAACCAATTGTCATTGATGCATTGGACTGCCTATGTATTCTTGTTCTCATGGAGACTAAGAGCCTCTTTCATGTTTACTTTGTCATATGAGACATAAATAGGCAAGCCAAAGGCCTCTTCTATCGTCTTAGCACTGATATCCACAATGGTCTGATGTGCAGGTCCAAAAAGTTTCTTTTGTCTTGCATCATAATATTGTGCACAAGCCAAGACTAGCGCAGAGGATTCTGCAAAGATACTACGAATGTTGTCGTGTGGACCAATCCACTTTGAGCCATGCATCAAGCATTTGTTGTTCTATCACCCTCTTTGTTGACTCTTTCAATGAATCCTTCAACATTGACATGTCCCAAATTTGTGTCTCCAATCTCTGTCCAAGGAGAGATTATCTTGGACTAGTGGATTTTCTTGCATGAATTCTACAAGACAACCAAGGAGTCCATTAGATACTTCATAAATTGTAATGTCCCCTACTTAGCCCAGTCAATTGTTGGTTACAAATTAGCCTATCACGGTACTCCCATAGGCTAATGGCAGCGTTTAGGGAGTCAGTTTGGGGACTTATTATTTATAGTAAGTCGTGACAGGGCAGTGTCTATTTTTAGCAGGGCAGTGCAGGAGCCAAGGCACGAGATTCACGGGGTCAAATCTTCTAGAGCATTGTTCGATTTAATATAAGTTAAATTAAAGATTTAACTTATTAAATTCTATGGGTGACTTTAAGTTATAACTCAACTTTATAATATAAAGTTGTAACTTAAAGTTATAAGTTGTGTGCCTAGGGATGGGTGCCCCCTCATGGAGAGATAAGGGGATGATATATAATTAAAAATTAACTAAAAACCCTCTCATCTTGGGCGTTGGAAAAGAGGGGAAATAAGAAAGCAAAAAGAAACTTCATTTTGATTATGCTATGTTGATGAAAATTGCTCACATTGAGTTGCCCGTGCATTGGGGTTTGAGCTTGGCTTTGGGGTTTCGATTATCGATTTGTAGAGACGAAAACCTTTGCAGATTCGCCTTTCCTTGTGTATGAAAGATTGCATCAGGAGGGGGTTTGAGGAGGCTTCACACAGAGGCTCCATTTGTGCTTCAGCTGAATGTATTTTGGTATTGATTTGAGCAAGAAAAGTTCATCTTTTCGAAGTGATTGATCTGCATAGGAGAACAAAGGTGTATTGATCAGATTTGAGCAGATTGAAAGAGTTTTGAAGCTGCCATAACAATTTCTAAGCAGGCCGTACTTCCTAGAGGGCCGTACTACCTTATAGCAGCAGATTTGTTCTGTTTTTGAGAAGTTTACTGTGTCCTTTGGGGGCGTTTATGCTCAGCAGACATAACAGATGCAAACAGAGGTATGTTTGAAGTGATTTGAAGTTGCTTGTTGCTGTCCAATAGCCCAGGCAGGCCGTACATTCCAGCAGAGGATGTAGGTATTTGTTGATTACAGTTCTTCATTGTTTTGAATCAATTTCTTCCTTCAATCTTGGCGTCTAAAGGTCCTTTCTCAGATGCAACGATTGTAATCAGCATTTTCCATATTTTGTATAAAGTTTGAAGTCATTTCCATGCCCTGTAATGCTGCTATCATTTCCGGCAATCGAGCAAGTTGAAGTTTTCCAAGTGGGCATTCCATTATAATTAGTTTTATTGCATTTTAGGATCTGGGTTGCCTTGAGTTTATGCAAATTCATTGTGTATTTTCTGGGTTTGTTCATCTACTTCATATTTCATACATGCTATGCAAAACAACCCATAAACCCTAAACAGCAAAATATTCAAAAAACACAAAAAATCAATCGAAGCAAACATATACAGAGGAGTGTATGTTACAGTAGTATCAGAGCAAAAAATCTTGCCATCCTGTGAGGTTAAATATGACATGCAAAAGTTGAAAGTGAGATATGCGGCCTACAGATAGATATAATTTCAAACCAAGACCAGGGACACAAAACCCACAGAGGATACAGGGAAGAGAGGTACCACAATTAGAAGAACCTGAGCAACCAGTACCCATAGTAGATCCATTTGAGTCAGAGATAGAGGTTGCCGCTACTAAGGACGATTCCCAAGTTTCATGAACAGATCCATTTTCAAGTGAACTACCTCCAGTTACAGAACATACAGGAGAAATGGGTGGTAGGGAGGTTGAGGAGCCTAGTTTGCGGGAGATCCTGAATGTGCTCACCAGGAGCTCAGTGGCCCTAGAGAGAGAGTTGAGGGAGTCTAAACAGAAGTTGAGAGAATCACAGGCAGGGATAGCACATACCCTCGAGCAGTTGCGAGATGGAAGAAATAACAAAGATAATTACCGTGACAGAAACAGGTACAATGGAGACAGGGATAGAAACAATGACAATGATAGAAACAGAAACAATGACGGTGATAGGAATAGAAACAATGACGGGGATAGAAACAAGAATAATGTGGGTGATAGACACAATGGTAACAGGAACCAGGGGAACAGAAATAATGGGGACAGGAACCAGGAGGACAGACACAGATTCAAAGATGATGAGGATGACGCCTCGGTTACTCATAGGAGGGCTTCACAGTTTACAGCAGGTGACAGACCTGGTATACCCATTTTTGCTCCCAAGAACCAAGTTCCTAAGCAGGATCCCACACAGACTGAGTTTTAGGAGGAGCTTCTGAGGGATTAGAGAGCTTCTAGTGCAGAGTTCAGGGCAGAGATGACCTTTGCGGAGTCCTCTGATGTTAGAAAGAGGAATAGACCTCGCAGAGGGGGTAGACCTCAGAACCAGGAGTTATAGAAAAAAGTAAGATGACACTTCCCTACTTTGATGGATCGGGTAAGACCACCGCTAGAACTTGGGTCCAGAAATTGGATAGCTACCTACAGATTAGTCCTATGCCTGAGGAGGACGCCATTACTTATGCAGCTTTGCATTTGGAGGGGGTAGCACATAAGTGGTGGAGTAACGGGAAGGTTACACTAGGTCACGATCAGATTACTTCATACATGGAGTTCACAACCAGACTGATCGATAGATTTGATAAGGACCCAGAGTTGCAGTTTAAGGAGTTAGCACAGCTAAGGCAGAGTGGTTCAGTTGACTCCTACATTTCTGAGTTCCAGGACCTATCTGTTATGGTCCCAGATATTTCTGAGCGCATATTGGTTATTCTTTTCATTGATGCATTGTCAGACCCACTTCGTGGTTGGGTTAAGGGTTTTGACCCTGTTACACTCCAGGAGGCCATGAAGAAGGCCCGGGACATGGAGTCATCAGTGTGGAGGAGCAAATTTCAGTCTAAGGGGTTTCCACACAGGAGGGATAAGGAGAAGGAGAAGAGACCCTTCCATAAAGAGGTTGAGCAGTAGAAGGACAGATCCAACAAGTTAACAGATGATCAACTCAACGAGTATCGGAGGAAGAAACTTTGCTTTCATTGCAAAGAACAATGGGATCCCTCATATAAGTGCCCATAAGGCTAAGGCCAAATTGATCGAGTATTATTCAGCTGAGGAGACCCAATCTGATGCATCCGATTCAGATTCTGATCAGCCTTCCGATCATGGGGATAGTGGAGATGAGAGAGCTTCACCGCACAGTACTGGCAGTGGAGGTATTATTGCCCAGTTATCCAGTTTCCAGAAGGTTGGTTCTTTTAGGGTGCGTGGTGTACTTGGTGGACAGCGCATTATTACCCTCATTGATACAGGAGCTACTCATAATTTCATTGATGAGGGGTTGGTAGCTTGCAGGGGATTGAAAACAGCGGAATTTGAAGGCTTCAAGGTGATGGCAGCTGATAGGTTCAAAATGCAGTGCAGCCGAAAAATATCAGGATTGAAGATCATCATGGGTGATTATGAGTTGGTTGATGACTTCTATGTGGCCGGAATTGGGGATACAGATGTGGTACTTGGCATGCATTGGATGAGCCAGTTAGAGGAGTTCACCATTAATGTAAAGAAGATGGAGATGAGATTTGAATACAATGGGAGGAAAATATGCCTTAGGGGTATTTCAGATGGTGGACCTTGAGTAGTATCACTGAAGAGAATGGAGAGGCTGTTGAGACATGACCAGGTAGAGTGGGCAGCAGAGTGCCTTATTATGCCAAAGTCCCCACCACGACAGAAGGATAGCTATCACCCTGATATTCAGAAGTTACTATCTAAGCACAGTAAGGTGTTTGGAGATATACCACCAAGAGTGCCTCCTGATAGAGGCATAGAGACGTGATTGAGTTAGAGGATGGGACTAGACCCATCATGATCACTCCATACCGTCATCCGAAGAGGCTCAAGGATGAAATTGAGAAAACCTTCAAAGAGCTACTGGAGATGGGACACATTCGGCCTAGCAAGAGCCCATTTGCTTCTGCAGTTGTATTTGTCAAGAAGAAGGATGGGACAATCAGGATGTGTATAGACTACAGGGCCTTAAACAAGAAAACTATCAAAAACATGTACCCTATCTCGAGGATTGATGAATTGATAGATGAGTCGCATGGTGCTCACTATTTTTCCAAAATAGATCTCAGATTGTGGTACCATCAGATTCACATGAGGGCAGAGGATGTAGAGAAGACTGCTTTTAGGTGTCATTACGGCCACTTTGAGTTTTTGGTGATGCCATTCAGTTTGACCAATGCACCTGCTACCTTCCAGAGTTGCATGAACCAGATTTTCAGACAGCAGCTTCGGAAGTTTGTATTGATCTTTTTTGATGACATATTGATTTTCAACACGACTTGGGAGGATCACTTGAGACATCTGGAGGAGGTGTTGAGTATTTTGGAGAGTGAGTCCCTCTATGCCAAAAAGTCCAAGTGTGACTTTGGCATGACAGAGTTGCTCTATCTGGGTCACATTATCAGTGCAAATGGTGTCAGGGTAGATCTAGATCAGATTAAGGCAATTGTTGATTGGCCCCCACCTACAAACCTCACACAACTTAAGGGCTTCTTTGGTCTGTGGTTTTTACAGGAGGTTTGTAAAAGGCTTCTCACAGACAGCAACACCTTTGACATATTTGACAAAGAAGGGAGCCTTCGTGTGGTTTGAATCAACCCAGCAGTGCTTTGATCATTTCAAGCACTTAATGTCTACTTGCCCCGTGCTTGCGATTCCCGATTTCACTAAGCCATTTGAGTTGCAGTGTGATGCTTCTGGAGAGGGAATTGGGGCAGTGCTTATGCAGGAGAAGCACCTGATAGCATTTGAAAGCAGGAAACTTCGGGGTGTTGAGAGGAGTTACTCGGTGTATGATTGAGAGATGTTGGCCATAATGCATGCATTGGCCAAATTCAGGCCTTATCTGGTTGGAGGCAAATTTATAATCAAAACAGATCATAACAGCATCAAATATTTCATGAATCAGAAGGATCTGAATGACACACAACAGAAGTGGGTTGCAGGTTACAGGCATATGATTTTGACATCGAGTATGTCAAAGGCAAGAGGAACATAGTTGCAAATGCCTTATCACGTCGACCTCACTTATGCTTAGTTGGAGAGATCTCTACTGATTGCTTAGAGCTGATTATAGCAGAGTATGCTAAGGACTCTTGGGCAGCAGGAGTCATTGAGGGTACTACTACTGATGAGAGATATTCTGTGGTAAATGACTTGATTATTTACAAGGACAGGATATTCTTGGTGCCTAATTCACAGTTCAAACATAAGGTGATCAAAACTTTCCATGATACACCCATGGCTGGCCATCCTAGATTCTTTAAAACATATAAACAGATTCGGGAGAGATTCACATGGAAAGGGCTAAAAGACGAAGTGCAGAAGTATGTTCGTGAGTGTCCCATTTGCCAGCAGAATAAGCATGAACACACTTATCCAACAGGATTATTACAGCCATTACCTATTCCCAATCAGAAATGGGAATGTATCTCCATGGACTTTATTATAGGGTTGCCTAAGGTGCAGGGAAATGACTGTATATATGTGGTGGTTGACAAACTCACCAAATTTGCACATTTCTTTGTTATTTCAGCAACCTTCACAGCTGCTCAGGTGGCTGATTTGTTCTTCAGGGAGATATTTAGGTTGCACGGGGTACCTAAGAGCATAGTCAGTGACAGGGACAACAAGTTCCTAAGTATATTTTGGCAAGAGTTATTCAGACTTTGTGGTACAGAGTTAACTCCTAGCACCAGCTACCACCCGCAGACAGATGGACAAACAGAGGTGGTGAACAAATGGCTAGAGGGGTACCTACACAACTATGTTTCGGGGCAGCAGAAGGCTTGGATCAGATGGTTGTACTTGGGAGAGTATTGTTACAACACTACTTATCATATGTTAATTCAGATGACTCTTTTTAGGGCACTGTACAGATATGATGCCCCGTGTTTCACAGATCTCTTGCTTGGTGATAGTCGGGTGCCAAAGGCAAAGGATCTCTTACAGGACAGTCAAGACATCCTAAGGTAGCTTAAGGAGAATATACAGCAGGCACAGAATCAGTAGAAGTTGTATGCTGATCAGCACCGAGTGGAGAGGAGTTTTGAGGTTGGAGACATGGTGTACTTGAGGCTCCAACCCTACAGGCAGTCTACTCTCAAGAAGAGTGGAGCAGAGAAGTTGAAACCCAGATTTTATGGTCCTTTCAAGATTATTAGAAGAGTGGGTGAAGTGGCATATGAGCTTGAGCTACCATCAAACAGCAGGGTGCACAATGTATTCCATGTTTCCAAGTTGAAGAAAGATCTTGGCCACAACATAATTCCTTCAGCTGAGCTTCCACCATTGGATGAGGAAGGGAAATTGATCTTAATACCAGAGGCTATCATTGACATCCGGGAGAGACACTTGAGGAAATAGGTTATCAAAGAATACTTGGTCAAATGGAAGAATTTGTCAATGGAGGATGCCCCCTGGGAGAGTGAGCTGAGATTGCTTGACAAGCAATTTTGGGGAGGGCAGACTGTGATGTCCCCTACTTAGCCCAGTCAGCTGTTGGTTAGAAATTAGCCTATCATGGGACTCTCGTAGGCTAATGGCAGTGTTCAAAGAGTCAGTTTGGGGACTTACTATTTATAGTAAGTCGTAACAGGGCAGTTTCTACTTTTAGCAGGGCAGTGCAGGAGCCAGGGCACGAGATTCACGGGGTCGAATCTTCTAGAGCATTGTTCGATTTAATATAAGCTAAATTAAAGATTTAACTTATTATATTCTATGGGTGACTTTAAGCTATAATATAACTCAACTTTATAATATAAAGTTGTAACTTAAAGTTATAAGTTGTGTGCCTAGGAATGGCCGCCCCCTCATGGAGAGATAAGGGGATGATTTATAATTAAAAATTAACTAAAAACCCTCTCATCTTGGGCATTGGAAAAGAGGAGAAATATGAAAGCAAAATAAAACTTCATTTTGATTATGCTATGTTGATGAAAATTGCTCTCACATTGAGTTGCCCGTGCATTGGGGTTTGAGCTTGGCTTTGGGGTTTCGATTATCGATTTGCAGAGACGAAAACCTTTGCAGATTCGCCTTTCCTCGTGTATGAAAGATTGCATCAGGAGGGGGTTTGAGGAGGCTTCACACAGAGGCTCCATTTGTGCTTCAGCTGAATGTATTTTGGTATTGATTTGAGCAAGAAAAGTTCATCTTTTCGAAGCGATTGATCTGCATAGGAGAACAGAGCTGTATTGATCAAATTTGAGCAGATTGAAAGAGTTTTGAAGCTGCCATAACAATTTCTAAGTAGGCCGTACCCCTTTCTAGCAGGCCGTACTTCCTAGAGGGCCGTACTACCTTATAGCAGCAGATTTGTTGTGTTTTTGAGAAGTTTACTCTATCCTTTGGGGGCGTTTATGCTCAGCAAACATAACAGATGCAAACAGAGGTATTTTTGAAGTGATTCGAAGTTGCTTGTTGCTGTCCAATAGCCCAGGCAGGTCGTACATTCCAGCAGAGGATGTGGGTATTTGTTGATTATAGTTCTTCATTGTTTTGAATCAATTTCTTCCTTCAATCTTGGCGTCTCAAGGTCCTTTCTCAGCTGCAACGATTGTAATCAGCATTTTCCATATTTTGTATAAAGTTTGAAGTCATTTCCATGGCCTATAATGCTGCTATCATTTCCGGCATTCGAGCAAGTTGAAGTTTTCCAAGTGGGTATTCCATTATAATTAGTTTTATTGCATTTTATGATCTGGGTTGCCTTTAGTTTATGCAAATTCATTGTATATTTTCTGGGTTTGTTCATCTACTTCATATTTCATACATTCAATGCAAAAATCAAACATGCAAAACAACCCATAAACCCTAAACAGCAAAATATTCAAAAAACACAAAAATCAGTCAAAGCAAACATATACAGAGGGGTGTATGTTACATAAATTGTACAAAATCCATTCATGTAGTTTTGAGAATCATTAATCTTAAGTAATAACACTTGCAGGAAGGTTAAATCATCTTAAACAATGAAATTCGCATGAGGGTAAGAAACAATCCAAAAGCCCGAAAGGATATGTTGACCTATTTTCCCCTTCCCAGAAAAATAGCCTGGCTTGAAAATATTGAAAATCTTGTTGAATCCCTTAAGTGCGTAGTATTCTTCAAATTTCAGGGTATTTTCCTTGTAAAAATCTCCAAAATTCCTTAAAGAAAATCCTTTGAAAAAACCCAGAAAAACCCAAAAATTTCAAGTCTTTTGCCTTGGTTTTTACCTTAGTCAACAAAAATTCGGATTTGCAAACTTGCCAGTTCGATGACCAGCCAGTTCACCGACAAAGGGAATAAAGCTCCAAAAATGACTAAGGCAAAAAACAAGTTCCCTTTATCGGCAATTTTCAAATTTTGCGACCTCGTCCAACAATTCGCATTTTCTTAAGTTTGCCAATCAGGGGAATCGCCGATTGAAGGGCCAGGTGGGAAGGTTTTTCTTCAAAAGTCGGCTAAGGCAAAAAGGAAGCAGGTAGCTCTATTGGCGAATCGGCAAATGTTCAAACTCGCCAAAAGTTCGGAATTTCATAAATTCGCCGATAAGGCGATTCATAAGGGAAAAGGCAAAATAGCTAAGTAAGGGCTAGTTCAGAAAAGGTGAATTTTGTCGATAAAGAAGACTAAAGGGCAAAAGGCGGCAAGGTTCGCAAAGGTTGAGATTTGCCGACAAGGCAAAAGAGACATAAAAGCTCGAAAAGTGGCTAAGGCAAATGAAAGAAAGGACTATGGGAGGTATGAGGTTGACTATTAGAAGATTGCCTATTTGTTAATATATTAATATCTGATTTAATATATATATATATATATATATATATATATATATATAATATATATATATATATAATATTTTATTAATATAATCATAGTTGCAAGACTCGCCAAAAACTCAGCTAAGGCAAATGAAGAAATGTGGTCATTATAAGGACTATGGGAGGTATGAGGTTGACTATTAGAAGAGATAAATTATTGGAGGAATGCACTAAGGTAAAACACAAATAGAAGTTACATGAAGTAAATCACAAGGAGAATAGCATGGACGAAGGGGAATATGAAAGGGAAACCGCAGTAAGTATAAGATGGAACGAGTACCATTTATTATGGATACAATGATGTATACAGCGATTCCTAAGATTAAGACTGCAGCGAATAATACAAAGGGAATATGGAGCAGTTCAAAAGAAAAGAATACTCTTCAAATAGATCAAATGATCTAAAAGGAAAATACAAATGAAGTTATATGGATAAGACTCCTCAGATCTGCATAAATATAATATACAAAGACATATAGAACAGCCTTACATAAGAGGGAAATTCTGAATCTAGTGGCAGCCTTGTAAGAAATCAGAATATACTCAAGTTATACAATCAACTCTAAAGGAAACAATCATTAGATCGCCAAGGATACAAAAGCAAGACTTATATACTGGTATGATATATCTAACCCTCTGTCTATTATGATGAATGCCATGTGGTAAGTAATGACAAATGCATATTATCCTTAGTATCATAACATAAATATATATACATATTATGAAACTTGCTAAGGGATGGTATGTTCATCTCATTACTTCTATTTCCAGCAACCAAAGGGGAGGTGCTCTTGTTAGGGAGAGGCAGAGTAATTCCATCCCGATGGATTGGAGAGGGTTTAGCGTGCCCTAAACATGTATTTCCCCACCCATGGTTAAGGATTAGAAGGGAAATAATATTGAGATATGAACATAGTTAGTTACTTCTACTTCCTCTATTACTTCATCCTTAAAGGAATGTTAGGTATTGTGGGGAGAGGCAGAGTAATTCCATCCGTGTATAGGCCCCAAGGCTGGGACATAGTTTCCCCAAGGCTGGGTCTGAGATGGTTTCCACACGCCCTGGTCATGTGATGGCAAGCCCCCATGATCACAGAACTAATTAGCCTCACAGTAAATTCAATTAAGAGAATTCAGAAACGACATGAGTTGAGGATGTCTCCTTCACAGTCGTAATAATCAATTTCCAACAATGACAAGAAGTATTAATATGTAGATTTACCAAAATGACAGGAAGTATTAATATGCATAATTTATTAACAAAGAAATTATAAAATAGACTATTCACAAACAAACTCCTCACTGTTCTATTCTACTGTCAAAACATGACATTACATCTCTTCATGGCCTGTAACTATCGGCCTTGGTTATCTATAAAAAACGATTTCGATCCTTGTCTTCACTTTCTTCTATCTACCTCAAACAACGGCTCTCCTCTATCGATCCTTCTCCTGTTCCTTCGCTGTCTCCACCTTTAGTTGACCTCCATCTGGCCTCTAACTGACTACGGCCTTACCATTTGGCCTTCTTCTTTCGGCCCCTTCTTATTTCTGCAATCGTCGGCCTTGTGCACAGACTGCCTCCAAACATTCCATCGGCCACTTTATTTGCCTCCACTGTTCGACTTCCCACGATCTCCTCCAGATCGGCCTCTTCCAAATTTTTATCGACCTTCCCCTCTCAACCTCCTTACGGCCGCTCTGCCTCTACAATCTATTCAGCCTCATTTATTCTTTTTGGCTTCCATCTAATATGACTGTTCGCTTTCCTTTGTCCTCACCCTCTTCAACATGTTGGGCCTGCTTTACATGCTGACCGTCACTTGCCTCTTAACGGCTGCCTCTCTTCATCTTGCCATAACCGCTACTCCCCAACTGCTCTGTCTTATGTCTGATGCTTCACATTCTCTCTTTCTTCGCAAGGATGAGGAACTCGTTGTGGTTACCAACTATGTTGCAACCGTCCTCTCTCATGACCTTTCAACTTCTCTAATAATTCCATCTGTCTGGTGTGCAGAATAACTGACGACGGTTTAAAGACCCTTCTAAATTAAGTCTCTATCATTCGGGGGACAGGAGCCTTCCAAGCAAGACTTTTATTCATAATAGCAAGCGACAAGAAGATAAAATGTATTGTGACAGGAAACTACATCATAACATATCCAAACACCCAAACCACCAAAACTCTACAGAAATCCCAAAACTGAAACGGAATTCAAACCAAAAATTGAGATGAGCACGATGCCCCTACATCATCATGTAAAGCCTAGTTCCTTGATGAAGAATAGTAGGGAAAGATATAGATCTTGAATTATGTTTAATATCCACCCTAATATACTTATGGAATGTAGTACAGAATAGTCGTCAATAGTGAATGACAACCATGAAATGAATAATCATTTAACAAGGAATGATATATTTATATTATCATTGATCTTATTTGATCTTATCATTGAAATTTATTGATTTCTAATGTTTCTAATGTCTCTTTGAGAATCACTTTGAATGTAGATTCAGGTTTAAGTGTTTCCACTAGAAAGGGGACATTACATTTCCTAATTATTCAAAATAGAAAAATAACTAACATGTCTAACTTAGGATAACCTAACTACCTAAGTTGCAGGGTACAAGGTTTGCCATGAAATAGCTTGAGATTGTTTTGCAGCACTTATCTTCTATGTGCCACTATATATATATATATATATATATATATATATATAGGTAGTTTGAACCAAATTTTTAGTATTCATAAATGTATGTGAAATTGCGAATCACGATAATGACATCTGTGATGTTTCATCAACCTTGAGGTTTTTATCAGGAAATTGTAAATCAATGAAACCATTATAAATTTGTAATATATGTTGTGGTTTTATAAAAAAATGTAGTTATAATTGTTTCTTACAAAAATCTCCCCAACTCTTTCTATCACATTGCCCATTCTATTACATTTTTCATTTCTCAGTTTTGGCAACTTAGCCTTAAGTCAACTCCCTACCACTAAATCAATAGTATCTGAAACTTCCAGTTCACATGTGTTTAAAGTTAAACAGTTACCTTGTGTATTCTAAATGGCATTATTTCCAAAAAAAGTCCTTTATCCATAGGGAAATTATCCAAATCAATGTGTCTTCTATGCCATCCTATGGTTTTGAAGCAGCTATTTGATAGAAAAACAAAGCATTAAGTATTTATGAGATAAAACTTGAGTGTCAGAAGAAATAAGAAGACAGAGGTTTTCTAAACATATGAATATTTGTACTTTCAAGAACAGTACCTAACACATCATCCAAAACAGAATGGTTCCATGAAATTGCAACAATTGGTCCTTCTGACTGCATGCATCATATAGGATTCTGAAATCATGTAATTTTGACCAGAAGCAAGAAAGGAGATCCCATACATATTTATGTGGATCTTTGGATGCATACCAAAATTGCATTATCACTTTGTAGTTTAGCAAGTTGAACTTCTCTTTAAGATTTTTAAAATATGTGTGTACAAAAAGCTAAATGTCTTTTTCCCCATCAAAATGTTAATTCCTTCTAAAGAAAGACTTTTAAAAAGTTTGAACACGAGAATCATACCAGGTCGATATGAATTTATATTAGCACCTAATTGGAGTAAAGTTAAAGCCATTTCCAGCAAATCCCCTCTTGTACATGCAAGAATGAGAGGTGTTCTTCCCTCCTTATCCATCCACTGTACATAAAGACCATAAAAAATGAACACCCATTAGATTGGCATTACACAAAGAAAAAGACAATAAAGGAAATATAATATTAATAAAATCATAAAAGGTATTCACATGCAAAAGGCATAACAGAGGAACAATTAATTGACTATAATGTTATTGTCATATCCCATGCCAGCGATTAGAAATCACTAGCACACCAGAATGGAAATAGTAGTTGAATATAGTGCCATTACAAATGCCCAGATTGATAACAATTAAAGAATAACATCCTGATGCTGCAATGCATTATACCACCCCAGATAATACACAAATCTTCTCCTCGACCAATTATAGAAGAAAGCTTAAAGTAACCAAACGTTAGAAGGAATGGACAAAATCTCTTCTGAGGATTTTACAACTCCAGATAAGACAAATGTTTCACAAAAGGGATCATATGGGATTAATTTTGTCACAAGACAAGGAACACACAACTGAAGGAGCCCTAAAAGTTGATTTTGAAGGCATGAAAGTCATTTAGAATATAGAATAATGAACATAACTAAAAATTCTAGATATGAATCATACAATGTCCCAAAACATGAAAATGTCATTCCAAGTTAAAAAAAAATAAAGGAAATATGAATTTATGAGAAATACATTGAAATGGTGAGCATAAACAAATTGAATCTGATCAAACCATTATGCACAGTGATATCAAAACATAGAATAATATATTGACTTCTGAATGTATTTGGGATCTACACCACATGATTTTACATTGATTTGCAATGGCTTATAAAGCCTTACATATTCCCGTGTACAAACTACAAAAACTACTTACGAGAATATAACTTCCCATAAACTAACTTTTGTAATTTATTATTTACTAACTAGAAACTAATCTATACTTATAAATTAACATTTACATGTTAATTTATTTATTTATTATTATTCTAAACTATATACTAAACTATAACAAATGATGTAATACTCCAACATCCCCCCCTTATTACATCAATCTGAACAAGAGACGGAACACTACAAGGACTGAACACCGCAACCCTTCTGGAGACTTTGATGAAGCACCTTCACCAATTCTCCTCACTCACCCATGAAACACCAAACTGAATGCACCAGTGGATCTCCTGACTATCAAACCTGAACAACCTCTGTACAACATGAGAGAACATAAATATTCCCATCCTCCATGCACAATGAGAGAACTCTCCTCCGAGAGTCCACATCTCCGAGTGTGTCAAAATCCCTCCTCAGTGTTACATCTAAGAGAACAACTCTCCTCTGAGAGTCCACATCTCCTTTGAGAGTCCACATCTCCTCCAATGTGTCAATATCCCTCCTCCAATGCAATGAGAACCAAATCCCTCCTCTGGTGTACAAAAGGAACTGAACCACTGTGAATACATTAATCCCACCCTATTTCAAAAATTACACTAACCACAAACTGAGTAACTGCAAATACACTAACCCCACCCTATTTCAAAAGTTACACTATCCACACATACTGTCAAGAATTGCCAAGCCCCCCTTGCTCTATGAAGGGACACAAATTGATGGTGCTTCTCATGCAGTGGATCATCTCTGAGCGAGAAGCTAGCTTGAGATGAGAAAAACCTCCGGCCTCCATTTTCCTCCAACCTCCAATTGATACAATTAGATATTATTTGCCAAATATGGCATTAGAACCTCCTATTACTACATCACATGTATATATGTACTCATACACATAAATTAAGGTGTCAGTTTCGCTCGATAATGTACCCATTACAATGAAATATTATGACTCCAAAATAGATATTAAACCTATAACCTCGCATGCAAATTGTCAATTCCTTCATCAACCAAAAGAAACTTTCCAACTTAGAAGCATGGACCTTCAACTTGTATTTGAGAGCATACTTGAATGGCTTAACAAAATCTTATCAACCAACTTACTCAAACTCTCAAGCCAAAAAATAATTCTCTATGAGTTTTGAACTTTTAACCAATCACTTAAAAATGGAAACACCTTTTTTTGAGCACCAAACCAATTGCACTATATTACCATGCTTAGTCTTCAAATCACCAATATAATTTATAAAGAAAATCCAAACTTTTAACAAGAAATCTCTTTTTAGTGCGTGCTTCATCTCCTCAATTGTTGCCGCTATACATCTTCTCTAACCCTCTGATTGAACTCACTCTAATACCTGAGATGTAATGAAGAAGGAACATATGTGTTCACATTAACAACAACAAACAAATATAATCTGCACAAGCTGCCAGCAGTTATACAGAAATAATTGCTATGGGACGATCTATACTCTAGCCGTTTAGGAATGAATCTTTAAATCATGCCTTTCAGTTATTTGAAATGTCAACTGTCATAGAATAGACTAAAGAGGCATAAAGAACTGCAAGTTTATAAAATCATCGAAGAAGATCCCATTAATTAAATACTCCACAACATTACACGGGTTGCTAAAAAAAACACTTTGTAGGGATTCTTCCACGCAGGTAGATATATCCTTATGCAGCAACGCGTGAGTCCTTACGCAGTAGATGGAGGAATGCCACCTTCTACCCTCCACGTCCAATGTAGAAATCAAAGACACCAAATAAATTCACCAACCACATCCCTAGTGCGTCCAAGTCACAAGACGGGATGACCAAAAGAGTGCCTTGTCGTCATCTTATATTTCCCATCATTCTCTTTCTCTTGAATTCCTCTACAATTCGATGTCCAACAGGCATAATAATAATTATAGTTCTCTGAATCTGCTCAACAACGTGGATTATTATTACTCAGTGGTCACCTTTGCATCTGAGTTATCTAACAGCACAACATACATTTTTTCTCCATTAAAATTGTAATGTCCCTTTTAGGAACAATACTAATTTTACCCTAAATTATCAATTTCCAAACAACAATGGATTTAGAGAGTACCTTGGCTTGATTTAATTCATGCAAACAAGTTAGAAAATACTTACAATAATATTTCACAATCAAGTTAACATGATTAGCAAACTCATAATGGCATTATTAATTCAACTAAACCTAACTATCTAGGAGACTCAACCATAAGAGAGTTGAGGAACGTGACTTCGATGGGGTGTCTCGGATCCTCTACCCTAGGCCCAAGAGTGGATATACCATCCCTCTTGGCCTCACGTGGCGCATGCCATCCATATGAGGTGGTCTACCTAATGAGGCATCCGTTATCTCGTTCCCCCTCATCTTGTCATTTCCTTTCCCTTTCTCTATGATTGGTTCCTTTGAATTTGCATGTCTATGATAGGAGAATGAGATCACAAAAGGGTGCCCCAGAAGCCATCTCTTCTAAGCTCAAGGGCAGTACCCTTTGTACCCACTTGGCCCCTTGGGATTATCCAATCCCCTTGGAGTGGCATACCTAGAAGAGTGCCCTATCGAAGTACCCCTCTTGCCCCACATTCCTTCTATCATAGTCACCATAACCCTCATGCAAGAATCCACATTAATCAAACTCATAGTTGCAAACAATCATATCAGCAATGCATAATGAATTATGAAGGTGACATATAAATGATAATGTGCATGAACTAATGACAATCATAGCTCTACTTATGATCTTCATGGATCTGTTGATATACTCAATACAAATTCTGCATGTTATATCTCTGCTGGAGTATTTTATTTATCTTCTTCATTCCACACATTACTCTCTCCTTCAACTCAGGGATATCTTCCTTACTCAGATTATTCTTATTTTCTGTTTCTTAAATCCTCATCTCTTATTATATATATCTCTCCTTCTTCTTTTACATCTCTTGAGTATGATCCTTTCTATATTTATGCAGGTCTAAGTTATTAATTCAGATCTATATATATATAGATATTTTAGACATATTTATTCTTCCTTTTTCACCTCACTGCTATTTTCTCTACCTATATATATCCCTTTATCTTGTGGGAGGAGTCAACTCTTTTGAAGGGGTGATGACTCTTTATAGAGTCACACCTTTTTAAAGGGATCGCTGCCCCCACTATTATTAATCGTGGCTTGCTACTGATCGCAGCCTGTTTATTTGATATTGATCACTGCTTATACCTTTCTAAAAGATTAGTCATAAGTATTAAGAGGAAGTGAATCTTAATACTGATCGCTGCTTATACCTTTCATTTGAATCGCTGATCTTATATAATAAATCGTGGGTTCCCTTATTTGCCATTTATGAAGATTGCCTATTTGTTAATATATATATATATATATATATATATATATATATATATATATATATATATAATATTTTATTAATATAATCATAGTTGCAAGACTCGCCAAAAACTCGGCGAGTTTCAAAAAACTCGCGAGTTTTTTTTGGTGGCGAGTACTTGGTGCAAAAACTCGGCGAGTCTGTAAAAAAAACTCGGCAAAAGGGACATTGGGGCATTTCAATCTCTTAAAAAAACAGGAACACGCTTGGTCAGTTTATTGAATTTCTTGTACTTTAAATATTTTGAAATATACTGTCAGGATGTTTGAGATAGGTTCCAGATCCATGGGATTTAACATGCAGATTCTAGATTTTGGAGGATCCATCAGATTTTAGACTTAACCAATTTTTTAGGGTTTCAGGGTTTCAGACTTAGAATCAGCCATCAGGATTCCGCATGAGGATGCCATTTTGTACTCAATTTGCATTCAAATCAATCAAATTTAATAGAAATTTGGTGGACAAATTGGGGTGGAAATTCCCCAAATCTCCAAAGATTTGCCCTCTGTGTCTTATGCCAACCTTGTAGTTCATCCAACTATGAGTGTAATTGGAGCTTATTTTAGGCCATCCACATGAAGAAGAGGAACAAACTAGCTCAGAAACGCCTAAATGACCTTGTCTATGTGCAATATAATCTTCGGCTACGCACAAAAAGGGTAGAGGAAATATCAGATGATCCAATTGATTTGGATGAGATAGATCCTTACAGTGATTGGACAAGGCGAGATGAGCAGCCTTCATTGTTTTCCGAGGATGAGATCTATGATTTGGAGAGACAGGCAATGGACGAGGGGGGTGGAATCAATGGATTGGGATTCTCATTGGATGACATTGAGGATAAGGAGGATGAGGAGGAGACATTGCCACCAGTACCAAAATCTACATCCAGGATGGAGGTTGAGCCACGGTCTGTCATGTCGAGGATGGAGGAGCCACAACAGATTCCTAGGACTAGACCCTCTAGTTCTACCACTCCCCTAGTTTTCACTAGACTTGGGAAGAGCAAGATGTAGTATTTAGTATTTACTTTCAATTTTACAAAAACAATTTGCTATTTTCATTTTGTTTCAGACTATTTGTATCAGTGCATTCCACATGAGGATGCCATTTTGTACCCAATTTTCTTTGAAATCAATCAAATACAAGTAGACTCAGCTTGTTTCTTTTATGTACTCATTTATTGACTCGTTAGATGCATCTTATCATTGAATTTTGCAAAAAAAATGCGTTTTTAATGAAATTTAAACAATTTTTTAAGTTGCCGAGTTTTTGGCGAGTCGAGTTTTTCGGGCTTGGCGAGTTTTTCAACTATGAATATAATATCTTATATAATATCTTTATTAATACATATAATGATATCTTCTATTACCTTTACTAATATATGAATAATATAATAATATCTTGATTAATATCGTATGGATATATGAATAATAATATTTTTATTAATAATATTTTTTCCCTATTGAATAATATAGTAATTCTTTATTAGTGAGATAGAGTAATAAATTCTTGGTTTCATTCATATCTTTAATCATGATAGTTTTAAACAATGCCTTAATATCGGGACATCACAAAAATAGATTCTTCCAGATCTTTATGAGACGTGAAACAACACAGCGATCACAAGCACAAGATAAGAATGCTCTGATACATATTGAAATGGTGAGCATAAACAAATTGAATCTGATCAAACCATTATGCACAGTGATGTCAAAACATAGAATAATATATTGATTTCTGAATGTATTCGGGATCTACACCACATGATTTACATTGATTTGCAATGGCTTATCAAGCCTTACACATTCCTGTGTACAAACTACAAAAACTACTTACAGGAATATAACTTCCCAAAAACTAACTTTTGTAATTTATTATTTACTAACTAGAAACTAACCTATACTAATAAATTAACATTTACATGTTAATTTATTTATTTATTTATTATTATTCTAAACTATATACTAAACTATAACAAATGATGTAATACTCCAACATTATTCTGTGAAAAATAAAAAGCTAAAATTGAAAGTAGTGGAGAAATATATGAACATATACTAAACATGCTTCATGGGAAATAATGGCCTAATCCCTCTAACGGAAAAGAAAGAAAATACTTGAAATTCCTTTGTAAATTTTGATTGTGTATAAACCATCCCAAACTGTTATATTTTGAGGTTACATCATGGAATAACAGAATTCTTCAATATTATCATAAACATCTAAAGTGTATTCAGAAGTGACCACAATGGTGAACACCTAGGACCTAAGCTACAAGTTCGAGTTCGAGTTCGAGTAAGGGGGTCCGACTATGCAGATACAGCAAACAAATCTAGGGATTGGGTTCGTCCGTACGAAAAAAAAATTCCAAAAATCATAAATATATAAGGATGCAACCTTATGCTTACATGGGTCATTCAAATTTTAAAATATGTGTGTCAATATCATAAAAAGAATACGATAATTACATCAATTTAACAAAAATTAAATGGAAAGTCAAATGACTTCAGAAAAGTCCAAACTTTTTCAACTCACTTTTGTTATGGTATTTGGTATTCTCATCCTCTTCTTTCGAAATTTTATCATTCCTACATGTGACAATGCTAACTTTTAATAGCATGCCCTTTAGACCAAGTCGCTCTCTATTCACATATCAAAATGTGCCTATTTAGATAACATATTGTTTTTATCATAGTTCGCAGACTCTTTGGACTTGCCGTGGACTTGCCAAGACTCGCGAGTCCCTGAGCTCAACAAGTCGACTCACCATGGACTTCGAGTCCAGCCTCAGGTCTCGCGCGAGTCCTGAGGTCGGACTCGCAAGTCCCGTCTAGGGACTCGTGCTAGCGACTGGGACGTTAAAAAAAAAAAGAGATAAAACCCTATTTTTTTTGCTTTTTTGGTTCATTTCACAACTACACTTTGCAAAAAACTATGAGTATGAATGATGAAATTTCAATTATTGAGTGTTTGATGATCATATGACATGTGTAATCTTTGAATTATGACAAAATGATAATCAAATTAAGCTTTTATGTTCTCTAAATGCATTAATTTTTTTTTTTTTAAAACTACGGTTTTTTTTTTTGCTGAGACCTAGCCAAGTTTTTTCCCAAGTCCATGCCAAGTCTCGAGTCCGAGTCCTATTTTGGGCTGCCGAGTCCGCGGCGAGTCCGAGTTTTCCAACTATGGTTTTTATAATCTCTCATCTTTATAATACATCCTCCAACCTTTGTTTGTTTTGATTTAAGGTTTCATCAACCTTCATGTATTAGCATATGATAGCAAATGTCGGTGTAGTTTAGCCTAACACTATTGTAAAGCAGATATGTTAATAGAAATTATGTTTCGTCCTATACCTCATTTAGTTGTGTACCATCCAAAACTATTGTTCCCATGGAGTCTTTGGGTGACTCCATCTGCCAGCTACATTGTGTGGTTCATGAAAGTTGGTTCTCAGTCTATCAATTATGATTTGAGACTATAATGTCATCAAATTCATTTTTATTAAGTTAGTGGAATAAATAGTACAAAGTTTGCTGCCAGATATGCACTGAAATAGTTATATTTGCTTTAGTTTAGACCTCACCTTGTAATCCTCCCCAAGCCAACCAAGGTTATAAACCTTATCAATATTATTAAGGTTACCAGCAGAGATCTACCTTTCAGGCACATAAAGCACCTAGCCAACCTCAAAACCAATTCATACCAGTGGAGCAACTATTGCAACAAGTCCCTTTCAATATAGAGAATAATTACTGTGCATAATAACTGTGTTGGGGAACCTATCTTATGGCCCCATCCTAGTCCAACTCTTCACACTCCAACTACTTTCCTTAGGATCATCAAATTAAAGCTAGTTTCTTTTCTATCCAAGCTCAAAGAAATAGCTTAAATAACCAAGCACAAGAAACACCTCTTGACTAGAGATCATATACGCAAAACAAAACTTGGTTAGTTGGGAGGATTTTCAAACTTACACTCTTAAGCTGGTATATATATATTCCAAATGGGGACAGCAGGGGATGTAGAGAAACATTTCCGGGACGGCAGGGATGGCAGATGGTGACAGGAGGGGACAGCAATTAAAAAAATAGGGGAAATTTTTTAAAATATAGCAAACTTCAATTATTCATATATAATGCAGAATGCAAGCTTGTTATGCATCCTTTTAGTCGAATCTGTATGGAAAATTACAGCTCAAGCTAATTCAGAATATATGTTTCAGTTTTCTTGTATGCTCTAGCTATTATAGACAATATATGATAGGATAGACAATTTATGATATACAATGATTTTTACGATTTGCATAATTTAAAAAGTGAGAAGAGCAACTTCTACAGTGCTTTTACAGGATACTGAATCTTGCAAGGAAATGAATGCAAATTTTATATCATGGAAGTCTCATTGTTCATTTGTAACTTTGATCCTTAAGCTTCATGGAAAGAATTTCTGCCATACTATGTTCTCAGTCTTTCATTTCTGCTGTCCAATTTTGAATGTGATGTCAAATATTTGCTCAGCCAAGAGAGAACTGAATTCAGCAAAAATGACAGCTGACCACCGAATACGTATCAAGCTATATTTTCAGTCTGTTGTTAGTCCATCTTTTTTTGTATTACCATCGTATTTTTTCTTGTGTGGCATGAGAGGGAAGGGAAGTAGACTTAATAACTACTATCCTAGGTAATTTACGAAGGTTATGCATTAATTTCAATACGTAATGAGAAGTTTCTAGTTGTTCAAGGCATTAAGGCATTAAAGTACCTCCAAAATAGGGTTCCAAATTCAAGTGTTCAGTATATCATCATATTGGAGTATCAATGGATTCATCGTGGTTAAGGTTTCAAAAGTTCTAGAGGACTCGCCATATTTCAGAGGATCTGTCAGTTGCTTCAGAATTTCAAAGGTCATTCATGTGCAAGTTTCTATTTTTAGAAGCAGCCGCATCCAGCAGTTGTCTTTGGTCTTTTCTATTTCTAGGCAGTGGATGAGAGTCTATTTTAGGCCATTTGAATTTTATTAATTTTTTTAGGATTAATTTGCTTTAAAATTGTTTTCTTTCCACTTTTTCTGCAGTTGTGGCTAGGTTTGCTTTAATGCAGTACTTTTTGAGATAATTTATTATTATTCTTACATCCCTAATAGTTATCCTTTGTAAACCTATAAATAAGTGCTTTGAGCACATAAATTCTTAATGATGGCTGAAGCTGGGCCTGTGCTATAGGGATTATCATTCAGTTGAAGTGATTGTGTTACGGTGATTGATTTTATCAAAAAAATTGAAGTAGATTGTATTGTATCGAGCTTTGTATTGGAGAAATTTGTGTGTCTAAATTGTAGCCTTGAATGCAATTTAGTTGTTTACCTCATGAAATAGTGCGATGTTCAATTTGTTTAATCATCTCCTATTGATGTGGATCTACTAGTCTCTACTTTAGCTAATAGTAAGCATTCGTGTTGGTTGCAAGTCTTAAATATAAAAAAACCTCGCTGTGATATAAGTACCTTTAGGTCTTGTGCTCAAACTCCAAGATCAAAAGGATAGTTCAAGTTTACTTTCTTGTTATTTCCTTTCATGCAAACCCCCAATGCTAATTGTGTATAGTGTGCATAACTGTAAACCTGTTCATAGCTTTAGGTTTTAGGAGTAGTTTTAAATCTAAAGGAGCTTCCCCTACTAATTCAAAGAGAATTTTTCCCTCATGTGTTGTTCCATTTTGTGTTGTCTCCCAATAGACAAATTTAAACACTAACAGATTTTAACACCCATCGGGGGCACATGTTGCTAAAAGTTTTATCTCACAACAATGATCATTCGAGCTCCTGAAGCTCCTATTTTGCAACCTAACTTGAATTGGATCGAATAGGAACATGAAGATATTCTAGATAGTCTAAGGCGCTTTGCTTTCAATCAAAAGAATAGTCTTGCTCATTGGAAAAGAGCCACTACCATATTAGACAAAGAAGAAAGAAAAGCTAATCTTACAGCAGGGAGACCATTCTTGCCTCCTCCTACTTGGAATTAAAGAAATCTAGTTAACAAGGTCAACACCTTTGAGTGAAGGAGGTTCTTCACTAACAGTTTGTGAACTCACTGACATATTTGCAAGAAATCAAGATAAAGAAAAAGAATCACTTTGGGTGATGGATGAAGATGCCCATGATGATTATAATGGTCTGCCTCTACTTCCTCAGTCGTGGAGAGCGAATATTAGTCTCTTGGCACTTGCAATTCACCATGCATCCCACAAGGCTCAAGGAAGAATTTTCCAAAATTCCATAGTGACGACTCGCAACATCCAAATGAACATATGGCCAACTTCATCATAGCTTGCAGCATTCTAGGAGGTCTCACGAGGATGTTGCAGTTCAACTTTTTGTCAAAACCCTTGTTAGAGCAGCAACAACATGATTTCATCATCTTGCTCCAGGTTGCACCATAAGTTGGGAAATAATGAGGGAGATTTTTTTATCACACTTCAAACCAACCGAGGACAGTCATTTACTCTTTTTCCAACTATCAAACTCAAGGAAGGAGCATAGCGAGCCAATGAGAGAGTTTATTGAGCGATTGAACCACCTCGTCAAACAAATCAACTCAACTCTAAATCCATCTCCAGAAATACTCCTAAGCTATTTTATAAATGCGCTTCTACCAAAGATTGCTTTCATGATCAAATCCATTGGAATTGATGAACTTGAAGAAGCTCAAGAGAGAGCAATCAAGCTAGAAGATGACATGATTACTACTAGTAAAATCAAGAAAGACTCCATCAAGCCCATGGTCCCAAGTTCTGCAGACCCACTTTTGCAAAGAGTGGTGACTAATATGATCGATATGAAGAGGCAATTTCACCAAAATATTCATGTGCAATAGTTTCAAGGGCATTTTCAAAGGAATAATAGAAACAATCATTTCAAACTACCTCCACCTAAAAGGTCCGCATTGGAGGCACCTCCCGAAGACAGCTTGAACAACTTTTGTTCCTTTCATGTGACAGAAGACCATGGTGCTATAAATTGTCCTAAGATGCTTCGTATGATGCAACTCATGTCTTTTTCTCAAACAAATTCTCAAAGGTTCTCAAGCAACCTTCGTCATCTTTGAGATGAGTCTAATGGTGACTCTATGACAGGATACTTTCAAGATGGACCCATTCATGTTGAAAAAGTAAATACCTTCAATGACTACACATGTTCGTGGAGTCAAGAAGCTAGAAGGAAGAAAGTGTTTGAAGAGGATCCATGGAAGGAAACTCCAATGGTGTCTTGTTTTCAACACCTATTTTTGCCCCTTCATCAGCAAGCAAAGATGATGAGTTAGATTTTCCATCTACCTCATAGGTGTTGCTCAATTTCTATAAAGAAAAACCATCTTCCATTTCAAAACTCAAAGGAACAGCATATCACCTCTTTGTTGAAGAAGATAAGGTCTCACAAATGTGTATAGAGCCAAACAATCCTTCAACTCGTAGTTTTCATACTTGGACTCGACTTGGACTCGGCGGACCCAAAATTTCCAACCTGGCGAATACTCGACAAAACTTGGCAGCTTAAAAATTACTTAAAATTCTTAAAAAACACAAATTTTATGCAAGATTCAATTACAAAATGTATCTAATGAGTCTATAAAATGTTGGGAAAGTGTTTTCTATTAGACTTGTTACATATAGAGTACAAAATCACATCATCATTCGGATACAATAGCTAGCGATAACTATTATGAATTTATGATGATTGTCTTTGAAAATCATCATAAATTGCATATCTAAGCAAGTTGCAAATCACAACATTTTACAATTTCCTCTTTCCCGCACTAAAGAAATATTGGGGAGAGGGTCTAGTCCTCGCACTTGGCTATAGCTCCTTGCCCAACCTAGAAGGCTACACTTGTGGCTCCACCCTGCTACTAGATGGCAATGACTCCTCAACCACATCAATATCATCCAACCCAATCTCTCATGCTTCTGCTGCATCCACATCCTCCATAGCCTACCTCTCGAAATCAGCAATCTCCTCTATAAACAAGGAAGGCTCCTCATCTTGCTCAATCCAATCATTAAAGGGATCAATGTCATCCAAATCAATAAGCTCCTTTGGTTTGTCCTCCACCCTTTTTGTGCAAAGCCGGAGGTTGTATTGCACAAAAACTAGGTCATTAAGATGCTTTTGAGTCAACTTATTGCACTTCTTCATGTGAATGGCATCAAACAAACTCCAATCGTGCTCACAACCAAAAACGCTACAAGGTTGAGACAAAATTCAGAGGGCTAACTTCTTAAGAATTGAGGTATTTCCATGCCAATCTTCTCACAAAGAACCTACAAATAAGATATTGAAAAGCTTGTAAGCAAACAATATTTTATTAATAATTGTAATTTGCAACTTGTAAGATATAAGACTTCAATTTTTGTTACTTGGTGTCTAGATTAATCTTCCTCAGATAGCCAGTGGCAAAGAAAAGAGCTTTCCCCTAGCTTGCTTGTAACTCTGCAACTCTAAAATGATGAGGTCCCTCACCTCAACCTCAGGGGCCATCCTCTCAATGCATGTTGAGAGGCCCTCCATAACCTCACCATTAAGATCTATGAAGCTACCGGAGAAGAAAAACTTGGGATTGAGGTAGCACCCGCTGCGTGAATGGGTTGGAGTTGATTGTTCCACCTCCGATCAATGATCTCCCAAATCAGATCAAATCTATCTCTATCCCTGTTGTAGCAGTTTCAGATGGAGTCCTTGGCCCTATCCGTGGCCTCATAAATATACCCCATTAGGTTTTGATCTCCATCCATCAAGCACAAGACTCTCACCAAAGGCTCCAACACCTATAAGTACAAACAAATTAATGTTACAAATTTGCAATGAAATTAAATACTTTTAAAGTTTAAGAATAAAGAATTCAATTTGAAATTTAAATTGAAGTTTGAGGTTACCTTGACAATCTTTGCATCTCTCTTCACAAAGACATCAAAAACTATCCTTGCGGCCCTCTCTCCATCAGCCTTCTTTGAATAGGATGAGTCTAGCCATGCTTGACTCACAAACATCTACTTCAATGGTGTCAACAAACTAATAATGCTTTGCACCACTAAAAAGTGAGTTGCAAACCTTGTGACACCCGAACACATAAGCTCTTCCCCCTTGGTGTGATCTCTCATCAAGCTAAGAACCCAAGGGTGATTGAAAATATATTTTGTGATGTTTCTTGCATATCTTCTACAACTAGTCTCACCCAATCAATTTTTCCTATGTCTTCCAAAAGAAGGTCAAGGCAATGTGCCACACAAGGGGTCCAAAAGAATGACGGATGCCTCTCTTGAAGCAATCTCTTAGCCGCCACATACATCGTTGCATTGTCAGTGATAATTTGCACCACATTCTCTATGCCCACCTCTAAGACAACTTGCTCTAACATTAGGCTCAAAGTTTCTGCATTTTTAGTTTGTTAGAGGCATTAATTGACTTCAAGAAAACCATCTCACCATTTGAAGCTGCCAAAAAAATTGATAAGGGTGCAATTCCTTCCATCCGTCCACCCATCAAAAAGAATAGTGCATCCAAACATTTGCCATTGCCTCTTTTGTTCTTGCAAAATTAACTTTGCATCTTCAACAACAACTTGGAGCAACTTACCACTTAAGTCTCTTGGAGAGGGCGCATTGTACCCTTTCCCTGCAACTGTCAATGCTTCACCAAATTCGCCCAATATGGGCTCTTCGCCACATTGAAGGGAAGGTTGTAAAATCAGAAACTCACACACGCCCTATCTACTTCCTAGTGCATCTCCTTGTTCCACCCTATACCTTGCAATGAAGATTGTGCTCCGGGCATGTTCTAGGTACAAAAAAGCCTTGTGTCTATGCTTTGCTTGAACTAGATGAGGTGGACTTACTTCGTTTGCTTGGATCACAACTAGAGCCCACAATCCCTGTCAAATCTTAATCCATATCTGCTTCCATGTCAAGATTAATTGAAATAACCCACCATGTTCTGTATTTTATATTTTCTGATCTAGGTCTGATTTTTTTCTCACTGTTTGGGTTTGTTATGGTTTAGTTGTAACTTGCTTGCATTTTGGTGTTTTTGCATGTGACAGGGAAACACATGCATATGCATATTTTTGCAAATACAAAGAAAATAGAAGTACCCAAATCCTCTATTTCAAATGAAATACATTACAAAGCATAAATAAGCAATACCCATATGTACATAGAGGGTTTTAATCTAGAAATGCACATACCCAGTTCGTTGTCATAAAATACAAGTCTAGAAATCACTGCAACAGCAACTTGGACATTGATTCTACCATGTTTTTGATGCAGAACAGTTGAATACATTCATGGAGGCACCAACAACAATATACACAGAAATCATTGTCCAGTACAAGTGCAAACAAAGACAAATGAGACAGATTTTTACAACTATAGTGTCAACGCCTCAAGGATATGCTGGTATGGTTGGCAATATGGACAGCAGCAATGAAAAGGACTTCAAATCACTTCCAATCTGCCCTCTAAGACTGTATCTTTGCTGCAACTATCCCACGCCCAAAGTGAAAGTAACAAACTCAAAAAAAGAGCACCAAAAACCCTTATGTCTCCTCACAGCTGTACGGCCGGTACAGGGGTAGTATGACCTGTGTATTGAGCCCAAGACACATCAAATCTGCTCCAATCTGTATGCTATAACTTGCATTATATTTATTAATGTCCCCTTCAAATTACCATGTTGAGAAACGGAAGATATTGCTATTTTTTCCTCTCCGTGACAAAGCTGATTCATCAAATGAAGCACAAATACAACCACTGAATATGGCTGTTAAGAAGCACCCTTGGGTGGTCTCTCACACCTGTGGAATGCTGCCACTAATGGAGGATTTCGTCTCCAAACGCCATGGATGGTTTTCTTCAAACCCTTGTTCTCTTTGCAGAGCAAATATCATAAAATGTAATTGTCAAAAATGAATGTTTTCTTTTTCCTTTTGGCTTTTATAACTCCCTTCAAGAGGGTCAACCCACATAAAGGAGAAATATACATTACAAATTCACTTTATTTCCCCTAGAGGCATTCAAGTCCCAAAAAGTGACTTTTATTTGCATTTTACATTTTTTCACTTAGTCACCAACATTAGCATTATAAAGTCCCAATATTAAATATGCAATATTAAATTATAGACTTTAAAATAAATGGCCAAATGAACTCGGAATCCAATGAGCTATAGACTGTTGGAAAGGTCTCTCTGAACCGCTCCACCTCCAATCTTGAATTTCCCCAAACGATCAAAACCCTAACTTACTAAAAATAGTAAGTTCTAGCCAAGATGTCCAAAACCATCCAACGAACACTCCAAGAGTTCCCTAACCATATTGGTTAGTCTATGGAAACCAAGTATAGACTAACAGTGCCTAGGAAAGGGGACATTACAATCCGCTCTTCCCAAGATTACTTGCCTCAAGCAATCTCAGATCTGGATGCATCAAAATCTGCTCACACTCCCAAGTAGCATCCTCTTCCGACAAGTTCTTCCATTTCACCAAAAACTCCCTGATGACCCTCTTCCTCAAAGTACGCTCCCTGGTGTCAATGATGGCCTTAGGTACCAAAACCAACTTCCCCTCTTCATCAAGAGGAGGCAACTCTGTATAAGGTATCACATTGTGCCCTAGTGCCTTTTTAAGGTGAGACACATGAAAAACATTGTGAACCCTGCTATTTGCCGGCAACTCCAACTCATAAGCCACCTCTCCAACCCTCTTGGAGATCCTGAATGGTCCATAATACCGTGGCTTCAACTTTTCTGCACCACTCTTCTTAAGAGTGGACTGTCTATAAGGGTGCAACATAAGATATACCATATCACCAACCTCAAAAGAACACTCAACCCTGTGCTGATCTGCATACTGCTTTTGCTGCTTTTGGATGTTCTCTCTCAAAGACCTCATAATGTCCTGACTCTCCTGCAAGACGTCTTTGGCCTTAGGTACTCTGTTGTCTCCAAACAACAAATCCAAGAAGCTCGGAGCCTCATACCGTAGAATGCCATGAATGGTGACATCTGAATAGACATGTGCTAAGTGGTATTGTAGCAATACTCACCCAAGTGAAGCCACTTCACCCATGCCTTCTTCTGCCCTGCAATATAATTTTTGAGGTACCCTTCCACCCACTTGTTGACTATCTCAGTCTGCCCATCCGTCTAGGGGTGGTAACTTGTACTAGGGGTGAGCTCTGTCCCACTCAACCTAAAGAGCTCCTGCCAAAAGTTACTCAGGACCCTGCTGTCCCTATCACTCACTATGCTCCGTGGCAACCCATGTAGTTGGAATACCTCTCTGAAGAATAAGTCGGCAACCTGAGCTGCTGTGTAGGTGGCTGAAATAGCAAAGAAATGAGCAAACTTAGTTAACCTGTCAACCACCACAAAGATGCAGTCCTTGCCTTGGGATTTGGGCAAGCCCGTAATAAAATCCATCGAGATGCAATCCCACTTCCTCTCGGGAATGGGTAAGGGTTGCAACAAACCACCTGGAAGGAAAGGAATGCTCATGCTTGTTCTACTGACACATTGGGCTCTCCCTCACATACTTCTGAACTTCGGTCTTGAAGCCTTTCCAAGTAAATCGCTCCCTAACCTGCCTGTAGGTTTTGAAGAAACCTGGATGTCCTACCATAGGCAAGTCATGGAAAGCCCTCAAGATCTTCTGCTTCATAGCAGACCCTGGAACCAAAAAGATCCTTCCCTTGTAAATGATCAAGTCATTTACAACTGTGTACCTGTTATCACTGATGATGCCATCCACAATCTCAGAAGCCCACTTATCCTTTGCATACTTTGCAGAGATTGAGTCTCTCCAACCCTCTGCAATCTCCCCTAAGGCACACAAGTGAGGTCTCCTGGATAAAGCGTCAGCAACTACATTCTTTTTCCCTTTGACAAAAACTATGCCAAAGTCATATGCTTGTAGTTTGCTAACCCATTTCCATTGCCTCTCATTTAGGTCTCTCTGACTAAGGAAATGTTTCAAGCTGTTATGATCAGTTTTGACAACAAATTTTCCTCCAACAAGGTACTGCCTGAACTTAGCCAATGCATGTATAATGGCTAACATCTCCTTATCATATATGTTGTAACTCCTCTTTGCACCCATCAACTTCCTGCTCTCAAATGCAATGGGGTGTTTGTCCTGCATCAGCACCGCTCCAATGCCTTCTCCTGAGGCATCACACTGTAACTCAAAAGGTCTCGAGAAATCTGGAATGGCCAACACTAGGCAAGTACTCATCACTTCCTTGAATCTATCAAAACACTGCTAAGCACTGCTAGACCACTCAAAAGCACCTTTCTGAGTCAAGTCGGTAAGGGGGGCAGCCAATTGAGAAAAGCCCCTCACAAAGCGGCAGTAGAATCCACATAAACTGAAGAATCCCTTGACCTGTGAGAGATTCTTGGGTGGCGGCCAGTCTATGATAGCTCGGATCTTCTCCGGATCCACACAAACACCCTCTACGCTGATGATGTGTCCCAAATATAGTAACTTTGTCATGCCAAACCCGCACTTAGACATTTTGGCATAAAGGGACTCCTGCTCAAGTATGCCCAACACAATATTTATGTGCCTCAGGTGCTCCTCCCATGTCCTGTTGTATATAAGTATATCATCGAAGAAGATAAGCATAAACTTCCTCAGCTGCTCTCGGAATACCTTATTCATGCTAGACTGGAATGTAGCTGGCGCATTGGTTAAGCCAAAAGGCATAACCAGAAACTCAAAGCGCCCATAGTGGCACCTAAATGCCGTCTTTTCTACATCCTCCTCTCGTACCCGTATCTGATGGTACCCAGATCTCAAATCTATCTTTGAGAAGAAGCATGCACCGTGCAACTCATAAATGAGCTCATCAATCTGAGGGATGGGATATCTGTTCTTGATTGTCTTCTTGTTCAACTCTCTGTAATCTATGCACATTCTAAGTGTGCCATCCTTCTTCTTGACGAATACCACAGAAGAAGCAAAGGGACTCTTTCTAGGTCTGATATGTCCCATCTTGAGAAGCTCATGAATGGTCTTCTCAATCTCATCCTTGTACCGCTTAGGATGCCTGTAGGGTACAATGATAACTGGCTTGGCACCCTGCTCAAGCTCAATGATGTGCTCAAATCCCCTGTCAGGAGGTCTACCTGGTGGTATGTCACTAAACACTTTGGTGTGTTTAGTCAACAAAGACTGGATCTCTACCGGATACTCCTACTTCTACTGCTTAGGAACCTCGGGCATCACCAATATCTCTGTTGCCCACTGAACCTGATCGTGTCGCAGTATCTCTCCATCCTCCTCAAAGAGACTGTCCTCAATCCACCATCTGACATAGCTCTCAAGATATGTTTCTTGCCATCCGCCTCAAACTTCATCTCCATAGTGCGAAGATTGAGAGAAAATACTCTAATGGAGTGAAGCCACTTCATGCTGAGGACTACATCCATGTCCCCCATACTAACCACATAATACTCGGCCTGGAACTCATAATCACTTAACCTGATGGTTAAATTTGGGATTCTCCGTTTGCATGTGATAACAAAGCCATCTGCAACTCGAACCTTGAATCCCTCAAACTCCTCGGTCTTGAGTCCCCTCCGTGCTACTAGCCCCTCATCAATGAAGTTATGAGTGGCACCTGTATCAAGCAAAGTGGTCACTCTCTGTCCCTCCAATACTCCCCATATCTTGAAGGAACCCTCTTTCTGAATAGCAGAAAGATGTGTTGTAGGTATATCATCATCCTGAACATCCTGTACCTCCTCTGTTGCACACTCCACATCACTATCCTCCCTATCACTCTACTGATCTGATTTCTCTGAGGCTATTTCTTCGGCAAAATAGTATTCTAGTTGCTTCACTTGCCCCTTCATTGGGCACTTATGATTAGGATCCCATGGACCCTTGCATTTGAAGCATAACTTCTTCCTCCTATATTCGTTCAAGGCATCATTATCAAGGCGGGGTGTTGGTTTCTTCTATGGAATGGTGTCCCGATGATGTGAAGACATCTTATCCTTTCATGGAGGAAAAGGTTTGGAGACATACTTATTCTTTGGTACTATGAACTCCATGCTGCGAACTTTCTTAATTGTCTCCTATAAAGATGGTGGATCAAATGCCTTGACCCCATCCCCTGAGTGGTTCCATTAGTCCCTCAGTAAATAGAACTATGAGTCTCCTCTCTGTTATGCTAGGAACCATCACACTGAGTCTCTGGAACTCAGAAATGTAAACCTCAAGTGACCCGTACTACTTCAGTTGTGCCAACTCTCAAAACTGTAGTTCTGGGTCCTTGGTGTCAAATCTCTCGATGAGTCTGTTTGTGAACTCATCGTATGTGGTAATGAGATTGTGGCCTAGTGTGACCAATCCGTGATACCACCACTCATGAGCCAACCCATCCAGGTGTATGGTAGCAAAGTTGAAAGCCTTGTCCTCTGGCATAGGCTTAAGTGTCAGATAATTGTCCAACTTCTGCACCCAAGCTCTGGCTGAAACCTTGCCACTCCCATCAAATCGATCCATAGGGACTTTACTCAATGCATGTTGGTAGTCCCGATTAGCTCTATGTTCTCTACCACCCATAGCTCCTCTCTGCCTCTTCTGGTTCATGTATTGCTCAAATGTCAGCATGTCTCGGATATCAAGGGGAAGTGTCATATATTCTGCATGCTGTATCCTAACATCATCTGCCATGGGAATTTGAACCTCTAGCTCCTGATTAACTGGGGCCTCCTCTTTGAGTGGAAAGGTAGGATGGAGTGGTCTGGGAACCGATCCTGGCGTAGTCCTGGTGCCATTTCCACTACCCTGACCTGCATGTCTATGATTGTTATTGTTTGAACCACTTGTCTCCCTCTCAGGGTCTATATGTGGTTGTGTTATAGGAGTACCCTGGTTCAGTTTGGTTAACATCTGTGATATCATGTCTATCATAAGATCAAACTTTCTCTCCCTTCTTGAATCTAGGCTATCCGGCTATTCCGGTCTCCTGTTTCTATCCCCCATATTTTCTGTGATACTATCACTGTCACTAGAGGAATTTCTGTGCATACCCAAAATCCCAGATATTGTTTCACCTTCTGGTACCTGTGGCGGCTGCCACTGCGAAGTATCTCTGGTATAAACAATCGAAGTTTCTTGGGTGTAAACAACTTTTCACTCACTCATAAAACTGTTTCACAAGCTGGCAAGATGCACCAGCTCTAATACCACTGAAATAACCCACCCTATTCTGTATTTTATATTTTTTGATCTGGGTCTGATTTTTTTTCTCACTGTTTGGGTTTTTTATGGTTTAGTAGTAACCTGCTTGTGTTTTGGTGTTTTTTGCATGTGACAGGAAAACACATGCATATGCATATTTTTGCAAATACAAAGAAAATAGAAGTACCCAAATGCTCTATTTCAAATGAAATGCATTACAAAGCATAAATAAGCAATACCCATATGAACATAGAGGGTTTTTATCTAGAAATGCACATACCCAGTTCGTTGTCATAAAATACAAGTTTAGAAATCACTGCAACAACTTGGACATTGATTCTACCATGTTTTTGATGCAGAATAGTTGAATACATTCACAGAGGCACCAACAACAATATACATAGAAATCATTGTCCAGTACAAGTGTAAACAATGACAAATGAGACAGATTTTTACAACTGTAGTGTCAATGCCTCAAGGATATGCTGGTACGGCTAGCAATATGGACAACTCCAATGAAAAGGACTTCAAATCACTTCCAATCTGCCCTCTGAGACTGTATCTCTGTTGCAACTATCCCACGCCCAAAGTAAAAGTACCAAACTCAGAAAAAGAGCACCAAAAACCCTTACGTCTCCTCACAGCTGTATGGCCTAGTACATGGGTAGTACGACCTGTGTATGTAGCCCAAGACACATCAAATCTGCTCCAATCTGTATGATATAACTTGCATTATATTTATTAATGTCCCCTTCAAATTACCATGTTGAGAAACGGAAGATATTGCTATTTTTCCTCTCCACGACAAAGTTGATTCATCAAATGAAGCACAAATACAACCACTGAATATGGCTGCTCAAAAACACCTTTGGGTGGTCTCTCACACCTGCGGAATGCTGCCACTAATGGAGGATTTCATCTCCAAAAGCCATGGATGGTTTTCTTCAAACCCTTGTTCTCTTTGCAGAGCAAATATCATAAAATGTAACTGTCAAGAATGAATGTTTTCTTTTTCCTTTTGGCTTTTATAACTCCCTTCAAGAGGGTCGACCCACATAAAGGAGAAATATACATTAGAAATTCACTTTATTTTCCCTAGAGGCGTCCAAGTCCCAAAAAGTGACTTTTATTTGCATTTTACATTTTTTCACTTAGTCACCGACATTAGCATTATAAAGTCCCAATATTAAATTACAGATTTTAAAATAAATGGCCAAATGAACTCGGAATCCAATGAGCTATAGACCGTTAGAAAGGTCTCTCTGAAACGCTCCACCTCCAATCTTGAATTTTCCCAAACAGTCAAAATCCTAACTTACTAAAAATAGTAAGTTCTAGCCAAGATGTCCAAAACCATGTAACGAACACTCCAAGAGTTCCCTAACCATACTGGTTAGTCTACGGGAACCAAGTATAGACTAACACCGCCTAGGAAAGGGGACATTACATTAATGGTTGCTGCTATGGTTGCTTGTGTCCTCGCCCTCTCTAATTTCTTCTCATCCAATAATGCAAGGAGTGCTTACATCTCACGTTTTTCCTCTTCCTTAGCTTTTGGACATGGCTTGGCGTCACGATTAGGAATCCCTACAATATGGTATTTGAGGCGATTGATGCCTCCATTGACCTTCTTCGTGCATTTGATACAAATCACACTCCCCACTACCAATCCCATTATGGCATATTTCCACACAAGGTCTTTGCTTCCATTGGGATGACTTCCAAAAATTGGGTTTGAGTCAGATGCCATTGCATCTAACCTACATTTTTAAATACCCAAAAAAAAGTTTTTAAATAAACAACAATTTGGATACAAAAAATCAAATAAAATTCATATAGAATACAGTAATTAAATAGCAACATGGCAATCCATTAGTTAATTTATCCAAAATAAATCATTTTTTTTGACACAAAAGTGTAGAACCCTTTGTTTAAGCCTTAAAGGGAAAAAACAACGATTTCATTCAAAAAACTCATAGAAATCAATAATAAATTTTCAGACATCGAATTCATCGCAAGAAGTATTGTAAATAATGTGTACTTGGCTATTATTAACATGCTAGTAGTGATTTACATGCTTGAGAAAAAAGAAAAATTATAAACCTGGAAATTGAATTTCCTCAAATCTGCTCTTGAAATCGACTAAAAATCCTTTCAAATTGCTCTTCAAATCCACTAAAAATCCTCAAATCTGTTGTGTTGTTTAGCTAAGGCTTGAGGATTTAAACAGGCAAAAAGCCTTCGTTTTTCTAGGTAAATCTTGCGTATTTTCTACGTTTTTGCATTTGGGTGTAATGTCCCCATTTTCGGAGTGACCACCTAGTGGAGTTGGCTAGCCTATTCTATTCCCGTAGGCTAAGCCGGAGGGCTCAGGGAATGACCTAATTGGCAAGTTTTCACACTTAACTAATTTTGTAGGGCAAAATGAGCATGGAAGATGACTTAACATATTTTTGTGGTATTTTTTATGAGGTCATCACTAATAAAATAATTTGCCCTAAGGTAGAGCAACCCAATTGGAGGATGAAAAATAGAGAAAATATGGAAATTGCCTTTGGAGAAAATAAGAATAATTTATGATGTGTTTCCTTGAGGAGGATGACTTCATTTGAGGTCAAAAATATGTTTTATCATGTGCCCAAGTGGTTCGCCCTTGGAGGATGGAAAGATGGAAAATAATAAAAAATAAAATAAAGTGTTTTCCTTGTGGTTTGGGTGCCCAAGAGGAGGTCGGCCCTAGGAGAGGGATATAAAGTGAAATAAAATAAGAAATACCAAAGCTAGGTCGGCCTTAAGGAAGGAGTGAAAAAAGCATGTATAAATATAAATTGTTTGAAGGCATTTCCATCATCATTCATTCACATTCCTTTTACTTGAGATTTATCTCTCTTGGCTGCAATCTTTGATTCAGCACCTTCCTAGGACGAAAACCCTAAGGAAGATAAGTGGATTGGATGAAAACCCAATCACACTTTGGAGGTGGATTCATACGGAGTTCACAATTGCACTTCATTGGAGATTTGTTGAAGAAAAGAGCAGATTTGCATATTCAGATTTTAGATCAGCTTTGGAGGCGGAGTTCTTGTGGCATTTGTGCATCATTGGAGTTAGGGTTTAACCCTAGACTTGTAAGCCACCTTTGGAGGATTTGAGCATTCAAGCCATATCATTTTGGAGCAACATTTGAAGATCATTTTGGAGCAGATTTGAACGCCACCTTTTGGAGGAGTCTTGGACGAAGTTTGGCTAGGGTTTATGCCCTAGGATGAGCACCACTTCCCTAGGAGGGTGACTTCATTATTTTGATGCTATTTTTGCTATTCTATGGTATGCATAACCTAATTTAGGGTGAACATTATAGGAGCAGAAATCTGGGCTATATTTACCATGTTTGAGCCCATGGATTTGATGTAATTACAAATCAACATATTCAGATTTGGAGCAGCAGACCTATTTAATCAGAAATCAGATTTGTTTTGCACATGTTTGGCCTTTGGATGATTGATTTCCATGGTTGTTGTCTTTGTTGATGATTATACATGTTTGGCATACATTTTATGATTTTTGGAGCATATTTATTGGCTGCCTATGAATGTTTATACTTCTGAAAATGAAATCAGAAAATTAGAGCAGAATTCTAGGGTTTCAGCAGAAAACTAAAAGTGCAGAAAACTAGGGCAGAATTCAGAATTTTAAAATCAGAATTTTAGGGCAGATCCCATTGGGGATATTACACTGGGTGAGTAGTTTTATTAGACTCGCCGATTTTTGGGCGAGTGCTCGGCAAAATTCTGGCAAAACTCGGCATGGACTCAACATACAAACTGGGCAAGTATACCCGCAAGTTACTCATTTCACTCAGAAACTTGACAAGTATGTATACTATGGTTCAATTGTTTCCACTGACCAAGAAGGCATTGACTGCATCAAAGATGAAGACATATTAGATAAATTCTTCTCTGTGTTTGAAGGACTTTTTGATGAACCTACACTAGGCAAATTAGAGGAAATAGCACTGTTAGACAGAAAAAAGGATCTGTTTGACAATGATGTAGCTCTAGAAGCATATATCATGTTAGAAATGTTTGTAGAAGAGATGTGGCCAGATCTTGACATTTTCTTGCAGCATCTTGAGAGTAGCTCAGCTATTGAAGATAGCTCATCCATTGAAGACAGAATGGATTTGCTCTCAAGTTTCAACTCATCCTCGTCTTCAACATCTCCCAAGAATGTCAACGAAGAACTAGGAATTGAACATTCAACAGTTATCAATGAGCTTATGCCAGAAAAGGTTATTAATACAAAGAATATCAAGAAAATGGTAAGAAAATAGAACTTGAGGAGGTTGCAGCTTCTATGTTTCCTCAAGATATCGAGGAAGAGGAAACAAACACACTAGAAGATCATGTTCCTACTCCCTTCCTGCCAGCACCCAAGAATGATATTTTTCTTCAACATGTATACTTTGATAATTGTCTAGTGCTTGGAGATTTAGACTGGGATAGTTTGAAAGATCAAGATTCAATTGAGGTAAATGTTGAAGAAGAGTTGCAAGCACAAAATTCATAGTCGATGCCCATTGTAGACCCAAAGAATCAAAGGCAAGTAATGGAGATTTTCTTTCAATAGTCACAACTGCTCTCAAACCATAACACTCCATTTGAATTCACAATTAAGTATGTCGAAGTGACTGGTGAAGAGGACCAAATCAAATATGAGGTAATCACCATTCTGGGAGGTGTGCTACAGCTATAGGACTTTGCGAGATACCTTTAGAAGGAGGCAAAGTATCTCCACCTACTAGAGAGGTTTTTCCCTAAAGAAGAGTATCTAAAGCCACTAGATATTAATTAGTTCATCGATGAATTTGTAATATCCCAAACTGGAATATTTTGATAAATTGACAATAATCACAAATTCAAGCACTTTCTGATCACCGAGATCCCGGAATGGGCAAGGTGAGAGCATACAATGACTAGAAAATGATCATAGTACTATTTGTTGGCAGCAAACCGCAAAGCCTAAATACAATTACAAATCTTAATGGATGTTATGCCTAGCAGCAATGCCCTCCAGGGTTTGTTAGTAATAACATTAATATCAATATCATGAATGAATATCAAATGTGAAAACCATAAACTACCTTTGTAAACCCTTAATTGCAGCTTCTAGTTAATTATGATAGTCAAGTATAGCCAAAACCAAATGATGTAATTGTACCTGTATATTTTAACTGTCTATTCAATACAACTTTAACAAATAGTAAAGAATGAAATTTATATTACTGTCAAACTATACGGCTGCCCAAGGTTGGTATGGCAGGCTGAGAATCACCCCAAAGTGCTATGATTTACCAGAACCAATGGTACAGTTGTCTCCAAATGTTGCGGCAGCAATCAAATATTAACCGGGCCCGCCCTTAAATACTGTATGACAACATACATCAGGTCCGTACAAGTAACTGGGATGATATGGTAGGGTTATAAGTTGTGATACCTTCTTAATAGTATACAACACTCTCCAAAAATCTGCAACAATCAATATGAAATGGTACGGCTAGATTATGGGATGGTACGGCCACTTCCCAAACTGGACAGCCAATCCAAGATGGATAGGGATGGCTAGAAATGCAGATTTCAACGATGACATGTGTTGTATAACAACAAATAGAAAACAACTACTCCATTCACCAAGAATAATCTTCAAAGTGCCTAAAACTGGAATCTTCAACACACAACAAATCTTCAATATATTCAATAATAATTTGAAACTTCAACTTTCAGCACAACAGTAATTCCTAATTGGAATTACTCTAGGAGAATCAAAGGGTTTTCATCCTCTAATTCAATAATGGAAATTGATAAGGTTTTCGTCCTCCAAATCCCAATCCCAAGAGGGTTTTTGTCCTCAGGTAGAAAGATGAACACAAGTGCTTGATCTTCAAGAAAAGGGTTTTGATAACAAGACAATGGATGATTTCCCCTGAGCCCAACTCCTTTTATAATCATCTTTTACTAATTTTAGCCCTCTTCTATAAGTGTCTAGAAACTCTCTTATTTTTAATTTAATACTACATTGACCCTCTTTTCTAGACAGACTTCTTAATATTTCAATCACTTTGTGCCTTTTTTAATAATAATAGATAAGTTGCCCTTTTAATAATGTTATGAAATAAAATTGCTAGGACAACTTAAGTTATTATTAAATATTTAAAAAAGGGGGCATGACAGAATTTTTGCTACATGATCGTTCCTACCTACCTAAACCATAGATCTTCATGAAAATGTTGCAAGGGTTTTTGTTGGTTCCCAGAAATACCACAACTCAAAACCCTAAAACATTACTCAATCACCTAGGCCAAGGGTGTCATCAAGGTGATTGGAAAGAGGTTGTCAACAAGTTTAGGGCGATTTTGGCCAACTTATAGGAGTGGGTAGGCTCCTCTACAATTCGAGCTCAGCTAGGCTCTGGAGGGATATTCCAAGGCTATACCTTAATAGGTATTGAGTTCAAACAAGATGAACAACTAAAAACCAATGAACAGCCAAACCCATCCCATATCTTGATCCCAAAACTATCACTGAACCAAGAACAATTGGTTGTCACAAAAACCCCATATAGCTGATATAACTATGCATGCATAACCCACACGAAATAGATTCATTTTATATTCACTTGAGATAATTCCTTGTTTATATTGACAGTTAAGGATGCACAAAATTAATGGTTCTTCCCCTAAACCACTGGTTCATGTTTTTGTTTGTTTGAAAGATGTGAGGCTAAAAGGAATGGCTCCAGACCGATGCCTACTCTATGGGCAACAAAGTCATAGTTCATTAAGAAAACAACAAACTGAAACCAAAAGAACAATGAGCTATGTATTTGCATACACCACAGACTATGAGATCTTTGAAAAAGAACATAGTAATCCAAAACATAACTGCATATACCCATTTATAACATGAGAGAGATTATTACAAAGTTTGCAATATTTTCAGAATGTTGTCACATTCATCTGACCCAGTATTACGTTCGTGCCATCAAACATAGCAAAGGAAAATACCCAACTGCAACTGATAAGTCTTCCTGGATACATACCTAATGACCTGGAGACACTCTACAACAAAAACCATATACAATATCAACTCCTTTGACTTCATGGGTCTGCACTCCTTAATGAGTTGAACTAGCGTTCCAATGGCTGCCCTACAACTTTCTGCACCTGTAAATGTTTTCTGGAGACCACACACCAGACTCCAACCTTTGAAATGAGTTTCAATCTTCTATTTATCCTTCACAACTCGGATTTGATGGAAGAATGGGCAGGAAAAGCCCAACAACTCCACCTACTACAATAAAAACATCAAATTCAACCACCCATTTTGCATAAATGGTGATCTGAAGAGTTGGCGGCGTGTTTTCCCGCATTTCGCAGCGTTTCTAGGCCTTTAGCGGGTGTTGGGTCAACGGAAGAACTTGGCACCCAGGAACCTTTGGAAAAAGTTCCCAGTGGGTCCCAAAGTCCCACCGGAAACAAAAGTGGTGAAGGTCCAAAATGAAAGTTTGACCCGAAACTTCACAAAATACTTAGCCATTTTCTGAAAAAATTATTTGAAAACTCGATTTTTTGCACCTTCAAATTTGACTTGAAAATTCAGGGGATTCGGAAAGATTTCAAACTTAGAAGAACTTCAGCTGGCGGGGAGCGGGGTCGCAAAGGGATCCGGAACTTTTGGAAAAAGTTCAAAAGTTCTGGCAGGTCCCGAAGTCCCGCAGGAACCTTGTGCAAAAGTTCCTATGGGTCCTGAAAACCCGCAGGAACAAAAGGGCCCGAAAAAGAAAGAGGTCAGGACAGTATATACATAAAATAAACATTCAAGTATAAGTTGGACTTATACTTTAAGTTATATTTTATGTATATTACTATATACTGTCAGGATGTTTGAGAGTGGTTTCGGATCCATAGGAGTTAAACTGCAAATTCTAGAATTTGGAGGATCCATCAGATTTCAAACTTAGCCAAATTTTCAGGGTTTCAGACCTAGCCAAATTCAAGTGTTCAGCAACATGCATCAGGGTAAAGGCACAGGGACCCCTAAGGAAAATTTTGAGGAATTTGACAAGATTTTACAAATATGAGGCTTGAAAATCTGGGTGCCAGCAGTTTTCAAGATGTAAGATACCACAGTTGGAGCCCTGACTCAAATGGAGGGGTTGTTACTTTTTTCCATATCATAAACGGCTTCATCTAGCCAATTTTTTCCCCTTTGTCCATAGGTAGGTAGGTGTCATCTTTTACTGTTTTTGTGATGTTGTATTGTTTTTCCCTTTCGTGTAATGAGTTTGCTTATGGTATCATTTTAAGTTAGTTGTTTGTTTAGCTGTTTAGAAAAAGGCTTGAATCTATTGCTTACAGATACAACACTGGCTAAAAAGTTAACCAAAGATTCTAAAGTTCTCCTATGGTCCAAGTTTGTCCCATGGTCCCCAAAAAGAGCCAATAGTTGGTACCCATACAAAACTTAGATTTCGTACTCTCTTTTGTCCGTTTTTGTCATTATTTGATCCTCAATCTTGTTGATCCAATCAATTGTGGTCTCCCTCAATCAGTTTGCAATGTCATCCCATTAAGATCTATGTACTTCAACTAATGATTTTTACTGGGTAAAGATGATCGCCTCGAGCTTGATAAGGAGTTAACAATGATGATGTCTGAGAGAAGAACGAGGACCAGAGAAGAATAAAGCAAATCAGTAAAAAGAAGCATAAGTAATCAGAATTTCCTCTTGGCAAGGGTATAGATACAACATTGAGTGAACAATCTTTTGCCTTGCAACTGGGCGCACTTCTTCAATGGTTTAACTCATCCAATATTCCACCAAACATAAGGAAAAGATAACAAACAAAGTAAACCACATCTTTTGGGAGGCAATACCACTAGTTTTTTCCACCAACTTCAAAGGGTTTAAACTCAGTCATAAATCAGGGACTAAAACTGTCATATGTGGTGCACATTTTCATGGGCTGAACCATAAGAAATCTCCACCTAGGACTTGGAAAAGTGATTAAGTCTTCAGTAAATTCCACCAGGTCTATAAGAGTGCTTTTTTATGCATTAAGAGGTGCACTTCCAGCTGGCAATTACCAAGCCAAACTCTGCCAGCACTCAAGAGAGTGGCAATACCATTAGTGAAATGCGCCTGGGTGTAAAAAATAAAAATCAAGCAAAAATGGGCACACATTTCATGTGGCATAACCCACCTTTTCTTCCGCCACAGATTTGAAAAATGGCAGTGAGTTTAGTCATCTCCACCAAAGGATAAAGGCATAAAATCATATCATAATGCAGGCACACCTTTTAGGTGGTTCTGCCATCAAATATTTCCTCCCACACATTTCAAAAAGTGGTAAAACCTTGGATGAATTCCACTTGAGTATTAAAGCTAAGAGGAGCACTTTTTATGATGGCTTCAGCACCTGATTTCTCCTCCAGTGCACTATTTCTTTGGTTTCGCCACCTAAAAACTCCTTTCAAGTGTTTGTCGCACCTGAGAGGTGACTTTGCCATCATATAATTCCACTTAAAAGTCAGTTTTGCATGAAGAAAAAAAGTGTCGCCTCTCTATCGTCAGTTGGATGAACGCAAAAAGCAGTTCTAAAGGCATGTGTGGGAAGTGTGATACCTATTACGAAGGCTTTTATTCATTTGAAATCCACAAAAGGACTCCTATCTGCTGTCCACAGCAGAAATAAGGCTGTGTATTCATGTTTTTGCAGGTTTATGAAGTGGTTTTGGCAATATTGTGAAGGGCTTTCAAAGAACAGCAGTAGTATTGCAGAAATATCAACAGCATCCTTCATTCTTCTTGCTGCTCGCAGTCTGCAAAACTATCAATGGCATCCTTCATTCTTCCAAGCAGCTTTTTTCTTATTCAGTAAGCTGAATTGATCAAAATCAATATCCTAAACCTTGGGACAAGTTCACATAGCGAAGAGGTCATTTTTGAGACTTTGAGTTGTCATCACAGGAGATCCAATCAAGTGTTTTGAAGTTTCAAAGGTTTTCGTTTGTTGTCATGGCAAAGTTATGCCGCTAAGCGGCTAATGACATCCATACTCAAGAATCTAATTCTTTGATTAGATCAAATTGATGGATTTGTCAGCTGAACATAAACTTCATTAATTACTTAGCCATTTTCTGAAAAACTTATTTGAAAACTCGTTTTTTGCACCTTCAAATTTGACTTGAAAATTCACAGGGTTCGAAAAGATTTCGAACTTAGAAGAACTTCGGTTGGCGGGGAGCGGGGTCGCGGAGGGATCCGAAACTTTTGGAATAAGTTCAAAAGTTCTGGCAAGTCCCGAAGTCCTGCAGGAACCTTGTGCAAAAGTCCCTGTGGGTCCCGAAAACCTGCAAGAACAAAAGTGCCCGAAAAAGAAAGAGGTCAGGACAATATATACATAAAATAAACATTCAAGTATAAGAAAGGTATACCTTTCTTATACTTTAAGTTATATTTTATGTATATACTGTCACGATGTTTGAGAGTGGTTTCGGATCCATAGGAGTTAAACTATAGATTATAGAATTTGGAGGATCCATCATATTTCAGACTTAACCAAATTTTCAGGGTTTCAGACTTAGCCAAAATTAGGAGTTCAACAACACGCATCAGGGTAAATGTAATGTCCCCTTTTAGGATCTTCTTGTTTTCTTAACTTGCATACAATAAAAATCACTTGTAATCTTGAAACTCTTGAAGACTTTCCTTCTTGCAGTCCAATATACTGCTGTACCTTGTATTCTGGATCTGCCTCACTATACTTCTGTGTATAAATCAGAAGTTATTATTTCTACTCTATATCTTTTCTTCTTATTCTCCTTCTAAGTCTCCTCTCCTTAGGTTCACAATTATATACATACCATTCCTTTATTAAGAATTTATTATTCATTGCCTACTGAGATATAAATATATTAAACTCAGAATATATGTATATTCATCTCATAAAATATCCATATATGATTCCCTGCCTTAAGTATACTTCTATGTAAAATCAGAAGTTCTTATAATTAAGATCGTTGAGATCTATATATATCTTCAAGCTGTATTGCTGTCTCTAAGATGATTCGAGGTTACTTGGACTGTCTTTGTGTTGTGATTGAGATGCTATTCGAATCCTTTCCTTCCTATTCCATTCCTTGCCTCCTTTTTCATGTGATTCATTGATACCTATTATGTGTCTACCTTATAAGACACGATCCTTCACCACCCGTGTGACTGTTCTTAAATAATATTAATTACCTTTCATGTTCCATGAGTGCTGCCCTTTGATCGCAGCTCTTGACTAATATAAATCTTGTCTCTGTTTTTTTATTAACCGTATCCTTCTCTAATAGTAATCGCAGCCTCAATGATTTATCCTTAAAGTCTACATATATTAATTTCTTATTAATATTCTTTATAGAATATATCCGCTGCCTTAATGTATCTTTAAATAAGACAAAAGTCTTATATGACTCACTTTATAATTGTAATTATATTTATTTTTATATTAGTATTATGATAATTTATAATAATATTTAAATTATTAATATTTATATTTATATATTATATATTATATTTATAATATATTTATTATATTATTATAATCATCTATAATATATTTATTATTATATTTATTATATTATTATAACAAATGATTATAATAATATTTCTTATTCATATTTATATTTATTTATATATTTATAATAATATTTATATTATTATTTAAATATATAAATATATTTATTAATATATTATATTGTAATTATAATAATAATATCAATATTGATAATATTATTTTTGTATTTATATTATCATTTATAAATACCATAAATATAAAATATTTATAAAATAATATTATTTAATATTATTGTTTATATACACGATTGACGATGACAAACACTATATTTGACGGAAATGATTTCTCCTCCTTTATCATGACGTTTAAATCTTTAATTTAAACAATGCCTTAATATGGGGACATGACAATAAAGGCACAAGGACCCCTTAGGAAGATTTTCAAAATTTGACAAGATTTTGCAAATACTTGGCTTGAAAATAGGAATCCCAACACCCACAACTAAGAAAATCCGTTCAAACACCTCTTTGCGACTATAAATCCCTTTGTTCTAGCATGTAGAGTGGTCTGCAATTGGGATCTTCTAGCGCATCTTTTCCTTGGATGGCAAGAAAATACTATTGCTATTTCATGGTATTAACCACATCTGAAAAAAATGCAACCACAACTTACTGAATGCCCTTCTTTTGACTACAAAAAGTCCTCACGACTCGAAATCGCACACACAAAATTGACAAATTTTGAGCATTTGAGCATTGTTGGCATTTTAATTTGCACCCTTTAGTGCAACACAAAACAGAATAGATGTGCAATCGAACCACTTTTCAAATTAGAAAGGGAAGCTCCTTGTAAACAAAAACTACCCTAATCTAAACAATATGTACTTGCTATTTACAATAGGTACAATGTTTTATGGGGTGGTTCATGCTCATGGTAAACAAAACTAAAGTTGTTTCTTTTTGGATTCACCTAGGGAAAAAGTTTGACACTCTCTTAACTCAAGGCAAAGGATTTTTATGCTTTTTGACTGAAAGAAAACCTTGTGATTACTACACTCTTACGTTGTTTAGCTAAAAGCAAAGATTGAGCAATGCAAGTACACAAGGTTGGAATTTGTTTACACAACACAAAAAATTGGCAAATTGAAAGGAAAACAACACATACAAAACTATGATGATTACACTTCTCTTGCAATACAAAGCCTGCAATGTTCAATAAACAATTCAATTCACATAATCCGTACAAACAAACAAGATATTACGAGTTAAAATGAGAATTGAATACAAAGCCTCAAGATCCAACTTAATCATCACTGGGCTATGATGATTACACTTCTCTTGCAATACAAAGCCTGCAATGTTCAATAAACAATTCAATTCACATAATCCGTACAAACAAACAAGATATTACGAGTTAAAATGAGAATTGAATACAAAGCCTCAAGATCCAACTTAATCATCACTGGGCTACAAAGCCCTCAATAATTAAGCAATGTTTGACTCATAAAATCACATAAGACATAAAATACTTTAACAACAATATCAAAACAAGTAGTAGGCATGAACGTTACCATTAAAAATCTAAGTGCAAATGGCATTTATTTATAAGGTTTGCAAAACTCTACATAAGAAAATAATAAAAAAGGTAACTACAACTTCTGCTCTAAGAATAACTCGATTTCATGCAATTCTAAATCTGAATTCTGGCAATCTTTAGTTAAACTGCAGGTAGAGATTGCTACAAACTAACACTTTAGGACTTGCATCTCTTGAATGATAGGAGATCCAAAAATAGCTAAGTCCTCAAAAAGTGCATTGGGCTAAAATTAGACACTTAAAAAAATAGCACAGGTTATAAATAGCTCTGACTAAAAATAGCCAATCTTAGAATATGCTCTTCTCCTTGAAAACGGTGATGACTAAAAATAGCACAGGGTAATTTTAGCATGGGCTAAAAATAGCAAATCTGCACAAGCAGCTCTAGAGACAATTCAAATGAATTTTTTCCTTTGTTCATATCATGGTAGATCTTCTCACAAAACGCTGAAACTTCTTGATGCTTTGAATCTGAGCACCCTTCTTTGATTTTGCTGATCTTCACACCAAATTAAATTTCACACTACAAACCCTTGAATACTATCAAAACCCTAGCATCTATCTCCCACCATCTGGAATGCTCAGAAAACCTCCTAGGTTTTGATAGCAAGTTGTTGTCTTATATGTCTTAAAATCTGATTTTCTGAATTTTTATAGTGTAAACAACCTCCTGCTGAAGATGAAAACGTCCTAAAATAACTGCCTTTGATAGAAATATCGATGAAAATCCTTAAAATACAGTCACCTTTGATGAGAAATACTGCTGTAGGCAACTGAAAACAATGAAGACTGCTGATTTATGATATTAAAACTCTCTTCAATGATGAAAGCTGCTGCTGGTAAAAACTCCTGTTAATATGCTGCCACCAAACAGAATAATGAAGTGATGAAGCAATAAAACAATGAGGATCTTTTTATGCATGAATATCATCTGCTATTCTGTTAATATGATACTGTCAAATGAATGAATTCACTGCTAAAAACCCTGTTCTGCTGCGGTGATCTGTTTTGCTGATGACAGAAAATATTGCTCTGATTCTAGAGTTCCGTTGTGCTTTTAGCATTCTGCTTTGTGACCTGCTGTTTTGGCATTCTGCTGTTTTAGCGTTCTGCTCTTTTGGCATTCTCCTCTAGCGACCTACCGTGGGAAACTTAGAATGTAGAATGCTTATTTAAACACAAATTTACTTCAAAAATAGGCACCCAAGTGCTCTTAATTAACCAGTTGATACTGCTATAAAAAGACCAGTCTATTCACACTGCTACTAGTCTGCTCTATTTATATCAATTTCCACTTGAGATTGAAAAAGCATTAAGGTATAAATGGACGCCTCTCTTTATAATAACATCTCACCTTATTGAATGCTAGTTGGATGCTCCTTCGGTAGGTGCACACCTTACTTAGCATAAATTACCTTGAGGTTGAAGATGAATTTTCCTATATTGATGTGTGCACCTAACTATTGGGATTTAAGTTTGGTTTCACACTTCAGATTTTCCTTATTGGAGTGTGCCCCTCTGTATAGCAATTTAGACTTGGTTTGAAGTTATATTTTATAGACATGACATGTCTAATAAGTATGCATCCCAGTGAGGTGTATCTGGTACACATGAATGATCCTGCTGAAAAAAGTCAATGGAAGCCTTCAGAGAAGCAACAATGATCTCCATTGAAGCAACAGGAAGAGGAGAAGGAATCTCAATACATGTCTTTGTAACTCCAGTCTGAGCAGGGACTTTGTAGTTCAAATTCAAACAACCAAACCGCTCATCCCATAATCTGCTCACATCATCTATGTGAGCACGAAGAGTTGTAGAAGGGGCATCAAGCATAAAATGTGACAAGGCACACAATCTTGACTTAGGATCTGCCTTCCCAACTGCAATTATGGCAACACTCTGCAATCCCCAAATCACCATAGAATCTGGAGAAAACTCAACCCTCTTAACGGTACCCCATGCAAGTGATTTGATATATGAATAGGAGATTAGTTGACAAAGAGGGTAAACATAGAACATGATGAAATCCTCCCTCACCCATGTCAACAAATCCTCTCCCACATTCATCCATTAAAGACTCATCACCCATAAAAAATTAAGTCGTAGAGCATGGCTCTAATGATGAAAACTCATTCTGTGAGGAAGTCATGTGGTGAGAAGCAGCTAAATCAAGAATCCATGTCCTAGAAGAAGGTGCAACTACAAAAAGTACCTTGCCCTTGCCCTTTTCTAACATAGAAGAAGCTGAAGAATCTGTGGAGAAGGTATCTGGAAGGCTTATGTTGTTCTTCTATAGAATACTAGTCAACCAATCAATTTGTTTCTTCATGCACTTTGGTCCGTCATGTCATGTCTTTGTGCAATAGGTACACTTAGCCTTCTCTTTCTTTGATGAATCACCATTTGAAGAAGAGGTATGAGATTCTGCTTTAGGAGCAGATGAGGACTTTTGTTGATTACTTTAAGTGTTCTTAGAATCATTATCCTATTTCTAATCCTTGTTACTAGAAGCCTTCTGACCTAGAGGATTGGTTGGCAACCAATGCATGAGACTTTGAAGTCTTAAGAGTGCCCATCAGAATCAATTTCTCTTGCTCCCTAGTGAGTGCCTCAACAAAGTCACCAAAGGAAGGCATTATGAATGTTGCTCCTAGAGCATTTTCACATAAATGGTAGAAACAAACACATAATAGTCTAGTCCAAGTTTAGAAAGCACACTCAATATGTAGGAACCCCTTCAAGATTCTTGCCCAAAAACCTTAAGATTTCTGATTTCTATTATGCAGACATTTTGTCAAACAGTTCCCAGAATGCTTGCAAATCTCATTTTCACAACATGAAACATCCACAATGCTGTTCACTCATTGGCAATCGATAGGCATTTATACAAACAGTTTGTAGCTTGAAATAGAATGGTTCAAATTAAATATTTGAATGTATTTCCTCACTGTTTATACTCAGAACATATATATATTTCAGATTACAATAATTTTGGGACTGATAACATACCACAGAGATAACATATAATATTGTTGGACTGCTGTAGCTGGATAGCCAACTCCAACTTTGACAACTTCTTAAGAGAGCCTCCACGATTCCTATCAATATGCCTTCCTTATGATGTGCGATGCATATATGCTGTACTTGATAATTAGACAGCAAGTGACTATCATAAATACTTCCACATTCCCTGCAATAAGCCGAGTCTATCACAAATGTGGCAGCGGCAGGAGTTTAGGGGCTACGATCCCTTCTCAAGCATTCACGTCCCTTTATCACCTCTTACCCTTCATGTAAAGAATTGTTGAAGGCCATGAGGAGTGACACCTAGAGTAGCTGGTTCCCACAATGTATATAACTTGTAAAATATTAATATCTCTCCCTTTGTATATGCCGTGGTTAGTATTTGGAGAGCTGCGTTAGAAATAAGGGAAGCTACGTAGCTTCCAAAACATGCCGTATTCCCCTTAGGAGCCATCTACACACCTCCTTCAATCCCACGCAAGCTTCTAGTCTGAAGTAAAGGTAGCGAGTAATTTGTTCGGCTCCACCAATTTAGAATAAGTGTGCCTCACCCACTATAATCAGCAATTGGCATATGAAGACTAAGCTAACTATGTATGAGGCACAACTGGTATTGGCTGCGATTCTTTAGCTAATATAGGAAGTCTTCCAAAGTCTCCGTAACATAAATAAAAACCCACACTTGAATACTAGGGTATAAACCCTAACACTCAGCCATATCATCAATATCATAACCAAGAATTATACCCACTCAACCTGCAAATTTGTATTGAAACAATCTCACAAATTTGCCAATATGACCTCCTCCTAAGCCCCTGCAAAATCTCCACAAGCCCTTCAAACTGCAAACCTACAACCTTCTCAAAACAATACCAAACACTGCATAATCAAAATGGCACAAATCATTAAGCCCATATGTGAATTCTGAAGTAAATTCACCTCATTGATGAAATTGGGTTTTCGTCCAATCCATCATATCCTCTAGGGTTTTCGTCCTAGGGCTTGTTGAACCTAGGTTGCAGCTCAAAGGAAACTCCACTATCAAATATCAAATCCAAGTTATGAGCAAATGTCTAGCCTCACCTCCTTTTAAATACTTATTGGAATCCTTCTAGAAGTCACTTTTGTGGCCAACATAATTCTTTTATTCTTTTATTTCATTTTATGTTTTCCTTCTCAAATTGGCTCAACAACTTAAAATAAAGTAACTTTATTAACTTCACCAAATAGACTTCAATAAAATATTACGAAGTTACTTTTGGAAATTTGCTAAGCTCTAGAGGACAAAAATGGGACATTACAAGTCCTCCCACCCAAAGATTGCTTGTCCCCAAGCAATCATATAAGACAAATCCAACCAGTTCTAGGATCCCAAATTAATCTAGGACCTTTGTATGGCCTCCCCTTTGAGAAGCTAAGCTGCAATACATATGTAGAATGAACTCTTTGGAACCTTCTTATAAGAACAATAATTTGCTACATGTAGTCAATTAGTTTCCCAAAATCCTGCAATGTTTCATCATGCTTTCGCTGATCCATGTTGACAAAAATTGAAAAATCCACATAGATACTATCCCTTTTCATGCTTAGAATCCATGAATCACAGCTATGTATTTGTGAAAACATGCTGTCCAAAGTAAATCATTGAAATCATTAGAGAATGAACTGCTATTCAAGGATGTATAATCAGCATTTGCATCCTGTCTTTCATCATAGACTTCATGTTCAAATTTTTTCCATGGCTGGATACTTACCCATATATGCTGATCCAAGAGGTGCACCATGCTGAAAACCAAGTACATCACCTGTCATACCATCTAACTCATGGCTGCAATTTGTATTTTCATGTGAATATTCCTCTTTTAATCTCAAGATGTCATACCCTAGTTGTGCTTCCCAATCATTGTCAACAAAATGAACCACCTTACTATGAGGAATGCTAGAATCTTCATGCAATATCTCACCTTTATGGAGTTCATCCAGTCCTTCAACTATTTGCTTGATCTCTATCATCCTTGTATTTTCTTCTTGTTCCTTTGATATGGCTGCCATGGGTGACTGAATTTCTGATTTGGATGATGAAAAATGAGCCAAACTTAGTTGTAAACAAAGCTTATCTATCTCTCTATCCTTGTCTTCAGCCAACTTGATAGCATGATCTCTATCCATAAGCAATTGCAAGTAATCAGCTTTCATTATTTCTAATGCCTCTTTGATTGTGTACAATTGTATAAGAGTGATTCCTCCTTGAACTCCTTTTTGCCTCTCCTCAATTTGGGCCTTCCAAATGAGGTCATCAATAAACTTATGAGTGCTATCAACCCTTGTCAACACTTGCACTAATTTCTCATCTGTAACCACAAGTTGATCCTTCAAACCTTGCAATGCCATAGGACTATGATCAAATTCATCAAAGTGACTTGAGCTGCCACACAACACATTTTCTGATTTTCCTTCATTTGTATGCACAACATCATCATCAAAATCAGCAACCTCATTAGTTGATTCTTAGCAATCTTCATGTATGAATGATGGGACAGCGTTATGACCAAACAAAACATTATCACAAGATTCTATCTTTTCATTATCAATTTCCAAATCAGCATACCTATCAAACTCATCATCATCATAGAGACTCACGTATACCTCACTTGTAGATGTACCAAGTGATTCTTCTTCATTGGAGTCCATTGTTTCCTTGTTCAACTTGTCATCCTCATTAAACATATCAGCTTGTATGTAATTTTGTTCATCACATAACACACTTTCAGTTTTGCCTTCATATGCATAAATGGTGTCACTTTTCAAAATAGCCAATTCACTAAGTGATTCCTTGCAATCATTATGCAAAGATGGTGCAACACTACTATGCTCAATCCTTGTGGTCCTTTTCCTTCGCTATCTTATGAATTCATTGAAGGACAAGTCACCTCTAATACATACTGGAAGAGATTTGTATTCATCACGAAGTAAATCATTTTCTTGTACCTTTGGATCTTCTTTTGGTGAAACTAACTTACTAGCTGTCATAAAAAGTTGCTAGGACTGCATTAAAGTCTCCATCATTTGTTGTTGAGTTACCACCATTTGTTGTTGATACTTTACCAAATTATTCATACCATTCATAAACTCTTTCATATGTCGATCATTCGGAGTCAAACTATCCTTCTTTGATGAACTTGAACCACCTTTATTCATTGTTGCAACCTGTTTACACCCTGTTGTATGTATCTGAAACAAACTGAATTCTACCCTCTAGGCTGGCAAAATGTTTAGCTCCGATACCACTGTAAGAACCCCTTCAAGATTTTTGCCCAAAAAACCTTAAGATTTCTGATTTCTATTGTGCAGACATTTTGTCAAACAGTTCCTAGAATGCTTGCAAATCTGATTTTCTGAGTTTAAGAGTTATAGACCAGTTTGCAATAGATATTTTAACAACATGAAACATCCACAATGTTGTTCACTCATTGGCAATCGATAGGCATTTATACAAACAGTTTGTAGCTTGAAATAGAATGATTCAAATTAAATATTTGAATGTATTTCCTCATTGTTTATACACAGAACATATATATATTTCAGATTACAATAATTTTGGGACTGATAACATACCACAGAGATAACATATAATATTGTTGGACTGTTGTAGCTGGATAGCCAACTCCAACTTTGACAACTGCTTAATAGAGCCTCCATGATTCCTATCAATATGCCTTCCTTATGATGTGTGATGCATATATGTTGTAGTTGATAATTAGACAGCAAGTGACTATCATAAATATTTCCACATTCCCTTCAGTAAGCTGAGTCTATCGGTGGCAAGAGTTTAGGGGCTACAAACCCTTCTCAAGCATTCACGTCCCTTTATCACCTCTTACCCTTCATGTAAATAATCGCTGAAGACCTTGAGGAGTGACGCCTATAGTAGCTAGGTCCCACGATGTAATGAACCACCCCGAATTTTTCAAATTTTCACAGTATCAACAACAATGTTAGCACAAGAATGCAACCAAATAGAACCTCCACACTTTCTAATCACCAAGTTCCCAAGATGGGCGAGGTGAGAGCATACAGTGCTTTGGCTTATCAATCAAATACCTTGCAAATGAAACCAATTACAATCTTCCACTTATTCAACAGGGATCCACTTATTCAGTGGGAGAATAACAAAGGAAATAGCAAGCACATCCGCTTATTCAACAAGAAAGCCAAGAAAGAACAAAATATCAATTATCCACACTGGCGATTAAACCATCCAGGGGTTACAATGTGTTTTCAACATAAATAAACAATTACAAAGCAACAATAGCATACTGAAACACATAGATATAGCTTGCTTAGATCCTCACACTCTTGTACAGTATGCTTTCCTTAATGTCAACCTGCAAATAACATAACATAATAGAAATCTCTTCAAACTAATCAATACCAAACATCGGTACTGATGTTGAAGGCTGCATTCAAATCAGACTCTTGTTGCTGCTGTACGGATGGCACAGGAAATACCAAACTCAAAAAATGCATGAAATATCATTATGATCTCGTCCAACAAGTATCACATTATGATATAGAACCCAGGGAACCAATATTGAACATGTTTTAGAGCCATGATACTAAGCAGTCAGCTGGGAAATGCCCACTCCTGGCGGGAATAGGTACGGCCTTGACAGATTGGTACAACAGGTAAAAACAAGGCACAAACTGCATTAAATCTCCTTGAAACTTGCTCAGAAATGAGTGCTCTACTATGCAAAATGATGATCAATCTTCTTTTCAAACAATGCTACATGATCTCAGTCGGAAGTTCAAATATCCTCATCCCTCTGTACGGCCCAGCAATGGTATGACTTACACATCAACACCCAAACTACAACAAAGGCTCTTGAAATCTACTCAGAAATGAGCGCTATAATGTGGCAAACATCAATTCAAAGACCTTTCAAACATTCATGCATTGTTCCCTTTACAAACTCCAAACACACATGCAGAAGTACGACCAAGAAAGGGTACGACCAACATTGAAAACTTCAAACATTCATAATAACTCCAAAAGAATAACTCAAAACCACACTAGAATCCATCACATCAAAAAGTAATCACTTCCAATCCAAAAACTCTTAGAAACATCAAATTCCATTTCCGCTATGTGTGATTTTTGGGTGAAATCACCTTGAACCAACTAAGGTGGATCTTTCACCACCGAAACTGATCTTCTCCAAAAGGGTTTTTGTCCTCAAGAAGGATTGGAGAACACGCATGTTCAATCCAACAGCATAACAATATAATCTCAAGCATAAAAAGCAAAAAAAGTTCTGAACTCTTGTAATGTCCCCTTTAAGAAGATCCTTATTTTCCACCTTGCACATGAGAATTACTTCTTAAAGGAAACATTAGTAATAGATAAGATCAATAAATCATATTAAAATAATCAAATAAATAAATTATTTAATTATTCAATCTGAAGTGGATTCATACTTAGGGTTGTTTATTATATGTTAATTTTATTTATTTTCAAACCCTAGTGGAGATGGGGTACTATCTCTTGTTAGGTTGCATGAATCATCCTCTACAGGTAGTGCCTTTGTATGATGTAACACATGCCCATTCCACCTTAGGTCTTACTAAGTGCCTTTGTATGATGTAACATATGCCCATTCCACCGCAGGTCTTACTTATTACCCTTGTATGATGTAGCATAGTCCATTCCACCGCAGGTCTTATCCATTGCCTAAGTATGATGTAACATGGTCCATTCCACTGCCGGTCTTATCTACCTTTCGATGTATTAATGCTACTTCTTCCTAACAAGTCTACCTCCAATCTCTCAATGTGTTCTATGATCTTATATCATGGGTTTGTTTCTAAGGACCTTGCCTTCATTATATAGATCAAGTATGATTACTCTTTATTGGGGCTTAATACTAATGATGATGGATTCTCTAAGCATTTATAATCATGTTATTCATAGATGTTTAAGCTATCTATATCATGTTAGTTATTCGCTCCACCTTGACTATAACATGCTATCATATCATCTATACATATTTATATTTATAATTATAATAATATTTAATCACTAATATTGATATTTGTTAATAATATATTATTTATAATATTGCTTTCTTATATTACTCAATTTATTACTTAAATCTATATTTTAATATCATTCATATTATAATCCCTTTAATTAATATCATTCCATATAAAAAAATAATGAAATAATTTATAGATATTAATTTATTTATTTCTTTGGGAATATAGGTGTAGCATACTTATCTTATTTTCCCCAGCAATTAAGCATGTCTGTAATTCAAACTCATAAATTATTAATTTTATATCTGCTTGCTTCATTGTATTTTGTTGTCTTTCATTGCTTCCTCCACTCTCTACCTTTATAGTTTCTTAAATGGTCAATGACTACCTTTTCACAAAGGTCATGTCTTTTTATAAATATATTAGTTGTTGCTGCCTTGACGGATTGTCTTAAAGGCAATCTAATATATTATATAATGTATGATTTACATTCATTTATATAATATGTTTATTATATTATAATCATAATAATAATTAATATTAATATTAATATTAATTTTAACATTTATATTTATTATTATATATTATTATATAATAATAATAATATGCTATTTTAATATTAATATTTATATTTGTATTGGTTATTTATAAATATAATATATCGGTTAATATTTAAAATATTTATAGATACTATCATATAATATTATATATTTATAATATTATATATATTTATTAATGGCCTATGGCCAGGATATTTAACATGACATTTTAAATCTTTAATTTAAACAATGCCTTAATATGAGGACATGACAACTCTCTTGTATAGGCACTTTTTGGAGTTACACACCAAATGAATTATTTCTTGGAAAAATAAACATTTTCACTCTAACTCCACTATTTTACTCTTTTCCCAACATAAGGGCTCCCCTTTATGTGCCTATTAAAAAGAATGTTTTTTCCCCATTCCAATAAGCTATTACACCAAAGCACTTAATAATTATTTCCAACGTTTTACAAATAATTAACTAATAACTCATTAAATCACCTACTTTTACAAAAAATCCCAAACTTCATCAAACTGCAAAATAAACTATACCATTATACTCCATAAGGTTTGGGATGAAGAATGATACCTTTCAGGTGACTTTCTAAAAATAGATGGCTTCTCCAAGGAGTTTGGAGAGTAATCCAGGAAGCCGAAAGAACTTCCGAAAGCATCGTAATCCTGAACACTATCTAAGCTCAATGCCATAGCAAAACATCACAAATAACTGAACTTGTGCTCTCCAAGAATTAAGGAGCTCCCTAACCATGCCAAATAGCCTACGGAAACTCAGAAAATAGGCTATTGGTAACAAACTTGGCTAAACGCCAATTGGGGATATTACACACGATGTATATAACTTGTAAATATTAATATCTCCCCCTTTGTATATGTTGCAGTTGGTATTTGGAGAGTTGCGTTAGAAATTAGGGAAGCTACGTAGCTTCCAAAACATGTTGTATTCCCCTTAGGAGCCGTCTACACACCTCCTTCTTGACTCCTTTAATTCCATACAAGCTTCTAATCTGAAGAAGGTAGCAAATAATTTGATGGGCTCCACCAATTTAGAATAAGTGTGCCTCACCCACTATAATCAGCAATTGGCATATGACGACTGCGCTAAGTATATATGAGGCGCGGATGGGTATTGGTTGTGATTCTTTAGCTAATATAGGAAGTCTTCCAAAGTCTCCGTAACATAAATAAAAACCCACACTTGAATACTAGGGTATGAACCCTAACACTCAGCCATATCATCAATATCATAACCAAAAATTATACCCACTCAACCTGCAAATTTGTATTGAAACAATCTCACAAATTTGCCAATATGACCTCATACTGAGCCAAACAATAGAATGATAAATCTTTCCCTTCCTAAAACTTCAATCCTACAAAATCTCCACAAACCCTTCAAACTGCAAACCTACAACCTTCTCAAAACAATACCAAACACTACATAATCAAAATGGCACAAATCATTAAGCCCATATGTGAATTCTGAAGTAAATTCACCTCATAGATGAAATTGGGTTTTCGTCAAATCCATCATATCCTCTAGGGTTTTCGTCCTAGGGCTTGTTGAACCTCAGTTGCAGCTCAAAGGAAACTCCAATGTCAAATATCAAATCCAAGTTATGAGCAAATGTCTAGCCTCACCTCCTTTTAAACACTTTTTGGAATCCTTCTAGAAGTCACTTTTGTGGCCGACATAATTCTTTTATTATTTTATTTCACTTTATGTTTTCCTTCTCAAATTGGCTCAACAACTTAAAATAAAGTAACTTTATTAACTTCACCAAATAGACTTCAATAACTTATTATAAAGTTACTTTTTGAAATTTGCTCAGCTCTAGAGGACAAAAAAGGGACATTACACAATATCAATTGTGAGTCCTTTTTAGTTTTACAGTCTTTTAATTGCATTCTGAGAGACTTAAACTAAGTAATGAAGTTCTGAATATTATCAAAATTATTGGGACTCAAGTTGATTTGTTTGTTCTCTAGTTGATGACCCTTAATCTCGTCATTTTGTCCAAATAGCTTTTACATGTTTGGCAAATATCCTTAGGTGTATTTATTGATTCAACATGAAACAACAAAATCTAGAGACATATCATGACAAAGGAACCCATATGCTTCATCACATTTGTTAAACCATTTTATCTTTTTAGTATCTACTTTAGGTTCTACTTTTGTAACTTGTGTTGTTCTAAACAATCTTGTAGCCCTGAACAACATTGTCATCTTGGTTTTCCATGAGTAGTTGTAGGGTGTTAAGATAGGTATTTGTTGTTGTTTCAGAATGCAAAAGTGGGAAAAGAATGCAAAAAGAAAATATGCAACCAACCATAACCACACAATACACAAGTACACCCCCCCAATATCACTCAATGAGATTACCCCCCTCCCCCCCCAGCAAGTATAATATGGCATTTTATAACTAGTGCAATTACAATGAGCTCAACCAATTGTTTACAAGATCACAAAGGTTTTACAAAATTTCTGAAATATAGTAGATCCTAGCAAAAATTTGATTACATCGATGGATTCTATCCAAAATTTTATGCACTTTCAAATAATATAGCACTCAAATCCGAGTTCCCATTTGAAAGTATGAGTTTTCAAAGAATATACCTTGCATGCAAGGGGGATGATTGGACCAATGACATGGTGCCTATGTGGCACAGTGCTGATGTGGTGTCTAGGTAGCACAATATTGATGTGACACCCAGTTGGCTTGCACGATCACTGCTCATGTCAGCAGACAAGTGGCATAAAAGGACACAAGTATTGCTGATGCAAGCAAGGTACCTAGTGATGCAAATTGTACCTTCTGATGTAGAGGATGATACACGCAAGTACTAAAAGTGGATGGTGATGCAAGCAAGTAGGCAAGTGGATGAAAACTTCAAAATAGAGCGCTCCTTTTGCATAAAGGAAGTGTTTCAAAAGAATGAAGCGCCCAAATTTAATTAAGTTTATTTGCAAATCCTTTTTGAACCTTGTGCAAAGTGGTGTACATTGTATCTTGCCTTGTTTTGCATGCAAAACAGTGCTGAACCAGCAAAGGAAAATATTTTGGGGCTCTAGATGGCTATGTCCAACCTAGGCATATGTACTATTGATCCTAACAAATTGATGTCTTCCAAACACAATGGCAAAGTCCATTTTTCAACAAGAGGCTTCCTGCAAAAACCAATGCAAGCCATAATTCCCATTAGCAAGCTTCTGATTGTTTGATTCAGACAAAACGAAAGTTGAACCTAGCTAATTTGACCCTTCTGGATACAATGATGAGCTCAAAAAGACTACCATTCACTAGATATGCATGCAACTAAGATCCTAGTGCTCTCAAGAACAAAAAAACTAGTTCTAAAGCATCAATGCTCTGATACTATGTTAGATTTGATATGAGATATCTAAAACTCAAAACCAAATGGAAAGAAACTAGCTATTTTAATTTAAAAATGAAACCCAAATTGACATAATAATGGTTATTCTATTAGAACACATAAGTAAATAAAATGCAATGAAGTTGCATTTTATAGAAAATACAATAGGAGATAAGGATAAGCACTCAATCTCCAAATAGAAAGAAAGCATGAGTTTCCCAAAAGACTACTAAGGAAACCCAGAAAAAAAATCTATCATATCCTAGAAATATCATAACAATACTTAAAATAAAGTATAAATAATTCTAACATCCACCTAAGCTAGATGAATATACTAAGGTGTAAACTAAATAGTAATTTATACCAACATTGATCTCTTCATATAGGCATGTGCTTCTATTGAAGGAGTTCTTTTTTTTAACCTTTTTGAATTTTATGTCAACCTATGGATGGGTGCGTGCCTATACGCTATGTCACAAGATTCGAGTTCGAGTTCGAGTTCGGCAAAGATAAAATTCGGATTAAGTTCGACAAAAAAAAAATTGAAAAAAAAAATCATTATTAAATTCAACTAATATAAATTTGCAATTTTTTTTCTATAAGAAATAAATGCACAAAAATATTAATATATCTAAACTTCACTAAATAAATTTAAAATCTATATAAAAATAGGCATTATAATAAATTAGAAAATATTAAAATATAAATAAATTTAAAAATTTAAATATATTAAATATATTAATAATTAAAATTCTAAACTAAATATTTTAAAATTACTAAATTTTAATGTATTGAATTTTAATTTAAAAAATAAAAATAAATAAATGTCACATTAAAAAATTTAGTGTCTTAAATTTTATAAAAACGAAATAAAAATAATTAAAAAAAAGAAACAAACTTAAACACAAAAATAAAGACAAAGACAATGTCGCGAAAAGCTAAAAAAAAAGCTATGATGTGATTAAACCTATGAAGGTGTTCTATTTACATGTTGCGATTAAACCTAAATAGCACTCCCGCAAAATAGCAGTGAAGCTTGCGATTTTATTTTACATGTTGCGAGGGTTTAATTTATTTTAAAAAACTTAATTGAAAGCAAAGTTTTAGAATATAGTTTAAACAAAATAAAACCCTGTTCTGTACGAATTTGAAGGCGAACCAGAACGATTTTTTTAGATTTTGTTGAAGTTTGCCGATTTTCGAACCTCATGGATGAAAATCGGCGAACCCTGTGACATAGCTTATACATATAGATGCATTTTGCTTTCAAACTTTGTGTCCATCTATGTAAGGGCGCACTTCTCTCTATGGACTTGCAGTTTTTAATTTTCAAAACTTGCTCTTCTTTCATTCAAGCGCACGCTTCTATATATGGCTATATTTTTTGAATTTCCAACTTGATGCCTTCCTTTGGAGAGGCGCATACAATTACATAGACATACACTTTTGTAAATTTTAATTTTAATGCAACCCTTTAGTAAGGCACATGCAGTTACACTGCTTGACATTTTTCAAATTTGAACTTTATGCATCTCTTTGGAGTGGCGCATGCCTTTACACTAGCTATCATTTTTCACTCAACACTTTTTTGCACCCCTTTGATCAAGCACATGCCTCTCCTTTGGCCTATACTTTTGATGTTTACAACTTTTTGTGCATCCCCTCACACTGACTTGTGCTTTTGCATATATGAACATTTTTTTACTTTTAACACTCTGTGCACCCCTTTGGTGAGATGCATGTCCCTCCACTAGCATGCATGTTTTGACTCGAAACTTGTCTAGAAATGTGACATTCTTTGATGAAGCGTGTGCCCTCTAACTAGGAGACAAATTTTGATGTTGAAAGTTATGCACCTCTTTGGTCCAGCACACTCCTAACTAGCAAAGATCTTGACTTGCAACTTTTCTTGTGCCTCTTTGGTCAAGCACACGCCCTTCCACTAGGATGCAAATTTTCATGCCTTGACATCTTTTTCACCTTCTCTCCCTCATCTGAGCTCAGATCTTTGCTTCATTGGATGCATTGGAAAGCTCCATCAGATGGCCTTGCAAAGACACGGACTAGAGACGACAAAAACGACATTGATGACCATAACAAGAATTTAAGTAGAGTTTACAAGCAACAAACAACAAGTCTTATACTTAGAATTTCAATCAATACGAAAAATTTCATATGGGTACAACAAATTTTGGTCAATTATTTCCCATCCCATCCCATTTTTGTTCCCTCTTTCTGGATGGCATTTGTCAGGCTTGGGCTTCTATTTCACACCCCTACTCATTCTAGACATCTATTTGCAAAAAAATTTAACAAATTTGAGGCATGCACTCTCTCGTATCATGGTTTCTCATTCCCAGCTATCATGAACATGGCTCAAATCAGCGTCCTTAAGAATGTCTGTCTGTAACAACTCATTTTGAGGTCTCTTTTTCCACTATTAGATCCAATCGTCATACCATCAAAAAAGTTTGTCCTTATTTCAATTATCTGTTGGGAATTATTTTGAAAACCTCAACTAGCCCCAATCTAGCTGTTATAAAAAAAGATAAAACATGATCTATACTAACCAACTTGAAAAGAAAAAGAATAAATTTACTAGAGTGAACAAGCTCCCTTAACGTTAGAGTGTTGTTCGATCATTTCATGAATGTACAATAAAATAAATCTATGAAACCATGATTAATGACAAAGGATCCAAAAGAAGATGATACATAACATTTAGTTCAGAGAAACGTTAAATTTTTTCTCCCTTTCACCAAACATGTTATGTTTATGGGACCAAATTATCTTTTTGATAGGTAAAATGAGGTTTGAGAGGCCCTCCCCCCAAAAAAAGGTACCAAAATTGGTTGGGTCGTAACATTGAACCCCAAATCAGACAAGGCTTGAATAAATATATTGATAAAGCTACAGAAAATAGTATTTTTCATACAGCTCCCATACAGTCAAAATGGAGCATAATAAACAGCCCTATACAGCCTACCACACAAACAAATAGAGGCAAAATTGCACAAGACACAGACAAACCCAAGAGGAAAAAACAAAAACACTTGTCAATAGAAAAACCATGCCTTTGATCTCATTTGATGTTGATACGGCTTGGTTTGGTGTAAGGGCCCACCATCAGGCTGTCCACAGCTGCAGATCTTTTCTTGCAAACAGATCTCGTGCACAACTCCAAGTACAGATGCTTTACAGCAGCCAGGAAAGGAAGCCTTCATCACTAAGTTCTAGCATGGAGAAATCACTCACAACACCCACCAGTCCTTGTGTATGTACAACTTTGAGTCTACCAATGTATTTTACCAAATCCAAAGTGGAGCCTTATGCTCGTATACCAGCTGAAATTTTTGGCAAAGGGCAAGAATTTCATCTGGCATGCTTTGCTTGTATTCTCCTGGGGTGGCCCCTCGACAACACCTTGCCCCTATTCACCAACAACTTCCTCCCATTTAAGGATAAAGTCTGTTGGAACCACCCGCTCAACTATCCACAAATACATTACACCCTTCTTAATCATGGTGACCAATTTCTCTTGGAAATCCCAAATGATGGAATCACTAGTCTGTTTGACCACAATGTTTTCAACTTTGTCAAACCCCACCACTTTCCTGACCATCCTTAGGGTGTGTAAGTTAAGGATATGGAACACATTACTAAGATGTCTATCAGACACTGCCCCACCGTAAGGAGAATCCCTCAACTCCTTTTCCATCCTACCAACAAATTCCAACACACTGCCTGCCCAGATTATTGAATGAATTGTTAGTATAAACTTGAGCCCGGAGTCCAAGTCAATATTTAGGTTTCCAAAGTTTTATCTGAGTTTGAGTTTTTGAACTATGGGTGAAAAGCATGCTCCATTTAGCCAACATCAATATTTCAAAACTGGAAAGGTATTGAGGATTTACCTTTAAAGCAATCAACGAAAAGAGAGAGAGATAAAGCCTTCTATCTTTTACCAACAAAGAGTCCAAGGAGCTTCCTTTTTCTTGTAAGATCCTACGGTCTCTTTCCTACCATAGGTCTCACATAGTACAATTTACTGCAATCTTCCATAGAGGTCTCGTCTTGATGTTATCAAGAGGTGAAAGATATTATCACTCCATTTTTGCAGGTCTAGGATTCCTAATCCTAAGTAAATTCAGAAAAAAAATCACCAACTTCTGTATAAACTAAATGCTGTCCCATACTGCTACAAACTGCTCAAACTCCATCAAGATTTGTGCCAACGTATTAAAAAAAAAGATATATATATATATATATAATTTGCAGACTCGGACTCGGAGATTACTTGGCAAGCTAAAAATTTCCGACTCAGAGTGTACTCGGCAAAACTCAGCAACTTAAAAGACACTTAAATTTTTGAAAAAAAACCATAAATTTTATTCAAAATACAACTACAAAATGTATCAAATGAGTTTGGTTGGGGGTCTGGGGGCACTGCCTATAAAACCACATAGACCTTCAAAAACACACAAACCTTCATGGCGCACACCATTTTCATAATTTTTCGAAGGCAAAAAACGATGCTTATAAAGCCAAAAAAAAAGATTTGGAGTGTTTTAACACATGTTTTTTTCCGCGATTTTGATTTATTGCTCGCGCAGCAAGTCAAGTTGTTGGACTCACTCGCGGAGCAAAAGAAACTCGCGAGTACTCGACGAGTTTGCTAACTATATATATATATATATATATATATATATATATATATATATATATATATATATATATAAAGTGAATAAAGAACCAAAAGATTAGAAATTTTTTATTTTATCTGAATTTTTATCTATACAATGCATATGATTCTGTATGGAAATCCCCCTCAACTTCCATGCCACTTTTTCTCCTTGAAAAGCATCCTTCCTCCTTAAAAATCATGCCCTATTGATGAGTATTTTGTCCGTGCAACATGGAACAGCAATTTTATCATCAAAGAAATTCAAATTGATAAAACCTTGGAATTCATCTTCCTTTCTCATTTATCAGAATTAAAAGGTTTGAAATGTTAATTGAAAGTCTATTCCTTGAGCCGATAAGGGCGTGGTTCGGTGGTCAAGTCGCACAGTTGTTGTGCCGGCCACCACGGTTCAAACCCCCGTTGGGCCAAAGAGCTCACAGGCCTTGTACCTTCGTTGGGCTGACGTGCTCGCAAGATATGTGCCTTCGCTGGGTTGTCGTGCTCGCATGTTGTGGGCCTTCGCTGGGCCAACGAGCTCGCGCGTTCGAACTTGGCGATAATGCCTTGGGGATTGAAACCCCCCAATAGTGGTCTCGGCAATAAAGCCATGGGAAGAGATCCCCCGTAAGGGTCTCTCTGGGCTCGGACCAGGCTAAAAACCCGAGTTTCTCAATAAATAAAAAAGTCTATTCCTTGAGACCATAAAATTCCTTTCCTACACTTCTCCTTATCTTCCCTGAACCCTTACACACTAAGAGCTCTAATATCATGATACAAAACCAAACATAGAAATGAGAGACCAATTCATAAAATCAAGTGAGAAAATTTTGTAATACTTTAACTGTTAACCCATAAGATTAGAAAATGAAATTCGGGAATATGCTATATTCAGTTAGATGACCAACCCATTCTCAACTAAGCATTAATTACAAAGATAATTATTGAATCCTCCCTTATGCCATTTTTTCTATAAAACAAATGTAATATTTTAGTTTGGTGTATTTATTTCCAATGTCAATGTACTTATACATTAGAATACATGTGACTTGCATTTATATCATAACATTAACAGTCCTAACAAATTATACGTGCCTTCATTCTGCCATTTTTGACAGCACAAAAGTCATCCTACCCTACCCCATACCAGGTGCACAGTCATGCCTATCAAGTTAATGGGACATATCAGTAAAAAGAAAGATTAGTTCACGTCCTGCTTTAATAACTATCTCAATATCTGACATGTTCAAAATTCTTCAAATACATTTTACACTCTGAGTGCCTCTATACATAAATTCCATAATAAAGGTTTACACTTCTTTTTCTCCCACATTTAGGAGCAAATTCTACCTCAGCAACTATGTTTTCTCTATAGAATCTCATACACATATACTTCCAATTAACCACAAAACATTTTCTATCTTATCTTTGTCACTCAATGATTTTAGAAGAACAAAGAATAACTAATTAACGATGAAAGCCCACATGATAATAAACAACGGACGTTTTAAAAGATAAGGATGATGCTATATATTCATGAAATGACCTTATGACCATTAGTGAAAATTACTCATGCGGACAAAATGACATTTAAATCAGTGAAAAACAAACAGTAAACCCAAAATAGAAGATAAATATGATTGTAGAATGCACAAGGCTCTTGAAAAAAATTAGAACCACTCAAATTGAATAAGTTTTGAAACATTCCACTTAAACCCCCAAGAAATGCTGCTTTAGGCTAAAGTTTGAGAAACAACTTAGCACCTGGGTATAAAGCTGACATGTCAGACTCCATGCCTATTAGGAGAACTGAAATCACAAATATAAACAAAAATTTGATGATATTCAACTATAGGAAACATTTTTTAAATGAGCTTTCCTCAAAGGTGGATCTTATTATATATAAAAAAGGTTGGTTACCTGTACTTACTCAAGAGAAAACTGCAGCTGAAAGGAAAGAATATCAACTAAATAATTCATACAGAAGTACCTAAACTATAAGTCTCAATTGCATTTCTCAAATGATCAAGTTCCAGCTAACAGAAGATGGACAAATAATCCAATGGGAAATCTCAAGCTAAAAATGCACTTATTTATTCTTGAGGCCCGGAACTATAAGCTAAGACAACACTCAATTATTTACGTGGAAATAGATACCTAAAGAACAGAAAATATCAGTAGAATTAAAATGGAGAAGAGAATAGCATTTAACAGAGAATAATCTTGCACAAGCTCAGCTTGGTCAAATGTCAGGAATGTCCATGTAAAAATTTGTTCCTTGTTTTTAATCCATTTGTAACTAGCTTGGGAACTTCCAAACAATCACACAACCAAACAATCATTCTAGAAACCTCCAAAGGTCATTAAAGACTGCAAGTCACATTTACCATTTTCAATCAAGTTAAAGCATGAACTCCACAGATATACCTTGAAAAAGACCATTGAATTGAACAACATACCTCCAATCCTGCTCCAGAGTGATGGAATTTTTTGACAGCTTCAATGTTCCCATTCTGAACTTCTTTATATAACAGCTCATCCTTAGATTGCTGAGCTCCCATTGCTTACAAGATCCTGTATGGAAATTAGGATAAGTAGTGCCTCACTTGAATCCACACCTCATGTAAATGCATGTCTAAGAAAGCCACTCTAACATGAGAACAGTTCATCCTTAGATTGCTGAGCTCGCATTTGCTTACAAGTTCATGTATGTTAATTAGGATAAGTAGTGTCTCAGTTGAATACATACCTAATGTAGATGCATGTCTAAGAAAACCACTCTAACAAGAGCCGAGTAAAGCATATTTTCAAATTCTAAGTATCATATTGTTCATATTATATTTATAACCTACAAGAAAACAAGCATCACTTGTACTTTAGCATGTTATTGAATGGCACTGTAATAGGATAGTTTCATTACTTGTATCAAATACTCTGGCATTTCAGAATATTTCATGCTGGTTTGCCCAGAAGGCTAGTCAAGACAAGCAATTTTATATTTTAGAATAATGTATAAACTATCAAATAATTACTTGGAATGATTGAAAACATGTGAATCCACATAATGTTCATAAGCATAGGAACAGGCTTCATTGCTACTATGGACTCCAGATTTGCCGATCAGAAACAAAGGCCATGCAATGGAGACATGGACACAAAATGTCATGCACAAGTAGCTACTATATAATAATTAAGTACAGATACAAAAAGAACAATGACACCTGCAAGAGCATAAACAAGTCAAATCAGCATGAAGCAGAAAATTACCTAAGCAACTACTATATATATATATTGATTGGAGAGAAATAGAATCAATTGGACCCTAAATTAATTTAGTATCAACTTTCAAGTGTCAAAATCACCAAGGAAACCAAATTCTAGGATATTACCAATAACTACAGTATGTATGCTACTCTTTCATGTTATTATTAATAATGACCTTCCACCTATCTGTGAGGCCCTGTGCTTGCTTGTTTGATTGTTGCATGTGTGCTTGCTTGCATACATCATGTCTGTGTGAGACATGACATGTTCAGCCATCAACTAAAAAATCAACTTGACAAATAAAGGATTGTATGGGAACTTCACCATGAGTGCACACTTGCACATATACATGCTTACAAACAAACAAACATACAGATATGAAGACAGATATGCAGACAGATAAATCGTAGATAGATAGATGGTATACACGTATTATACATAGAGACACATGCATCTAAAGATTACAGTTTTTCATTGTTCTCCAGTTCCACCTTTTAAATCAGGTTGAATTGAGAACCTCTATCAATAATGTAGGAAAGTAAACACTAAAGTGCTACAGTGCATCCATTCGATTTAGACCTTATGTCCTTGTAGTGCCCCGCTTAATGGCACCTATGTTGGCTTCTGTACCTTTAATACCTCTAGACTATACCATGTGATGTTGCCTTCATATCACTATGAATGTACAAATCACGTTACACTGGAGTTATAACCTTGATTTTGTTCATTGGACATTGTGATGCATTATCGATGATCAAATTAATAAATTCTATAAATGAAGATGATGCTTAGTGTGAAACAATTGTTCACTTATGTATTATTATACAAATAGTTCCCAATCTAGATATTTTAGAGCTTGTACTTTAAAATGTTGTTTTAAATCATGATGATCATTACCAAATGATAATCATTAAGTGATGGCAACTTGGCATATATTGTTTTCAAACGCAAAGTGCCTTGACTCCGTCTGGTTTACATGTAAGCAGATCACAGGAACATTTAAAGACCAAACAAATATTCAAGTGGGTGTGTGTGGCTCCAATAAAAGGGGGTAATGGAATCAATCTATCGGTTAGATGACTCCAAGAGACTGCAGCACCATCAAAGTCAATAACCCACAGAGCAGAGTGTTCAGTTAACCGCACAGGAAACTTTGGGATATAAAGGGAAAAATAAAAGAGGTGATGAAAATTAAACGCCGCCCATGGAAATAAAGATGTGAAATGATTTAATGCCATCCATGCAAATATAAACCAGGTAAAAGAAGAAACCATGCACACTTACATGGGAGTTAAAACAAAACTAAATAGCAATGGGATTAAGTCTTGAATTTTTATTAATCATTTGAACGAGTTTTGCATTGCTAGCATGAAATGAAAGCTAAAAAAAATTAAGATAGAATTATCTAAAGCTCTAATCAGTCAACTTCATAAGATCTATCAACAGTGGCATAAATATTGGTATTAACAAATTCTGAAATACAACAAATACACACATACTGGGAATGAAATCCATTAAGGATGACTGCTTAAAAGCTAAAACTATGACTAATAACCTTGTTCTAGTTAAAGAGCATGCTTCTCAGATTGGCAACGATGAGCACCATAATAAACCTATCAACAGAGGAAAATCACAATGAAGCAACCAATGGACAAAAGATGAATGGAAAACACAAAATTCTATGAGCTCCAAGAAAATCTTATAATGCGATAGAAAATGATCCCAAGGCCACAATGCAGTTGGTTACACCCTTCTTATATCAACTGGTGGAGGCATGACTTGTTGATCTAACCACTCTGTTTCTTAATTGTCTCTTGATTTTGAGAAGGTTGTAAAAAAAATTTCCACTGTTATCAATCTTTGATTGAATTCAGTTGCACGGTGGTCAATTCTGATTGGTCCATTTCTAACAGTGAATGCAACTAGTAGATCTCAGGTTGTTGAGTTGTATACAGCTGATTTGCCAGCTGGTTACTAGTAAATGGTAACTAACCATTTCGGAACTTCCACAATAAAATCCTCAATTAGATACTTTTCTTGCTGAAAATTCTCTGCATTAGATCCTCTTCTTGCTCGAATTTCTCTGCATTCTCTTTCTCAATTTTGTTAATCATTTCAAAAAATTCATTTCTCTTAATCATCTCAACATACTTGTTACTTTTAATTTTTATTTGATCTTCACTAAATGGTCTAGGAAACTTGTTCAGTTTTTAACAGATTCAATCAGCCCTGGTGTTATCAATCTGTAAAACAATTTCAAGAAAAAATTCCTCTAGATTGTTGCAAATGGTATCCATAACCTGTAGATTGCTGACGTGGCCAGGTATAACTGTTTTAAATGGAAGTTTGTAATCATTATAATCTTTATCAGTCATCCTCAAAATTAATATCTCCATTTGTCCAACATTGATTTTATTTCCTGCACCTCTTTCATTTCCTTCTTATGAGTCTACACTGATTGCTCCTTAAATCTTCATAGCCTGTGCCTGCCTATATATACTGCATACATATCCAGCCAACTTTTCTTTCTCCCCTTCTTTTCAGCAAAGCAAGAAACATCGACTTTGCTATTTAAATTGTCTTCTTAATCCATACCTCCTTTTATTTCCATGAGGTGCTATGACTCCTACATATGACGCATACATGGTTGTCGGTTTCTTATTAGCTTCTTCTGTTCTTGTGACAGGATTTTTTTGCATCGCCAAGACTTGTTTGCTATAGGCATGAATGATTATCAATATTATCTAAACCTCTTTAAGGGTATATTTGACTATGATCAATTATGTTTTTCCCCACTTTTCTCATCTCTGGGTCAAGTGCTGTAAGCAAAGCCTGAGAATTACCTTTTGGAGTTCCTTGTGGTTATGAGGGTATTTACACTGTGGCAGTGAGCATTTTAACTTGGCTATCCCTCTCTATTGATTTCAACACACACCTTCTTGTCCGCCTCCTCATCATCTCAATAGAACACTCATCTTCTTCAATCACTTGTTTAACAAGTGCAGCATCATTCTAACCCCCTTCTCCTTTGGACTTCGAGCATTTCATTGTATTTTCTTTTCTTCCTCATGATATGAGATTGGTGGAATGCAAATGTTAGTTTACCTGTAAGAGATTTTTTATCACCAACACCATTCCTATTGTTCGGACTCCAGAGTTTGTTGAGTCCCAACATTAGTACCTGTCTGATTGTTACTACCTTCATGTTGTGTGTCCTAAGCAACGCTCTTTCCTTTATTGTTATTTTTGGGCCTGCTGGCAGCAGATACGTGAGCATCTTTGGGGTGTGTTCGGTTCGCATTTTCTTCCTCGTCTGTAGGTTTATCTTTAGATGAAACTTGATATGCATTAGATAACATGCCAGAACTAGGTGTTGCCTCGAGTGCTTCTACGTAAATTCTTTCCTACTTGTCCTGAAGGAATATTAGATATGACTCTACAATGTGAGGGACTGTGGGATTGTTCGTATCTATTTTTGCAGATTCATTTTGTATATGTTCTTCAAAGCTAACCACTTCATTAAATTGTTGTTCTTGCTTTTGCAAGCCATCTTCTGAAGACTCTACTTAAAATTCGGCTTCTTCTCTTTCCTAGGATGTATGACAGGAGGAAGGGTTTTGAATTTCACTTTTCTGCATACTACTTTCTCCATCATAGGGTTGGTTGACAACTTGATACTGTTTTCTTCATTATATTCATAAATTGAAGAATTGAATTCATAAATGTCTAATAGTTCATCATTATCTCACCCTTAGCTGTCGTCTTCTTGATAGAATAGCCCTCCTACTTGATCCCTTCACATAGAGACTTTATATAGATATCTACATTGTTCTCTAGATTTTGGACACATCCTCTTTGAACGGTTTAAGTTCTTTTCTAAAAATTATTTTTGTGTATGCTCAAACAACGAAGCTGCATATACCATCTGGGTCATATGTTTTGTATCTTATCCTTCACAATCTTAGCTTTACAGTGCTTTCTTCCAAGCTTTCATCCGTTGCTTACCATTCTTCTCATCTGCCTGACTTGTGTGATCCTTCCAATTCCACTGAACCAGATTGCCTTGAGAATCTATACAGTGAGAGGAATTTGAAAGATAACTGGGGATCTACAATGAAGGCTGAGTAGAACAAAATAATCTAGAATATATTTAGTAGAACTCAAAAAAATTATGTCTATAACCGTTAAAAATAGAATTGTCCTCTGAAGATAACCTATTCAACTACATATGGTATAACAAATTATAAAAGTCCGGGATAATTTGGGTTATAAAATAGTGAAACCAAACCTGCAACACTCTTTGTCTTCAAGAACCATTCAACTTAATTGCAGAACACCAATCAAGTACAATAGACTTTGCAATCTTCAATTAGGGAAATTTTCAAAAGGTCTCACAATTCGGAAAGACAATGGCATGGGCTAGGAAAGAGTAATATGAAATTTATGCATGCAAACAAAGTGGGTACCTAATATATTCCAAAACACAACATAAATAATGGCAACATATCAGACTCAAAGATACTAGTGTTACCTGTTGCAAGGACTCTGGCTGGAATAGTAACATATTTCACCATATAACAATTGAAATGCTGGCAATCAAAGCAAGGTTCAATGTGACCCTCTGACCCAGGAAAATTTCCTTCAGATGCAAGAAACTCTTTTAGAATAGCAGGTAATCATCCTCCCTCTTATTATACATCTCTAGCCCTAGCTTAAAAGGAAAGCTTCTCTTTGTAGGAAAGATGCCTAACATTTCTCTTAGACTATGTTGGTCAAGCCTACAAAAGACTTGCTTGAGGACTGTTTGGTAGAGGAATCATACCTTTCTGCACACCACACTACAAAACCAAGGCATGGCCACACATCTACAAGGCAAAGATTACAAAACTTGATCTTTGGCAGATTATTACTCTGCAGCCCAGTTTCCATGTAATGTCTCAAGCCCTCAATTTTGTCATAAATGATATAAATTTTGTGAACTCCATGTGCAGCAGGTGTCTCTCTTACTCTGTCAAAGGATGAAAGTGAATATGTACCTTGATGGTTAACTTGGCCCTTTTTAACGTCCGGGTGCTTGGGTGCTTGATGGCTCATGGTCCTTGACTTGATTTCATCATTCTGCTTCAATTCTGCTAAACAAAACATACCAGTTTGGATACAGATTCTGTCCAGGGGCAATATTGGGGTCAAATTTGGGGAATCAAAGTTTAATAAACCTATTGGTGGTCATAATGATTTCGTGGTTGCAAAATGCCTTGACAATTTTAAAAAATGGGCTTCATCCTCTTGCAACTGATGCAATAATATTGAATATGGATGTGCAATACGTGACATTTCTTTTCATCCTCGAGAATTCCACTTGGACCATTTTTTATTGACTTGGAATTTGGCCACATTTTGAAATTACAGCTAACTTGACGGAGATGTGGCTCATTGCCACTTGGATTGCCACCCAGCTCACTTCAGTTGATCCAACAAAAAACCACCTGGATGGTTGGATTCACTACTTCATCATATATTACTACTTGAGGAAAAAATTTGAACTTAGAAAATATTGCTTTATGCCTTTTTTCACTTTGCAACTTCAAAATTATAAAGTGTAGAAGTGCAAACTCTTTTTAAATGTATATGCCACTTTTAAGCTAACTTATCATTCACTTTGATATGACTCATGATTTTTATCCCTTTGTCTCTTATAATCTTGAATAGAAACTTATGTGGGGCTAACTGACAAAGACAAATTTGCTTGTTATGTATCAGCTACCAGATCAATCTATCTCCCATGTGGATAATGGATCCTGCTAGTCAGTTATCCAGCTTCAACACCTTTCTTAGCTTCAAGACTCACAGATTTGTGTTTGGATCCATCAATCCTAACTTATAATTATCTTCTCACTTAAAGCCTGCAAATGAACTTTATCCCTTTTGAAGCCCTTGAATGTTATTTTGTCTGTCTTTGCCCTACCAGCTTCCAAATTGATTAGTTTGGAGCCATGATTTTGTACCCTCAAGGATTTTAACCATAGTCATTGATGCTTTTGCACCTTTACAGTTTCAAATCTTCCTTATTGGACATGGATTTTGGATGCAAAAGTGGGATTTAGATCCATAAGCATACACCTCTTCAACTCAACTAATTTGAAATTTCACGATCTTATAAATAAATATATGACATCAGGCTAGCTTATCTTAGCTCCATTTTCATGCATTACTTCATACTCCAACTGAAATCTCTTTGAAATCCATTTGAACATATATGGAATCATTATCAGCTCTATTTTTTGCCCACGTGTACCATGAACATATGCACAGCTTAAGTTTATTATGTAGCATCTACCTATTCACTGCTGATTCCTAAGTAGTTTCTGAATATTATTTAAGTGATCATTTTATTTCAACAGAATACCCTCCTACAGATTACCACTTCTACGAAACATGTCTCCAATGTTCTTGAGCATCTGTTTTCTACTCCCTATAGTCTGATCCAGACTTGTTAATATTTGTTTCATTAGCAGACATCTAAAATTTCAGAATCACCCAATGCATACCTGTATATTGAGAGAAAAATCTGCTGAATAGTTGGCACTCAAAATGGTGCACATCCAAGCACCACCATATGGTAAAAGGACAGGACTTCGATTATCATGTTGGATATAGTGGGATTTAGAGCAGCGGCTTCATATCCTAATTTCCGGCCATAAGAAGCCACTGAGAAAGTATCTTTTCCACATTTTATGTTCTCCACATGTACCACCTGGCACTACAAAGCTTACGCTAGTTATGTGGTCACTGGTCACATAGATTAAGCATCTTGTTTTGGGCATTTGTTAGGTTTTTTCCCTCTCATAAACCCTAGATAAAATAGCGGCAGTATAAATCATGGAATCAGAAAACAGCAGAAATGCCACTTCTGCATCCAAAAATCAAGATGCTGGTAACTTTTCTGCATAATCATATCAGGTGTCTTCATGAAAACTTGCAAACCCTTCAAAAATCTGAGCTGGAGAGTGCTCTTTTTCTGAATCTTCAGCTCTCACATAAAGTTTCTCATCCCATTACCCCTTGCTGTGTTATAGTTATTTCAGAGGAAGATTCAGATGGAGTTGTGGTTATTCTGGAGAAGGAGAAGCAAGTTAGTTATGTCCAAAAAAATTTAAGCCCTATTTGTTATTTAAGATAAGACAATTGTCCTTTGAAAATCTATATGCTCTTGCTTGACTTTGTGGTACAGCTACAAAAATCCTGTTACATGACAGCAGTCCTTATGGGTTCCCTTAGTCCTTCGAAAGACCTTCATATATGCTACTAGAAAGAGCAACGCACATAGACTGGGTGAATAAGGAAGAAGCTCTGTGGAAACAACCCCTCAATGGAACCGTACACGACACTCTCACATCATACAGCTCTGTAACAGGGGTGTCCAAATAGCTAACTTGGTAACTAGTATGAGACAATGAGATCAAGCATCATAGGTGGATTTGCAGTATCATTGTATTGGACTTCACGCATTGAGATCTGAATTGTGCATTTTGTTTGGTTTCTCCTTCCATGGCTATCTTAGACTCTCAGTTGGGGTTTAAATATTTAGGCATGGGGAGGGAGAATGATCCAGGAAACCCTCCATTTGGGATTTATTCTTTCAAGCATTTTGATCTCCAAATTGTCTCTTGCTATTGTCAATATGGTTTGCAGTTCTGAGCATCAGTATGACCTTTCTATTTGGCAATCTTTGTTTTCTTCAGTGATAAACTTGTCGGTAAGATTGGCATGTATAGCTTTATAAGTAGAACAGCTGTGTAAATGCTTATTTCAAGGCTCAGATTTAGATAATAGTGAAGATTTTTCGGGTTTCATACTCCTTTCTATTTTTCTGTCCATGCTTGAAGCAATCAGTCTTAGCTTTAGAGGATAGAAAAAGCAATTGAGTCTAATACCCATCAGTGAAGTGATTTTGGTTTTGAGTTTTCCACTTCCCTGTTAAATTGGGAGTGTCTTCCAGTCTCAGAAAGGTACAATGGCCATCACTGATTTTGGGGTCTGGGGTCTGTTACCACTTACCCCCAGCTATCTTTAGCATAAAAAGGAATGTTATGCAAAAAAACTTACTTGTTTTGAATGTAACAATCAAAAATAATTGATAGAAGTGTTAAATAAAGAATGTGTATGCACATGATTGGGCACATAGATGTTTGTAGCCTTTCTTGTTGTTTATTTGGTGTAATTAAAGCAATTTTTGGCTGTCTCACTTTCCATATGAACAACTTAAACTGGTATGCAGTTTCCATTTTAAAACAGTATTGTTCCAATAGATGTCTTTCTAGGCTTGTATATTCCTTTGCAAGAGAAACCTTAAAGAGCATGCACATCTTAAAGCTACCTATACCTTAAGGTGTTGGAATTGTTTATATATATGTTTTCACTTGCAAGGAGTCAATTACTGGCTTTCGCTACAACCTCCAGCCCGGGCATGTAATATTATCTGTCAAAAGGTCCTAACAACTTGGATACTTCTGAGTTTTAAAACATGATAGTTAGACTATATTAAGGAAAAATAACAGCTTTCTCAGCGCAGTACATTCAAAATAGATAACAGTTGAATTTGGTCTTTGTAAAATGTTGCAAATACATTAAGTTTCCAATCCCAGTTATTCATTGTGAATCGCATTTTGCCAAGGAATATTTTTTCTGTTTCCATGTAAATTAATTCCCTATAGGTCATATGTTCAGCCAGGAAAATTACACTACTTGCAAAATGCCGCACATTAACAAAGCAAACTGCGAGTGTGCAGAAAACATGCAGAATCGATGAAGGCTGGGTACACAGCGCCTTGTCTACCTTCTTTTTGTCCAAATATATACTAATTCTCAAAAAGCCTATCAATACTCACTTGAGTTGTCTCTCTAGACAGACATTTCAATCCGCCAAGTCACTATGTAAAGCCTTATAAATTAACTCAGATAATCGTTCTGCCAGTCATTTTAACAATAGAAAAATCCATCCAGGAGTGAACATTTCATCTACACAAGCTTTTAAGTTTTCAATTGTTTGGCACGGTAACAACTGCAAAGATTATATGCAGAACTCATAGTTTCCAGTGTTGTGGGAAGCTACAATTCATCATTTTGAGGTGGAACGAGACACAATGATTCCCAATTTACTGCCCAAATCATCTTGCATTCGGATCTAAAAATCTTTACAAATTCACGAACATGAACCGTGAAAACCTATTATTCCTAATAAAAACAATGATCAATCTACGCCATCTCAAACTAGAAAATTGAATTGCAATTTCTATGGTAACTGACAATTCACAAGTAAATCAATGAACATCATCGTCATATACTACCTGAACAGTCCGCTATATGAAGTTGTGCTGGGAGAGGGATAACAATGGCAATGGCACCAATGTTTCTACAAAGTGATAACAATTGGGAAAGAGAGCTTCCTTCGTAGACAAGATTTCCTACTTCTCTATTCAGTCTTGGTGGTTTTATATTTTATCACTAAATAATTATAAAGAATTATTTAGATTTTTATTTTGGGGATGTTTTTTATAAAATAGATCTATATATTAGTGCACACTATTACAAAATTCAGATGGAATGGCATCAAACCTAAAGCTTTTTAAATTGATTCAAGTTTGGGTGATCAAAGTATTAATGTATCATGCAATCTCAAAAGCATCACTAGACTTTAAAAAGGAAATAGGTAGACAAAGTATAACATATCAAGTTTTAAACATAAAAATAAGTAAGAAATAAACAAGAGTTATAAAAACTAGTGATCGAGGGAAGGTCCATATCATCAGTTTTGGAACCCTAGCCTCCATCGAGCATATCCTCTAGTTCAGTTTTATGAGTGGTCATTCTCTATATGATATTTTTGGGTGTAATGGTGATTGCACTTTTCCCCTCTATTTTAGACTCACGTTGACCCATTTGTCTCATATGTTGTCCCATATGCAATGACTATTTACAAATGGCATGTTTTTGCATAAAATTTGTCAATTAATTAGAGCCTTGACTAACCCTGACTTTAATCATCCTAAGGATCTGGAACCAAGTGAAAGGAAATATGAAAACAATTTCCCACTTAATCCTACAAGGAGAGTGTTACAAGTTATGTGGTCTATACAAATTTCAACAATATTTTATGTAATCTTACTTTTTCCCAACAATAAAAATGAAATAAATGTAACCTGATTATTTCACCAATAGAAATAAAAGTATGTTACAATTTATTTAAGGAATAAAAAAACATGTAAATATTTGGAACATTAATAAAGCACAAAAGCCACAATATTTAATCATGAAAATAATATGAATAGTAGATAATGAGATTTATAACAGTGACCAAAAATGGCAAATTAACACAGGGAAATATTAAATTATATTGCCTTGGAATAATATGTATCGTAATAGTTTCTCAAGAGCTGCTATCCCGCACACAAAGGTAGGGTTACAGGTCCTGACTTTTCTAGCACAGACACCCCCGGAGGAACAGGGTCTTGCACAGAACCAAACTTGCCTTCACGACATAAACTTAGCCCTGGCCAGGACACTCTCGGGTGTAAGTTGTACCCTGAGTTGGACACACACTATGTGCCCCTTCTCCCAATGTTTAAATGCCATCTAGAACCCAAACCTTCACTCTAGTGTGTCTTCTAATTTCCGTATTGCTCTTTCCTTTTTTCCTTTTTCCTTCTTCTTTCTTCCTATTTCAATTAACTTACAGGTTTATATAATATTCCAAGGGTGGCTACAACACTAACACCCATTCACAACAACCATAATAATAATCTTTAATTAAATTTTACATTCTTTTTTTCTCTTCTTTTTTTTCCGTGGGGAAAAAAGTCCCATAACATTTTACCATAGTAATAGCACTTAAGAAATAGCATAAGAATAGAAGAAATAAGAAGAACAAAAATAACCACAAAAGAGGGGGACATTCATATATCTTGAGAAAAAACTACAAAGGAAAAAACCTAGCCATCAAAGCACCAAAATCAAATGAAATATCAGCAACAACAAGGTTATAAACAATGTCAAGCTTTGAGCTTCACAAGAGATCAACACTCTAAACCTAAAAGAATTTTGACAACATAACCCTACAAAAACATGGTTACTACATCTCCATCCCAAGCCCTATATATTTAGGCCAAGGAGACCCAAGTAACCGAGAATAGTTTTCCAAAAGGTTCCATGGGCTTAAAACCATGAGTCACAGACTAGTCAAGGTGGTCCATATTCAACCCATGCACCCCGTGTTTCAAAAGTAACTCTTCCCAACATAGAATGTAACTCTAGTTTAACTAGTTTAACCCCTATGACCAAAGGGTCCAAGTTCTCCAACATGAGGCAATAAACACACTTACACACATCTTACACATGGCTATAAATAACTTGTCAAAGATGCTAATCATAGACCACTAAGTAACCCCCCAACTCAATGACTTATTACAATCATCATGTAATTCCAATGATGTGTTGGAGAGTCCCAACTATGGAATCTCAAGATTCCATCGAAGTGGGACACCCTTTTCCATGTGGACTCATTATTTTTATATTGGAGAAAGGTTACAAATATGGCTTAATAGAGAATCAAAATATAAAGTCATCATAACAACAAAGATTCACAAATCTTATGGGGTCATCATTTATAATATTACAAATATTAAACAGTTAGAGTAAACCTAGGACTTGGAAGGTGTACAACATACCTAATCCCCTAATCCTAAAAATCTCCCACTTGGTGTATACATTACAAGAATCATAAGGGGTACTGAACATAGTGAACTAAATGCTAGGGGTCTATAAGCACTAAAAAGATGCTGGGACCTACATGGTAATCCTATGATGAGCTATAATCCTAAACACATACATGTAAGTGTGTATATATGACCTCTCAACAAACATTCTTCTTGGCAACACATGAATTAGATTTCCCTTCTTCATCATTTCTCTTCTAACCCTAACCAACTTGTGAAACCATGTTCCTTCTTTATTCCCCCTTTTGTCGCCATTTCATCTTCTTCACTTTTTGGCCTTGTCAACATGGCCTACAAGTGTCGTAACATGGGAATTTCATCTTCCCTAAGTCCATCTCATTTGTTTCAAACCTCTAGAGGCCTCCATTTGACCTTTTGGACCTATCCCCATTTTCAGTTTTTGCCTAGCTTTTGTGAGGACCGCCCTTTTTACTTCTGTTGTTATGACTATTTACATTACTGTTATTGTTACTTTATATATTTGTGGGATAGCAGTTCCCGGAATTGTCAAACTATTAAACTTTATTATGATTTCGGAAAAAACTAATTGGGTGATGTTTGGATAAGTTTACATTTCAGAAAAGTTAATTAGGTGATGTTGAAAAATTGTAATATGATTTCATTTATGTTCATTGGAACTATGTCATGATAATGCATGTTTATAAGTTGCTTCGACTATGATGATTATATGTGGATACTGATCTTGTAATTTAGTGTGCAGGATTTACTAATCGAACCATAGATTTCGGAGATCATTCCGCACCTTGTTATTGTTATCCCCTGTTAAGCCAACCTGGTTCCACGAGGAACCAAGATCTTTCTGTGTTTGATGTGATGTTGTAATGTGGTCTTTCGTATGGTCGAGTGGGTTTGGTTACCTTCTTGTAACAATATTTTATGATTTGTGTTGTAAAAAGGTTGAATTTGAATTCTTTATTTTATTTAAATCTTTGAGGCCTTTTCATGTGCTTTACCTTAACCATGGGTGTCCTGGATGGGTTAAAGTTGACCCTGGGTTATACCCCATGGGTCCAGGGGCACATTTGGCATGGGTAACCCTTGAGTAACCTCCATCTAGTCATCTTAACTTCCCCCTGAAGTTAAGTGACAAAAATTGGGGTATGGGGGGGGACATGATGGGATTGTACCAACACCCAACCCATCCCTCTTCAATCCCCAAGGTTAGAGATGACTACAAACCCATCCATTATTGAAGGATTGACTTGAAGTCACCTTCTCCATTAGTGAGATTCCCCCATGTGTAGTGGGGCCATCCATGTGAAGGAGGGAAGAAGAGGCATGGGTCACCTGTCTTTTACTCCTTTAACTCCTTTTATTTCTCCCATGCGTAAGAGAAATGACATGAGGAGAGGGATAAGGAGTACTCTAGGGATGGGTGAGTGACATAAGCCACCAGGACAGAATAGTGGTTTTGGGGGAGAGTGAGGAGGTGACAAGTGTCACCTCCCCATTCCTCTAAACAGAAAAGAAATTGGGTTATTTGTTTTCAATTTTGGGAGGAGAGGGAGTTAGTGGAATTTTGGGGAGAGTTTTATTATTATTGTCAGAGAATAGGAAAGTCAGCTGGGAGGAGAGAAAAGAGAGAGAGGAGTTGTTGGCTAAGGTGGGAAGAGAACTCAGTGGAGCTCTGCATCAGTTTCATTCCAGGAGGGCTTTGTAAGGTTGGTTTGGTCTTTACCTTTCTTCCGTATATCTGAATGTGTATGTAAAGTGTGTGAAAGATGATTATTTGTTTGTGTTTTAGATGTGTTTTCTGTGGGGTTTGTTGTCGGGTTGTTTGACAGAGCTTCTCCCACTTGGGAGAAATGCTCATCAAGTTTGGGGTAGGGGAGGAGAGATCCTCCTCGGGTGCATACGTGTTTTCATCTTTTGGGATGTTGAAAGCCTTGAGGGCATGTATCTGTGACTGTATCTTTGACTTGAGAGTCAAATGCAGATTTCTTAAAAGAATTTGTGATCAAACTTGGTTTGAGGCCAAGGGAAATTGTGTTGGTTAAATTATCTGTAAGGGTGACACTCTGGAGTCAAGTGTGTCCACTCTCCTGCCCCTTATGAAACTCACTGTAGTTGAGTTTCTGTGTTGTGTAATTTACCACGGGTGTTTGTGTGCTTTGGGTTTGTTGTTGTCCCTGTTGTGAAGTGGAGTGCTTGAGTTACCCAGGTGTGAGTATGGTCTCCCTAGCTCGGGGGTGACCCTCTTGCGGGTCTACGGAAGGGAGGAGAGCTAGATGAGTGGTGTTTTCTTCTTTGTTTGTCTTTGATACGCAGGTTTTCTCTGGGAGCTTCTGGTTGGATTTGGAGAAGTTATATTTATGAAGAAATAGTATATTCTTCCTTGTCATGAGAATTAGATCATGTTCATTTCATAAGAGTTGAAGAGAGAGCACCTCTCTTGATATTGTTGTAATGTATTGTCACCCTGGGAGTGAAGGAAATAACCTCCCTAATCATGTTATTGGAAGTGACTGTTACTTAGTTGTTACATAACTTCTTTTGTAAGTTGGTTGGGAGAAGGAAATCCTTATCTTTCATCTGGTTAAGGGTAGTGAAATAGTTGTTCTTATTGTATTGAGTATGATGTAACTAATTATCTTGAATTTCATATGGAAAGTTTGAAGTTATAAAGAAAGTCTTACTGTATTAAATGTGTTAGTGAAAGGAAGAGATCTTTACAATCAAATCTGAGCCGGTTTGTAATTATAAGGATTGATTGGATTAATTAGTTGAAAGGTCAGTTTTATAAGTTTAATGTTATAATGGAAAAGACAGTTTTAAATGTTTAAGTTTCTCTTCATAAATAATGTTTTCGGTTATTTTGTGAAGTGTAGAGAAAGTCCATTATATATTTACTTGTCCAAAAGTTGAAATGGACATTGATTAATTGTAGAAATAAACTGATTAAAACTTCATTTCTTAGGTGTATATATATATATATAGTCGTTATTGCATTTCTTAGATGATCATTTTACAAAATATAAGAAACAGAATAAATGGTTTAATTTGAGAAAATGAAGTGGTATATATATATATATATATATATATATAATAATTGTTATTTAATTATCATTAAAACAGAAACTGAATATATTATTGAGTTTGAGAAGACGAAATGATACTATGAAACTGAAATATATATAAATATATATATATATATACTATTTATTATATCTAACATTAAATATTAATAAAGCAAATTAAACTCATGAAAATTTGAAATAGAAATTCGCGGAGCGAAACTTAAGGTCACTGTGTGTTAAAAAAAAAACACAGTCGAAAACATTTTATGGTGGGCAGTGGGGAGTGAATCCCCACCGCAGTGTTTTGTTTTATGTCTTGAGGTGTGGGGAGGGGCGGAGCCCTGCCCACACCCCACATTGTGGGATGTGGGCGGGGCTCCGCCCCTCCCCACATCCCCCTGCCTTTACACCCCGCGGAGCTCAAACTCCGCTGTCACGCAGTCCCCGCCGCGCCCTTCGCACTGCGACCTCCGCGGAGCCTCCAGCTCCGCCACCAGCTATGCTCCCCGCCACCTTAAGCGTGGTCCTCTCTGCTGCGGCCGAGCCTGCCTCCGCCCACCTCTGTCCATTGCAGCCTCCGCCGCCATGCCTCTTCCTCCCCTGCATACAATATAAACTCTCATCTCAATAATAAGCATTTAGGGTTATATATATATATGTATGTATATATATGTATGTATGTATGTATGTATATATATATGTATGTATATATATATATATATATAAAGACAAAAAAAAAACAAATAGAAGATTAATCTTAGATTAATAGAAGGGTAACTTAATAAGATAACTTAATAATTGCAATATTAGTAATTATAATAAACAACAGTAATTTAAAATAGGAGAAATGTAATTAAGTATATGTATGTTTATATATATATACGATCTTATATATATATATACATATAAATATATCGTTACATATTTATAATTGTTTTTTTTTAAATGAATACGATTTTCAGAGAGGCCATTTTCTCTTAATGTTAATAAGAGAAAATAAAATTATAAGTTAACGAGAGCGAAAAGGGATATACTGTATTACTCCGGAAAGAGTTTCTCGGAAGTTTCAATTACCAACGTAATTCCATAACCGGGAAAATGAAGAGGAAAATTACACGTCACCTTGCTTAAAGGATCACTGGAAATAAACTTAAGAAGCCATCACAGACATTCCATGTGAGGCCATTTTAATCTCAACTGTAGTAAACGTCCACATAAGTAAACCTGTAAGAGAGTCAGAAGAAGAAAAAGTAACATTGGAAAACACAGCGGAGAAAATGCGCGGCATTTCCCACATGGGATAAGAGAACTAAGTTGATGGACCCTCCTGCCAAAATTTGCTTAGGAACAAGTTTAATTAATACAAACGAAGAGGAGATACTTAGATCGGAGAAGACTAGGAGACCGAGTCCAGCGAAGTAGTAAACCAGCCTATGTGACCTGGATCATCCGGAAGTTAGGTTTAATGTCAACAATAGATACAGTGATAACCCTGATTGATGTCCAATATGAAGAAAGGACCGGATAAACATAAAGAAAGCATAGAAAACGAAAGAGAGAGAGACCGAAATATAAACAAACTAAATTATCAGAGAAATAATTAAGGTAAGCACGATAAAAATACAATCAAAATTAAGACCCAGAGAAAAGGGAAGAGAGAGCAAACGAACCACCTTGTTGAGAATGCTAAGTCGAAGGAGGAGTATGTTTCAGGAAGCAAGAGAGGAGACAGACAACCGCGCCTTGCTGAAAAAAATGCTTAAATAGGGAGATCACGAGTCGGTTTAGTCGGAACAAGGCGTCGTGGGAAGTTGTTAATCTATCAGTGAACCACGTGCGTAAAATAGTGTTGAGTAATTCCCACTTACGCCGTAAGGCGTTATGCTGTCGAAATTTAGCCGAGATTTAGATTTAGGAACCCTGATATTTTAAACCTAGTAGTGATGTTAACGGCGTCGTAGAGACCCCCTTGTTAGTCTGCTTGCGTCTCGTTGCACGCAATTGTACTTGTACCCCGTTGACAACTGTAGTGTTTTCGCCTTGAACGAACACCACCGAGCATGCTTACGCATGAGAGGGGGTTTTTAGGGAAGCGCAAGAAAATTTTTGATGTTTCGTGTCATGACCACATGACGGATGTGGCTATGACACGTGTGATGTGTGTTGAGACCACATGGAAAATGTGGGCATGACATACGGCGTCGTAGAGACCCCCTTGTTAGTCTGCTTGTGTCTGGTTGCACGCAATTGTACTTGTACCCCGCTGACAACTGTAGTGTTTTCGCCTTGAACGAACACCACCGAGCATGCTTACGCATGCGAGGGGGTTTTTAGGGAAGCGCAAGAAAATTTTTGATGTTTCGTGTCATGACCACATGACGGATGTGGCTATGACACGTGTGATGTGTGTTGAGACCACATGGAAAATGTGGGCATGACATTTGGTATCAGAGCCAAGTTTAAACACTGGGCGTATTTGGGCACGTTATTATTCCGCAACTTTGGCTAATTAGTTTCTACCTTGTTTTGTAGGATGCCTCCCCGTGTTCGACGAGCGCGGTCACGCCACACAGCGTCGGTCGAGGTGCACACCGATTCCTCAGCTGAGGGACTAGCACCCGTAGTTACAGCAGCACCACCTGCACCACCTGAACCACAAGCACCACTAGTACCACAGGCGACACCAGTATTGGATATAGGTCCACAGATCTTACAGGCATTGCAGGCTATGTTAGATAGGTTACCGCCAGTGATTCCTGAGCCACGTGTAGAGCCTCGTGTTGATTCGCGAGAGGAGCCACATAGGGAGCCACGTGCCGAGTCACGTATTGAGCCACGTAAGGAGCACCGCGTTGATCCACTAGAGGTGCCACGTGTGAAGCCTTTCGTTGAGATTCTCGACACAACAATAGAGGAGGTAGGGTCAGCTTTCCGTGCACGGAGCAGGAGTCCTCCGAGACCTTTGAGACGAGATGAGAACCAGAGGGCAGAATAGGTTCATCATGGATTGTATGAGGATGGTGTGGAAGAGCCAGTTGTGAGACTTAGAGACAGAGGGGACCCCATCAGAGATCTACTTAGGCTCAACCCACCCACCTTCGCAGGTGCTACAGAGGGAGCTGTGGCCGAGGCTTGGCTGATTAGTTTAGACAGGTGTTTCGCGTTGCGACCATATGGAAGCAACACGAAAGCACGAGTGGCAGTCCACCTTCTGAGGGATGTCGCAGCTACCTGGTGGCGCACAGAGGAGTGCAAGCGCCGACTTTCCGTAGAGACACTCACATGGGACACCTTCATAGAGCGCTTTAATGCGCGATATTTGTCAGAACATTACAGACAGCGCAGGATCGATGAGTTCCATGATTTACAGCAGAGGGGACTCACTGTTACTCAGTATGAGAGCCGATTCATTGAGCTTTCGCGTTACGCGGAATACCTCCACGACGAGAAAATCTTAATACGCAAATTTATCAGAGGGCTGAATCACAGGATAGCAGGACCAGTTCGTATGGCAAATCCCCAGACCATGAGCGAGGCTGTTGAAAAGGCCCTTATATCAGAGGAAATTCAGGGACGAGGGCAGAATTCACGCCCGCAGTACCAGGATCGTAATCCCCAACAACAGCAAAACTTTCGAAGGCCTCAAAACACAACACAGAGAGGAGGATACAACTCTTCATCATTATCTCATAGGCCTCCACAGTAGCAGCAACATCAGCAAAAAGCTAAATTTCAACAGAGGGGTCAGGGAGGACAGAATCGTGGATGGCAGCAGCAGGGTACACGCAGAGATCAGAGACAGCAAGGTTCATCGGTAGGACCCGCGAGGTCCCAGCAGTCTTACAGAGGCTCACAGGGGTCTACAGGACGGACTGGGCAACAACAATCGGGCAGAACACAGTCAGGGCAGTTATAGGTTAGAGGACCATGTTATGTGTGTGGTGGGGCAGGGCATCTGGCTAGAGAGTGCCTGCAGGGATTTACAGCAGGGGGACAGCCCCGATCAGGAGGATCTGAGCAGACCGTAGGTGACGTGGGCAGATCCCACCACATGTTTGCAGCGGTTGATAACCGCCAGGCCGATTTCCAGGCTTCCGTCATCGAGGTAGCAGGTACGATTGGAGACTTTCCCATCTCGATCCTTTTTGACTCAGGAGCTACTGACTCCTTTTTGTCTACTACGTTAGTGGAGCATTGCAGGCTGGTGGCTTCTAGGCAAGACATTAGGTGGGAAGTTGAGTTGGCCTCAGGGGCTAGGATGTCAATAGATACCTTGGTTAAAGACTGTGAGATCACATTGGGATCATTCACCACAACATGTGACCTTAGGATTATGCCGTTAGGATCCTACGGTGTAGTTCTGGGTATGGATTGGCTTGCGGCACATAGAGCCAAGCTTGACTGCCGCCAAAGGACGATTAGTTGTTTAGACGATCATGGTTCGTCGGTTGAGATAGTGGGCATTCAAAAGCCCACGGCTGTTCGTATGATATCCGCTCAGCAGCTTAAGCGCTGTATGCGGAAGGGATGTCAGATGCTTGCCATCACGGTCAGTGATAGAGCAGAGGATGAACCTGAGGCTACTTTAGATGATCACCCTGTCCTTAGAGAGTTTGCCGATGTATTTCTGCCAGAATTACCAGGTATGCCTCCACGCAGAGAAGTGGACTTTGACATCGACTTAGTGCCGGGTGCAGAACCGATATCCCGTGCACCCTATAGGATGACTACACACGAACTCACCGAACTTAAACTGCAGTTAGAGGAATTACTTGAGAAGGGGCACATCCGACCTAGCGTTTCGCCATGGGGCGCACCGGTTATCTTTGTGAAGAAGAAGGATGGGTCTCTTCGTTTATGTATGGACTACAGGCAGTTGAACAAGGTGACGGTGAAGAACCATTATCCTCTGCCTAGGATTGACGACCTTTTTGATCAGATGCAGGGAGCCAGAGTGTTCTCGAAAATTGATCTAAAATCTGGGTATCACCAATTGCGCATCACGGAGGCAAATATTCATAAAACAGCTTTTCGAACCAGATATGGCCATTACGAATTCACAGTGGTACCCTTTGGGTTGACGAACGCTCCTGCAGTGTTCATGAGTCTCATGAACGGGGTGTTCCGTACTTACCTAGATCGGTTCGTGATCATATTTCTAGATGACATTTTGATTTATTCACGGACTGAGGAGGAGCATGTGGAACACTTGCGTCAAGTTTTGTAGCAATTACGAGAGCAGCAGCTTTATGGCAACCTGGTGAAGTGTGCCTTCTTCAGGACAGAGGTGCAGTATTTGGGACACATTTTATCAGGCGATGGCATCTCTGTAGATCCATCTAAAATTAGAGCAATTCAGGAGTGGCCGGCACCCACTAACGTGACAGAGGTCAGAAGCTTTATGGGGTTAGCCAGGTATTATCGTCGGTTTGTCAAGGGCTTCTCCAGGATAGCACATCCCATTACTTCCCTTCAGCGAAAAGGGAAGGGTTTCATTTGGACCGAGCAATGTGAAAAGGCCTTTGGAGTCCTCAAGGAGCGTCTTGCTAGTGCTCCTATTTTAGCGGTTCCAGATCCTACAGAGGATTTTGTAGTTTGCACAGATGCATCATTAGAAGGTTTGGGAGCCGTGCTTATGCAGGGTGGTAGAGCGATCGCATACGAATCGTGGAAACTAAAGACACATGAGTTAAACTATCCTACTCACGACTTAGAGCTCGCAACAGTTATTCATGCCTTGGTCCGCTGGAGACACTTTCTCCTAGGTCGACGCTTTGAACTCCATTCGGATCATCATAGTTTGCAGTATATTTTTACACAGCCAAATTTGAACGCCCGCCAACGGCATTGGATGGAATTCCTATGTGAATACGACTTCGATGTCCACTACATCAAAGGGAAGGAGAACGTGGTCGCTGATGCTTTGAGTCGAAGGCGCCACGAGATCCTAACCCTGACCTTGAAGGTGGACTTGAAAGATCGCATCTTACAGCTTCTGCCGGAAGACGAGTGGTTTCTTGAGGTGCAGCAGGCAATACTAAATCAGAAGGCCCTTGAGGGCAAATTTACAGGATATACCCTTGAGTCTGATGATATGCTTCGACATCGGCAGCGCATCTATGTACCCCATGCGGGTAATCTTCGTACAATAATCCTATCCGAGGCTCATAGAGCGCCCTATGCAGCACACCCAGGAGTGAAGAAGATGCATGCTGACTTACAACAGCTTTATCATTGGGCCGGGATGAGGCGTGACATTGCCGAATTTGTTGCTCGTTGCCTGGAATGTCAGAGGGTCAAGGCCGAACATCAGCATCCAGCGGGACTGTTGTACCCACACGAGATACCTGAATGGAAATGGGACACCATTTCGATGGATTTTATCATTGGTCTACCTATGTCCTCACGTCGCCATGATGCTATTATGGTGACAGTTGACAAGCTGACCAAAGTGGCACATTTTTCACCAATATGCACAACGTACAATGCACCATCAGTGGCAAAGGTGTTTCTTGATCAGTTTGTTAGATTTCATGGGGTACCTCGCCGCATTATATCTAACAGAGACTCCGTATTTACTTCATCATTCTGGAAAGCCTTACATCGGGCGTTGGGCACACAGCTCAACTTCAGCTCAGCCTATCATCCGGAGACCGACGGACAAACAGAGAGAGTTAACCAGGTGTTAGAAGACATGCTTCGCATGTATGTGATGGACCATCAGTCTAGATGGGAGGAGTACCTATATCTAGTTGAGTTCGCCTACAATAATGGGCATCATAGCTCGTTGGGTATGCCTCCTTTCCAGGCATTATATGGCAGACCATGCAGAACACCTTTGAGTTGGGATCGGATAGAGGACAGAACGGTCATCGGTCCAGAAATAGTCCAGAATATGGAACAGCAGGTCAGACAGATTAGACAGAGACTTCAGGAAGCTCAGGACAGGCAGAAGAAGTATGTCGATGCTAAGAGGACAGACCGAAGCTTCTCTGTGGGGGAAAGGGTATTTTTGAGAGTGCGACCGCACAAGAGTCCAATCCATTATGGGAAGGGCTCTAAGCTCGCACCTCGATTTGTAGGACCTTTCGAAATCTTGGAGCGGATAGGACCAGTAGCCTATCGTCTAGCCTTGCCACCTAGCCTGTCACATATCCACGATGTATTTCATGTATCAGTTTACGTCAATATATTTCTGACTTATCTCACGTGTTGGATTGGAGTGCTCTTCAGGTAGAGGCAGACGGACAGCTGGCGCTGGAGCCAATTCACATATTGGCTCGTCGGACGCTGGCCCTTCGAGGTCAAGAGCTGGACCAGGTTAGAGTCCAATGGGACCTATACGACGAAGTCACTGCAACATGAGAAGATGCAGAGAGATTGAAGACCCTTTATCCTCACCTTTTTGACGACTTCCAGGAGGAAGTACCGTCTTAGGGGGAGAGGATGTGAGGACCGCCCTTTTTACTTCTGTTGTTATGACTATTTACATTACTGTTATTGTTACTTTATATATTTGTGGGATAGCAGTTCCCGGAATTGTCAAATTATTAAACTTTATTATGATTTCGGAAAAAACTAATTGGGTGATGTTTGGATAAGTTTACATTTCAGAAAAGTTAATTAGGTGATGTTGGAAAATTGTAATATGATTTCATTTATGTTCATTGGAACTATGTCATGATAATGCATGTTTATAAGTTGCTTCGGCTATGATGATTATATATGGATACTGATCTTGTAATTTAGTGTGCAGGATTTACTAATCGAACCATAGATTTCGGAGATCATTCCGCACCTTGTTATTGTTATCCCCTGTTAAGCCAACCTGGTTCCACGAGGAACCAAGATCTTTCTGTGTTTGATGTGATGTTGTAATGTGGTCTTTCGTATGGTCGAGTGGGTTTGGTTACCTTCTTGTAACAATATTTTATGATTTGTGTTGTAAAAAGGTTGAATTTGAATTCTTTATTTTATTTAAATCTTTGAGGCCTTTTCATGTGCTTTACCTTAACCATGGGTGTCCTGGATGGGTTAAAGTTGACCCTGGGTTATACCCCATGGGTCCAGGGGCCCATTTGGCATGGGTAACCCTTGAGTAACCTCCATCTAGTCATCTTAACTTCCCCCCTGAAGTTAAGTGACGAAAATTGGGGTATGGGGGGGGGCATGATGGGATTGTACCAACACCCAACCCATCCCTCTTCAATCCCCAAGGTTAGAGATGACTACAAACCCATCCATTATTGAAGGATTGACTTGAAGTCACCTTCTCCATTAGTGAGATTCCCCCATGTGAAGGAGGGAAGAAGAGGCATGGGTCACCTGTCTTTTACTCCTTTAACTCCTTTTATTTCTCCCATGCGTAAGAGAAATGACATGAGGAGAGGGATAAGGAGTACTCTAGGGATGGGTGAGTGACATAAGCCACCAGGACAGAATAGTGGTTTTGGGGGAGAGTGAGGAGGTGACAAGTGTCACCTCCCCATTCCTCTAAACGAAAAAGAAATTGGGTTATTCGTTTTCAATTTTGGGAGGAGAGGGAGTTAGTGGAATTTTGGGGAGAGTTTTATTATTATTGTCAGAGAATAGGAAAGTTAGCTGGGAGGAGAGAAAAGAGAGAGAGGAGTTGTTGGCTAAGGTGGGAAGAGAACTCAGTGGAGCTCTGCATCAGTTTCATTCCAGGAGGGCTTTGTAAGGTTGGTTTGGTCTTTACCTTTCTTCCGTATATCTGAATGTGTATGTAAAGTGTGTGAAAGATGATTATTTGTTTGTGTTTTAGATGTGTTTTCTGTGGGGTTTGTTGTCGGGTTGTTTGACAGAGCTTCTCCCACTTGGGAGAAATGCTCATCAAGTTTGGGGTAGGGGAGGAGAGATCCTCCTCGGGTGCATACCTGTTTTCATCTTTTGGGATGTTGAAAGCCTTAAGGGCATGTATCTGTGACTGTATCTTTGACTTGAGAGTCAAATGTAGATTTCTTAAAAGAATTTGTGATCAAACTTGGTTTGAGGCCAAGGGAAATTGTGTTGGTTAAATTATCTGTAAGGGTGACACTCTGGAGTCGAGTGTGTCCACTCTCCTGCCCCTTATGAAACTCACTGTAGTTGAGTTTTTGTGTTGTGTAATTTACCACGGGTGTTTGTGTGCTTTGGGTTTGTTGTTGTCCCTGTTGTGAAGTGGAGTGCTTGAGTTACCCAGGTGTGAGTATGGTCTCCCTAGCTCGGGGGTGACCCTCTTGCGGGTCTACGGAAGGGAGGAGAGCTAGATGAGTGGTGTTTTCTTCTTTGTTTGTCTTTGATACGCAGGTTTTCTCTGGGAGCTTCTGGTTGGATTTGGAGAAGTTATATTTATGAAGAAACAGTATATTCTTCCTTGTCATGAGAATTAGATCATGTTCATTTCATAAGAGTTGAAGAGAGAGCACCTCTCTTGATATTGTTGTAATGTATTGTCACCCTGGGAGTGAAGGAAATAACCTCCCTAATCATGTTATTGGAAGTGACTGTTACTTAGTTGTTACATAACTTCTTTTGTAAGTTGGTTGGGAGAAGGAAATCCTTATCTTTCATCTGGTTAAGGGTAGTGAAATAGTTGTTCTTATTGTATTGAGTATGATGTAACTAATTATCTTGAATTTCATATGGAAAGTTTGAAGTTATAAAGAAAGTCTTACTGTATTAAATGTGTTAGTGAAAGGAAGAGATCTTTACAATCAAATCTGAGCGGGTTTGTAATTATAAGGATTGATTGGATTAATTAGTTGAAAGGTCAGTTTTATAAGTTCAATGTTATAATGGAAAAGACAGTTTTAAATGTTTAAGTTTCTCTTCATAAATAATGTTTTCGGTTATTTTGTGAAGTGTAGAGAAAGTCCATTATATATTTACTTGTCCAAAAGTTGAAATGGACATTGATTAATTGCAGAAATAAACTGATTAAAACTTCATTTCTTAGGTGTATATATATATATATAGTCGTTATTGCATTTCTTAGATGATCATTTATAGAATATAAGAAACAGAATAAATGGTTTAATTTGAGAAAATGAAGTGGTATTATGAAAATAAAAAAAAAATATATATATATAATTATAATAATTGTTATTTAATTATCATTAAAACAGAAACTGAATATATTATTGAGTTTGAGAAGACGAAATGATACTATGAAACTGAAATATATATAAATATATATATATATACTATTTATTATATCTAACATTAAATATTAATAAAGCAAATTAAACTCATGAAAATTCGAAATAGAAATTCGCGGAGCGAAACTTAAGGTCGCTGTGTGTTAAAAAAAAACACAGTCGAAAACATTTTATGGTGGGCGGTGGGGAGTGAATCCCCACCGCAGTGTTTTGTTTTATGTCTTGAGGTGTGGGGAGGGGCGGAGCCCCGCCCACACCCCACATCGTGGGATGTGGGCGGGGCTCCGCCCCTCCCCACATCCCCCTGCCTTTACACCCCGCGGAGCTCAAACTCCGCTGTCACGCATGTGGGGTGTGGGCGGGGCTCCGCCCCTCCCCACATCCCCCTGCCTTTACACCCCGCGGAGCTCAAACTCCGCTGTCACGCGGTCCCCGCCGCGCCCTTCACACTGCGACCTCCGCGGAGCCTCCAGCTCCGCCACCAGCTATGCTCCCCGCCACCTTAAGCGTGGTCCTCTCTGTTGCGGCCGAGCCTGCCTCCGCCCACCTCTGTCCATTGCAGCCTCCGCCGCCATGCCTCTTCCTCCCCTGCATACAATATAAACTCCCATCTCAATAATAAGCATTTAGGGTTTAAGACCCTGTTTTATGTGTTGAACAAAACAACCAAATGATTTATGTTATTTTCCATGGTTGGTTTTTATTTTATAAAGTGGAGAACCACTTATTAATAACAACTATGGGATATATATATATAGAGAGAGAGAGAGACAAAAAAAAAACAAATAGAAGATTAATCTTAGATTAATAGAAGGGTAACTTAATAAGATAACTTAATAATTGCAATATTAGTAATTATAATAAACAACAGTAATTATAACAACAGTAATTTAAAATAGGAGAAATGTAATTAAGTATATGTATGTTTATATATATATATACGATCTTATATATATATATATATACATATAAATATATCGTTACATATTTATAATTTTTTTTTTTTAAATGAATACGATTTTCAGAGAGGCCATTTTCTCTTAATGTTAATAAGAGAAAATAAAATTATAAGTTAACGAGAGTGAAAAGGGATATACTATATTACTCCGGAAAGAGTTTCTCGGAAGTTTCAATTACCAACGTAATTCCATAACCGGGAAAATGAAGAGGAAAATTACACGTCACCTTGCTTAAAGGATCACTGGAAATAAACTTAAGAAGCCATCACAGACATTCCATGTGAGGCCATTTTAATCTCAACTATAGTAAATGTCCACATAAGTAAACCTGTAAGAGAGTCAGAAGAAGAAAAAGTAACATTGGAAAACACAGCGGAGAAAATGCGCGGCATTTCCTACATGGGATAAGAGAACTAAGTTGATGGACCCTCCTGCCAAAATTTGCTTAGGAACAAGTTTAATTAATACAAACGAAGAGGAGATACTTAGATCGGAGAAGACTAGGAGACCGAGTCCAACGAAGTAGTAAACCAGCCTATGTGACCTGGATCATCCGGAAGTTAGGTTTAATGTCAACAATAGATACAGTGATAACCCTGATTGATGTCCAATATGAAGAAAGGACCGGATAAACATAAAGAAAGCATAGAAAACGAAAAAGAGAGAGACCAAAATATAAACAAACTAAATTATCAGAGAAATAGTTAAGGTAAGCACGATAAAAATACAATCAAAATTAAGACCCAGAGAAAAGGGAAGAGAAAGCAAACAAACCGCCTTGTTGAGAATGCTAAGTCGAAGGAGGAGTATGTTTCAGGAAGCAAGAGAGGAGACAGACAACCGTGCCTTGCTGAAAAAAATGCTTAAATAGGGAGATCACGAGTCGGTTTAGTCGGAACAAGGCGTCGTGGGAAGTTGTTAATCTATCAGTGAACCACGTGCGTAAAATAGTGTTGAGTAATTCCCACTTACGTCGTAAGGCGTTATGCTGTTGAAATTTAGCTGAGATTTAGATTTAGGAACCCTGATATTTTAAACCTAGTAGTGACGTTAACGGCGTCGTAGAGACCCCCTTGTTAGTCTGCTTGCGTCTGGTTGCACACAATTGTACTTGTACCCCGCTGACAACTGTAGTGTTTTCGCCTTGAACGAACACCACCGAGCATGCTTACGCATGCGAGGGGGTTTTTAGGGAAGCGCAAGAAAATTTTTGATGTTTCGTGTCATGACCACATGACGGATGTGGCTATGACACGTGTGATGTGTGTTGAGACCACATGGAAAATGTGGGCATGACAGCTTTCCTCCCTTCTAGGTCGCCCCCTTTTTATTCTAGGGTCACTCCTTGGGGATCCTATTGGTGAACTAGGGGATCCTGTTTAATTTGTCCTTTTGACCAATTTCAAAAGCTAGATGGCATCTTTGACCTTCGAGGACCATGCTCCAACCTTCAGCTTTCACCCAGGAGTCCTTCATAGGGTTGCCCTTGTTTACTAAGGGTCATCCCCCAAGGGATCCTAGGGTCACCCCCTGGGGGACCCTACTGGTGAACTGGGCGACCCTATCAAGGTTTTGAGTGTGATTTTTTCTTCAGTTTGGGCCCAAATTCGCTCCAAATTAAGCCCTGACTGTGTAAGTCACCTTCCCTGACTAATCATCAACTTTTCTTGACTTATTCAAGACTCCCAATCACTCATTCTAACTCACAAATCAATTCTACTCTTCTCTCAATCAATCTCATCCTAACTTCATTTCTTCTTATGTGAAAGGCTATGAAAGCTTGTTCACTCCCAATCAAACCTAGTCCTCTCCCTAGTCAATCTTGTTAACTCTCAAATCAAGGGAGTTAACTCTTCAATCAATTTCCCCCCTCTTGTGTGCCCTTCCAAGCTATAAATACCCCTCACCTCTTCATTATTTCTCAAGTGGGAGAAAGTTCTTCTCATCTTCACAAGCTTTTTCAAGATTCAAAATAGGCATTTAAGCCTATATCTTCATTTCTTTCTTTATTTTTTCAAAGCTTCAAAGCTTTCATTTCATTAGTTTTCATTATTGCAAATCTTCAAAGATTTCCCTTAGGAGGAAAATCCATTATTGCAACCATTCATTAGCTTTGTTTTTGCTCTCCACTTAGCATTTTTATGCTCTTCACAGGATGTAGGTGCCTTTTGCTTTTAGTTGTATTGCCCAAGCTTTTCAAAAAGCTTCATTTAGCATTGTTACGCTCGCCAACTTTCAATCCCAAGTGCTTCAATCATAGCTTTCATAGCTCATTTCGAATTAATAGCCAATCAATCCCTGTCGCCAAGAGGAGTACCCCACTATTGCAGAGGAAGGAAAGGTTGCTACACAAAGAATTTTTAAGGATATGCTAGGCTCATGTGCCAAAGAGGATACAGGTTCTTTATGTTTTCAATAGTTGATTAAATCATCTTTGCTCTTGGGAATAATAATCTTGTTGTTGCAATTTCCTTGATAGGTTTATTGTAACTAACGTCTGTCCGCTATCTAAACATACTAAAAATTTATAGCACAAAACCATACACATTTTTTCAAAATAAAGTACAATTAAATCATTTTACAATAATGAGAATCTTTATGAATTTTTCCCTTTTCCACAAATTATATATATAATGAATGAATAAACTAACATTCATAAAATACATATTACATGATTGCATCATCATCTTGATGAACTTGGATTACAATTTCACAAAATAATAATATTACATATAATTCAAATGAAATATAAATAATATCTCTAAGTAACCAAGTCTTCGACATTCTTCAATCGCAAGAGGGAGAGCATCCCCCGAGTGCTTTACCTCCAACCACAGACCAGAAGTCTCCCACACACCTTTCAACTAGAAGTGGCCCTACCCTTCACAAGGGAAGTGGATTAAAGGAATCAACAAGATTCATTATGCTATCTAAGAACTAGTGTTGTGTCAATTTACATACAATCAATTATACAACTCTAAAATCCCTCTAACAAAGTATAACTCAATCCGATTGTGATGCAAATAAAAGAAAGATATTGTGAACTAACAATGCAAGCAATGATTTTGCATTACTTTGGCCAAAGATTTAAGAATTCAAACACATAACTTAATGATGATGTGTGTCATATGTTCACACACTTCTATCTCAAATTGGTTAACAATTATCATTAGACCACACTTAAACTTACTTTCTCAAATACAAGCCTATCGCCTTAAGACAACTATACTTCTATCCTAAGCTTGGCTAGATGAATAGAAAGTTTATCTCAACTACAACTTCAACTAGTCAAGTTTAGGGTAAAATACTAAATAAACAAGTAAACAAATAAATATTTACCAATAATACTATTGTGCAAATCTTGCATTCTCAACTTTATGCCCAACTAGCAATCTTATTATAGTATTAGAAACTCATGACTTCAATAATCACATACAAAGGAAAAATATATCTCTTTAGAGAATTATATTTTTATGATCAAATAATCAAGTCTAACTCCCATACTGACCAACAATGTTTTTTCCACTAAATCACAGAGTTAAAAACTCTTTGCTGCTCTTCTTACTATTTTTCTGAGTTTCCATTATATTGCAAGCATAATCATAATTGCCTTATTACAAACTAAGTACAGACATATACCATAATGTCCTTGTTCATGAAGAAAATACTTAACAATCAGCTAATAGAATATAGCTCATAAGAAACTAAGCATTTTAAGAAAATTACCAAAACATACTCTGCTCTATCTTGAGCTTAACTGAGTCTCTATATTACAAGTGTACTCCTCTTTCAAGAGTTATTCCTGGGTTTAATACCCGATACCAATATGGCATAAAAGGATAAAGATTGCATCTTTGATGAATGAGACTCATACCACAAACTTTTCTCAATATTAATTTGTTTTGAACAGAATGGTTTTAGATCATCAAAAATTGATGTCTATACTCACATCTCTTAAACTTATATAAACATATTTACCAGAGTAAATAAAATAAGATATTCACTGATTGCCGGCCTACACAAGGATGTATCCATTATATTACCCTCCCTTGTTTCTATACAGAAATATATAAATCAAAATATGATCGACTAAAAAGGATGAAAGCTATATTTCAATACATATCTGTATCGAACCTATAGGGTTAAATACAATCAGACTCATATCGATTATAATATTAGGTCTCAAAAATGGAAGATCTTTATGCTCAAGAAGTCATTTGACACAGTCAAATCTTTATGCAAGGTTAAAATGAACAAACTGTATCAAGGTCTCTATGCCAGAGAACAAAAATGCTGCCATTATTGACCATACAGAGTTAAGTAAAGTTATAGAAACTTAACCATTAACAGATAGAGTGAGGTTGGTATCGAATGTCGAGACTAGAAATAATGGAAGGTTGGTTTATGGCCAATACAAAATCCTAAATCCATTAAATACAGTCCACTTCGAGGACACATAACATTAACTTGTTTTCATACAAGAATAGACCTATTCCTTAGTTGATAGGACAAGGTTTAGGAAGCATAAACAGTGTATGAGAGATAACTTTACTCTCAAACAATTTCAAATAATTGAAGTGCAGAGATAATTCCATTCCTCGACTCAAACAGAATAAAATTTTTACAAGAGACAAACTTGCCATGGAAATTGGCCTATACATGGCCGAATCGGTAGTATATAAAAAGAGGAGACTTTAGTTAATTTCTCACAATTTTGCTGAGAATAAACTCATGCATTGCATTGTAAACCCCTACCCAGGTTTAATAATATAAGACAACTTATCTTTTAAAACATTCCCGTATGGGATTTTCCATTGTTTGAGTATACTATTTTTACAAACAGAGATCATGGGTTCACAAACAAATCTGATGCTATAACTGAAACCCTTTTTAATAATATAATGATTATGAAACAGAGAAAAATTTTATAATTCCTTTTTAAATAAACGATCACATTTGATATGTTTTTTTATTAAGTAAGCTGGAAAAAGGGTCCATATCCCTAAACAAAAACAAACAAAAAGGTGAAATCTTTTTGAATTAATATAACTATCGCAACCTTTGGTTGCATATTACCAAGCAAAAAAAATGGTCTAAATAAAAGGAAGAACAGGAAGATCTAAGCAAAGTTCCTTTAGAAGAACAAGATCACTAGTTAACATGATAGATTCCCCAAAGTAAGCACGTGCATTAAGTGTCAAAGGGAAAACATGATCATGGTGAAAATAAGGAGAATCAAAATAGACCGCTATAAATTTGGCCAATGACTCCTCATTAGAAAATGTATCTAAAGAAGGAATATCAAAAGAAGAGGCAAGGTTAATGAGTTTAGGATGGACTAGGGTGAGAAAATGAAGAGAACGAGGAACCATGTAGCAATACCCATCAAACCCATTGTTGGCTATCTATATGGTGTGATGAGGATGATATCTAAGACTAATAGTATCGTATTGGTGGTCAAGTTGTATGGGTTTAATAATGCCTTGTCCATTGTAACTTAGACCATGCCCATGGAAACCACTGTGAACAAGAAGATAGAATCTTTTGCCATATAATTTATCTAGCTTATAAGAATATAAAAGAGGGTCCTCACCAACAATGCCAAAAAAATTAAAATCATTACTATGCATGCATTTAGGAGGTGGTGAGAATGAAGAAATAGAAGAAACTTGAGGAGGATGACCAAAAGTTTGGGGGTCAACATGTAAATATAGAATGCCAAAGTCTTGGGGGTTGACCTTATATTCACCAGACAAGGAAGGGGTGAAATCTAAGGAACTTGAATCATGCTTGAGTAAAGGATGAGAAGGAAGGGTTGAAGGTAGATAAGTAGAAGGTACATCTTTAGAAGAAGAAGAAAAATCATCCTAAGAACATAGAAGAGAAGATGAAGGAACCTCATCCTAAGAAGATATAAGAGATGATGAAGGTGTATTATTAGGATAAGGTAGAATAGAAGAAGAAGAAGGCTTATCATGTTTAAAAGGTAGAGAAGAAGAAGACGTTACACCATCCTTAGAAGATGGGGAAAAATAGGAAAGATCCTTCACAAGAACTTTTTTAGACAAAAATCCTTGAGGGGGGGAGTAGGAAAAAGTTCATTGAAAGTCTAGAAAAGATGGGTAAGAAATATTTGAGGGTGAAGAAGGACCCATGATTCCATACCTTGACAATGTTGGAATGGAGCTTCATTGACATAAATTTGATAAAGATTAATTATTATAGATAAAGTTTAAGCATTGATGAAGGGTGGATGGGATGACCTACATCTCATGTATTCGTGGTTGGTAAAGGAGAATGTTACAAGCTAATTTTCTGGCATCACATGGAATAACGTGGGAAGAGTGACAACACCAACAATAATAGGTAGTGAAATAGTCCCAAGAGATTCTTAAATAGACATTGTCAAAGCCTTGAATGGCCAAATCATATTTTTACAACCACGAAATATCAATCTTAATATGTCCAAGGAAATTGGTACTACATATGTTAAGGTCAAACTTGTTGTCAATGAGGACCATTTTAATTATTATTTTCTTGTAGCCAACCATAATTAAAAGAAGGATATTTTATTGGATGACAAAAAGAGAAGGTAGTTTAAAGTGAGAAAAATAGATCCTAGATGGATTCAAGAATGGAAACCACTTCAGTAGGTCACACAATAGACTACATCAATATTTCATTGAGGGCTCACTGAAGAACTTCCCTATAAGAAGGAGAGGGATGAAGATCTCAAAGAGATATTTTATCACGTCTTATTTGTAGTTGTTCCATAAGATCAAATTATCTTGATTTTTAGTTGGAAGACATGTTGGAGGAGGAAGGTTGATGATAGTAGAAGGTAGGGAGGTAGGAACGTGTAAGTTCTTCTTGGTACATTGTGTATCATATCTATGACTTACAACATGATAATCAAGGTTACTGTAGTGTAAAAAATTACATACCCTACAATTTTGATGCTACAAATTGTACCTATTTTAGCATCCATTCCTATAGTATGTTTTAAGACAAAATTTGACCCATTTTGTAGGCCTTTTTCCAATCTAGATACAATGTTTTGTGTTTGTTTATGTGTTTGTATTTCCTATTGTGTTTTTATAATGTTTTTGTACTTATTTTGTAGCCCATGGTCATTTTTTATGTTTTTAGATTTTTCCCATTTTAGGCTAAAATCATGGTCACGTTGACATCATCATGGTCATTGTAGCATCCAATGACTATGCAACTATATGACCGATTTCCAATGGCCCTATTAGAGGCATTTTTTATTGATTCCTGACATACATTTTCCTGTGTTGCATCATCTAACTTTGTAACCCCCTTTTCTTGATTCCCTTGCTTGAAATAGTATGGGATGATTATGAATTTCAAGATTAGATTTGAAATATGCTTTTTAGTTTTAGTATCCCCATGACTAGTTTTTTCGCTCTCTCTCTCCCCCCAATTATTCTAACTTCTTACAAGTTCTCTCCAACAGTCCAACATATTACAACAACATTCTTGTTATTTGAGAATTTTGTATCTTCATCATGAAACTTTACATCATTCTTCTACAACATTTATGCTTTTGGGCTCTTTACATTCTTGAAGTAAGCCTTACACTATTCTCTTGAGCATTGGGAATTGTTTGTAATAACTTGTTTATCATTCATTAATACTTATATATTTTTTGTCTCTTAGAACACTTGACATTTTGGAGTTTGTTGTGCTTTCCCTTTTCTTAAAAAGGCAACGAACCCCCATTTCCTTTCTTTACTATTATGTTATTGTATTGTCTCTTTGGCTTCTCTAAATTTGGCATCTCCTAACTCTCTTCTATATACACAAGGATAATAGTAGACACACTTATTATTGTTCCTTTTATCATTTTCATTGCTACTCTTAGTTCTAGTTGCGCATAGGATAAGAGTACACACACCAACAATCAATTTTTTATTTGATTACTTGTGGAGGTTGAAAGAACAAAATAGGGCCTTGACCACTTTAACAAACTCCTATGTAATCAAACCCTTTTCTCCTATCCAAAACATAGGTGATTTGGTGAGCATCTTCTCCATATTTGGTATCCCAGTCGACAATTTTGTATTTCTCACTCTCTATCATTTTAGTTATTTTATTTATCTTAATATATTCTATATTATTCTGATAATCCTTATTTGTCTTGGTGTTTCATTATTTTTATTTGCAGGTGTTCAGCCTTTGTACGACGTATTAGTTTTTTGTGCACCTCAAACATTTACATGTTTTATAGACTCCAATGCAACCACAACATCATCTCGTTCTCTAATTTCATCCAAAATACCTTTTGTTTTTTTTTCTACACATTCTCCTATTTGGTTCCATATTCTTCACATTTTCTATATTGTTAATATATTCTTTTTATGTAATCAAATTCAAATATCGTAATATAGTTTTCAATTTGTATACAACCCAGCTCTTGTGTATGATTAAATTAATTTGAGTCTCCTACAACTTTATGTTAGTTTAATGAGTACACACACTGAAAGTATAGTTTTATCTCTCTTTAATAAGAATGGTGGCATAAAACCCCCATTTCATTTTGCTAAACCCAATGTGAATTTCACCTAAACCTTTACTATTTTCTTCTCAAGGTTTACCTTTCTCTCTTTTTGTGAACCTTTTCTATTTCCTTTTTTATCTTTCTATCTTTCACCATGGACATGTTTTGATCTTTTCTTACTCTTTTTTTCTAGCTTTTCCCACAAGGTATATGACAATAATATTCCATTCTTGTGACTTATTTAGCCCTTCCTATGCCATTATATTCTCTTGACCTCTCTATAAATCCCCTACCATTTCTTCCCATTCCACCTCTCAAAATCCCTCTTTTCTTAGAAGCTCTCTCGCTTCCCTTAATAATTTCTCTTTTGATCCTTCTTCTAGTAATGAGGAGGCCCATCTCATTCCTCCCTCATCTCATGATGTATCTTTCTCTTATTTGTCCTCTCATTATATTTATTCCAAGGATGAGATTATTATCCCTAATAACAATTTAGAGCATGATGTGATCTTTAATCACTTATCAACATCACATTGCCCAACATTCATCATACAATGGGTATTGACCATCCTTCTCATGAATCTTCATTCAATTTTCATTCTCTAATACTTGAACCAACTCTCCTAGACATAAAATACTCCCAATATATTTCTTTATCTTCTTTACCCACCGCCCCTTCTATACCATTTCCTTTTTTGGAGGCATCACCACCAATTTCTTGTGAGCCTCTTCCAAGTAATCAATCTTCTTCCATTTGATTCAAACATGAAGAAACGTCCTACACATAGCTAGCTAACCCTCTTGAACATATCCTACCCATTCTCTTGGAATCTTAGTTGACCACTCACACTCATCCTCGTCCTACATGCAAGAAGTTTCATAAACATGGTCATTCATCTTTGTTTCTCATGGATATCATAGAGTGCTGGGTTATTCCAAAAATCAATGTCAAGAACCAAAGGATAAAAATACAAGACCTTATCGATAAAGGTGTCATCGTTGTCTCCTAAGCAAGCACCTAATTCATCTTTCCTTTCCCCCAATACGATGATGTTTCAATCTATCATGGATGTTTCTTCTCTATCTTCTATATTCACTTTTGGTACACCTCACTCTCTAGAGAACTATCCTCTTTGTTCTCCTTGTAAGGTACACTTTGTTAATCCCTCAGATCATTTCAACTCTTGTTAATAGTTATATATTTTAAAATCCTCTATGTATGTTCCTATTCCCCTTCGTGTATATATCTATAGCATGGGAATGATGCATGACATCAAGAATCACCTCTGTCTCACTAGCCTAGTATTTGAGATATTTTATTTCTTCTCCATGATACATTTGTTATTTCTAGTCTTCCTATTTTCTAGTAATAGAATATGCTAGAAAATATTTTCATCTATGTTATTACATTTATCTTCTTTGTATGTGTAGATCTTTGTTTTCTATATATGTGTGTGTTGTCTAATCTTTTTTATATGTATTATGTATATGCAAATTATATATAATTTGCTGACATATTTGTTTTGTAGGTTTTATGTTTTATGACACTTTTGTGTTGTAGGTTTTATTTGTTTAACATGTTTGTTTTGCAGATTTTAGCCTAAAGGCATGGATTCCTTGCTCGAAGACTCTACTAAATATCCTTTTATGTATCTTCCAGATGTTTTATTTTTTGTATTTTCATTTATGTACTTTAATGACCTAGTGGTATAAGCCCACTAAAGTGGAGGCAAAATGTAATGTCAAAAGTTGCATACCGTATAATTTTGACACTATATATTGTACCTATTTTAGCATCCATTCTTGTAGTATGTTTTAGGACACATTTTAGCCCATATTGTAGCATTTTCCCAATCCAGATGCCAAGTCTTGTGTTCATTTGTCTTTTTAAATGTTTTTATACTTATTTTGTAATCCATGGTCATTTTCTATCTTTTTTGAATTTTGTCTATTTTAGGAAAAAAAATTGTAAGAGTTGATAGTGAACTTCATAAGAGCCAAGGATAGCTTGCAACAAGGATAAACCTTCCACACAAGAGAGAAGCAATGGAAATGCTATATTGCCAATAAATGATACAATGCATACAAGATGGTACATTATGTACAATAAGAGAAACCCTTGTTTCTATAGACAAGGTTGAGACCAATGACAACATAAGATTATGACATGTGTCTTAATTTTATGACTTGAGAAATTAAAAGTAAATTCCCTAAGTAAACTTAACTAAAATAGCGTGAAAAGGTCCTAAAAGAAAATCAAATAGGTAGAAAACCTTGTTTGCATCAACACCCTCCCTTAAGTGCAACTTAAAGAATGAGAAAACATGCAAAGATAGGTCCCAACTAAAAGGTCTTATGAAGTTCCCATGTATAAATAATCTATCACAAATAGAGTAAAGAAGAAAAACTCGGAGTAAAAAAGCCCTCTCCAAAAGAGAGAAAACAAAAAAAAGTGAAAGGAAGGAAGGAGGGAGGACTCAACATGACCTCCTAAGAACTTCTTTCTTCACAAATGCACAAAAGACACTCTTTGAAGTATGAGAAAGATAAAACTCTATGTGAGAAAAAAATCCCCTCCATAAGAGAGAAGAGAGACCATGTTGACCCCCTCAATGTATAGTCCCAATAGTGATGGTGGATGCTCAACAAAGGATTGTGATGAAGATCCAATAATGTCGAATAACATTCCTCCCCTTAGGAAGAAATAAAACCAAAGATATATGAAGGATGGCTTCCCATTCCTTATAGGAATATGAGGGAAAAAATATCATGGTGTATGATGTCTCTAAACTTTGCTCAAGTGTCACCATGTCGGTATCAAAGGATGCCGCAATCAAATTAGGAAATCTACGTCTAAGTGATGGAGAACGTGACAAGCTAGGACCTTCTGAAAATAGATGTAGAACAAGATCCAAAGACAAAGATGTAAAGATAACAACTATGATGGAGCTGTCATCATAGAGGAGATGGATGTCCTTAATGGTGTCCTCTAAATCTGCAAGATGGGACCCACCAAATAAACTTGATATATCTATCAAGTACTCATCCCAATGAACTATTTCTAAAAAATTATTATGAAGATGATTCTACTATAAAGAATCACTAGAAGCCCCCAATGAAGCAACACTAAACTTTGATGAAGCAACAAGTGATGAAGGAATGTCCTCAATTATTGATGGGGCATTAAAAGGAAGAGGAGGATAAGCTATCTAAATAGTATTTGTAGTGTGTTTTACATGCACTCCACTTTAAAGTTTTGTAAGGCATTAAGATTAGAAATCAAATTGACTTCAGAAATCTTGGAACAATGGATTGAGGAGGTCATCACTGATGGAGCAATAATGTCCCTGGTTTCAATAACTTCAAACAAGGACAAAAAAGAAAAGACAAAAGAATGAAGAGGAATGGTGAGTGCAGGTTTTGATGGCAGTAAGAAGAAGAGGGAAGCATTTGAGAAAATAAAATCCCAATTGAACGATATGGCACAAGCAAGAGAAATCGTTGCGTAGCAACAAAAACATAGCTCATCATTTAAAATATGGTACTCAGCTAATGAGCAGTGCACAAACATAACAGAGGCATACAGTTCCTAAACAATGTTTGGGCATATTAAAATCCAAGAACCTTATTCCAAACTGGCCTCTCTAGATCATAGTAGCTCTAAGGAAGAATTGTGCGAGACAAAAAAAAATAGAACCGTGGCCAAAACAACAAGGCACAACTATCCAAACTAAACGAGACACTTCCAGATCCAGCACTAGTCTTCCCAAATAAGGCAAAATTATTGCAAGATATGCACAACATTTCTCAAATGAAGCGCCAAGAGGCATGGTTATCTCTAAAGTTATGGCAGACATTAAATATGGTGTAGGTCATTTTGAAAGGAGGTGACAACTTCTGAATTACCAGCTGCCTCTCACAATCACAGTATAAACAAAAAAATGCATTGATTTGGTATCACTATGTAGCTCTATGGAAGAATTGTGCAAGTTAGAAATAGAAGAGGTGGCCAACAATGTGTCATCATTGAAAATGAGACACAGACGAGGGAAATCTTTATGCAAGTCTAGATATGCACAACTCCTACCAATCAACTCTAACAATGTCAAAGGTACTTCTATGTAGATGATGGGCCAGTGGCTCCTTCAAGTCCAATGTGACATGTGGGGCCCTTGGGAGGAATAAACCTAAGTTTGCAAAACTTTATTTTGTTTTCCCGTGAGCTTTAAAAATGACTTACATTAAATCTTTTTAGAAAATTATTAAAAGGAGAAAAGGTAAAATGTGAATGAAGGTGGGTCCATAAGTAAGAAAAGGAGATTCATTTTTATAACATATCTTTTAAAAGTTCATATGACTAGCATATTTATATTAAATATAATATATCTAAAGTAGGTCGAGAAGGATATTCCTTCTCGAGGTGCCTTTTTTTTAATCACTAATCCTAACATTAGGCGCCTCAAGAAGGATATCTCTCAACGCATTCGGAGCGCAAGCGTAATCATAACCATAACACTAACCCTAACTTTAAATTTGACCCTCATTGTAATCTTGACCCTAATTAAAATACCAGTTAATTAAATACTAATTATAATAAAATTAATAATCTTTGACCCTAATTAAATTATTATTATTACATTATTATAAACAAACGTTAATTAAATTAATATATAATTATATCGTATAATAAGACATTAATATAACTAATGTATAATTATTTTCGTATTACACTATTAAATATAATGATATTATATTTATATTTATAGAATTATTATAAACCATAATCCAAATTATTTATCAATAAATAAAAATATTTTTTATAATTTCTTTAAATTATACTTAAAAAATACAAAAAAAATATATCTAAATTTAAATATAATATATTTAATAATTTTTAATAATTTCTTTAATTGTTAAGTGGTATGCCTATACTTAACTAAACTATATAAGTTGAATACAATATTTATAGGGTTAAGGTTATGAGGGTATATTTAATTATATGCAACTTTTAAGAGGTACAAAGGGTTAGATTTAGAATTAGGGTTAGGGTTAGCATTAGTGTTAAGATACAGGTGAGGGTTATGGTTACAATTATAATTACGATTTGAATTAGTGTTTGGATTATGGTTGGAATTAGGGCTAGGCTTAGTATTATAGTTAGGGAAAGAATTAGGGTTAGAATTATGATTATAATTATATAGGGTTAGGGATCTAGAATTAGAATTATTGTAATCATAATTATATATCTAACCCTAACTCTATATCTAAATTTGACTTTAATTATGACTTGAGTTGTACTAGCATTACATTTAGCATATATTTCTATGAACATAACCATAACCCTAATTAGATAAAAACCATAATCCTAATATTATATAATTAAGGTATAATTAATTTCTTATTACATTATTAAATATAATAATATTATATTTATATTTATAGAATTATTATAAACCCTAATCCAAATTATTTTATACCCTAAATATATTTAAACCTTAACCCTAATTATTTAAACTGTTAAACCCTAACCCTATTTATTTTAAACCTTAACCCCCTAATTGATGACAAGATTGCAATAATATTTTAAAATGTAATAATATAAATATAAGTTCCCTATTTATATAATGCAATAATATTATATTTCTAGCTTTTTAAATATATATTAATTCTTAGCATATTTATATTTCTAACCTTTTACAGATATATTTGTGATATTATATTTATGTTATATTTGTGATATTGTAAAATATATTTGTGAAAAATATGTCTTAGTATTTAAAGGGCAAGTTTGAGTAGATAACCGTCATGAAAATCTTACTTGACAGGAGGGTTGACCATCAAATTTAGGCCCTATTTGTGATATTTATAATTATGTTAGATATATAAATATAACATAAATATAATTTTTAAATCAAAATTTAAAAATAGCTTAGAGACTAAACCCTAATTATTTTAAACCCTCATCCTAACATTAGGCACCCCGAGAAGGTTATCTCTTGTCGTACTTTAGATATATTTTTTAAATTATAAATATGCTAGTAGCATCTAGCACAAGTCTAATTCTAAATATATTAAATAATTATATGAATTGTTATAATTATATAATATAATATTATAATATAGATAAGATTAATTATTATAATATATTATAATAATTTTTAAGTATAATATAATATTATAATATATATAATAGTTAAATTATATAATATATTATATTTAAAATTATATAATATATTATATAATAATTCTAATTCTAATTATATTATTTATTATATTTAGGATTATGGTTAGGGGTTAAAATTAGGGTTATAGTTATTGTTTAGGTTAGAATTACAATTAGGGTTAGGGTTAGAACTATGGTTAGAATTGGATTTAGAATTAGCATTAGTGTTACGATTAGGGTTAGAAATATAATTAGGGTTCAAATAAAGGTTGGGATTATGGTTAGCATTCTAGGGTTGGTGTTATTATTAGAGTTACATAAAAAATTATGGTTAGAATTATGTTAAATATATTTAATTCATAACCATGATTCTACCCTAACTATAATCCTAATTTTAAATGTAACAAAAACCCTAATTCTAACCCTTACCTTAATCCTAATTCTAACCATATTTTAAACCCTAACCCTAACCTGAATTCTAAGCCTAACTCTATCCCTAACCCTAACCCTAACTATAACTCTAATGCTTATCCTAATTTAGTAATCCCAATTCTAACCCTAACTCTAACACTAACCTCAATTCCAACCCTAACCCTAATTATAACCCTAACCTCATTCTAACATTAACCAAAATTCTAACCCTAACCTTAACCACATTACTAATTGTAATCCTAACTCAGATTCTAAGCCTAACCCTAATCTTAATTTTAAACCTAACCCTAACCCTAACCCTTATTCTAACCCTAAACATAGCTCTAACTTTAACCTTAGCCTAACCCTAACTCTAGCGGGTAAGTGCAAGAAGATGGGGGGCCAAAAAGGGGTCTTAAGTGGCCACCTTTTTTCTGAAATCAGGAAATATTGGCCTTGGATGAGAAATTGAGCATAGTTACACTCAAAATTTGGAGATGCAACCAAAACAATGTTTGTAGTGCTCTGAGTCTACTTTCTAAACTACTATTTTTTTTTTTTAAATAACATAGATTAAGGGGTTCAAAAGAGGGAGCCACAGAAATTGGTGATGTTTCTGTCAAAAAAACATAGCATAGCATGTTTTGTGGCTCCCTCAAAAGGTCAACTTTTTTTTTATTTTTAAAATCGCTTCAGTGAGAAATTAGCTAATAGCATGTAGTTTATGCCCGATTTTTTGAATAATTTTTTGATGAATATTTGATTTTTTACTAATTTTCAAAGTGGACACATCCTAAATAATAGAATTTTGGCCGTGCTACCCCTATAAATTTTGAAAACTAATTGAAAATTATTTTTTTCTTTTTTTAATATTTGTAGAATAGAGTCTAGTTTCTAAATATGTAGTTTTTTTGAAATTTCAATGAATACTTAATTTACAATGAAAAAAAGACCAAACAATGGTTTTTGCCCAAAAACGGACACACAAACAAAAGAAATTAAAGATGAAAGGCTTAACATTGTTAAAATGTGAAAAAAATTACATCATCAGATAGCTAAGAGAAAGCCTAACATTACCTAGGTGTTCGATTTATTCGACCTTGAAACACGTGTAAATCTGAGGGTTAGCACAAACAAAATTATGTGAAATCTTGAAGAATATGGAAAAACACGTCTGTCACTGTTCAAAAGGCACTCCAAGACTTTGGGTTGGAAATCCAAAGCAAATCCTAAGCCCAAGGCTTGGGATTCCCAAAGCAAGACATATAACGAGCTCGCGTTATGGTTTGCTTTGCATTTTTTCCTTTTCCACAAGTTTGTTGTTTGTCATGTTTGACATAACGCGAGTGTGTTATAATGCGCTCGCTTTATGTTCCCCTCAAATTTTTTTATGTTCAAGGCCATTAATCATGTTTATATGTATGTATGCCTATATGTATGTATCTATGTATGCCAATATGTATGTATGTATCTATGTATGCCTATATGTATGTATGTATAGCGTCAAGGGCAGAGGAGGATAGAGATGGGAGTGAGCCAGATAGGGGAGGAAAGGGGTGGATAAGGATTGAGTGATTAAGGTTGAGGGTTGAGTGTTTAGGGAAAGGATTTAGAGTTTAGGGATAAGGGATTAGAGTTTAGGACCTTGAGGGATTAGGGTTTAGGGTTGAGGCTTTAGGGATAGTGTTTAGGGTTAAGGGTCGAGGGATTAGGTTTAAGGTAGAGTGTTGAGGGTAGAGGGATTAGGGATTAGGGTTTAGGGTTGAGGCTTTAGGGATAGCGTTTAGGGTTAAGGGTCGAGGGATTAGGTTTAAGGTAGAGTGTCAAGGGTAGAGGGATTAGGGATAGGGTTTAGGGTTGAAGGTTTAATGATTTAGGGTTGAGGCTTTAGGGATGAGGGTTAAGGGATTAGGGTTTAAGATATAGTGTCGAGTGTCGAGCGTGTAGGGATACGTTTTAGGGTTCAAGTTTTAAGGGTTAAGGGTCGAGGGATCAGAGTTAAGGGTTGAGGGATTAGGGTTTGACGTTGAGGGTTGAGTACATTGAGGTTCGAGGGTTAAGGGTTTCGGGATAGGGTTGAGGGTCAAGGGATTAGGATTAAGGGATAGGGTTGGAGGGTTTAGGGATAAGGGATTAGGGTTTAAGGTATAGTATCGAGCCCGTTGAGGATCTAGGAATAGGGATAGCGTTTAGGATTTAGGGATGAGGGATTAGAGTTGAGGGATGACGGATGACGGATTAGGGTTGAGGGATTAGGGTTTAGGGATAAGGTTTAGGGTTAGGGTTGAGGGATTAGGGTTTAAGGTATAGTGTTGAGGGTTTACGGATAGGGTTTAGGGTTGAGGGATTAGAGTGAAGGGTTGAGGGATTAGGATTTGACGTTGAGGGTTGAGGGTGTAGGGTTTAGGGTTTAGGGTTTAGGGATAGGGTTGAGGGTCAAGGGATCAGAGTTAAGGGTTTAATGTTGAGAGTTGAGGGTTGAGGGTTGAGGTTGAGGGATAGGGTTAATGGTCAAGGGATTAGGGTTAAATAAGAGTGTCGAGGGTAGAGGGATTAGGGTTTAAGGTATAGTATCGAGTATGTTGAGGGTTTAGGAATAGGGATAGCATTTAGGGTTTAGGGATGAGGGATTAGAGTTGAGGGATGATGGATTAGGGTTGAGGGTTGAGGGATTAGGGTTTAGGGATAAGGTTTAGGGTTGAGGGATTAGGGTATAAGGTATAGTGTTGAGGGTTTAGGGATAGGGTTTAGGGTTGAGGGATTAGAGTGAAGGGTTGAGGGATTAGGATTTGACGTTGAGGGTTGAGGGTTTAGGGTTTAGGGATAGGGTTGAGAGTCGAGGGATTAGAGTTAAGGGTTTAATGTTGAGAGTTGAGGGTTGAGACTCGAGGGTTGAGGGTTGAGGTTGAGGGATAGGGTTAATGGTCAACTGATTAGGGTTAAATAAGAGCGTCGAGGATAATGGATTAGGGTTTAAGGTATAGTATCGAGTCTGTTGAGGGTTTAGGAATAGGGATAGCATTTAGGGTTTAGGGATGAGGGATTAGAGTTGAGGGATGACGTATTAGGGTTGAGGGTTGAGGGATTAGGGTTTAGGGTTGAGGGATTAGAGTGAAGGGTTGAGGGATTAGGATTTGATGTTGAGGGTTGAGGGTTTAGGGTTTAGGGATGAGGGATTAGAGTTGAGGGATGACGGATTAGGGTTGAGGGTTGAGGGATTAAGGTTTAGGGTTGAGGGATTAGGGTATAAGGTATAGTGTTGAGGGTTTAGGGATAGGGTTTAGGGTTGAGGGATTAGAGTGAAGGGTTGAGGGATTAGGATTTGACGTTGAGGGTTGAGGGTTTAGGGTTTAGGGATAGGGTTGAGGGTCGAGGGATCAGAGTTAAGGGTTTAATGTTGAGAGTTGATGGTTGAGGGTTGAGGTTGAGGGATAGGGTTAATGGTCAAGGGATTAGGGTTAAATAAGAGTGTCGAGGGTAGAGGGATTATGGTTTAAGGTATAGTATCGAGTATGTTGAGAGTTTAGGAATAGGGATAGCATTTAGGGTTTAGGGATGAGGGATTAGAGTTGAGGGATGACGGATTAGGGTTGAGGGTTGAGGGATTAGAGTGAAGGGTTGAGGGATTAGGATTTGACGTTGAGGGTTGAGGGTTTAGGGTTTAGGGATAGGGTTGAGGGTCGAGGGATCAGAGTTAAGGGTTTACTATTGAGAGTTGAGGCTTGAGAGTTGAGGCTTGAAGCTTGAGGCTTGAGGTTGAGGGATAGGGTTAATGGTCAAGGGATTAGGGTTAAATAAGAGTGTCGAGGATAAGGGATTAGGGTTTAAGGTATAGTATCGAGTCTGTTGAGGGTTTAGGAATAGGGATAGCATTTAGGGTTTAGGGATGAGGGATTAGAGTTGAGGGATGACTGATTAGGGTTGAGGGATTAGGGTTTAGGGTTGAGGGATTAGAGTGAAGGGTTGAGGGATTAGGATTTGATGTTGAGGGTTGAGGGTTTAGGGTTTAGGGATGAGGGATTCGAGTTGAGGGATGACAGATTAGGGTTGAGGGTTGAGGGATTAGGGTTTAGGGATAAGGTTTAGGGTTGAGGGATTAGGGTATAAGGTATAGTGTTGAGGGTTTAGGGATAGGGTTTAGGGTTGAGGGATTAGGATTTGACGTTGAGGGTTGAGGGTTTAGGGATAGGGTTGAGGGTCGAGGGATCAAAGTTAAGGGTTTAATGTTGAGAGTTGATGGTTGAGGGTTGAGGGTTGAGGGTTGAGGTTGAGGGATAGGGTTAATGGTCAAGGGATTAGGGTTAAATAAGAGTGTCGAGGGTAGAGGGATTAGGGTTTAAGGTATAGTATCGAGTATGTTGAGGGTTTAGGAATAGGGATAACATTTAGGGTTTAGGGATGAGGGATTAGAGTTGAGGGATGACGAATTAGGGTTGAGGGTTGAGGGATTAGGATTTAGGGATAAGGTTTAGGGTTTAGGGATTAGGGTATAAGGTATAGTGTTGAGGGTTTAGGGATAGAGTTTAGGGTTGAGGGATTAGAGTGAAGGGTTGAGGGATTAGGATTTGACGTTGAGGGTTGAGGGTTTAGGGTTTAGGGTTTAGGGATAGGGTTGAGGGTTGAAGGATCAGAGTTAAAGGTTTAATGTTGAGAGTTGATGGTTGAGGCTTGAGGCTTGAGGGTTGAGGTTGAGGGATAGGGTTAATGGTCAAGGGATTAGGGTTAAATAAGAGTGTCGAGGATAAGGGATTAGGGTTTAAGGTATAGTATCGAGACTATTGAGGGTTTAGGAATAGGGATAGCATTTAGGGTTTAGGGATGAGGGATTAGAGTTGAGGGGTGATGGATTAGGGTTGAGGGTTGAGGGATTAGGGTTTAGGGATAAGGTTGAGGGTTGAGGGTTGAGGGATTAGGGTTTAAGGTATAGTGTTGAGGGTTGAGGGTTTAGGGATAGGGTTTAGGGTTGACAGATTAGCATTTAATGTCGAGGTTAGCGTTAGAGTGTCGAGGGTAGAGGGATTAGGGATAGGGTTTAGGGTTGAAGGTTTAAGGATTGAGGGTTGAGGCTTTAGGGATGAGGGTTTAAGGCTTAAGATATAGTGTCAAGTGTTGAGGGTGTAGGGATAGGGTTTAAGTTTTAAGGGTTAAGGGTTGAGGGATAGGGATTAGGGTTTAAGGTATAGTGTTGAGGGTTGATGGTTTAGGGATAGGGTTTAGGTTTGAGGGATTAGGGTTTAGGGTTGATGAATTAGGGTTTAATGTTGAGAGTTGAGGGATTAGGGTTTAGGGTTGAGGGATTAGAGTGAAGGGTTGAGGGTTAGGGTTAGGGTTAGGGTTGAGGGATTAGGGTTTAAGGTATAGTGTTAAGGGTTTATGGATAGGGTTTAGGGTTGAGGGATTAGAGTGAAGGGTTGAGGGATTAGGATTTGATGTTGAGGGTTGAGGGTGTAGGGTTTAGGGTTTAGGGATAGGGTTGAGGGTCAAGGGATCAGAGTTAAGGGTTTAATGTTGAGAGTTGAAGGTTGAGGGATTAGGGTTTAAGGTATAGTGTTGAGGGTTTACGGATAGGGTTTAGGGTTGAGGGATTAGAGTGAAGGGTTGAGGGATTAGGATTTGACGTCGAGGGTTGAGGGTGTAGGGTTTAGGGTTTAGGGATAGGGTTGAGGGTCAAGGGATCAGAGTTAAGGGTTTAATGTTGAGGGTTGAGGGTTGAGGTTGAGGGATAGGGTTAATGGTCAAGGGATTAGGGTTAAATAAGAGTGTCGAGGATAAGGGATCATGGTGCAAGAGCACCCCTTCAACAGGATAAAGATGCACAAGAGGGAGAAACATAAGTTTTAACCTATATTTTGACATTTCATGTTACCTGGTAGCATTTGTATGTCACTAACTAATGTGACATTTTATGGTGGCATTTCTTGTCTGTAAACATCAAACTTTACATTTCAGACATCTTGGGTATTGTGAAGGGTTATACAATGTGTCTAGTCATTAGGAGTTTTGTTGTCTTAAGCAAAACATGTCATGGGATTAATTAGGGTTTCTGTTAATAATCTTGGTTAATTCAAAATCCCGCAGATCAAAATCCTGAAAACAGAGGTGACGGGGTTAACAAAAACAGGGAGAGATGGTCGAGAGACGCGGTCTTTTTTTTCATTTTGTTCTGAAACTGAAAAAATGTAAGGAACTGAAAAGAGGAAATAGAAATTCTACAAATTGTGTTTTGAAAGGTCTGAATTCTGTGTAAATCCCCTGTATATTAAATTACTCTGTATATTGTCTGTATAGGATTGTTGTTATATTAGCTTTAATTCTTCTGCTGTCGAGATGCTCAATTAAATCCATTTCACAGGTGGACTTCAGTTAAATCTGTGGAATGAAGTATGTATATTAGTTTCTGTTTGTTTTCTCTTCTCCAATAAGTATGGCAGAATAGAAATTATGAAATCTATGTCTAACTGTGAATTTGATGTATATACACCTACTACAAGTGGAGGTCTGCCGCCTGTGTATATTGTTTGAGGAAATGTATTTCCTGTATATAGGTCAATGGTATATCATAGACAATATCTATATATATCGCAACAGTATGAAGGTATTTCTTTTGTATATATTGTTGTTGTGTCTTGAAATCACCTTGTGTGTACATGCCCAATGTATGTCCTAGACAATTGTGAATATATTGCATTGGCAAATGGAAGAGGCATCGACATGAGAGGAGTCATCGGGTGGACAAAATTGTGTCGAGCCGATAGCATATAGTCTCACCGATGGAGGAGGTCTGAAGATTGAGTGGTCAGCAAGAGTATCATCATCGGAGAATAAGATTAAGGTCTGGCTGAAGAAGCGAGTCTGGCTGACGAGGGAGTTGGCGTAAAGGTTTTCGGGGTGACAAGTGATATCGACAGAGGGAATGAAGTCTTCACCAATGGTATATGTGTTGGCGATGAGGAGCTTGTCATCAGTGTGAAGTAAGGCATCAGGATGACACGAAGCACGGGGGTCGATAGCGGAGGTCATACCGATGGTCAACAGGTCAAGGGTATGTATCAGCATGAGTTATGCAATCGGGCGGATGAATTTGTGTTAAGCCAATAGTAGAGATCTCACCGATTGGTGTGACAACTGCAAGTGTCACTGATGAAGAGTATATCGGCATGAGACAGGGCATCGGTTGGAGATTGTAAGTGGCTACCGATAGTGTAAAGTGTTGCCGACAATGGAGTTTGGGTTTAGCATATCGGTATGAGATGTGTATCGGTGGAAGAAGTTTAGAGTCACAACGAATGAATGGGTCACACCGATAGGAGGCACATTGGTGTAAGAAGTTGGAAGCCTTGCCGATAGTGATAAGTCATTGGCGTGAGTTTTGGTTTCGGCGAGCAAGGAGAAAGCTAGGCCGACAAGGCAAGTCAGGTCGATAAGGATAAAGAAGCAAATGTCAGTAAGACAGTAAAAGTCTCTTGCCGATATTTACAAATTCAAACATTTTGCATGTTTCTGCTGAAGACCTCTGCATCAAGTGGTATCAGAGCGAAGGAGTGTTCTTTAGGTAGAAGAAGAAGACAAGATGACAGAAGGAGAAGGATCAGAAATGTACCCAACAAAGATGACCAATGTTGAGTTGACGGCCTTAGTAAGAAAGCACATGGCAAAGAGCAGAGCAGATAGAGCTCAGAATCAGGCATTGAGAGAAGAGTTAGAGAAGTTGAGGGATAGAGTAGAGAAAGGGGAAGAAGATTCTGGTGAACGAGAAGATAGGGATGAAGAGGAGATCCCTAAGTAGGAAGTGATAGAGGTTCCTGCAGACCAGAGACCCTTACTCAATGCCCTCAAGTCCATGGAAAGAAGGACCATGGATGTGAAAATAGACTTGCCAGTGTTTGCAGGAAAATTGGAACCTGATTCAGTAATGGAGTGGATAGACTCCTTAAATAATTTCTTTGAGATTGAGGAGATACCAGAACACCAAAAAGTGAAGATGGCTCAGTCCAAAATGAAAGGAGCTGCACTGACTTGGTGGAACTTCATCCAAGATGACAGGGTGAAAGAGGGAAAGAACATAGTTGCAACATGGAAGAGAATGATGGCTTTAGTGAAGGAAGCCTATGTTCCATTGGATTACAATATCCAATTACATAAGAGGAAATAAAATTTAAAGCAAAAGGAGCTAGATGTCAGCTCATACACAGAAGAATTCATGAAACTATGTTTAAAAACAAAGGTAAGGGAAGGTGAGGAAGAGAAGGTAGAAAGGTACCTCAATGGATTGAGGTTTAACATCCAAGAAGACCTAAATCTGCATAATCCAGATACAGTTCAGAAATGTTACCAATTAGCACTCAAAGTGGAAGAAAAATTAAAGAGAAGGCATGAGCAGAACAATAGAGGTAGAGGAAGACAACAAAGAGGAGGAAGAAATCCTTTTAGAGGCAGAGGATTTAGATACCAAAGTGAATCCAATCAAGAGAACAACAGAGGAGACAGCAGTCAAAACCAAGGGGGAAGCTACAATCAAAGAGGAAACTTTAGAAGTAGAAGACCACCATTCAGGGGAAGATCTCAGGGTAGAGGACCAATCAAATGCTATAATTGCAACCAAGAAGGCCATATAGCCAGCAGATGTCCAGCAAAGGTAACAAGTTCAATAGGAGAAAAGAGGATCAATCTGATCCAAGAATTTGATTGTCAAAGTGTAGCAAGCTCAAGCACTAATCAAAGTGTGAATGCTCCCAACAGTTATGGATATCCTGAGAATGGAGAATCTTTGATGATTAGGAGAGCAATGACCACCATGAAGGTGCCTGGAAAAGAACCTCCACAAAGGAAGTCTCTCTTCAGAACTACTTGCAAGGCAAGAGGAAAGGTATGTAAAGTTCTGATTGACCCTGGATCTACTAAAAATTTTGTATCCATTGAGATGGTAGAAAAGCTTAAGCTTAGAAGACTGCCACATCCTTGCCCATATAAAATTTCATGGCTCACCCAAGTTCAGTAAATAGTTGTAGAAGAACAGGCTTGGGTAGAATTTCAAATTGGCCCATACAAGGATAGGTTACTGTTTGACATTGCCAAGATGGATGCTTGCCATCTCCTATTTGGAAGACCATGGCAGTATGATTTGAAAGCATACCATGATGGAGTCAGAAACACCTATTCAATCACCAAGAATGGTAAGGTGATAGAATTACTACCATTAATGGAGAATGAGGTGGAATCAAAAGGAAAAGAAGTCAAAGTGATGATGGTAGAAGGCAAACAATTCATGAAAGGGATAGGAGAAGAAGGAGAAGTTACATATGCTCTAATCCCTTGCCTAAAGGTAAACAAAGAACAGTAGCAACAAGTTAAGGGAGAGAAGAGACAAAAATTCATAGATCCAACTATCTAAGAGCTATTGGACAAGTACAAGGGCATTATCTCTTATGGAATGCCAAGTTCCCTACCACCTATTAGGGACATTAGCCATTGTATAGATCTGATCCCAGGATCTACACTTCCAAACAAAGCAGCATATAAGCTCACTCCAGATCAGAATACAGAGGTAGCAAGGCAAATTGAAGAGTTGTTGGAGACATGCCTAATTGGCAAAAGTTTAAGCCCATGTGCAGTACCGGCTGTACTAGCACCAAAGAAGGAAGGCACTTGGAGGCTTTACACTGATTCAAGGGCAATCAACAAGATAACCATCAGGTATAGGTTTCCAATCCCTAGGATAGAAGATTTACTTGATTGTTTAGGAGGTGCTAAATATTTCTCAAAAATAGATTTGAAGAGTGGTTATCATCAGATTAGGATTAGACATGGTGATGAGTGGAAAACTGCATTTAAGACCAATGAGGGGTTATATGAGTGGAAGCTCATGCCTTCTGGTTTGTCCAACGCCCCTAGTACCTTTATGAGGTTGATGAATGAGGTCTTGAGAGAATTCATGGGAAAATTTGTCATAGTATATCTAGATGACATATTAATTTTCAGTAATACAAGGGAAGAACACCTCAACCATATAGACTTGGTCCTTAAAAGGTTATATGAAGAGTAGCTAATGATCAATTTAGCAAAGTGTTTGTTTATGCAGGAAGAGATCATCTACTTGGGATTTGTTATCTCACATAACAAACTGAAAATGGATCAAGAGAAGGTAAGTGCCATATTGTCTTGGCCAACACCCAAAACCTTGAATGATGTTAGAAGTTTCCATGGGTTAGCAACCTTTTATAGGAAGTTTATAAAGGGATTTAGTCATGTTTGTGCACCCATGCTTGACACCATAAAGGGAGGACAGAAGTGCAAGTTTACATGGACAAAGGAGGCAGATAATTCGTTCGAAACATTGAAGAAGAAGGTGGCAGAGCAGCCAGTTCTTACATTTCCTGACTTTAGCAAGATTTTTCAAGTAGAATGTGATGCAAGTCATATTGCAATTGGAGCAATACTTAGTCAAGAAGGAAGGCCTATTGCATTCTTCAGTGAGAAATTAAATGATGCCAAGAAGAGATACTCATCCTATGATTTGGAGATGTATGCTCTAGTCTAGTCACTTAAGAAATGGAGGCATTACTTGATGCCCAAAGAATTCATAGTGTTCACAGATAATCAGGCCCTCAGTTTCATAAACAGTCAAGAGAAGCTGAACCATAGGCACATGAAGTGGGTGGAAACTTTGCAAGCTTTGACTTTCACACTCAAGCATAAGAAAGGGGTCAAGAACAAAGTAGCAGATGCTTTGAGCAGGAGAGTTCTGACCATCAATTAGATCCAATTGGAGAGTGTTGGGATTGATTCTTTGAAGACAATGTATGATGATGATGAAGACTTTGGCGAGATCTACAAGGTATGTACTTCTTTTGGAGACAAATATCCTATTGAGTTTTCTGAATTTCTGATCCAAGATGGGTTACTTTTCAAGGGTGGACAGTTATGTATTCCAAGATGTTCTATGAGATTGAATATTATTCAGGAGAAACATTGTGGGGCCATGGCAGGACATTTTGGTCTTGATAAAACTCTTGATCTTGTGAAGAGGCATTACTATTGGCCTAAGCTGCAGTCAGATGTGAGGAGATTTGTGGAAGCATGTGTAATATGTCAGAAAGCCAAAGGAAGATCCACAAATGCAGGTTTGTATCAACCATTACCCATTCCTTCTAAGCCATGGGAGAGCATAAGCATGGATTTTGTACTAGGTTTGCCTAGGACAAGGAAAGGATATGATAGTGCTTTTGTGGTAGTAGACAGATTTAGCAAAATGGCACATTTCTTGCCATGTAAAACCACTTGTGATGCTTCATATGTTGCTGATTTGTTTTTTAAAGAGATAGTGAGGATACATGGTTTTCCATTGAACATAGTATTAGACAAGGATGTGAAGTTTATTGGCCACTTCTGGAGAACTCTTTGGAAGAAGCTTGGAACCAATTTATCCTTCTCATCAGCCTACCATCCTCAAACAGATGGGCAGACTGAAGTTGTTAACCGTTCATTGGGTAATCTACTCAGGTGTTTAACCAGGCAGCATGGAGAGAAATGGGATAATATCCTCCCACAAGCAGAATTTTCCTATAATGACACCATTAATAGGAGTATAGGAAAATCACCTTTTCAGGTGGTATATGGTATTCATCTAATAGGTATTCTGGAGCTGAGAGATCTGCCTATAGGAGAGCCTATTAGTGCAGATGGTGAGGCTTTTGCTTCAACCATCAAAGAGGGACATGATCAGGTCAAGAACCAACTTCACCAAACTACATTAAAGTACAAAACATATGCTGACAAGAAGAAGAGGGATTTACAGTTTGAGGTTGGAGATTTGGTGTGAGTAAATCTAAAGAAGGAGAGGCTCCCCAAAGGTAAGTATCCCAACCTAATGCAAAGGAAGATTGGACCATGTCAGATTTTAAAGAGGTGTGGGCAGAATGCATATGAGATCCAACTTCCTCCTGATCTTGGATTGTCACCCATTTTCAATGTATGTGATTTGACTCCATACAAGCCAAATACAGATGTAGAACAGCAACCATTGCAAGATGCAGCAGATGATGATATTCCTAAGCATGATCCACCAAAATTAAAGGAGATATTAGACTCAAGAGTGACAAAGAAGACAAGGGACAAAGAGTACATGAAGTACTTGGTAGCTTGGCATGGGAAACCTGTTTCAGAGGCAGTTTGGATGACTGAAAATCAAATTACAAAATATGGTGCAGACTTCCAAAATCTGATCTCAAAGGGGCTTGAGATCTCTTCTCTCGGGGAGTATGGTGCAGGAGCACCCCATCAACAGGATAAAGATGCACAAGAGGGAGAAACATAAGTTTTAACCTATATTTTGACATTTCATGTTACCTGGTAGCATTTGTATGTCACTAACTAATGTGACATTTTATGTTGGCATTTCCTGTCTGTAAACATCAAACTTTACATTTCAGACATCTTGGGTATTGTGAAGGGTTATACAATGTGTCTAGTCATTAGGAGTTTTGATGTCTTAAGTAAAATAGATGTCATGGGATTAATTAGGGTTTCTGTTAATAATCTTGGTTAATTCAAAATCCCGCAGATCAAAATCCTGAAAACAGAGGTGACGGGGTTAACAAAAATAGGGAGAGATGGTTGAGAGACGCGGTCTTTTTTTTCATTTTGTTCTGAAACTAAAAAAATGTAAGGAATTGAAAAGAGGAAATAGAAATTCTGTAAATTGTGTTTTGAAAGGTCTGAATTATGTGTAAATCCCCTGTATATTAAATTACTCTATATATTGTCTGTATAGGATTGTTGTTATATTAGCTTTAATTCTTCTGCGGTCGAGATGCTCAATTAAATCCATTTCACAGGTGGACTTCAGTTAAATCTGTGGAATGAAGTATGTATATTAGTTTCTGTTTGTTTTCTCTTCTCCAATAAGTATGGCAGAATAGAAATTATGAAATCTATGTCTAACTGTGAATTTGATGTATATACACCTACTACATGTGGAGGTCTGCCGCCTGTGTATATTGTTTGAGGAAATGTATTTCCTGTATATAGGTCAATGGTATATCACAGACAGTATCTGTAACAGTATGAAGGTATTTCTTTTGTATATATTGCTGTTGTGTCTTGAAATCACCTTGTGTGTACATGCCCAATGTATGTCCTAGACAATTGTGAATATACTGCATTGGCAAATGGAAGAGGCATCGGCATGAGAGGAGTCATCAGGTGGATGGAATTGTGTCGAGCCGATAGCATATAGTCTCACCAATGGAGGAGGTCTGAAGATTGAGTGGTCGGCAAGAGTATCATCATCAGAGAATAAGATTAAGGTCTGGCCAAAGAAGCGAGTTTAGCCGACGAGGGAGTTGGCGTAAAGGTTTTTGGGGTGACAAGTGATACCGACAGAGGGAATGAAGTCTTCGCTGATGGTATATGTCTTGGTGATGAGGAGCTTGTCATCGGTGTGAAGTAAGGCATCGGGATGACATGAAGCACGGAGGTCGATAGTGGAGGTCATACCGATGGTCAATAGGTCAAGGGTATGTATCGGCATGAGTTATGTGATCAGGTGGATGAATTTGTGTTAAGCCGACAGTAGAGATCTCACCGATCGGTGTGACAACTGCAAGTGTCACCGATGAAGAGTATATCGGCGTGAGACGGGGCGTCAGTTGGAGATTGTAAGTGGCTACCGATAGTGTAAAGTGTTGCCGACGATGGAGTTTGGGTTTAGCATATCAGTATGAGATGTGTATCGACAGAAGAAGTTTAGAGTCATAGCGAATGAATGGGTCACACCAATAGGAGGCACATCGGTGTAAGAAGTTGGAAGCCTTGCCGATAGTGATAAGTCATCGGCGTGAGTTTTGGTTTCGGCGAGCAAGGAGAAAGCTAGGCTGACAAGGCAAGTTAGGCCGATAAGGATAAAGAAGCAAATGTTGGTAAGACTGTAAAAGTCTCTTGCCGATATTTACAAATTCAAACATTTTGCACGTTTCTACTGAAGACCTCTGCATCAGATCAGGGTTTAAGGTATAGTATTGAGTTTGTTGAGGGTTTAGGAATAGGGATAGCATTTAGGGTTTAGGGATGAGGGATTAGAGTTGAGGGATGACGGATTAGGGTTGAGGGTTGAGGGATTAGGGTTTAGGGTTGAGGGATTAGGATTTGACGTTGAGGGTTAAGGGTTGAGGGTTTAGGGATGAGGGATTAGAGTTGAGGGATTACGGATTAGGGTTGAGGGTTGAGGGATTAGGGTTTAGGGATAAGGTTTAGGGTTGAGGGCTGAGGGATTAGGGTTTAAGGTTTAGTGTCGAGGGTTGAGGGTTTAGGGATAGGGTTTAGGGTTGACGGATTAGCATTTAATGTCGAGTATAGGGTTAGAGTGTCGAGGGTAGAGGGATTAGGGATAGGGTTTAGGGTTTAAGGTTTAAGGATTAAGGGTTGAGGCTTTAGGGATGAGGGTTTAAGGCTTAAGATATAGTGTCAAGTGTTGAGGGTGTCGGGATAGGGTTTAAGTTTTAAGGGTTAACCCCTGCTATTTATGTTTGGATAAGGATTTGTCACAAACTAGAACTTCTGCTTCCAAAGAAGATCTGTCTTTCTTCCTTGATGGGCAAGCATCTGGCAAGCTCTTGCAGGAAACAGGAAAAGTTCTCCCTCAAAAATCTTGTGGTCATTCAAGTCTGAAGAGGAAGGCTTGGAAAGAGATGTGATCAATGCAAAGGATGTGATCAATCTATAGAAGGACAAAACGCGAGCACATTATAACGCGCTCGCGTTTTGTCTTGCTATTGAAATGGTAAAAAAGTGTTGACCCCCGTGATCCAAGCCCACATGCTCTGTTTTCTTACTGATTCTACGCGTGCTCCGACAAAAAAGAAGTGCTTTCATGCTATTGGGAAGTTCACATGCACATTTGACACATTGTACCACCTTTGCATGATCTTTCCACCACCTGTTCTGCTTTGCCAACTTGTGAAGGAGGAAATAACATAGTTTTCACACCAAGTTTGATATATATCTATGCAAGAAGATAAAAACACTACATAATTGGGTACTCTCTCCATTCAAATCTTCATTTTTAAGGTATGTCAGGTCTTTACATGCATGTTCTTTACATTTTCCTTATTTCAGATTGAATTACTTTATCATGCTTTATCATACATGTTTAAAATAGACACATTCCCAATCAAGAAAGCAGCCTACAATCTCACATGATGCCATGTATATTTCCTACACTTGGGCTCTTTAATAATTATGTGTAATAAACAGACCTTAACATACCATGATGTCAAACTATACAAGAATAAATCCTTACAACATAATAAAAATACAATCCCACTATTATCTTGTATTCATTTCTTAGGAACTAATATTGGTCTCTTTATCATGCTACAGACAAATGCTCCATCATGCCGAGAAAACGATCAAGAATTAAACCAACACAGGAAGAGATAGAAGCTAAGAATGCAAAGAAAGTAGTGGCTATGAGGGAACTTCGTGAGAAGAGGAAATTGGACACGATAAATGAAGACATACCAATTGAAAAGGAACCACAACAATCACAAAGAGATATGGTATTGGTGGCACAAAGAGAATGAATGAAAAAACTTCGTGGTACGAGAGATTTGAATACCATAGTTGGAGACACGTCCTCTACTACAAGTCAACATGTAGGGACACCATCTACCACATCTCAAGTTGAGAGTACGTCATCACTCACATGTGATGAAGGAGGTACACCATCGTTCCCACCTCAACCTCAAGTTATGTCATCTATTCCATCTTCAATCGAAGGTATGCCATCTAACCCATCTCATTTAAATATTGGTGAAATTCCTAATGTTGAAATGAATTTTCCTAACTTAACACCACCTAGAATTTTGTATAGAAAGCCAAAGTATTTGATTGATATTGATGAGAATATTTTGCAGCCAATGGAAGGTAAGATTCCAAAACGCACTTGTAGAAGATATGCTAATAAGATTTGGAGATTGTTCTTTAAAAATTTAAATGAGACTGCAAGATGTCAACTATTCGTTGAAATGATGCGAAGTATAAAGTATAGGTCTATCATGAAGATTCTTGGGTTGAGAACATCAGAGGCTTCAAGTGAAAAATCTATTGTCAAGAATCTAATGAGTGCGTATGAGAGTGTGGGTAACACCTCACGCACAAAAGATAGTAATGCAACACGGCGTGTGATTACATCGACTATAGTAAGTAGTCAAACGAGGAAAGCTCATCTCATTAGAAAGACGAGTCAACAATTGAGAATTAATAGGAAAACTTTATCTAGTGCCATTGGAAGACACCAAAGAATTGAGGACACTAATGCCAATGAATTATGGGCGCTCTCGGGGAGACTACCTCGAAAAGATAAACCAATTGTTGAAGCATTGAGATCACTAATTGAAGACTTTTGGAAGAATTACACAAGGGTATCTCTGAATCAAAGGGATTTGGTAAGAAGGAGAATCGGTAGTCAAAACCGTGAGCCACATCCAAAGCATTTTTTGGATGAGACTCAAACACAGTTTTATGGTAAATTTCTAGAGAAGTATCCTCAAATTAAATTTTGTCAAAGATATTTTGAAATGTTAAAACCTTTCTCTGTTAAGATAAATCACACACGCACTACTTGTTGTTGTAGATTACATATTGAATTTTCTAACCATTTTGATACTTATAGGTTTATATGTTTAGATATGCATACTAACAATGATTTGCAGGGTTGTGCCATGTGTGCCCCACCAACATCTTCAAGAGACTTCATATCAATAATTTTATGTGAAAGAGAGGAAGGTCAAATATTCTACAAGAAATTATGCTTGGATGGCACATGTCATCGTTGCAGTGGCTTGCAACATTTGCCAATATGTGAACATATGGAAAGAACACATGCGGTTGGAAACGAACTAGTAGAGTTTGGCAAGTATAAAATAGTGGCATACAATACAAAAGATGGTAAAGAAGCAAAGAGCTGTGAATTGGTTATTGAAAAGATTCCAGTGTATCAGTTTATGCCTATATTTCGTGACAACATAGTGTATGAGTATGCAAGACATGCCCATAGAGCTCGATGGTTGGACTTGCAATTCAAGTTATGCAAGGACACATTTCTGGTTGGTAGCATTGTTTTAGTCGTTGACTTTGCAGAGAACTACAGTCTATAGCCACAGTGTGAGGTGCAATCACAATATTACAACTCCACACAGGTTTCTATATTTGTGCACATCGCATTCATTCATGCGAATAATAGTACAGAGGATGATAGAAAAATCATAAGGGAGTATAATTTCTATATTAGTGATGATCGCACGCATTCTACAGAGTTCGTGCAAGGTTGCTTTCAGATGTTCTACAATGATTTGGCTAGAAAGGGCATATCGTTCAGTCAACATATCATATGGTCGGATAACTGTGCGTCACAATTCAAGAACTCGCAGAATTTCTATTGGCTGAGTAGGAGGCATAATTTTATAGGTATTCAGCATATGTGGAACTTTTGTGAGGCCGGGCATGGAAAGGGGGAGCATGATGGTGCAGGAGCATGTATCAAAAGAGCCATAGCACGAGAAGAGTTAAAGTATAAAGACAATGCAAAGTTGACAGATGCAAAATTGATTGTCGAGTGGTTTAATGCTTCCATGGGTCCAGGTAATGAAGGTAAGTCTTCAGTTCGTAGATTTTTTTGGTTGATAGATGATACTAACATTGCACCATATGAGGACTGTTGTACACTGACAGGATCAAATGAGATGCACTCTTTCAGAAGCTCAATTGCAGGTTCATGGAGTATCCATACACGAAAGATGTCATGCTTTTGTTCTTCCTGTACAATTCAAGTCTGGGATGAGTGCGAGTCAAAGGAGTGGGTTGACGAATGGTAGTTAAGTTATCTTAACCCACTTGACATGTATCGACCCCCGACGGCACTGGAACTAACACAAATAGAATCATCAGTTGACTTTGACCACATATCAGATTTAGTTCAACCAAGTAATATAGGGCACGTATATGCATCTAATTTCATCTAGTTCAACCAGGTAATGTCATCTTACTTTGTAGTGTTTTTGTAATGTTTGACTAATTTCATCTAATTTGCTACACATATCAATGTAGGGCACGTATATGCAGTTATTGCAGATGAAGATAATGAAGAGGGAACAGATTATTACTTATGTCATTGTGTTGAGGCCAAAAAGAAATTGGAGGCCCCTGTTACAGATGGAGAAAACATTGAATACCCTACAGGCTCAGTGGTTATTACTGGAACATGGCTTAGAAGGTACCCACATAAGAGTGTTAATATTTGGCTATTTCAGGACTTTGACATGCATTGGAAGATTCTTCATTACTCGAACCTTGTCGTAGCATCCAATGTTCATTTGATAAAGTATGGGGGTAGACCTTTGAACAAAATCTTGTGGAAGGTGCGTGAGTCTGACCATGAAGCAATATTTGACACAATAAAGAGTAGAGTAGACCCGGATGGTTCATTGGATTAATTTGTAAGTATTCAGATTGATTTTGTAAAGTCATGTTACATTGAGTTGTAAGTATGCACATTAATTTGTAAGGTTTGTCTTTTTTTTTATTTCCTCCTACATTTTTACACATATACACATTTTTACATCATCATGTTATACATTTTTGGTGTTCTGCTCCTGATGTGACCAAACTCATAACTCACCCTACTTCCTCTAGACACCATTCGATGATCTCTCCAACACTCTGGATCCAGGGCACCCAATCATGATGATGACCTATATACCATTCTCCCAAGGTGCTCATAATGAATGAAAAGAAGACCAAGGGCACCCAAGCTTAATAGACTTATTTCTTTCAATTTTGATGATCCAAATTCTTGCAAAACGACATCCACTTTCATGCCTTTAGATCTTCCTTCACATACAGGGCGCCAAATCAAGTTGAAAAATCTACATAAGGGCGCCAAAATGGATGAAAGGAGACATGAAATGCGCCTTAGGACTCCATGCTAAGGTTTGAGCCATTAAAGTCTCTTGATATTAGGCGCTCATGATGATGAAACTTAGAGTTTTTTCCTTTCCTAGGCGCTCATCTAAGATGTTTGAATAATAAGGAGTGCCTAGACCTCTATAATATACATTGGGTGCCAAAATCAAGGTGATTTTAAGTCACTTTGAGTCATTTGGGGTTAGTTTGAATCTTTGAGTCATGTTGCAAAAAAGTGTCAATGTTGTCAAGTTGCACAAAGTAACTTTTACATTTTTGGTGTCCTGCTCCTGATGCGACCAAACTGACTATTCCAACGCATCCAGATGGGTACATTTACCCTAGGCATGGTCCTATTTTTCACCCAAACATGTCGAAACATTCCGAGCTACATTGTACCGACAATATCCCTGAAGAGTCCAAAGTGCAAAAAGGCAGCAATCTTTGATGAGATGTTTCTCAAAAACTGTGTCACTTAGAAACATTCCGTCTAAGGCAACGCGATCACATAGAGTGCCTCTACAATAACCTCTCTCAATTTTTTATATCTCTGAGACATTTTCCCGTGGTGAAAGGTTTTCTGCTGCCCCAAAAATCGTCAGAAGGAGGCAGTGTAAAGTTGCAAAGGGGTGTAACTTTCATCCTGCTCCTGATGTGACGAAATGGATTGTTCCAACGCATCTGGATGGGTACATTTATGCTAGGCATGGTCCTATTTTTCACCCAAACATGTCGAAACAGTCCGAGCTACATTGTACCGACAATATCCCTGAAGAGTCTAAAGTGCAAAAAGGCAGCAATCTTTGACGAGATGTTACTCGAAAACTGTGTCACTTAGAAACATTCCGTCTAAGGCAACACGATCACATAGAGTGCCTCTACAATAACCTCTCTCAATTTTTTATATCTCTGAGACATTTGTTCGTGGTGAAAGGTTTTCTGCTGCCCCAAAATCCATTAGAAGGAGGCAGTGTAAATTTGCAACTTCTTCTTAGGTGCAAATGTAAGGGTACACAAGCGGAAAATGGTGCCTAGATGACTTAGTGCATCTCTATGACTTCATTCACATGTTTAAATGTTTGAGAAACTCTCCTTTACTAAGCGCTTGTTCTCGTGTCAACGTTAAGCTTTATACCTCCTAGGCGCTCAATTAGGTGATGTCATTAGATACAACTTACCTTGTCATGTCCCCATTTTTGGCTTGATCATCAAGTGAAGAATGGATTAGCCTATTGCTCATTCCCGGAGGCTAATTCAGAATGATGAGCGAATGAATTGGTTTTTGAAAGCCTATTCACTCTAGGCGCACAATCATGAATGGGCGCCTAGAGCAATAAGGTGCTACATCATGGTTCCAGGACCTTGAAATGGCACCCAAGCATGTAGGAGGAATTTTCAAGGAGCCAAAATGTTTTTGAAACTCTAAGGAACTAGTCCAAAGACTCTATGGCGCCATCTTGATACCATTGAGTCAACTTTCGAAATCAAACATATTGAAACAAGGTCTAGGAAGCTAGGCGCCATCTCTTGCCAGTTCAACCTCTCAGATGCGCCAACATTGGAAAGACTCTTAATGAGTGCCTAAGTTTGAATTGATCTTGTGATTGAAAGTTTGGTGATGTATTGGTGCAAGATGATCTTCAGTTGAAGCAATCTAAGTTCTAGGAAGGGTTTAGAAGTTATCAACCTCTTCACTAAGTTAGGTGCACTTTACAAGCTTTCTTACCCAAGAGTTGCACCTCATTCAGACAAGGTGCATCTTAACCTTTGGGACTTTTCATTAAGAGTCTAAGCAAGAAGGCGCTTTACCTTTACCAAGGCACCAATGTCCCGGTTCCCAAGGTCGCTTGCAAGAAAAGCAGAGTTTCTTCCTTCTTAGCTCGTCTCTTTCAGCTGCAGATGGATCTTGAGTCCTCTTTTGAGGAAAAGAGGGTCTCCTTTGAGTAGATCTAACACCTTTATAGAATTTCTTTTTAGGCTGGTATACAGGAGTAATATCAAGGTCTAGAGCAAAGTCAATTGCTTCTTCCAAATTTGCTGGCCTTTGTACCTTTACCAATGGCTTGATCTAATTGTTCAATCCCTCAATGAACAACATAGTGATTCTTCGGTCAGTCATGTCGAGTACCATCATTGCTATCTTCTGAAACTCATTTACATACTGCACAACCCTTCCTTCTTGTTTGAGTTGAGCTAGTTCGCGATAGTACACTTCAGTGTCTTTTCTATCAAACCTCTGAATCAACTTAGTTACAAACTCATCATAGGAATTTATCCTATCATGATGTTGAGAGACTAGTCCATGTTGCCACCATTCATAAGCCAATCCTTCAAGATACATTGTAGCAAATTGAGTTGCCTTCTTTTCTGTTAAAGGTTTAAGAGAAAGGTATGTATCTAGCTTATTTACCCAAGCTCTAGCACTGAGCTTACCACTTCCATCAAAGGTAGGAATGGGAACACAATTAAGGGCTTCTTTATACTCCTTTGTATCATCATCCCTTCTAGGATGAAAGCCACTAGTTCTACCTCGCATGTCCCTATCTTCCCTCTTCTGTCGGCAATATTCATTGAAAGTCATCATATCCCGAACACGTTCTGGAAGTCTAGCATAGAGATCTGCAAAGAGTGCTACTTCATCTTTAAAGTTATTTTGCTCTCCATCAAAATCTTCATCAGCATCATTGTCCTGTTCAGGTGGTGGTGGAAGGAAAGTAGGTCTTAAAGGCCTATCAACTGTAGGAGTTCGTGTGTGAACTCTTCTACCTACTGCTTCACGTTCACCATCAGTAGGTGGACTTCTACTTCTTCTTTCCTCAGCCATGTAAACTAGAGCTTCTGTATGATGATGCTGTTGTTGTTGTTGTCTAGCTCTTCTTGTATAATACCTATGCAAACCTACTTCGGGTGGCTGCATAACCCAGAGGCTGGCAGGATCAAAGCTCTGATACCACTGTAAGATACCCAACTAATTCCACTAAAATTTTTCCTTAAATAATTTTACTTGCTTTCAACTCATCAACTACTCAACACTTAAAGTTATACATCAAAGATAACTACTTGAATGAATCAATCTTAAAGATGGGTACTTGTCTTATTACTTGATTCAATCATCTTGCAAATGTCTTATTACATGGATAATCCTTTCAATAGCATGATTGTACATACTTATTCAAAGGAATTACAAAATAAGGCCTTGAAGCCTTGATGTCTACAATGACTTCTACACTTGATCAACTCAATCAAACTCAATGATGTCAACTGAATGTCAACACCTCACATTACAACAAGGGAACATCACCTTGTCAGTTGAGGGAGCATCACCCCAACACTTGAAACTCGCAGGCTTCAAGAATACAAGCTACAAAGCTTTCAGAGAGAAATTGTCAAAAGATTAAGATGATAAATGAATGATCCCAATGTTTCCACTTGGACCAATAGGAATTTAGAGATCTCAGGCGCCAAAATGATGTCACAGTTGCAAGGTTCCCTAGGCTAGGCACCAACTGGGAGTAGAGGAAACTAGAATAGGCGCCTTTTTAGACTGGGTGCTTCCTTGATATGGCAGAGGCATGGATAAGCACCTGGTGGAGTTTGGAGACTCCAAATGTCCTCAAAACACTTAACATTACTTAGTGAAGACCTCTTAGTCTCTAGGCGCCATCTGGGGGTTGGAAAGAGGAGAATTTGACATCCAACTTACTTAGGCACAAATCTAGTGTTCTCTTGACTTGGGCGCTCGATTTGGAAGTTCTGCAGTGGTTTTGGCACCTGGAGAAGGATTAGACATCTTCCAACAAATAGATGAAACTTCTGAGTATGGATTGATTCCTTGAAGAGAGTGCCCATAGCCAGAGTGTTTAAAACTTGTTTTTTAGTCCTCATCTTCATTGAGGTGCATTTATGGGTAGGAAAGAGTGCAAATTGGCGCCTTAGGAAGGATGTGGTCTTTCCTTGCTAAAATCTTCATCTCAAGCCATATCTAAGTCAAAAACACCAACTTCTGCCAAGCGCCTTTCATTTTGAGTAGATTGAAAGATCTTTTCATACTTAGGCGCACTTTTGGGACAAGTTCCTTAGGCGCATCATGGTGTCTGTGGAAAGGTGAATTGGTGCCCTCCCTTGAATGGCTCATCCCCATGCAAGTGTTCACTTCTGGAGGCATTGAGGTAAGTCCAGAACATCATTCCTATTAGCGCCTAAATGATTTGGAGGGTTTGAAGTCCATTTTATCCTTGAGGCACATTTTTGAGATGAAATGATATGGGTTTGGCGCCCAGTCTTGAATTGCCCAATTCTTCCTTGAGAGCGCTCATACTTGAAGTCTTTGAAATGAAATTAAAAACTTGTCTTATCAAGCACCTTGGCTCCTTGAGGAGCTTGAGAATCATTCACCCACTGGAGTCTTGTTTAGGCGCCTTGATATGCCTAAGCGCTCAGTCATTGTGGTTTGATCACAACTTGGCACCTAAGATGACTTTACTCCCTTCAATACCTCACCTTAGTTTCCTTAAGTCAAAACCTCAACTCAACTTTCATAAATACCTCTTATCCAAGTGGATTGGAAGCATCTCCTAGGTTAGGCGCACCTTTAGGCTTGCACAAGGAGGGATTTGCACCTAAACCTGAAATGATCATCTTCCCTGCAAATGCTTACATTTGAAGTGATCAAGGTGAGTTAGAACATTATTCCCAGTGACCGCCTTGATTGAATGAAGGAATTAAAGGCCACTTCTCCATTTAGGCGCATATCAGAGTGGCTACCACTAGGCGCACATTTGGAGGATTTGGCATGGAAAATGCGCCTAGCTAGACTTAGCTAATTTCCTTTGAATTTTGAAGTGTATGATGTTTCAAAGGTTGCTAACATCATCTCCAAAGATAGCGCCACTCCTCACCTCAATCAAACTCATGTCTTGACAACTTGAACAGATGAAATGGCTCTCAAACTTAGCCAAATTTTAAGTTTTTGACTTGGATCCTGCAAAACAATAGAATTGAGTTAGTCAAAAACCACTTCATTCCCTCATATTTTAGAATTAGCCTCTGGGAATGACAAATAGGCTAATCCATTCTTTACTTGATGATCAAGCCAGAAAAGGGGACATGACAGTTCTTTTGAAGGCAAAGAGCACCTAGGCTTATGGGGCTCAATTTGATGTATTTATTAAAAGTTCAAGGTGAATTGATGCTTATTGAAAATGCCACTTAGTCCTTCATTTGCATTCTAGGTGCCATTTCCTATTGACTTATATACTCCTCATGCTAGGGTGCCATAATGAAGTTGTTTAGACAATAGGTGCACTTCACTTACTAGTGGCTTGTTCTCCTTCCACCTTAGGTGCACTTTTATGGTGGAATAGGTGTCAATGGGTGCCTTGTCTTAAATGAATGCTCTCTCTAAGTTGGGCACCCTTTTGAGGCTTTATGAGTTGTAAATTGCGCCTTAACCCTTCATGCTTGTTGCTCAATGTTTGAATGTTTAAGAAAGTCTCCTTTAGGTGCTCATCTTAATGACTTTTTCTCAAGGCACAATCATCCCAATGACTTGGATATTCATCCTAGTGTTTTAGGATATTAGGCTACCAGACTTAGTCATTTTCAGGATCACAAACATAAAGAATAACATGATGATTCATTTTTTTTTTAAATACAACTTTTATCTTTTAGTTCCAAAATGAGGTTTAGGTGATACTTGAATAACAATAGCTAGCTTATTGGATCAACAAACATCCTATGTAATACAATTAGACTTTAAATATTTGAAGTAGCCATCTATAAATATCCATTCAAACATGGATTTACAATGCAAGTATGGATGCCATCAATAAAAAAGATTTGTATTAACCAAATATCCATATAGGCATACATCAATATCTGTCGATATAAGTATAACATATATACAAAATAGCCATATAGGCTTACAAGAATGCCATATAGGCATACAATGTCAACTATGTACAATACAAAATATGTGTCCACAAATGCCATATAGGCATACAACAAAGGAACACAATAAAAAGTCATTCTCCTCTAGCTGGTGAAGAGAATAAATCACGGGCAGCCTTTGATCTTCTAGGGGATGGAGACGCACATGTAGGTGGTCTACTACGAACTCGAGGGCTACTCCTCCTATTTCGTTCTTCCTGCATCTTTAGCTATTACAATAAAAAGTATAGACATTAATATATAGAAATTACATGTTATAAAAAATGAAACATTTAACAAAATAATCACTTACCGCTAACATATAATCTATCTCCTCGCTTGCCCTGGTGATGTCAAATCCTATAGAAACCATCCAGATAGAAATTAAACTTCAAATCAATAATCTTTTAATTTTTCAAAAATAGACAACTATAACAATGAATGTAAATTAAAATTTACTAATCTGCCTCATACCCCTGTCAATGCCATGCAGCTATGAATTGCAGAGGCCACACCATGCTCCATTGCCCTTTGAACATGGGGAAGTGTCTCCGCAGCCTGCATCATCTGCAAATAAAACAACATTATTCAATTACGAAAACTATAATAGTGATGCAAATCATGGCTCCTAACATACACACACGTTCATCTAAACATGGAAGTACACACAATAAAGCACACAAGTCACATACAAAAATCTAGTAAGTATAATTCATTCATTAAACTATTTATTTTATTACCTCCGTAAAACTTTGAAGGCCACCACCATTAGCAGGTATTGCCGTGAAATCTACAATATTACCCTATTCAACATCCAAAATTAGATATTAGAATACCATTCATATAACGATGCTATTCACATGTAATATTTATAATTGTTTACTAGTTACATACCCCGCCAGTAGATGATCTAGTGTAAAATGCAGGTGGCGAACCACTGAAAACTGCATCGACGCTATGACCCTGAAATTTCATTAAAATCATCAATTTAAATTAGTTAATATTGCATTTCAAAAATAAAATTTAATAAGTTAAATTCAATAAACTTGCTAATATTTACTTGAGTATCAAGGCCGAAAGTCTCACTCAGGAGGGTATCTGTCATCACCATCTGCTCAGCTGTAGATGTAGCCTGTGCACCTGCATCCTGACTATCCATGGTCATAAACACAGGCTGACCCACAAGTATGACAAGTATGGGGTGGGACCCTACTCCTCACACTATCTCCCAACCCACTCTGTGCTGCAGGACTGGCATGCGCTATGATGCTCTGGGTCAAGGCACTAATGGATTGAAGTGTATCAACCTCAACACTCTCCTTCACAATGGAAGGGATAGAAACATGCTCGTGGGCTAGTCTGCTGATTACTCATCTCACTGGCCACTGTGGGTCAACACGTGCCCCTGGTCTATCTTGTGCTGACCCCCCACTTCTACCCTGGAAGTCCCGCATATCAAAATAGTTTAGCACTTTATTGAGGACAAACTCGCAGTAGAGTTTCCTCAAAAAGTATTGCGGGACCTCATTATTATTGCATGGAGGATGGTCAAAAACCATCCACCACCTCTGCCCAAAATTGTCCCTTATCGCTTGGTTGTTGCACCAATGGATAGGGAACCTCTTGCATGTAATGGGTGGAGGTTGATTTGTTTATGGGTTTGTGAAAATGGAACACAAGTCTAATTTTGTGATTTGTAATTTTTTCACATCTTGGTATGATAGCTTGTCTGCATAATAATCTCTAAACTCTCTCCTCTTATCCATCCAACTAGTTATTTGCTTGCTAATTGAATCTACATTTGATAACATAGATTCAAGAGATTCAGCAAGCGTGGACCTATGCAAGGTTGAAGTGGAAGGATCTTTCAACCTTGCAATTATATCTTCAATTTGTTTTTTGTTGTTTTCAATTTGCCCCATTATATTTTCTTGTGTTCCAGGGGCATGTCGAGGAATGGATGGAGGAGGTTGTTGTTCTGCAGGAATTTCCTCTTTAGGATTTTGTGGATTTTGAGGAGGAGGAGGTGCATTAACATTTCCTGACAATTAATAAAATATACATCAAAAATCAACTAAAACCTACGTATTTAGAAACAAATTCAAACAAAAAATAAATATAACTCACTACTTTGGTGTGCTCGACGTCGTGGCGGCATTTTGGTGACGAATCGATAAGCTTTTTGTGTTGAATGGAGTTTTGCAAAACACGAGCGCGCTTTCTAGGGTTTGCAGGCCGCGGGTAGAGAGGAGAAGATAGAAAGAAATGAAATTGGAAACCTTTTTATTTATTTATAGGAAGTCATAACAGGAGCACGTCATAACGCGAGCACGTTATAACGTGCTCACGTTATGACGCGCTCCTGTTATGACTTAATTTTTTTTGAAATTAATTTGGCCACTTTTTGGCCCTCCATCTTCTTGCACTTACCCTAGCCCTAAGCCTGACTATAATTCAAAACCTAACCCTAACCATAATACTAACCTTAACCCTAATTGAACTCTAACTCTAATTCTAATTTGAACCCTAACCCTAACTGTAACTCTAATTCTTGCCCCAATTCTAAGAGTATCTCACCTTAATTCTAACCCTAAATCTAATAGCAACCCTAATCCTAACTCTAACCCTAACCCTAATTCTAATCATAACATGATTCTACTCTAACTATAACCCTAATTTTAAATCTAACTCTAACCCTAACTGTAACTCTAATGTTTACCCTAATTTAGTAACCCTAATTCTAATTCTAAACCTGACCTCAATTCTAACCCTAAGATTAATCCTAATTAAGACCCTAACCTTAATACTATACTTAACGCTAATTGAGACCCTAACCCTAATTTTAATCATAACCTTGACTCTACCCTAACTATAACCCTAATTTTAAATCTAACAATAACCCTATGTCTAACCCTTACCTTAATCATAATTCTAACTATGATTTTAACCTTAACCCTAACCCGAATTGTAACCTTGACTCTAGCCCTAACCCTAACTCTAATTGTAACTCTAATGCTTACCCTAATTTAGTAACCCTAATTCTAACTCTAACCTTAACATCAATTCCAACCCTAACCCTAATTATAACCCTAACCTTAACCATATTGCTAATTGTAATCCTAATTCTAATTCTAAACCTAACTCTAATCCTAATTTTAAACCTAATACTAACCCTAACCCTTATTCTAACCCTAAACATAGCTCTAGATTTAAGGTCCTAACTCTAACCCTAAGCCTAACTATAATTCAAACCCTAACCCTAACCTTAATACTAACCTTAACCCTAATTAAACTATAACCCTAACTCTAATTTGAACCCTAACCCTAATTGAAACTCTAATTCTTACCCTAATTCTAACAGTATCCCACTTTAATTCTAACCCTAATTCTAATAGGAACCCTAATCCTAACTCTAACCCTAACCCTGATTCTAATCATAACACTGATTCTACCCTAACTATAGCCCTAATTTTAAATCTAACAATACATCTAATTCTAACCCTTACCTTAATTATAGTTCTAACTATGATTTTAACTCTAACCCTAACGTGAATTCTAACCCTAACTCTATCCCTAACCCTAACCCTAACTGTAACTCTAATGCTTACCCTAATTTAGTAACCCAAATTCTAATTCTAACCCTAATGGTTATATATATTTACTCTAATTCTCTCTCTACATAGTAGTCACTACACAACACATTTTATATAAAATTCTATAGTTGATGTGATTAGATGTGTTTATTTATTTTCAAAAAATTGATGTGATCAAGTGTGTTAATTTTTTCTTTAAATTAATTATTATATTGATTATTTGTAGGTATAAATTTGTTATTTTCATTCCCTTTGTAATTAATTACCTTTTTTAATGATTACTTCTTATAATAACATTCCTTTCAATAGTTAAAGGTAAATTTTAGGTATTAAAAATAGGACAACTATTTATCACTTCTTAAATTAAAATTGCTACTAACTATTTGATAATTAAATTGGATGAAGTTTAAGTTCCCTAATATAATTATTAATTAAATTTTTAAAAATTGATAATATCAAAACGAAATCTAATTAACTAATAGAGATGTTAAAAAATAAACATTATTGCAAATTTGTTATTTTCAAAAATAGGACAACTATTTATCACTTCTTATATAAAATTGCTACTAACTATTTGATAATTAAATTGGATGAAGTTTAAGTTCCCTAATATAATTATTAATTTATTTTTTAAAAATTAATAATATCAAAACAAAATCCAATTAACTAATAGAGATGTTAAAAAATAAACATTATTGTAAATTTCTTATTTTCAAAAATAGGACAACTATTTATCACTTCTTATATAAAATTGCTACTAACTATTTGATAATTAAATTGGATGAAGTTTTTGATAAAATGAGGCGGCTAAAACCAGGGGCCGAACCCTTATACAAAACCAAGCCCAAGGGGCAAGAAAACAACGTACTGACAGTACTCAGCCAACATAGAGAAAAGACCAGTAGCATAGGCACAATAGCCTTGCTATAAAAGAAACAACAGCAAAGCCCAATAGACTAAGCAAAAAGGTTGCAAGGAGCAACAACCTAAACAATAGCAGAACCAGACTGATCAGGTCGAACACCCTTGGCACGAGTGCGGTTCAAAGAAACATGCTTGGGAAGACCTCGCTTCCTCCTTTGGATAATAGTCCAAAGAACATCATCTCTATCCACAGAAATAGGAGAAGAAGGAGAAACTCTTTCCAAATCCTTGGAAGGGGGCAGAGCTTGGGGCACAACAACATCAGCCCCAGCAACCTGAGTACATATATTAACAGTGCAAGACATATCAGCAGCTGAGATCTCTGCAGCAGAACCACCGGCAATCCCAGTAGCAGAACCACCAGCAACACCAGCAATCCCAGTAGTAGAAACATCAGCAACACCAGTAATCCCAGCAGCAGAACCACCAGCAACACCAGCAATCCCAGTAGCAAAACCACAAACAGTAGTATTCATAGCTGTAAAATCTGGAACCCTCTCAATATCAAGAGTAGACCCATCATCATCAAAGGAAGATTCAACCGCCTTTGACCCAGAAATATCCTCAGTAGAACCAACTGTAAGATGTTCATGCAAAGAATTCTTCCACTAGGAGGAAGAATGAGGGATCTTTAAGCGAGGATGCCCAGAAGCCAGATGACCCGTAGCAAAGCATCTACGACACTGGAAGGGAATACCTTCATAGTCCAAAATTTGCCTCCAATAATTATCAGCAACCTGCAGCATAATCTCAGCCAGGAGAAGCTTAGAGAGATCGAGATCCACAAGAACACGAGCGTATGTGGTATGAGAAAACAAGGTAGTCGCTTGATCTACCATAATAAAAGAGCCCAAAGAATTACCAATACCCTCATAACAAGATTTGCACCAAAGGTGCAGTGGAAGATTTGGGAGACGAATCCAAACAGGCATTCTATTAAAAGATTCAGTCAATGGGTTAAAGGAGGGAACCCAAGGCTTGAGAAGGAGGGCATGATTGCCCCAAAACCAGGCCTGAGTATGAAGAATAGCATTCCGATCAGAAACTGAAGCAAAAACAACTACAAAGAAACCCTTTGCACAAGGGTAAATTTCTATTTTCCCCTCCGTGATAGGGTGCCAATGCTCTGAAATCCAGAGGTTCAAATCGCCTAGCCGAGGCCACCAATGGTCAAATCTACAAATCAAACCCTGCTCAGAGAAATAATCAATATTTTTTAAAACCTCATCCCCTAGGACCACTACAGGGGGAGGCAAGTCTGACTGAGAAATAGATCTCCTAGATACCAGAACAGCAACAACATTAGCAGACTCCTCACATCGTTGAGGAGAACCACTGCTAACAATCTTTGCATAAGATGTAGTAGCAATAGCAGTAGCCCCAGAAATGGATGGCGTACCAACAACCGCAGAAACCCCAACAGCAGATGGAACCCCTGCAAATAAAGCAACAGACGAACCCTAAAAAGCAGTAGTCGTATTCACGGATGGCACTCCTACATCAATTCCAGTAGTTGAATGCACAGACGACGCATCAACAGCCGTAGCCACACTAGCAGCAGAAGAAAACACACCATCCGTAGGCACCCCAGTAGCAGACGGAACCCCAGCCATAGATACAGACAGTGCATCGACAGCCACACCAGCCACTGAGCCCATGGACGGCGCACGAACAGTCGCAGCCGCACGAGCCGCTGATCCCACAGACGGCACACGAACAGTCGCAGCCACACCATCAACAGAAGAGAACCCAATAGCAGTAGACTGACCCCCTGCATGTAAAGTAGCAGATGAACCTTGTAAGGTAGCAGTTGTAGGCACAGATGGCGCTCCAACAACAAAAGCAGTTGAGCCCACGGACGGCGCACCAACAGCTGCAGCCAAACCAACAGCAGAAGAAGACCCTGCAATTAGCCTAGCAACAGACGAATCCTGTGAACCAGGAACATGGGCGGGAAGAGGAGCGGGAGAGCCCATTTCAAATTTGCATTCTCTATTAAATTGGATGAAGTTTAAGTTCCCTAATATAATTATTAATTGAATTTTAAAAAAATTAATAATATCAAAACAAAATCCAATTAACTAATAGAGATGTTAAAAAAAAACATTATTGCAAATATACTATCTATAAAATATAACTTTTTATATTAAATTTTTCTTAAAAATAATAAAAACAAAACTGTCAAAACAAAATGAATAAAATGAAAAAAATTGAACATAGATACCATATTTCTATCAATTACATGTTGGAGATAAAGTGTAGCTAGGTAGAAACAAGTATTTTCGTAAATAATTTGATAAAGTTTATGGTTAAATTTTTTTAAATTTTAAAATGAGTTAATTATTTATTATTTTGGTGAAATCGGTAACTATAATTAATTAAATATTAAATGTTTAAAATAACAATTATAAAATTAACAAATTATTATTATTATTTAACTATGAATCCATGTTTAAAAATAACTCAAATTATAAATTTCTATTAAAAAGAAAAAAAGTGAACCCATTAATCTTTAATTTAAGTGAAGCACCATCATTCTAAGTATACTGAGTGGGGTTAATTATTTTTGGCAATAAACTAAAAAATAGGAAAAAGATGTCAGAGCACAAAGGCAACTTCACATGTGCCTCTATTTTTAATCTTTACATTTCTTTTTTGCAGAGAAGTTTTTAGGAGAAAAGGGAATTTAAAGTCTTAAATTATAGGGTTTAAAGTTCATTAAATTTATTTTTCATTCTTCAATGCATTGATTTTGTTTTTCTCATGTGTTTTTTCTGTGCATGTGCAGGTAATAGGTAGGATATGGAGAAATGCTTCAAGAATTCATTCTAGTAGTTCCAGATCTAAATTCGTTTAAGTGGAAATTAATGTTTATATTATATATTGTGAATAAAAAATATATAAGGGGAATTCATATTAAAGGGTTTAAAGTTCATTCATTAAATTTATTTTTCATTCTTCAATGCATTGATTTTGTTTTTCTCATATGTGCTTTTTCTGTGCATGTGCATGTAATAGGTAGGAGCTATGGAGAAATGCTTCAAGAATTCATTCTGGTGGTTCCAGATCTAAATTCCTTTAAGTGGAAATTAATGTTTATATTATATATTATGAATAAAAAATATATAAGGGGAATTCATATTAAAGGGTTTAAAGTTCATTCATTAAATTTATTTTTCATTCTTCAATGCATTGATTTTGTTTTTCTCCTATGTGCTTTTTTTGTGCATGTGCAAGTAATAGGTAGGAGCTATATAGAAATGCTTCAAGAATTCATTAATTTTAGCCATGGAACATATTTTTATTCACAATATATATTTTTTATTCATATGTGCTTTTTCATTAATGTCAGCCATGGAATTATGGCGCTCATGCTAGCAATGTCTCCTGAATCACCTACAAATTCAGTGGCATCTTTTTAGCATAAGTAATTACAACCTTGACTTCTAAAATCTAAGTTTCGTAACTTACCCTTGTCTTCCTCCTTTTTCTTCACCTTTTTCTCATAGGATAGCCTCCTGTTCAGCCTACAAATTCCCCACAGTCATAAATTCAAGTACCTACACAAAATTTGGCCCAGTGCAGGAGCAGGAACTTGTTAAGAAGCAAGGTATTGAAAGGTTGTAGAGCAATACAAAGCATACCTACCTTCATGGCTTCATGAAAGAGAGTTCCATTCTCCAGTGTCTTGTACGACTACTTAATGTCATCCTGTACGACTATTTAATGTCATCCTGTACGACTGCTTAATGTCATCCTTTTCCAACACATCCTGGCAACCAAATATTGAAAGAAGGCCTACATTGAAAGAAAACTGCAATAGCAGAAACAGAATGAAAAATGAGAAATGAGAAAGGAGAAATGAGAAATCAAGAGTATGCGAATGCGATAGAAAAGTACAAACCATTTTCATTTTGTGGAACGTATTGACAGTGGAACCCTCCCACGAATACAAGGCAAGGAGCGCAAGAGATTCCATGTCAGGAACTATTCATCAATCTCTTATTTATAGAGCAAAGGCGTTACACAATGAAACACATGTCACACAAAAGAAACGCCTCACCAACCCTGTCATATTCTAATTTTAGGTGTGGCAATTTGAACAATAATGCAAGAAGATTCTCGGGCTCTTTTTAGATTTTTATTTAATTTTTTAATTAATTCAACTTCTTGGCAGTTATTTTTGCAATTGGGAATTAATTTAGCTTCTTGGCAGTTACTTTTTATTCATGCATTTTGAATCTATTTTTTGGGTGTGTGAAATTGCAAAATGCGCCATGGCAATTAAAACCACGAAGATTCTGGGATTATTTTTATATTTTTATTTAATTTTTTATTTGCAATTTAGTTTTTATTTTATTTTTTTGGTTTAAAATTACAACAAAAAAATGAGTGCTCTCATCTCCACCCCTGCTGCAACTGTAGTTCACCTCTCGGTGAAATAATAAAGTGAATGGATTTATTAATAAAGCATGGTTGGGCATAAGTTACGACATGAAGTTAAGGCTACAAAAAATAACAAGCTACAACAAACAAAAAGTCCATAGAGCGGAAAGGAACAACAAACACATAGTGATGTCTTCACACAAAAGTGAATAGATTTTTGCATGCTAGGAAGACTTAATCAAGGCAAAAGATGAGTTAACAGGGTAGTTAACTACACAGGTGACCATCATGCAATAGGAAGGGGCAGATTGGGGAATTTTTTTCGATTTCTCTTTCTTTCTCTTCTTATTCTTTTATTATTCTTTCTCTTTTTAATCTTTTTATTATTCTAGATTCACATATTGATTCAAATTATCATTATTTAGGATTCACATATTGATTCAAATTATCATTATTTAGGATTCAACGATAGAAAGGATTTTGTAATAGATTAAAGGCCTTTGTGCAATTTTCCAAGAATTGATCGGATGTTGATGGATTGTGCTTTTTGGCTTCTCATGTCTTCATTTTCATTTCAACAATGAATGTAAAATTGTCATTCTGTGCTCTAAATCTTGTCTTTATTGAATTATTTCTATTTTATTGTCTTGTATGTGAATCCTCTATTTGTAAATCTGAGACTATCAAACCTCTTGTAGCTTAATGATTATGTGAATTTCACTTTTCACTGTTGCATCTGTGTTTATCTTATTTCGTGATTTCAAATCCTATGCGTGATCAATCACAAGTAAGTAGGAAAGTTTTGTAATTAATGTATCACCATTTTAGTTAGAATTTTTTTGGGTTTTCTTCTCTTTTCTCATAAAGTTGGAAGCAAAATTCACTAAAGACCCTACAAAGAGTTAGCTTCTAAAACCTCTAAGGTTATCTCGCAAGACACATCCCACATTTGCAAGGTTTCCCATGTTGGTTTTGTATGCTCAAAATCACAACTCGGTGGCCTCAAGGGTGGTTGAGTCAGCTTTGGCACGCACATGGACCCTCTCTCCTTTCCATGGGGTGAACTGCCGCATCACTCTCTCTCTCTCTCTCGTGGGAATAGCTAGTTGAGAGGAGGCAAGACACGGGGATGGTCTAGCTCGTTGGAGAGCTAGACTTCACGGAGAGGGGTCGACCAGTCCTAGGGCTTGTGTTGTGTGCTTGTGTGGATGTGGTGTTTTGTGACCATGGTTGTAAAGATAACTATATGACCCGAAGAGTCACTAGTCACCATTCTCCTGTTGGGGTTTCTAATGTTCCACTGTTGTGCGGGTAGGTTGTTGTTCTCGTTGATGCTTTGTTCAAGTTGACATTGTCTTTCAAACTATTGGATGAATGCTTGTTATACTAGGAGTTGTCTGAATCTCTCTTGTTGTTGTTGAATGACTAGTTAGTCTTGTTACAGTCTTGGGTGGACCTCCTCTATCTCGTTGAGGATTGTTCTCACCCACTCACCCCTCAGTCCAGGGCACATTCGTGACCTGAGATAAGAGATGGGTGATTTAAGCTAACCTTGACTTGACCTAGGGTTTTGACTTTAGGTTTCTGTGACCTAAGGTTTGACTATATGTTGATTTTGTTTGACCTTGTGATGAAATCAAGGGTTTTGACCAATGTTTGACTGTAGTTGACCTGGTGTTGGGATCAAGGGTTTGTGAACCTTCTAAGTTGCTAATGTTTTTGTTCTTTTTTGGATTTTATATGAATGCAAGCCTATATGAATGCAAAATATGTTTTTGTGTTTTTTTATGTTTTTAGAACTCAAAGTTTTTTTCTTAATCTAGGAATTAGAAAATGTATGCAAGCTATGATGAAATTATCTAATGCAATGTAACCTATGTTTTTGTTTGTTTTCTGAATAGATGGATCAAGTAATCTAAGAAAAGAAATTGCTTTTAATCTATGAACTTTAAAAAGGGAAATTAATTTAACAATGCAAATCTACTTAGCCTATCAAGGAAAAAAGAAAACATGTATTTACTTATCCCAACAAAAAAAATTTGCTTATCTAATTACTATGAAATGAAAAAAAGCATAAAGGAACTTGGAGATGCGTGAGCCTCCACTACCCTCAAAAATCCTTGTAATGGCAACCTCAAATCCTCTTGTAGCAGTGGGGTGATCCTCTTGGTGACAAGGAGAAAATGGAAGCAAAAGAAGCTTTGAAGCTTTGAAAAGACCTCAATGAGAGCTTGATGAGCACTATGGTTGTGATGTGAGCAATGTATGGATGCGAACAAGATTTTAGAAAAGCTAAATGAGATAAAAAATGAAAGCAAAAGGCTCCTATGTCCTATATAAGCATGAGAATTCTTGACTTGGAGAGTAATAACCTACAAGAGTTGTGTGTACAAATGAAATTGTCTCCTAAACGGGGGAGCTTTGAAGCTATGCAACAATGAAATCTTGAAGCTTTGGAAAAATAAAGAAAGCAATGAAGAAATAGGCTCAAAGGCCTGTGAAGAAGCTTGAAAAAGCTTGTGAAGAAGGGAAGATCATTCTCTAACTTTCCAACTTGGAAAATAATAAAGAGGGGAGGGGTATTTATAGGTTTGAAGAAGGGATGAGAGGTCAAGAATAAGGAGAGTTAACTCAATTTGATTGAAGAGTTAACTTAGAAGACTCAAGAGTGATCTGGGTTAAAATTGGAGTGATCTACCCAGTAAAAGCTTATCACTCAAGAAGAAGTAAAGAAAAAAGAGTGCACGAGAATGCAAGGGAATGCATTAATTGTTAACTAAATATGAAATAGAGATAATTATGTATGTGTGGGTGCATGAAATAGTTAGCTCTGTATTTGGCACGAAAATCCATGCAAACAGGAAGAAAAATGAGCAAAAACAAAGCTATTTTGAGTTAGAATCTTGAGCTTTTTTGTGGCTGAAAAGATGAATGGGTCACCCATGGGTTGCCCTTTTCACCAGTCAGGGTCGCTTGGGGCAACCCTCAAAGGAGGGCACCTAGGTGAAAGTCCATGGTGGGAGATGGTAGAGGAGATGAAAAGGAGGGGATCTACCTCCAAAATAGGTCAATCATGTGTGAACATCCAAATCTCCACTTGTGAAAATAGGATCTCCCGGACGAGATCTAGAAATAATAGGGGGAGATTTGGATTGGTTGAGTGAAACTGAAAACCGAAAGCGAGAGATGGCTAGGGAGGATCTCTAGAAGGCCTCTAGGGGTGGGAATGGATGAAAAACATTGGAGAAAGGTGAAAAATCACCTACAAGATGCATACAAGGCTTAGGAATAGGGTTGCAAGAACAAGAAACGCAAATTGACAAGTGTCGAAAAGTGTCGAAAAGTGGAGAGAGAGAGAGAGAGAGAGAGAGAGAGAGAGAGAGAGAGAGAGAGGAAACAACACAAAGAGGAAGAAAAGACACGTCACCAAGAGAATTGCTACTAAGAGGATGTTATTTCATGCTTACATGTATGTGACAAGGATTATGACTCATCATAGGGGTCCTTGTGGAGGCTGTGCGTGATTTTAGTGCTTACATATCTGCCCCCTCGGGGACAGTAGTCTACATGAAAGGTAGGTACCATTCCTGAACTAAGCCTTACTTGTTGTTGATTTTCTTGCAATTGTACCTATAATAACTAGTATCAGTCTGGCATCTAAGTATCACAATGAGTAATGAAAACAAAAATGATGAACATATCATAGTTTGTTTGAGCTTGACTAGTTGTTTGCCTTTGTTGGTGAAACCTATAAGAATGATTGCACACAAAAAAAACACACAAGAGATGCATTAAAGAAAATAGAACACATGCTAAACTAGAGAGGATGAGAATAGATTCTCCTTTTATTGCAGATTTTGAAGAACATATTCAATTTTTAGGGATATTTTAGGTTTTACAAATTTTATTTTTTTTCTTCTGATTTTTATGGGTTTTCCAAAGATCTTGTGAAGGTTTGATTTGATTCTCCTTGAGGTCTTTGGGAGACCTATATTTATTGAAGGGGTTTATACCCTTGCCCCCTGCATGGGGAGACTTGTGCACTTGATTACTTAATTTTTCTCATTTGACTTGTTGGAGTGACTTATGCTTAGACATTGTTTTACACTTATTGTTACAAGACCTAATTTGATGAGATCCATACATAGCTTTAGTCAACATCTTGTACTTCACTTTCTCTCTTGTGCATATGGTTGGCTAGAGCTTTTATTTTACTAATGAGAATGCATACCTAAGATGATCACATATGGATAATGCAATTTGTTTTTATCTTTTTATGATATGAATGACATCCAATGTGTTTGGGTGTGATTTCACAAATATGAAATGCAAAGTACTATGTCCTAAGTGCTCTAAATGCCATAATGTTATGACATGTTTTATTGCTTTTGAAATCTTTTTCTGATTTTGATATGAATGCATTATGGAACAAACAATATGACTGCACTTTAATATGATTTTCAATCCAGGGGATTGCAAGTTGTTCCGGTATAAGACCTATTCCAGTCTGTGAGATAGGGATTTAGAACTCAAGTGGGGAGAGAGAAGGAGATGGAATGCTTCTAAATTTGGGATTTGCTAAAGGCTAAACACTAATCCTTATCTAGATAAGACAATCTAACAAGCATTCAACTTAGACAAGTAACAAATTTTATTGATGTTCGTTAGACTTACATCATAGATGGCAAGCAAGATAGACCCGGGGTGAAGGATAAATGGGAAAGAACAAGGGTCCCTAGATAGAAAATGATCCTAAAGACTACTAGACTCTTGGCTTTTCTTAGCTAGTGCGTGTGTGTGCTTTGTACCTTTCTCTTTTATTTTCTTTGGTAGAATGCCACCCTTGAAGCTTTGAGCTTAGACTGATCTCCACCCAAGGATACAAACATTCAACAATATTCTCTCTTTCACTCTTTTTTTGCAACTCTTTTTTTTTGTATTTTCTAGAATGCCTCACTTGATTTTCTCTCTTTTTTTTTTTTTGATTTTTGACTTTTATGAAAATGAATGCTTTTGATATACAATAATTTGATCTCCGAATTCTCATTTTTCTCAATACTCTTATTGTGATCACTCATTTTTTTATTCACTCATATTTTAGATTGCTTCCTTTAGAGTTATGATCCTCTTGACATTTTTGGTTAGGGAAGATAAGGGACTGAGCACCGCCAAACGTTTTTGTAATCCAGTTGGACTTCTCTTCTACTAGGGAAGAATTGGGAAGGTCTACTTGCAAGCTTCCTTTAAACACTGTAGGTTTGAATACTGACTTTTCTTAGACCTAACATCTTGGCCCACTAAGACTGGGATCAGGTAAAGCTAAGAGCTAGGCTTTGATTAGAATCACAAGGAATGGAGGGGGGAAATGGTGATTATGAAAACGGGGAATCTCAGGACCTAAAAGGATCACATATACCTAGGCAACCTTAGACTCCTTACTGAAATGAAAATAGTACAAGAGCAAATCATTTAGTGTAATACAAGATGAACAAAATGATACTGAAATGCAAGAAACAAACTCTTTTTTGACATTTTTGTTATTTTTTTTGTATTTTTGGCATATTTGATTTTTTTGGATTTTATAGGCTTTTACAACATTTTTGAGATGTTGAACTCTTCTCCTTCCATAATGCACAAGAGGTAGCATCATTTCTGATGTCTTCCTTAACTATGTGTGGACTTATCCAATTTGGTCTAAACTTCACTTGAAAGTCTTTGCAAGGACACTCAAAGACTTGGTGTGAAAATGTCTTTGTTTTTAGTGAGGAATTTTGTGTGCTCACATGTTTCATTGTTTGATGATTTGCCCCCTAACTTTACCATTTTTTGTTCTTGTATAGTTTTGTTGCTTGTTTTGAACTTTTGAGGGGCAATTGGAGTTAGTGTTGACTCTCCTAGTTTTTGTGTGGATTTTGGTTCTTCTTCTTTAGTCATGATTTCAATCATATTTATGTTTATATGTTGGGTTTGATTGGAATGGCCATTAAATTGAATGGAGCATAAGACTTTGTTGAGTGGTGATCGAAGGGGAATTATTTGGTTGCCCCCTTTCCTATACACTTTGAGTTCCTGCTACATTTGCAATTTGTTTTGATGTCTCTCCTTTTTCAAAAGTGTTGATTTTTGGGTCACTAGTGGTTTCCATGGTCTTTCCCTTCTTTTTGTCTTGTTCAACTCTATCAAGACTGAAAGGATTAGGATCTCCTTTGATGGCGTGGGTTTGTCCCATATGCGCGAAGTGTGTTTCTTGAAATAGTGTGGAGGGAATGGCCCTCATTGTATGAATCCAAGGCCTTTCTAGGATCATGTTGTAAGTGGTTTCTTTGTTTATGATATAAAATTTAGTTGGGAGGATTTTAGAACCTAATATGATTTGAAGATTGACCTTACCCATGGTTTGAATGTTTGGGTTATTATGAATTCTAAGGATGGAAGTTTGTTTTGTGATTTGAGTTTCATCATAACCCATTCTTTGAAGAAGCGAAAAGGAGACTATGTTGACTGTAGAACCATCATCGATCATTACATGTTTAATGGAATAGTCTCAAACTTAGACTATCAAATGGAGGGGGAGATCACTTTGTTTAGCTATGTCATTGTCTAAGGGTAACTTTTTGAAATCAAATGTTGAAGAAGAACGCTTTTCACTTGGAGTGTTTTGAACTAGATGGCCTAGATCTAAGGCATTAAGGAGAGTGTTCTTGAACGTGGGAGAAATTTTGAGAAGTTATAACATGTGAGAAAAATTTGAATTGTTGGAGGTGTCATATGGTCGTTTTGGTCCTTGGGTGACATGAATTTCTTGATCTTTATCTAATTCCACAAGGCCTAAGGTGTTTTGATCAAAGGTGTTCAGACTAAGTTCTTCATCTTGTGAGAATGTGTCCATGAATGCTTTTTGTTGACATTTTGGGAGGTTTGATATGAAGTGATGGTACCCCCAATGTGACTTGATATCATGCCCCCTTCTCTTATGAAATGAGAAATATTTATCATGATTATGATCTTGAGGTTTATGATGATTGTTGTACGGTTTATTGTTGATTCTCAAGGGATAGTTGTTAACATTTTGGTTCCCCAAATTTGTATGACTATCATAGTCACAATTATTGTTTTTTCTAGATGGTGAAGTGTTTGTTGAAACATCTATGTCTTGATTATTTGTCAAAGATTCATTATTTCTATCATGGTTTATCAGCCTCTCATTGGAATCATGCTCCCTTGTTTCACTATCAATAGTGGCTTGTTTAATTATAAGGGCACTTTTGAGTGCTTCATCATATGATTTGTAAGGGAGTTTTTGGACTTGTTCTCGTATGTCATTGTTGAGAGTGTGTAAGAACAGATCACAAAGTTCTCTATGATCCATGTTTGGTGCACTAGTTGAAGAATAGAGAACTTTCCTCCATCGTGTGATAAAATGTGCAACCGACTCATTGGCTTCTTGTTTGATTGTTAAAAATTATCTTATTCCTATCTTGACCAGTTTGTTTATGTCGAAGGTAGCCACCAATTGATCGATGAGTTGCCTAAAAGAGTGGATCGATGCTTCTGGAAGTCGATAGTACCAATCCAAAGCGATACCCTCAAAAGTTTTTGGAAAAATCTTTGCTACCACCCCATCCCACGGAAGGAGTTCCCGCACTATCATGACATAATCCTTGATATGAGAGTTGGGATCACCCTCTCCTTTACATTTTAGAATCTCAGGGAGATGATGTGGTAGTATGACCTCACAAATATTGTAGTCAAGAGGCTCCTTTAAGTACTTGAGGTATGTTCCTAAAGGGGAGTTATGTGTAGAGGGTCTTGTTCCTCCAAACATTAACCCTTCAAGTGGAGCTTTTTGCACTTGTTGAAAGGGTATGCTAGATTGTTGATAACTTAAAAAGTTAGGTGATTAGATGGCATCATGTTTATGTTTTGAAGATTGGGTGGATTATTTGTGGTTGATTTTGTGTCATAGGAATACCACCTATTTGATTGAGACTTTTTGTGTTGGATAGTGAGGGCAAGGGAGGCCTGAATGTTTCATGTAAGTTTAGATGAGGGGGAATTTGTGTTACCCCCTAGTTTGATTCAATATTATCAATGAAAGGATTTCCCTATACCCTAGGTTTTTCTAGACTTTTTCTTTGACAACCATTTCTAGCTTCAAGGGTCCCGATTTGTTTGACCAAGGATTCTATAAGGTTTGTGAGTGAGGCTTCTTCCGTTCTTTGAGTTTAGCAACCTTGAGACATATTTCTTTGCATTGGGGTTTGAGTGACCCCACTTGTTCCTTTTGATGATACTTGACATGACATGAGTCTATTATCTTGATGTGCCACATGGGGGGGTTTTTGTGCCCCCCAAGCTTCTTGTAAAATTTTCTTTTGATGGCTCACCTCATTTTCCATTTGGGTGGCCATTTTCAAATCACTTGTTATGGGTTGGTCTTTTTGATGGATCTTAGACCAAATGCTCACTTGGCATGTTTTGATTTGGTCAATGTTGTGGGGATCTTGTTGGATCCCCTTTGAATCCTTTGAGTTTGATTGATTTGAGATTGAAGCTATTGGATCTAAACATGTGCTACTTTCATTGGAGGGTTGATTCCCTTGAGCTTTGTGTGATTTTGTCCTAGTTTTGGGGTGTAGGAAACACCACCAAATGAATGAAACAAAGATGGACATGAAAGATGAATATGCAATGAAAGAAGCACATGGAAATGCAAAATATTCCATTAGAAGTTTTTGCTTTTCACATTGGGTTCACCAAAATATGTACGCTCAAAATCACAACTTAGTACTCTCGAGGGTGGTTAAGTTGGCTTTGGCATGCACACGGACCCTCTCTCCTTGCCACGGGGCGAAGCGCCACATCACTCTCTCTCGTGGGAGTAGCCAATCGAGAGGAGGTGAAACAAGGGGGTGGTTTGGCTTATTGGAGAGTTGCACTTCATGGAGAGGGGTCAGATAGTCCTGGGGCATGTGTTGTTGTGCGCTTGTGTGGATGTGGTGTTCTGTGACTGTGGTTGTAAAGATAACTATATGACCCAAAGGGTCACTGGTCACTGTTCTCCTGTTGGGGATTCTAATGTTCCACCTTTGTGTGGGTAGGCTGTTGTTCTCATTGATGCTTTGTTCAAATTGACATTGTCTTTCATACTATTGGATGAATTCTTGTTGTACGGGAGTTGTCTGAATCTCTCTTGTTGTTGTTGAATGACTAGTTGGTCTTGTTGCTGTCTTGGGTGGATCTCCTCTATCTCATCAAGGATTGCCCTCACCCACTCACCTCTCAGTCCAGGGCACATTCGTGAGCCGAGACAAGAGATAGGTGATTTAATCTAACCTTGATTTGACCTAGGGTTTTGACTAAGGGTTTGTGTGACCTAAGGTTTGACTATGTGTTGACTTTGTTTGACCTTGTGATGAAATCAAGGGATTTGACCAATGTTTTACTGTAGTTGACCTTGTGTTAGGATCAAGGGTGTGCAAACTTTCTAAGTTGCTAATGTTTTCATTCTTTTTTGGATTTTATATGAATGCAAAATGTGTTTTCATGCTTTTTTCTGTTTTTGGAAATCAAAGTGCTTTTTCTTAATCTCGGAATTAGAAAATGTATGCAAGCTATGATGAAATTATCTAATGCAATATAACTTATGCTTTTGTTTATTTTATGAATAGATGGATCAATTAATCTAAGAAAATAAATTGCTTTTAATCTATGAACTTGGGAAAGGGAAACTAATTTAATGATGCAAATCTACTTAGCCTATCAAGGAAAAAAACAAACATGTATTTACTTATCCCAAGAGCAAAGTTTTGATTATCTAATTACTATGAAATAAAAAAAAGCATAAAGGATTTTGGAGATGCATGAGCCTCCACTACCCTCAAAAATCCTTGTAATGGCAACCTTGAATCCTCTTGTAGTAGCGAGGTTATCCTCTTGGCAAGAAGGAGAAAATGAAAGCAAAATAATCTTTGAAGCTTTGAAAAGACCTCAATGAGAGCTTCATGAGCACTATGGATTGTGATGTGAGAAGCGTATGGATGTGAATGAGCTTTTAGAAAAGCTAAACGAGATAACAAATGAAAGAAAAAGGCTCCTATGTCCTGTATGAGCATGAGAATGCTTGACTTGGAGAGCAATAACCTACAAGAGCTATGTGCACAAATGAAATTGCCTCCTAAATGAGGGAGCTTTGAAGCTATGCAACAATGAAATCTTTTAAGCTTTGGAAAACTAAAGAAAGCAGTGAAGAAATAGGCTCAAAGGCCTGTGAAGGAGCTTGAAAAAGCTTGTGAAGAAGGGAAGAGCATTCTCCAACTTTCCAACTTAGAAAATAATGAAGAGGAGAGGAGTATTTATAGGTTTGAAAAAGGGATGAGAGGTGAAGAATAAGGAGAGTTAACTCAATTTGATTGAAGAGTTAACTTAGAAGACTCAAGAGTGATTTGGGCTAAAATTGGAGTGATCTATCTAGTAAAATCTTATCACTCAATAAGAAGTGAAGAAAAAGACTCAAGTGCATGAGAATGCAAGGGAATGCATGAATTGTTAACTAAAGATGAAATAGAGCTAATTATGCATGTGTGGGTGCATGAAATAGTTAGCTCTATATTTGGCACAAAAATCCATGCAAATATGAAGAAAAATAGGGAAAAATAAAGCTATTTCAAGTTAGAAACTTGAGTTTTTCCATGGCCAAAAAGATGACTGGGTCACCCATGGGTCGCCCCTTTCACCAGTTAGGGTCGCTCGAAGGCGACCCTCAGAGGAGGCACCTAGGTGAAAGTCCATGGTGGGAGATGGTAGAGGAGATGAAAAGGAAGGGATCTACCTCTAGAAATAGGTCAGTCATATGTGAAAATTCAAATCTCCACTAGCAAAAGTAGGATCTCCTAGGGGAGATCTGGAAATAATAGGGGTAGATTTGGATTGGTTGAGTGAAACTGAAAATCAAAAGTGGGAGATGGCTAGGGAGGACCTCTAGAAGGCCTCTAGGGGTGGGAATGGATGAAAAACATTGGGGAAAGGTGAAAAATCACCTAAAAGATGCATACAAGGCTTATGAACATCATCACAAGCATAGGAAATGCAAATCGACAAGTGTCAAAAAGTGTCGAAAAGCAGAGAGAGAGAGAAAAGGACAAAGGGGAAACAACACAAAGAGGAACAAAAGACATGTCACCAAGAGAATTGTTACTGAGAGGATGTTATTTCATGCTTACATGTATGTGACAAGGATTATGACTCATCATAATGGTCCTCGTGGAGGCTATGCATGATTTGGTGGTTACAGGTGTAGGTTTGCATGTGGGTGCAACATTCAAGTGCAAACTTGAACATCAATAGTTTTAGCATGCCTAGTGGGACACGAATCAGAGACTTTGGTCTATGTTTCACTGATCATTGTTCTATATTTTGTGATTTTGGTGGAAAGTCACAAAAATATTTGCTCATAGGAGTATGAATCTTCCATCTGGCAACTCTGTTGGTGATTTCATCTTAGATCTTTCCTACTATAGATCATGGCAACTCATATTTATGTGCATCTCAATATTCCAACATGAAATTTGTCATTTGCGGCATTGGGATTCAAGCAGTCCTCTACAACAACAATAAGGTGGTCAAGTTCTTGAAGCAACATTAAAGGCATTACCTCATTTTCATGGTGATGGCTATGTTTTCCCTATAAATCATGTTCAAGATATTGCAGATTTGTGCAATATTCACCATATCACAATTGAAAATGTGGCTCTTATGTTCCATTCTCTCTCAAAGGTAAAACATGGGAATGGTATAGAACTTTACAACATGGTTCAATCACAAGGTGGGATCAACTTGGGAAGCTCCTCTTTGATCATTTCCATGAGAAGATGGATACTAGATATCTTGTTCAAATTTCATCACAATCAAGATATATCCTATAGACTGCATGCATGATTTCAATGCACAGTTTGAAAAAGGTATGGAAAAAAATTAGTTAATGTAAGATCACCTCCAAACTTTGCATTTCTATATTTTTTGAAGGCTTTAGATTCTGAAATTGCAATCACGATACAAGCTTTAGGAGGTGAAATGTTGCCTAAATCCTATGATCTAGCCATTAGAGCTGAAATGAGCTTCATAGAAGCTGGTAAATTACTTCCTTTTCCTTCAAAATAATTGATTCCTCATGCAAATATCTCATCCCAAGCTATCACATACAACCAAATGCAAATTTTTACCACTCCACCCACCCCTTGCTGATTTTATAGATCATAAGGAGGTGATTGAAATGAAAAATATTGTAGAATCCTTCTCTCATGAGCTCAATGAGATAAAAAATAAAAGCGTGTACACCAAGTTGATCAAAATTTTGTACCTCAAAGCTTTCATGAATAGCCATATGAATGCTATCAGCTTGTAGGAAAACCCCTTCCTCATTCACAAAAGGTGCTCGATAGTTTTCAAAATTGTACTTCTCAAGCTCCTATGGTTGCTAAGTCAAATTTTCATCCCATAGAGGTACTTGGATAAGTCTTCTATCAATTTGATATCAAAGGGGAATGCCATCAAAATTCAAATCTCAAAGATCATCATCAAATGAAATAGGTTGTTGCTATTTGTACAATGTTTTCAATTGATTATGAACATCATGCACATATGGGAAATGTGGATTCATGTACAATGTTGAATACTTTGAATTTTGGTTCATTTAAAGATTTTTCTCATGCCTTTGATGGGATAAATAAGAGTAGAATTCAAAGATCGCATGGTGAAAATTTTTAGTTACAAAGACAACTTGTGCAATATCCAATGGAGATAGAATCAAATGAAGAAGTAGATGAAGAGTATTCTTATGATGATAATTCCTTGGTTACTTTTGAAGCTGAAAAGTACTTGCAAATGAATGATGAAAACTCTTTATCTCATCCAAAAGAAGTTGTGAAGGAAACTATAATAAAAGATACAAAGAGTGGTTGTATTAGTTTGTTTGATGAGCTCATGTAGTTTATAGAAGATGACATAGTGAAGATTGAGCATGATGAAGAACATATTGAAGATTTGTTCTCAATTATCCAACAAGGATATTATCTTCTTGATGAAGGAGACTTCACCATTAAGCAAGTGCATGGATTATTGTCAAAGCCTATTATAGATGATCATGAAGAAATCTCAAATAGGGTAAGTGTAGATTTAGAAAAAGAGTTGGATCTATTTTCTATCATCAAGCATGGATATTTTCTCTTTCTTGAAGAAAATTATCAAATTCACTTGAAGCCCCCTTATCATCGTACATCAAAGGACATTTGCAGCAGTAAAGAGTTGCATTTAAGAAACAATCACACTCCATTCTTCGTTTAGGAAGAGATCCTGATCAAATTCAAGACAGTCATGGGCAGCTCCATCACCTTCAAGCCAAATTTTGGCATTGTCTTGAATCACAATCATGTAGAGGAACATGCAAAAGAGGTCACCAATGGTGTCAAGTTAGTAGATACCTCTGAACATAGGCAAGAGCACAAGCTTCAATATTTGTTATTCCCTTCCCACCCTCCACCAAATGTAAAGCAACATGCACAATAGAGAAAATGGCATAGATTGAAAGAAGAGGTTCTAGAATACAGAGAGGTAAAGAGGTATAGGTTTTTATTGCATTTCTTTATGCAATTTATTTGGTTTCTTGTTAGTTCAAATTGATCACATGGACTGAGATCATTTAGTAGGAAGTTGTTTATCTACCTCGATAAATGTGCATGTTCCCTTATTTTTTATTTTCACATGATAGTTTGTTTCAGTTTAAGGAATAAGTTAGAAAATGCAACATTAGATTTTAGTTTTAGTTTTGTTCTTTTAATAAAACATAGGCAGTAGTGGTTAGAAGGTTGAGTGCATTGGGAAGTGGTTACCAGTTGTGGGTAGTTTGCAGAGCATGAACTGTTATTACAAAATTTTGAGTTTTGTAAGTTATAATGGTTATTTATGAGAGACGGATTTCAACATATAAGTATTTGTTGCAATCGTTTTTAGATCTAAAATCAAATCATAGGGTTCTTGCTGGTTAAGCTACATTGTTATCTGCTCTTTAAAGTATGCCTAAAGTTTTCTTGACTCTATGCCCAATGGAGTGAAGGATTTTCAAATTTGGAGTTCGACGTGTGCAAGCACACTCCCTCTCCAAGTTGCTAGAACTATAATATGTTTTACATGCACTCCATTTTTAATTTTTGTAAGGCATTAAGATTATAAATCAAATTGACTTTAGAAATCTTGGAACAGTGAATTGAGGAGGTCATCATTAATGGAGCAATAATGTCCCTGGTTTTGGTAACTTCAAACAAGGACAAAAAATAAAATATTGAAAAATGAAGAGGAAAAGCGAGTGCATGATTTGATGAAAAAAGAAGAAGAGGGAGACATTTGAGAAAATAAAATCCCAATTGAAGGATATGGAACAAGCAAGCGAAATCATGGTGCAACCACATAAACATAGCACATCATTTAAAATATGGTACTTAGCCAATGAGTAGTACGCAAACATAATAGAGACATACAATTCCTAAACAATGTTTGGGCATTGAAATCCAAGAACCTTATTCCAAACTCCGTGGCCACTCTAGATCATGGTAGTTCCAAGGAAGAACTGTCCAAGGCAAAAAAAAAAACTATGGCAAAACAACAAGGCACAACTATCCAAACTCAATGATACTCTTCTAGATCCATCACTAGTCTTCCCAAATAAGGCACAATTTTTGCAAGCTATGAACAACATTCACCAAATGAAGCGCCAAGAGGCTTGGTTATCTCTAAAGTCGTGGCATACATTAAATATGGTGTGGGTCATTTTGAAAGAAGGTGACAACTTCTGAATTACCAACCGCCTCTCAAAAGCACTATATAAACAAAAAATGCATTGATTCGGTATCACTATGCAACTCTAAGGAAGAATTATGCAAGGTAGAAACATAAGAGGCAACCAAGAATGTGTAATCATTGAAAATGAGACACAAGCAAGGAAAATCCTTACACAAGTCTAGAAATGTACAACTCCTACCAAATCTCACTCAACCATTCTAAAACCCTGTAATGTCCCTTGTTACTAGCAAGTAAATAAAAGAATTAATTAAATAAATAAAATAAGTTGTCTTGAAATATTTTAAAAGCAACTTATATTTATTTAATTATTTTATTTAAAAAGTAACTTTTAGTCAAAAAGGAAATAAATAATAAAAAATAAAAAATAAAAATAAAAGTTACTTTTGTGGAAAAATAATAAAAGCTTTCATTGTCGGCCAAAAAGGGAGTACTCTGGGAGAAGTTGAGAGATGTTTAAAAAGGGTTGGGAGGAAAGGTTTGGATATGCATTGTTGATTATTTCTCTTGATATTTTCCATTGTGGAAAGACTTTGAACAATTGGTTTAAAGGAATTGAGGTGAATTTAATTAGGAGTTCACATTTGAGCATAACATTTGTGCCATTTGATTCTGTAGTGTTTGGTGTTGCAACAAAGAGTTATCATTTTTAGGTTTTTTCTAGATGTGTTTGCAGATTTATGTGTTTGTACTGCAGGGTTTTATTTTACAAATTTATGAAGATTTGTAGGTAAATATAAATTTGTGTTACATAGATTTTATTTGAGATTTCCTAGTGATATTTTTATCAATCTTTTGTTAAGGTCTCTAAAGGTATTTCCAAAAGATTTATTAATGTTGATAAGGGTTTATGCTTAATGGAAGTCGTAGCAGTATAATATTCCTACCACCACCTTATGGTGTGAAGTGCATACATTAAAAGGAGTTGCAACATCATCTAATATTCTACTGCAGCCATTGAGTGAAGATTTATATATTATAGAGGAGCCGTGGAGTTAAAAAAGAGATTACAACTTGATATAGGATTGGAGCTGAGTTGGAGGATTTATATTATATTTATCATTGTACTCATCTTTATATCCAACTGCAACTTACAAGTTTAGATTAATTATATGATTATTTACAAGTTTTTTTAATCTCATAGGACTTGTTAGTCTTTAATTATAAATCATAAAGCTTTAGAATGCTACTGTTTCCTAAGAGGGTTTGCTACCCTATCTAGTTGGGCCTCAACACAATAATTATCTTAAAGATAAGAACAAAGCAAATTATCAATTTATCCTATTGTTTTGGGTGAATCCATTAATTAGAGCAAAAAACTATTCTTTAATAAGAAGCCTAGTATTTGTGAAGGCACTGTAAGCACTAAAAAAGTGCATGGACTTACATGGTAATCTAATGATGAGTTGTAACCCTAAACACGTACATGTAAGTGTGTAAATATAACCTCTTAGTAGCATTCTTCTTGGAAACATGTGTATTTGTTTTTTTTCACTTTGTGTTTTCTAACCTCCAAGCTAACCTTCCAAGGTCATGCACACTGTCCTCCTAGTCACCTAACCCATCTTTGACAAACCACTCCTATCACTTTCTAGCCTTGATGACATGACTAATTCACTTCACAAGAGGGGAATCAATCTTCCATGGGGGATTTTCCATCCACTCTTTCTTCCCCATCCTGTGAGGCCCATCCTTTTCAGATATTTTAGTTGACTTAGTTGTAGTACTAGATTTTATTCGTTGGATTATATTTTTGATGTGTGTGAAACATTTTGTTAGCATTACAGATAGTTATGGTTATTATGTTGGACATTATGATAGATGATACTTTCGACATTTATTATGTTTATACTTTATGGATTTACGTGGTTGGACTATATGATTTAATTAAATTGAGTAATTGATTTTTTTAGACTTATATATGTAAGAAAGAAAGTGATGGAAGAAATTGATGCTTATATGTTAGTAATTAAATAAATTATTTTTAAAAAATAAATTATTTTAAATTGTTTGAGAATGTGATTATGAATGAAAATGGGTTATTTAAATGGTTTTTGGTTATGCATTAAGTTGCTTCGGCTATGATTATCATGACAAACTGATATTCGAAAATCAAGCATGCAAGTGGGTGGCCAAGATTCCTTAAGTGGTTCCGAAGACTCCATAAACCCTATGTTAGACCAGTTAGCCTAGCCTAACTCGTGGAAGGGGTTAAGGCTAAAATGTGATGTAAATTTATTGTTTATTTTTTTAAAAAAATTGAGTGTTATTGTGAAGTTTTATTAATTTATAAATTTTATTTAATTGCATTTTTGGGAGAAAGTCTTTTTAAATAATTATTTCATTTTAAATTATTTATTTTGTGGGATGTGGATAAATATTTCAAAATTAATATTTTAATATTTTTTTTTATGAGAGGATTTTATCTCTTTGTTTTAATTTTGGAAAAAGAAGAGTTTTTTTTTAAGAAAAAGAAAGAAAGTGCTTTCTTTTTGTTTTTCTTTCTTGTTTGAAGCTTTTAGTTTTATTTATGAGAAATTTTTGGGGAGAGTCTTTCACTTTTGGTATGCATGGATTTTGAGAATGGAGAATTTGTGAAGAATAGAGAGATTTTGGCTTGAAGAGTTTGGTGAAATTTGGGTTTCAAGGGTTTTTGATTCAAGAGCAAAGGATTGAAATTTCATTCAGGTTTTAGATTGGGCTCACCCTAACTTGGGGAGCTGAGGTAACCATCTAAATAATCTTGCATTTTGATTTTTATAAAGAATTGTATGAATGGTATGTGAATTGGGATTTGTATGATATTTTTGGGTTATTTGTCTTTTGTCGATTTTGTGGGTTTTGGGTTGTATGGGAGCAACTCTCCAAATTGATGAGAGCCTCCCAAGTCTTGGGGTTTGAGGGAGGCACGAACCTCTCTTGGGGAATGGTTACTGGTTTTTTATGATTCGTTGTTGAATATGTGATTTGTGTATTTGTGGAGGTTGTGGGGATGTCTATTGATAAAATTGGCTATGTTGATGTGTAATTGTGGAGGTTGTGGAGATGTTTATTGGTAAATTTTTCTATGTTGATGTACTTTTTGTGGAGGTTGTGGAGATGTTTATTGGTAAATTTTGCTATGTTGATGTACTTTTTGTGGAGGTTGTGGAGATGCATGTTGGCATATTTTGTTATTATGGAGGTGTTGATAGCAAGGAATACTGAGAGGGGGGGATGAATTAGTATTCCACAAAACCAAGTTTCTTAATAAGTTTATTAGTCCAAATTCCAAAATTAATAACATGAAAGCAGAATAAGCATAGGAACAACAACCACATAGACGTAACACATGGACACTAGGATTTTTATGTGGAAAACCCAAAAAAGAAAAAAGCACGGTGAGTGTTAGCTCACAATATATTAAGATAGCACAATACCAAGTTACAAAGAGGTTCACTGCCTTAGGGCTCATTGCCAAAGAATAGGCTCACTGCCAATTAGAAGAATGAAGAAAGTAGAAGGGTGGCTCATTTCTAAAATGAATTGCTGAGATTGCATCTACATATGCATGGTTACAGTTCCAATGAAGCATATAAACACTAACTCAAAACCCTTCATCTCTGACTGCCCTGTTATGCTGCTCTGCTTTTATATATGATCTCTCTTCTTCTACTCTTGTCCCTTATCTTTGCATATTTTGCATTCACACACTTCTTATTGCATGTTATATCTCCTTCAAACACTGAAATCCATCCTTTATATATATCCGCAATTTTATCTAAATCTTAATTAGGTCGGCAAGCAAAGTATGAAATGTGTACACACAGTGTTGTATTCTGTCGGCTTGATCTTGTGTACAATTTGTAATGTGGACCCAAAAAATGTGTACAAGTCTTCATATAGGTTGGCTCTAATCATGCAATCACTTATATTGATTGTCCAGATATTACACCTCCGCATAAGGATCTTACAGGCCTGTCGGCTTGTTCCTTAAGAACATATATGATAGGTTCCTTTATCACATCATAACTTATGCTACGGACCATATGGGACTCTATAATCTATATCTAACATTCATAAATGACCTCTTAACATGCTTTAAAATCTGTATAACAAAATAATTTTGTATGCCAAAATGCAGATCTTAGAATTGTTGCACTGTCACACTGAAACACTATCAAACTGGAAGCCTATACTTGGAAGCTTGTAAAATATTATCTATTGAACTTCAGAGGCTATAATCTTGGATTTAGGTAGTCATGACATATCTCTAGGTTTCCTTAGAACCGCAAAACAAAATATGCTATTGTGGAGGAGTGCGGACCATTTTACTCTGTACTGTTCACTGTCTCTATCTTAACACTATCCACCCGGACTTAGAGTTTTCACCATATGACTTCTGGAGGAAGCCAAATCTGGATCATTGGAATATAACAGTAATAGGTAGCTATAAACATCATACTTGAACCACATCTGCAAGTCTTCAATTACAGAGGCATACTGATTCACTTTCTGTCCCTTACTCAAAATACTTCCCATACTTAGCCATTTTGGGCTTCTAGACCAAAATGCTTTGTGCCTTGTTGCCAACTCAAGATTGTCTGTTGGAGTAGTGTCTCTTTGTCATGCTAATGGATTCTCTTTGCCTTGTTGCCATCAATGACAACATTCAAGTCTTTTGTAGAGCAGTGTCTCTTGCTAACATGAGGTGTATGGAGGTTTGGAGTTGTGCAGAGAAGTGGAGATTGTTGTTATGTTGTGGTGGTGATTGGTGGTGTTCGGGTTGATTCTTTGCATTATTGTGGAGGTATGTGTGGAGGTATAAGGGTTGGTGGTAATGGAATTGTGTATTGTGATTTATGGAGATTCTTGATAGATCTTGTGTCCCCAAGAGGGTTGACTTTTCCCTTCCTCCCCCTAGTTTGAATCCATGAAGGATTCTTGTTTGTGGGTCTATCTGTGGGAATACTTGTTGATTTTGTTTCTTTTGGGTTTTGTGTATTTGAAAGTTGTGCTTGTTTATGTGAACCTAGTTTATGGAGTTCTCCTACTTGGGGGTGGGATGTGCTTATGCAATCCCTATTGTAGGGTGGAGAGCAGGACTTGGCCACCTATTTTGGCCTTTGTATGTGTGTAGGTCAAAGAAAAGCTCTGTTTCCAAGTGATTAATTGAAAGAAGCCATTGAGGCTTTCAAGGATGAATAGTATGTTTATGAAGTTTTGGCAAGATTGCCTTGGAAAAGATTCTTGATGGGATTCTTATGTGTGTATAAAGAGTTGTGAGAAAGTGGTATTTGTGGGTATGAGAAAACCCCTTTGTTCAATGTAAATATGTGGTTAAGTCTGAAAATGTTTCTTGTTCTATCAATTTTTGTATGTTTTTTTATTTGGTTATTTGCTATGGCTATTGAGAGGAAATGTTTTTTAGCTATTTGGTTACATTGTTCTTATATTTGGAAATTATTCTTATTTGCAATTGTATTTTGTATATCTTCATAATTCTCTATGGAAAGGAAAACAAAATTCTTTGTTATATGAATCCTAAAATAAATTTATATTGCAGTTAGTTTTGAAATGTTCAGTTGATTTTATAAACTTATTATCTCTCTGATTAAATCTAAGAATTCAATGATAATGATCTTACAATTAAATAAACATAATTTGTGTATATATATTATATATACACAAACATTGCTATTAAAAATTCCCTGATATCGACTGTGTAATATCCACACACTGTTGTGTTAAAAATTTTATTGCCAACAATTAAATTTCATAAATTCCATAGAAAAAAAAACATAAACAGCAACCGAAGTTTATTGAAGAAACTCAATTTGAAAACATTGTTGTAATGATTATTTTGTGTATTAAGAGGGCAGGCTCGTGGGCAGCCATGACCTCCCCATGACGCCCCCAAAGGGGTGGCACTGGCCTTAAAGGCCACCCCACCCCAATGGGGGGGAACACCATACAAATCTAAAACTTAGACTTTACTTTAATTTTGTTCGTTGCTATTTATCTTTGGAAAATGCCTCTATTAAAATTGTATTCGTTGTTTTATTTCTTTCACATGTCTCTTTTAATATAAATGAAATTCGATGTTAAATGTATATAACATTGATATATATAACAGTTTATACTTTTCAAAATAATCTTGCTGTCAATATATATATTATATATATATTATATATAATTAATATATACTTTTAGATGGAATTATTAAAATAGAACTAGTAAATAAATATAGTTTTTATAATATGTTTTATTGTGCAATTATTTCCATCATCGAAAAATATGAAAATCAACATATTTTTAGAATGGAAAAAAAAACTTAAATTATAAAGAAAAGATTTTAATTTTTAGATAATAAAATAATAAAGCAATTTTGGATTTGAAATTAATATTAGTTCATATTACATATATACTTAGAAAAAACATTTGTCTATTTGAGTTTATATGAAAAGAAAAAAATTGTTTTTAGAAAAAAATTGTTTTTAGAATTGGTTTTAAATTAGAAAGATTACAATTTTATTTTATTATTCTATTAAAAATTATAAAAAAAAAGAGATTTCTATTGAGTCCTTGATTTTGGGAAAGATGATATTTTTAATTAAGTTAATTTAATTTATTGCAAAGAGGAAATTTATTATAAATGTTTTAAAGTATAGATTTATTGTTTTAGTAAGTTTATTAATTAATGGAATTTTGATCATCAATTGTAACAATGACTTGTAAGTGTTTCAAACAATTCTTTATAGTGAATTTATTCAAACTATTTTATTATTCTAAACCTCAACCTTGGTGCAATAGAACTTTTACAAACGAGATCAATCATCAACTTAACCTTTGGAAATTGTTGACATCAGTAAGACTATAGGTAAACTTATCCTTGCAAGTTAACATTTACGCATTTAAACTTAAAAAAATATATTCCTACCTTTTAGCCCTCTTGTATGGTGACATACATGAGGGCTCATCATGGGCATGACACGTCCATCCAACTCACTTTCCAATTGGCTACCGAACCTTTTAGGGCCTAAGAAACTGACATGATACCGTGAGAAAAATGATTTGAAAATATATTTTCAAGAAAAACTAATGGCACCATTGCTTAGAGCTTAAAAAATTATGCAATTTCAAAAAAATGGCACCCAAAAAGGAGTCTGTATGTGCTCGAACGAGCTCCTAGAAGTTCCCTATGTCCTGCAAAACATCTTCTTTCTGGGTTGCCGCCTATCAATTCTAGATCTCCCCTGGGTGACCCTAGATCTCCCCCAAGTGACCTTGCTAATAAAAGACAGGATCCCCTCATATGCATCATTTTGGTCATTTTCAAGGGCAAGATGTTGTCCTTAGGCTCCCAAGATCATTCTTAGCCCTTCAAATCACTCCCATGTCTTCTCTTTTTTGGGTCACCCCTTTTGAGTTCAGGAGCTCCCCCAGGCGACCCTACTGGTAAAAGGGGTGACCCTATTGATGAGGCCATGTTTTGCCTTGTTTTTTCTTGCTTTAAGTACCTATTTCCTAAGACATTTCTAGACTTCCATATACACTAATTATGTTTATGATTATCCTTAAGACATTGAAAGCATGAAGATGGGTATATAATATGTTGTTAATTAATTATGTGTGAATGGTCGATTGCTCATGAAATATGTTAGTACTTTATGTTGATTTTAGTGATAGTGATGCATAGATACCATGTGATGTCCTAACTCCTCATGCAGCAAGAATGTGGCTTCGTGTCATGAAGATCACCAGACAACCTGCAGCCAAAGGAGATGCTGATATCCACAGTAGATGATACAGGCACCTGTAGCCAAATGAAGAAGACCCCAAATTGATTGGGATGAGTCATCCATAACTCTTCGCTCTGTGATGGTTATCCTTCGACAAATGATGCAGTCTTAAATAATGAAGGAATCTTAGATCATGCTCTATGTTTTGTTTCTAGTCTTGATTATTCTTCATGGATACTAGAGAGAGAGTTATAGTAGGACTGTATCGTCCATGCCACCTTCATGTCAGTTTAGTTTCCTATTTCTAGTTTGCTTTGTAATAAATTCATCTTCTTATGTTGTTAGATAAAGGACAGTTATAACATTTATTGTTCAGTAGTTTTGTTCAAATAGACAATGTTGATCTCGTCTATAGGAGATTAGATTTTGATACATACCAATTTGATAGAGATATAGTATCAAATTTCATTGTTGTATCTTTCACTTCAACATTCAATAAAGGAATATATGTTGAGTTCTGTCAATTATTACAAAGATACAGTAAAGATTTAGCTAGATTTCACGGAATCATAGTTACTCAAGCAGGCCACTTGAGGTATTGTGTCTCTCCGCTTTGTTTATATGTTTAGTTTATGATTGTATGTTTATTAATGCATGTTGTAATGAATTATGTTATAAGAATCGGTTAGACTTTGATAATCTATGTTGTAAGTCTTATTGAGTCAAGGTGATCACCGAACCAACTGTTAACTGCCCT